>OW119929.1:34765625-35965625 GCA_933210815.1 Meta bourneti | reverse complement strand
TCACGTTGAAGACAAAATGTGTTTGCGAGATTTTGAAATGTATAGTTAATTTTTTTTTTGAAAAATCCATATTATAATAGCTTTTCCTTACAAAAAGTATTTATATAGGATATGTGGATTTGTCCATATAAGATTTTCACTCACATTTAAACAATTTTTTAAATGGAAGAGCAAGCAACTGAAAAATCAAACAAAATTCTACTTTTACAATATGCAGAAAATACATTCGTACAATCAACTGTGTATAGTTATATCCGTGTATATACATAGCGTACACTCAAAGTCAATAATAATATGGACTTATTTTCATAACAGTGCAAAGACAATTGCAGGAATATATGCTAATAGCAAATAAAATTTTCTATTATATACGTCAATTGTTTAAAGTTAGGTCACAGGAACCACGTCTAATAACTTAAATAAATAGACACGCATTCATTCACAGTATATATTACACAACGTGGCAAGTGAAATAATACACACAACAACAAATATATATAGATTTATAAACATCAGTTAAAAATGCATTGGTCAGTCACACATAATACTTCTCAAAACATGTCAATCTGTACAAAATAATTCTAGATACTTTACAGCTTATAAAACAAATCGTATATACAAGAAAATTATAATGAATTTTGCTTCTGAAAGTTAATAATCTTAATGTAATTATTACAACATAGCCGATAACAACTAGTATGTACCATATAATATGTTATATCGGCAAAAAGTTAAAAATAGTAAAAAGTTTAAAATTTACAATATTTATTTGCAATTGATTACTTATTGACATTATAATGTAATTTATATTATATATTTTTTAAATGACAGGAAGATTTTAATGAGTAAAAAAGTAGCAATGTTTTACAAGCTGCAGCATCCGTATTCTATCTATACCAGTTCTGTAAAAATTTAATCATGTCAGCATACGTCGCGTAAAGACTTCACTATTCTTACAATAAAAGGTCTACGCAATCGATGCAAAAGAAAATAACAATCATAACATAAATAACTATGAGGTAAAGTAGTTAAATATATAACTGTGGAATGTAGGTGGAGTAACCTTAAATTATAACATTTTCTGTAACGAACTTATCAGATACCAAACTTATTAGACTATCGAAAAACGAAACAGGAAAAACAATAAGGATTAAAGAAATAACTTATTAAAATATGAAAATATTAGAGAAATTAATTTTTGATACAAGTCATACTCAATGCAATCATTCACTTAATATCGAAGAGCAAAATGTTTTGGTTAGGATTTACAATTTTTTTGTAAAGAAAACATATAAAAGTGTATAAATTCACTCAATAGTCAAGTTGTTATACAATTGCTATTTCTAATATCAGTCGTAGAAATAGTCACATTCTATAAGTTAATTATTTCAGGGTAACGTTTTAGCCGTTTTTAAGTTCCAAAAAATAATGTATAGCACACTTAAGAGTGCAATTATATTATTTTGAAACATTTTGAATGAAACAATAATACGAAGTTGATTGAAGTTCTGATAGACAGAAAAATCTTTAAAACTCTTTAATTCATTAATACCGAAAGATATGCTGCTATTTTTCTAAATTTTCACGAAGTTTAGAAAGCATTAACTGATGTAACCCTAAAGTTGAAGGTTCATGAAGCATTAAAAGTGATTATTAGGAATCAGATATCTTTAACGCAAAAAGTGTATTTTTTGTCTTTATTATTTGCTGAAATAGAAGTAACCACCTGGATAAAATAATTTTATATTCATATTTAAAAAACTTATAAGAAATTAAAAATTCAAATATAATTGCATCAGTGTGTAACTGATTCTCAGATTTCGTAGTAACGATCAAATTAATTTAAATTAATTTACGCCGGAAATTAAATGGCTTTTTCCATTTTTTCATATACTTCAGTATTAAAATATATGAAGTATATTCAGTATTAAAATGTAGTTAATCGGCGTTTTCGCATCGCTTGGCTTTTGATCTAATTGGCTTTGACCAATCAATTACCATTTATCAATTCCGAATCCGTTCTTTGGAATTTTTATTGGCGAAGTGGAGAAATCGCATTCGAAAAAAAGCCAAGTGACGTCACGTTTCGATTACGTACAGGAAACACGTTTCGGCGCAGAAACATTACCGCCCCTTACATTTAGATTCACAGAAAAAGCCTCTTAAATAGATAGGTTAATTCATTTCTGTAAAATTGATCGAGTTTTAAAAAGAAATTTTGAGGTGTCATTTGATATCTGAAATTGATGCATTCTAAAATTCATAAAAATTTACTATGTATTAAGATTATATTATTGTTAAAGTAATACATTTTTCTTTATTTTTGAAAATAACTAAGTTTTAAGACTTGGTAATATGAACTGTCGAAATTCCATAAAATCCGGTTAGGCCTTCAATAACCTGGAAGTCGAAGTCTTTGAAGTCTTTGAAGAGTTTGAAAACTGCCGTTCCATTCCACGGTCTTATTCATCTCATATCAAAAAGATTCTAAAGATATTAATGCTCGAACAATGCAGCTAATCGCTGCAACTAACTGAAGACAAAATATCTTCTACCCTATTCTTTAAGAGCAAAAACTTGCCTTAAGAAAATATCTCCTTTAAATAATACATCTCGTGAAACCAATAATATACAACCATCGATGCGATCTACCACTTGTGAAAAGACTTTTTCTCATATCCTTTGTGAGATTCCTCAGAAATGAGGTCAGATGAGATGAAGCTAAGCTTTGTCCGACTAATACCATCAGCTTCTCGTAAAGAATACCTAGTTTGAATATCACACTGCATTGCAAAAGACTTCAAGATGGCTGTGGTATCCCGGTTGGAAGAGTAGCGGATTAACAATCGGAGGGTTGCGAGTTCGAAACTCGATCCAACCAAAGACCGTCGTGTATGAGGGGGGTCGGTGCATGTTTAATCTGTCGTGGTCTCAAATGTACTCACGTTGGCTTGGAGTGGAAATTTGGAGAGTGGGGGCCCAGTTTAGGTGTCGACCTCGTCATCTGACCGCGGTTCAAAATTACGAGGAGTTATCGTCGGATGTTTCCTTCGGGATAGATCCCGGACTGTCGTCAATAGACATTGTGTTGCTCCAGTGCGACGTTGATTCAACTACCTCTCAAGAAGGATAAGATTAGAAATGTAAGTTGGTAGCTATAAATCTCATTTGAAATATCGATTGTAAATACTTTTTAGTTTGCTGGCAGTTAATAAAGATATGGGATGCCTTAAACAAACTGTATTTTAAGAAATGTGAACAGGAAAGTTTTTCCAATTTCATAAAATTGCATTTGACGAGCTTTGGGAGAATCGCTAAAACAATTTGGAAAGTTACGCGATGTACGTTTATGAAGTCTGGTGACAAAAAACTAGCTTTAGGTTGATGATATACCAAAGGACCACGGAGTTCACATCATAACATCATGCTGTATGGAGGACATATATCTGACAGCAGCGTGATATTCAAACATGGGAAAGAGCTTCGATTAATTATCAACCATAGCAGAGTGGTCGACGCAATCGGTTACAGCTTACAGTCTCTCATGTTTGTGGGAATGTATGTTTGAAGGTATGTTCGAAACCTCTCAACTCGAGGTGTTTGGTGAGTTGCCATGCACGAGGTCTGTGTACAGTTCTGACTGCAGGAACCTGACGTAGGCGTCCTGTTCCATCAGACCCTGGATTCTCCTTTGCGCTGGATCGAACGAATGCCTGTCAGGATTCTGAAGGTGATCGTGGATAGCAGAGCGCATAGAAGAATCTAAGTTTACCTGTAAGAGAGGAGGTATTTAAAATTGATACCAGGTGATAAAGGCATTATATATTAATTTCTTTCAAAGTTACTCTAAAACCATAGAATCACCATAACGGTGTTTCGATACCTGATCTACAGTAAGCTTGGTTATAGAATCATTAGAATTTACATTAGAGCATTGTTATTACGTAATTTATTTTAAAGGATAAAGGTACCTTGAAACTCTACACAAATTCATTTTTGAATTTTGATGACTAGAAAGTCTAAAATGTTCCGATGTGGTAAAAACCACAGAAAAAGTTTGAATTTGGACGAGATATCTCGTCAATGCCACTTGGAGGGTTAAACACTTTGAAATTCTAATTTGCAAGATTATTTCCGAACAAAAATCAGATCAAAGAAATTTCCAGGGAAAAATTTCATGACTATTACTGTTCATTACAGGCCAATAAGAAAACAGATTTGACGAGCCCCAACGTAATCAACGCTATTTATTTTTAAAAATATAATCATAGGTTAATGTTTATATAATTATTCATAAACCTACCTCCTTAGGCGCCTGGACAGCTACAAAATCTTCGTATATCTTACGAGCTTTCGCTGATAACTTGTTTGGTCTGGTCCTCTTGTAATCTTCACAAGCTAACCAAAATTCAATATTTTCTTCACTGAATTCTCGGGACAGGAAAGCCCGGAACAAAGACAATCCATCTGAAATAAATATAATTTTCCGTTTAGTACCTATATGAATCTGAATATCAATTATGTACTGAATTACATCAATTTTTTTCCAGTTCAGGAATCATTGTTCACAATTTATATCAATTTCAACAGTTTATGAAGAACTTACACAAACACATTAGTTATGCAGTCAATTTAGCCTCTACCACAATAATTAACTTAAAATTAAAGTCACAAAGTCAAGAAATACTTTTTGGTACACCGAAGTTTAATAGATCTTGCTCTTTAAGAAACAAGATGCAGGTAGAAAACGGGCAAAGTGAATTGAAAAAATTATAACTAGTAACTAATCAGGATTGTCGGACAAGACTGTGATGTCCTTTGAGAAACAGCGGACAGACCTTATGTTAAAGGATGAGCAAAATTTATATCATTTGTTTAATCTAAAAACAGGAACTTTCGAAGCAGTTTGTGTAAAACTGCATCTAAAACTTCGAGGAATGAAAATAAAACCGTTCGCTCTATTTGCACAGTATTTCAAAACTACAATCGTTTCGAGCTATTACTAAATACACTACGATATGCTGGAATTTATTTTTTAAGTTTGTCCAAGTTTAAAAAAGCATAATAAAATCAATACTTTTAAGTCTTTATTAGAAATAATTGCACTCAGATAAGATGTATATTAAAAATCATACATTTTATCTGAGTACAACTATTTTTGACAAGATATACCTGAAAATTAAACGTTATCTGTTTCGTTTATGTAAATAATTCTAATCTTGAAGGATTCTCTGTTTTGTTTTCAACTCTCTGAGTGTCACGAGATTTCTGAGTTGTGTAGTAGTACTCTTTCCCTACAACACACAGATAATGGTTAAATAACCATATCTATTGGTTGAAAGAATCCTTGAAAATAGGAGCCATGCAGAGAAGACTAGGTAGCAAAACGGATGCATGCGTGTGAGCTCTACAAAGATTTAAAATACATGGACGGAAGTCTCTCAACGGAACGGACGTATCAATTACGAAATACCTTATCAAAGTCCTTATATTTCCCCATCATAATTAATATCAAATTTTATAATTAATTGAAAATTGATATGAGAGAGAAAAGTTAAAGAAAGTGACCCCAAACTGGCGAAAGAATTCACAAAATTATATTAAACTATATTTTGTTTGTTGTCAATTTTATTCATCTTGATTTTTTCATTTGCAACCGAAAATAGCAGCACACGAACTTAAAAAAAACCCTCAATATTTTCCCCCTCGAAGGCTTGTTTTTTTAACCAGAAGTCATGCTTTTTCATAACTATGCTGTTACCTGACTAAACCACACCAACAATAGACCAAAAAAGACAAAGAGAAAGCTTACATTTGCTGTTCGTCAACTCCTGAAAGGATTCCGCCCATTTGTGAGCTTCTTCAGGGGATGGCCTGACAGAAGAGGGCTGCAAAGAGCTGTCGGTGTGCCGCCTACGCAAGAAACTCAGTCGCATCTTCATGTCTTGGGCCCTTTGGGAGGAAAGAACAAAAAGTCATTGAAAGAAGGGGAAAAAAGGAACAGCCTATTATTGGCTTTGTTAAAAAACGAACGTGTATATCTTTCTATCGATTGGGAAGAGAGGATCGCTCAGGCATTAAACTTCAAGCACTTATTTCACATAACGAGGGAAGTTTAAGGATCGTGAGTTAAGGCATGTGTGGGTAAGTATAGCAATTTAATAGGAAAGATTTTGTTGCAAATAAACGAAAACGAAACCAATTTTGTCCGGAAGTGAGCCGTAGTTTTTGAGTTTGTAACTGAAACGTCTTAGGGCTATTTCTGTGTTGTTTTCCGGAAGTTTCGATATTATTAACCCTCCTGGTGGTTGCCTCGATGAGGTATCTTGTCATTAACAAAACTGACCAGATCTTGATGGATGAGATACCTCATAATTAGAAAAAAAATGACCAGATTTTGATCTCTCCATCATCTAAAAATCAGAAACATCTTGATGACGAGATATCTCGTCATTAGAAGAAAACTGACTAGATTTTGATCTCGTCCTCATAAAAAATCAGCAATATCTTGATGATGAGATGTCTCGTAGTTGAAGCATAAATTTGTCAGATCTTGATAGCCGAGATACCTCACCGAAGACATTTGGAGGGTTAATTTTGCTTGAAAAGTACCTGTCTTATTAAAGATTGGTGCTGTTATTAAAAGGATAAGCTGCCGAGTATGTTATGAATTGTGTTAATTTGTGAACAACCAAACACCTAGCTAAAATCAAAGTATTGTTTTTTAAACTGAAACTGCTATATTTCATCTTGCTTCCAATTACAACATGGATGAGAATACCCTTCTAGTCTTCCCGGGTCTGAACCTCTCAACAACCGGCCCGAAACCTTTCCAATTTCGAATCGGGATGCCAAAGACAGAACGACGAACTGAGCCTTACATTTGCCATAGGAACGACATTTCAACACCTCGTAATTTTTAACCACAGGTCAGATGACGAGGTCAACATCTGAGCTAGGAGGCATTCCGGAGATGCGTACCTACAACTGATATCTTACCGCGCCAACGAGAGGACATTTGAGGTCACAGATTTAACCAATGCACCAATCACCACGTACACAACGGTCTTTGGCGGCATCGAGCTTCGAACTCGCAACTCTCCGGTTCTAATCCGCGACTCTATCAACTGGACAAATTTTATATGAAGTAATCAGTCAGCTCTTTACTAATACCTTAGCTATTAAACACAAGGAATCTGAAGGTGGTGCATTTTGCTATCATTATATCGGTAATAGTATTAAAATATGATTTCATAGTGTTGTTAGGAATTAAAATTATATGTGTTAGTCACGGCAATGTTTTTCACTCTATTCCGATCGGCGAATCTAGAGGGAAAACTATGTGCTTACTCTATAGGTAAAAATCATCTAGAAACTGTGTATTGGAAAATTATATAAATTTGCAGCGTTGTGTTGTTCCATTAATGTTTATACTGGAAAATGTTTATAAATTCTGGAGATTCTAATAGGACAAAATCAAATTAGAATAAGAGCTTCCGTAGTCATAATCTCTTAATTGGAAACAGAAAATGAAACTCTTATTAATTTTTGTGATGACCATTTCTTATGGAAATTTGGAATAGAATACCCAAGTATCAAATACCAGTTGTAGCAGTTAAATTTTTTTTGTCCATTTCATTGGCTAATTTAAAGCAAAATCTGTGTGGCTCTCCCGATTTCAAACAAGATCAAGTGACGTATTCTAGAATGGGTCGATCGGTTTTCTCTGACGTTTTCACAAATTTGACATTAGGGATTCAATCAGTTACCATTAGAACAGCAGCCAGCATTCCACAGTCACAAGGAATTTTTTAAATTTTACCTCCAAATAAGTCATTCATCAAGGGCAAATGGATACCAATATGGCACTGGACAGACACTTTGAAACAGAATACAGGACATTCCAAAAATATTACTTACAGGGTTTTTCTGTTCTTTTTTTGTTTTTCGTCGCCATCTTCCCGACTGCACGGAGCCGAATCCGCCGATTTCGTTTTCGTAACAGGCTGAGAGAGAGAAAAAAGAAAAATGGAATGAGTGTTTTATTTCTTCCAAAAAAACCTACATACACTTGTAAATAGTCATGAGAAAATTGTTACAGAGAGAGAGAGAGAGAGAGAGTTGGTGATAAATTACTCTACACATACGGAAATGACGCTTAACCTTTGAGAGAAGTATTAATTCCTCGCTCGCGAGCTTTAATGAGCGGAAAACGAATTACGCTTTCACACTGAGAGCAGTTTAAAAAAATGTCTTCCTAGAGGAAGCTGGTGTCAAAATTGCGCTGGACCAACAAGATCACCTCTTTAAACAGGAATTCCATTCATCTAATATCCGGCTCACAGACTGACAGCAAAACCTGAATAATTTTGAGAAATAATCAGTCTCGCCAGATAGCATCTATTTGAGCACTTTGGGCTACTTATTACCCTGCCGGGACACCGAAATTTTACATTGGGTGCATTTGGGGATTAAAATGATATGCCATGCAGATCATTTTTGTATTCGCAGAATGAACTTCCCAAATGTTGAACTGCATAAAAATACTTCATTTTATGTATATCTTTTATGATTATATTTTTTACAATTCTTCCGTGTCAGGACAAAATGAGTTTAGTTTGACTTTTGATGGGTTCAAATGAGTCAAATGCATCTCGCTACGATTTAAAAATAATATGTGATAAAACTCAAAACTAAATGAATCTATGAACCCAAATTACAATTGTTTGCATCATGGCAAGCTTCTTTTTCTTCCTGAATATTTGTGAGAAAGAGAAATATTCAAATTAAGATTCTGACAAATAGCCATTTTGACAACCCCTGTTGCCCTCACACGGAAGAATTGTTATCAACACACTCGCATAATACGCTTCTGTTGGTTTTAGGCGTTTGCCGTAAAGCTAAATATTAAAAGCGCCAGTGTCTTTATGGTAGAACATACGTCCTGTATCATTCCGGAAATGACATTACTTAACTTGTTTTTGTAGGCATCGCTTTCGATGTATCAATTTCACTGAGAATGAATATTGAACTGTAAGAACTTTTAAAGATAATTTACCATTAAAGTAAATATGATAAATAAATTCAAACAGTATGTAAAACACGCGTAAAAAAGTTTAAAAGAGCCTCAGAATTCTTTTTAAGCGCTTAAAACATTGTTCATTTGAATAGTGAGTTTCTCCCATTACAATGTCTTGTTACAACTATTAATAATCAAAGTTTAAAACTTCTGGTAAAGTTGAAGCAAAATATTATTTTGCTTTAATTTTACCAGAAGTTTTACTTCATTGATGTTTTCGATATTCCTGCTTTCATAAAATGAAATGAATTACAAGTCACTAACA
Organism: Meta bourneti; assembly: GCA_933210815.1. Lineage (NCBI taxonomy): Eukaryota > Metazoa > Arthropoda > Arachnida > Araneae > Tetragnathidae > Meta > Meta bourneti. The sequence continues at coordinate 35,956,281 of OW119929.1, read as the reverse complement.
GACTTCGAAAGGTAAATGAACCCCAAAATTCCTTTTAAAAGCTGGAAACATTTTTCTTTAGAACAAAGAGTTTTATAAGTCAGAATGTCTTGTTACAACTATCAACAATCAAAGTTCAAAACTACAAATAAAATAAAAGCGAAACATTACTTTGATATTTTATTTTATTCATATTGTCGATATTTTATTTTATTCATATTGTCGATATATTTATGCTTTTATAAAGTGAAATCAATTAAAGGTAACCCATAGTCATCGAAAGCTTCGACAGTTAACTAAGAAAATTGAAAAAGATAGACAATAGATAACAAAGAATACAGCAACGAACTTTTACTAACATTAAAGTAAGATATTAGGATATCAAATTTTCAAGTTTTCGATATTCATGCTTTTATAAAATTAAAGGTCGCTGACTTTAATCGAAAGTTTCCAAGTCAGTAAAATACAAGTGAAAAACAAAGTTAAATGGATAATAAGAATACAACGAAACTAAGTCAGATATTGAGATATCGAATACATAATTTTAAAAAGGTAAAAACAAATGGAGACGCCATATTCTCAACCCAGTGGAAACGGTTCTTTGATCATAACACGTTGATATTTATTCGTATTGTATTTTTCTTAAATGCACACAAATTGTAACGCATCAAAAAAATTTTGTACTGTTTATAGATTTCCGTTCAAAAAATAAGTTCCAATCTTTTAGCTCCTCCAGCAGCTTCTAAGCTCTGCATGGCTTATAGAATTTTCCCTAATGAAGTAAATTCCGAGAGCGGCTTTTAGTTTACACCGACTCGCTTAAAAATGAAAGATAGGAATAAATTTTGTTAATTAAGTGTCAGGATATGGGATTGTAGCAAAGGCTAATATCTTTTTTGTCGCCCTTTGATTTCCAAGCTGTAACTTTCCGGAATCAACAATAATAATGAGCTACATATATTGGCTTTTCAATTTTACAGCTTGGTCTAGAAATGTCAAAACAGAGATTTAAAAGTTTGACATTTACTGCTATCTTGTTTTGATTTTCGGATCTTTAGATTTTAACGTATATTTTTTTACAATTTGTTTAAATTACGTTTTACAATATTCCATTGAAAAATATGAGATCGAAAGGATTTAGGTGATGATGGTATTAGGAATTAATTCATTTTTTCTGTATGCGGTATATAAACAAGAGCTATTTTGAATTTTTGATATCTTATTCGGCGTTGTCAATAGCCCGTTGTCTTGCTCTAGTACGACGTTAATTATCGATAATTACCATTACCATCTCTTATTCGGGAAAGATTCTTGGTATACGTAAAAAAGTCGATAAAAGAAATGTTATAAAAATAAGGAGATTAAAATAAGTCTAGAAAATCAGCATGTTTTCAATTATGACTCCAACCAGCAAAATTAGTAGAATCAAATTTTGATGAGTATCTGAATAAGAAGTATATAAACGGAAAAGAGGATTTAAAGAGATTAAAAGTCGGAAAAAAGTTTTCAAACAACCGATAACCCTCCTGATGGTTGTCTTGACGAGGTATCTCGTCATTAGCATAACTGACCAGATTTTGATGGACGAAGTATCCCGTCATTAGAAGAAAACTGGCCAGATCTTGATGTTGTCATCATAAAAAATCGGCGACGTCTTGATGACGAGATATCTCGTCATTAGCAAAATTGGTCAGGATTTGATGGACGAGAGATCTCGTCGAAACCACTTCGAGGGTTAAATTATGAAGACACGTCCACGGGCCTGATACACGTATTGGAAGGGCTGTATCTGGTTTGCTGTTTGCGTACTCACAGTCGAAGTTGAAATTTTCTAGACAGTTTTAATGTTTTCTAGATAGTTTTAATGTTTGAATTGCAATTTAAGGTTAAGTAAAATGAATTGCACAAATTCAATAACACTGCGTTTCTTTGAAACACTTTGAATTCATTGAAAGCAAACACCAACAAATAAATGTGATACGCATATATCGGAGTTAAATATCGACCAGTCCTTAGCAGTTACATTCCCCGCAGCTGAGTCCAGTGGAAGCGAGTACTTCCGCAATATTGGTCCCTACCATTTTAGCGTCATCGGAGAAATATTAACTTTTCCATTCCTACATGTTTACGGAAGCACACGTCCTCATATTCCCCCATTGATGTTATTTACTGCTTTATTTACCACTTTATGGTCACGCTCAGAAAGGAAGAGACAATCTTCCTTTTTTCTGCCGCAGGTATTGGGCACTGTTCCTTTTTCTGGATCACATTTTATATCACAGATTTCTGCTGATTGATAGAACAGATGCAATTAGTTTTTATCAACTGGGGGATTTTTCGGTGAAAACATAAACAAAGTACCGAAGAAGAAAAAAATGCTTCCGGCAAAGAACCACGTTATTTTGTGCACTCTGGACGTTAATTTGTTTTTGCCCTTTTGACGTTAATATTTATTGTAAGCGACATACTAATATCACAATCAAGAAATGTTGCCGAAAGAGGTTACCAAAACAATATAGCCCTCTATTAAATACATGTTACAGAAAACACCTCTCACATTGAGAAAATTAAAGTCAGCCTTTATTATCGACATTTTTAATCGAAATAGAAGCTTTGAAAATTTATTTCATATTTATACAGCTGTACTAGTCAAAAAGGTAGTGTCTCAAAGTAGTCTTTTACAGTTGACACTTGTTAAATGCTGCGTACACACATAAGATAAGTGTTTAATTATTAAATAATAAAATAATTAATTAAAAAAATGGGAAATTTTTTTATCATCCATCTCTCTTTCAATCCGTCAAACGGCGGATGAAGGTATATCGGTTTCTCTTTTGTGTAATATCTATATTACTAAAAACTCATTAAGGCAACCCTTTAAATTTGAAAGTTAATGAAACTACCTTTCATATCTGTGTATTTCTTTATTTTATATAAGTTTGGATTATAAGGTTATTCTATTCTCGTCACCCTCTTCGAACAACTGTACCAGTTTCTCCCGTATAGTTGTCCCTGATTGTATTACTGTTGCATCAATCGTGAATTACAATGAATTTAAGCGGTTTGCTTAAATTAATTGGATAAATCCCTTGAAAGGATAGGTACAGGGAATACTTGGTGGTATGCATTTATTTCATGTGTTTCAGAGGATGATGAATGTAAACCTGTGAGCTTTTACTCAACAATAATAGTTGTTTCTTCGCTTTTACAATATCTAACACAGTTCTCAATATATTTATAGTCTTGACACACCTAGAAGTCTTTTATCTGAGAATAAAGATTCATTTTTATCTTATATATATTGGAAGTTTCTATCAGAAAATATCTAAGCAGTAGTATCGAAAGCTGTCTAGACATGCACTTTCATAGATAAGGTTGTGTCAAAGAATTTTTTGGGGCTTTAAACTAGAAAAATAATGTTGTATATTAGAGAGGAACTACGATTCCAAAGGGATAAGACAGCTCTAGAGATGGTTTTGGATATGATCTCTCTCCTAATCTGGGTACAAAGTAATTTTCTTGGTCTTTGGATGACGGGATTTTTCTGCTTCAAATTCTAAAGGTCAAATCATATTTTCTGTTTCTCATGAGTTTTTCAATATCAGCGTAATTCTTTCTGCTTGAAAATATTCAACCATAATTAAAAGAAAGTGAATATAGAACTGAAATTAACCCTCCGGTTAATTCAATTCAGTGGTTTCGACAAGATATCTTGTCCATCAAGATCTGACCAATTTTGCTAATGACGGTATATCTCGTCATTAAGTATACCGATTGAATTCCGAACGATGGAGAAAAAGTCGCTTTTTGGTAACGAGACCAAGATCAGGTCAGTTTTTCTAATGACGAGTTGTCTCATCCATCAAGACCTGGCCAGTTTTACTAATAACGAGGTACGTAGTCGGGACAACCACCAGGAGGGTTAACGAACAGTATTTGGTTAAGAGAGAAAATTTTTTACACACACGCGCCTGAAGAAATAAACGAAAACGGCTCTTTATCCGAACTACCTGTTTGCTTGCAAAATTAGCTCTTCGAAAGTTCTCTAGAAATAAAGATAATCAAACGAGGTTAAGAAGTCTTTTAGGATTTCGATTCTCCTTACATCCCATGCTCTGTTTAGCTTGATAGGCTAAGAGGGATCATTACCATTGAGAATGTACCATCTTAAACACCCGGAGACTATCGCTGCAATTAGATCCTGATTAATTAAGCTAGCAATCTTGAAAGGCGATTTCAGTCGAGAACTCGTTAATCGCACAGGGCCCAATTCAATTTCTGTTTGCTGCTCGACGTCATTTCACGTTGGTACTCACTGCTGGTACTAATTAGTTCAATGATCCCTACGGATGCACAATTATGGACATCCAGATGCACAATTACCATAAACAAATGTCGTAGTGGAAGATATTCTCCGAAACGTTTATTAGCAGAGGTTATAGATGTCAGAAGCTTTTTGATGGAATTTGTGAAGAACGAATGATAGTAGAGTATGTCTCTATTTCAGCATGTTTATTTTTCAGTTTTTCAAGAACATCAATATTCTAAATGCCAATTTTATCAAAAGCGGCTAAAACGTTTAAGCCTGTGTAATGAACTGATACTAGTAACCATATCTTGCAATTGGAATTTTTTGGCGCAAAAGTTGATGAAAGCGTTTCAGGAATATTAAATTCAGATTTACTTTTTATTACTGAATAAAATAACCATTTAATTCTTGAGGGTAAGGGAAAGTGCTAGGTAAAATGAACTAAAAATATGCCTTGAATAAATTACACTACTTGGATTACCCACATGTGATGATGAAGTTGGTTGATTTTTGTTTTTATGGCGCAAGGGCCATGTTTGGCCAATCTGCGCCAAACACAGGGAGGATAAAGGCAAACAGCAGAAGGGTAGGCGAGGTGATGATGAAGAAAAAGAGACATGGGAATAGACAAGTCGATGTTTTTCATTTCCACAAATTTTCTATTAACAATTTTAATTTTATGAACAAATAGAATTTCTTAGCATTTACTGGCATTGCTCAGTTCCAGAGCTACCCAATTCTTCTACGTTAAGTTCGATTTTTCTATTTTTATTCATGGAATTCTTCAAATTAGATTGAAATAAAAATAAAACTGGGTTTGCGTTGCAAACGAGTATTGTCTGTCAAAAAGAACTATCGTTTACCAAGCTCGCATAGCTGGGTAACTATTGCCAATATCAGGTCAAGATGGAACAAAATCATCGAGAAGGTCAAGCCCACAACGTGCTGTTGAACCAATGAAGAAGCTAACACAAATGATACAGATATCGATGACTTCAAGCATGCCTTACAGGTATATTTATTCATTATATTTGACGTTTACAAACTACAAACAACAAAAGTATTACGATGAATTATTCTAAAGCTATTGATGTTCATAAAAGGTCACCATCTTTGAAATCTTCCAGTTGCATACGAATCAACAGTTCAACATGCAAAAAGCGTATACCATATATACACTGCTGGCCACCCAAATTGCAACACCAAGAAAGACAAGAGATATCACAACAAAATTTATTTTCTAGATAACATGTTGACCAAGTATCAAATGATTAAATTTATAGACTTCTGTGAAGTGTGGTTCCTACCAAAATCAGTAGCCAGAGTAGCCGCCATTGTTGGAGATCACCGCTGCCACACGCCTCGGCATTGATTCAAAGAGACTTTGGATGTGTTCTTGGGGTACAGCAGACCAAGCAGCTTCCACACGTTGCCAAAGTTGATCTGGTGTGGCAGCTGGGGATGTATTCTGGGTCAATCGTTGAGCAACCATGGACCACATGTTTTCTATCGGCGAAAGATCCGGAGAGCGAGCTGGCCAGGGAAGCAATTCAATCTGGCGATTGACGAAGAACCCTTGGACAATGCGTGCCACGTGTGGTCGCGCATTATCCTGTTGAAATATGGCTGTGGGCAAGACCTGAAGGTAAGGAAGGACAACTGGCTCCAACACCTCGGAGATGTAGCGCTGGCTGTTTAAAGTACCGGCAATGCGTACTAGAGGAGTGCGAGAGTGATATCCAATACCGCTCCATACCATAATACCCGGTGCAGGACCAGTGTGGCGGTGCATAATGCAGCTGTTCATCATCCTCTCTCCACGGTGTCTCCAGACTCGAATCCGACCATCGTGGTGTTGCAGACAGAAGCGTGACTCGTCAGTAAAGACAATTTTATTCCATTCTGCCGTCCACATCCTTCTTTCATCGCACCATTGGCGGCGGAAACGTCTGTGGTTCTGCGTCAAGGGTAGACGAAGCAATGGATGTCTTGCGGACAGACCACTCTGCTGTAAACGGCGTCGAATGGTACGCGCAGACACTGGATGATGCGGTACAGACTGAATGTGCTGTGCTATGGTTCGTGATGTGGCTGAGCGATCCGTCACTGCCATACGCACAATATGCCTGTCATCACGTGAAGTGGTGCACTGAGGTGGATGCGATCGAACACGTCGGTCCGTCGTACCCTCCTGCATCCAACGATCACATATCCGCATTACAGTTGTTTGGTTTCGTCCAACACGACTACCGATTTCCCTGAAAGATAATCCACAATCTCGGTAGGCCACTATCCTTCCTCTGTCGAACTCGGATACTTGATCAAAAGATGATCGCTGTTTTCTACGAGGCATAATTGATCATTTTTTTGAAAAAAACCACAAGAAAAACACAATTGCCGTACTTGAAATCGTCGAAATCTCCAAGCCTTAAATAGCGCTTTGAAGTGGCGCCACAGGCGCGCGTGATGTGCGTCTGCGCTGAAATTCTAATCATTTGCATATCTCACCTCCGCTAATGCATGTTGTAAATTTCATATTATTTGCATGCTTCCTTCAGGGTGTTGCATTTACGGTGGCCAGCAGTGTAGTATAAGACGAACACAGATAGATAACTTCAAGTGTGTCTACAGATATTTAGTCATTATATTTGACGTTTGGAAACTCCAAACAATAAAGTATCATTATGAAATAGTTTGAAGATATTGATGTTCCTAAAACGTCCCCATCTTTGACATCTTCCAATTGCACATGAATCAACAAACAGTTTTTACATGCAAAGGCGTATACCATATATGGTATAAAAGGACGAACGAAGACAGATAAAAGAACGTTCATGACTCACGAGGTCTTTGGACTCATCTTAAAAAGGATTGCCAGTTCCGAGAGAGTAAAGAACTATTAACGTGCCATACACGGCAAGCAAATTTCATCAGAGAACAGACACAACGTTGCTGAGACTATAGCACACAAACATCCCGAGCCATCCGACGAGATACAGGAAGCATTAAAAGCGGAGGAGCGAGCCATCAAAGATCTAATATTCCCGCGAAATGATGTCACTAAAGTGCCCGCTCTAAAGATATAAAGCAAAGAGAAAGCAAATTACGGCGATTTATGTCACTTAGCTGGAGTTCTACATCGGGGAGGGAGGCAGCCTGGAAGGACCCGTCGAATCTTTTCCACTCTTGCAGTTCTTTTGAATTCAAGAAGAAATCCAACCTCCGCGTAGAAAAAAATGACTTTGTGTGCACCACAGTCCTCTGCCGCTGACGGCACAGAAATCGAAATGGAGAAGCTGAATATTGAATGTCACTGGTCTCCCGTTTCTGTCGCAGCTCACCTTGGGCGATAAATCAATTTTTTATCGCCATTTTGGGGAAATGTCAATGGTCTGCTTTCCGAGATGAGATTGGTTACGTTGAATGCAATTTAAGGTAGGTAGTTGAATTTACGTCGCCCTCTTTGCGGGTGGCCCTCGCAATTTACTGCTGTTAAGGAAATGTACGTACAGAGGTTAAGGTTTAGAGTGGTAAATGGCAACGAGTCTGTTATTCTATCCAATTTGTCTCCCCTCTGAACACGGAACGCGTAAATTTGCGAGCCAAATGGAGACAGTCTCGTTGGGAATTAATTCTTCATCATTGGTGACTTGTGTGACCATTAATGAACGCCATGACACAAGTCAGCGGCGTGGTATTAAGAATTATGATTGGGCGAAAGCAAATTTCTTTTTTTTTTTTTGTAATTTTGAAGATGCGTTTGGAGGGTCCACATTGGTCAAACTATGGGTGTCACAAGGAAATGGAAATAAAAGTTAATTCATACATTTTCATTCAGGTAATCTGTAACATATCGTCAGCTTACAAGTGAAAAACACTAAGTCAAAATTTTCGCGATATGAGTTTTTCTTATTTTTTGACCAGAATGAGGTGATATTTCGACTGATGAAGTGGCCACTGAGTCATTTTTCTCTGCATGAAGGTTAGATTTCTTCTTGAGAGTTTCATTTAATGAGTAGAATGTTTCCCCCTTAGTTTTCTCAGAATTGTTTTTTGAGTAATGTGTGTCACTTGTAAGCCGACGATACGAAAATTAAGAAATTAAAAAAAAAAGAAAGATTTGAAAAAATATACTGATGTACGGTCCTAAATTTAGAGTTTAGAAATAGCACTAACTACAGTAAAATTTTAATTCATCTAGAATAACCCTCTGGTTATTTGAGCTTTTTATATACGACCAGATCGTGTGAATCACACAATTGTGTGGAAATAAATTTTTTCTTAGGATTTAAAGCAAAACAATTTTTTCTAGGATTTGACCCTTCAAGTGGTTTAGACGAGATATCTCGTCCATCAAGATCTGATCACATTTGTTAATGACGAGATATTTCATGATCAAGATATTGCTAATTTTTTTATTATGAGTGGATCAAGATCTGGTCAGTAATGACGAGAGATACCTCGTCGAATGACGAGAGATATTTATTCGTCAACCACCAAGGAGGGTTAAAACAAAATCGTCCTTGCGCCATTAAAATCCAACCAACCGAGATCATTAATACACGAAAGCACCACTGCAACACCAAATAAGACCGAAGTTAGTCATGAAGACAAGCGAAAGTCAAACATCAATTCATTTCATTGCCACGATCGAAATAAATTCCGCACAGTTCGAAGCGGGTCAAACGTGATCAAACCGATCATTTCCCAAAACAATGGAATCAATAATTCAAGCAAAATTATTTAAAACACCCCGACGATGGCACTCGCATCACTTCCTTATTCTCCGAAGAAGGCAAGGAGTAGTGTGCATTTGTAAGTCAGTCGTTTATCGATTTCATGGATCGATCGATGTCCTGATCTTTCAGCGAAATGGCGCGTTTGTTTGAGGCACGAATATCACGAATTCCATCAGCGATTATACACCACATGAGGTCGAATTCCATTATCAAGATTGTCAAACTAATAAGCTAAGCAGTTTATAGATGGTACTCAGCTTCTTTGATGGCCGATGAGGGTTAATGGGGCTTATCGCCATTTCTCTAGAATAAAGTGAACTAATTTTTTAATCGGGAAAAGTGGAGAAGCGGTGTAATGATGAGGATTCGAAAGGTTGAAAAATTGCAGTTCTAACTGAACTCGGGTTCGTAAATTTAATTCTCAGATTAGCTTACTGGAGGAATCAGGTTTCGAGAGAAGAAAAATGCTTTTTGAGTAAAATAATAAGTGTTGATGATGTATAATTATTTTTTGTTCCTAATAACAGTGATGAATTTTTATCCAAGTGGTTTCAACGAGATATCTTGTCATCAGGATCTGACTAATTTTGATGAACAGATGAAATGAAAGAAAATGATAACGAGAATGACGAGATATCTCGTCATCCAAGATATAGACAATTTATAATGAGGACGAGATCCTTCGTAGACCAGGACGACCACCAGGAGGGTTTCGATCTGTGTCAGATTATTTCGTTATATTATCACTAGGAACAGTTTATCACTCATGAATTTTACATGTTCCTCTGAATTCACTGTAACCTTCTAGGGTTAAATAAGAATGACATATAGTTAAAAATGTATAGTGACATGCTTTACGTTTGTCAACGAATGCTTGAAATAGATTTCAAATGGTTGATAGTTTTCAATATTGTGCCAGACCTCAACCTTTCTGCTATAAGTCTTTGTCTGCCAGCCCAATGTAGTCTAGAAACAGAAATAAAATATATAACTCTATCAGCAGTACTATTAACTGTGCTGTCAGTAAGATCAGGGAAACTATTGAGGTGGGTCCTGGTCATGTCTAAAAGGTCACACAGAGGGTAAGTTGAAGAGTTTGACAAGAGAGTTTGGGGCTAATTCGACATGCATGATTTTGTAGGTAGTCATGTCCAGGGAGAACACGAAAACAAGCTACTTCTATAGCTCTCTGTAGATCCTGTGACAATTGCGACCTCAGAAAGGTGTTGCAGTCTTTCTCTGGCTATACCTTTATAAGTATAGAGAACAAATGGCGAATAATAGAATTTTAAGTCTTTTTTTCTGGCGAATTTAACCATTTTCTATCATGAGGATATGTAACCATAGTTTTGTTATATCCCAGGAATTCCATGGTTATTGGTAGCAATAAAACTTTTTGGCAAGGGCAAGCAAGAGTCTTGTGCTGTTTACACATACACGAAAGAAGTTTTGTTCTTTCAGTTCTTTTGCCATGGTAAAATTTTCACGTTCATATACAGTTCCCCCTCGACATAAACACAGTTTATACTAATTGCTGACAGAAGTGAACCAAGTATATCAGGTTAGAAATAGAAATATTCGCTCTTTGAAAATTGTAGTACTTAAAAAAACTGTGAATTGAAAATCAGTTTTTTTTTGCTAAGGAATATTTGAGGGACACGCGAAACATACGAATTTGATTCAATTGGGAAAAAAATATTTTCCCGAACAAATGTTTAATCAATAACAGCTTATGTAAGGGAGTTTCCATTGTCCTTTATCATTTTTTCACGCTCTTTTTGTAAAAGGAAAAAGATCGAGAGTTTCTTTTCGGAGTCGTCTCACTTACGAAACCGTTCTTATAAAGAGCAGGAGAAACCCGTCTTTCAATAGATAGGGGAAGGGATTCTGCCTTCTTTGATAAGGGAAATAAAAAATAAGGAAGGTCTTTTTCAGATGTACGATAGTTTGTCATGTAGTTTTTCTCATAGAGGTCTTTCCGCAAATCCGTGTTTGTGTTTTGGAAAGTATTTTTGGGGGACACATGGCGCAATTTTTGCAGGAATCTGCGATAGGCATGAAAAGGTTTTAATAAGAGGCTGAAGAACATAAATGACGCCGTTGGAAAACCAATTTTACACGAGTTAGCAACGAAAATAGGCAAAACACCACTTTCACATACGTTTTCAACGAACGCATGCATGCGTAACGGCTACCTTAGTAAAAGCCAAATGAAACTGTTATTTCTAGTGTCATATTTTTTCGGATGTTAATCACAATTAACTCACTCTCTAAGATTAAAATTATTGTTCATAAAAAAATTCATATTTCCATACAGCAAGAACTTTAATTGATGATTTTTAAATACGCTTATATACTAGATTATTTCTAGACTGGTTTTAAGTGATCGGGAAACAGGTCTGTCATGTAGACCAAGACTGTGGGCAACTCACTATTAACTACAGCGCATACCTTTGACAGGTGGGGTGCACAAATAAACTATTTAAAAGATTTTGAAGATTCTTTTATGTCTTGTACCATTCTTTCATGTCTTGTAGACCAAGTCTGAGGGCAATTCAAATAACTACAGCGTATACTGTCAACAGGTGGGGTACACAAATCAAATATTTAAAAAAGACAACAAATTGTTTCGCTCGAAGTTTTAAGGCATAAATTAAAAATTAATTCATTAAAAATGTTAAAGTAAAGTTAAATAAATGCATTCAACATAAAGTTACTTGAAATAAATTAAAATGCTATGAATGGAATGTAAATAGGGAGTAAAATATATATCATTTTGCACAAACATATTTGTCCTGTGCACGTTGCATCCAACGAAGACTAATTTTAGATAGCACACAAAAGTAGGCAGACGAAGACAGCACTCAATTCGTTTCCCACTGGTATCACTGGCTCGTGAATTCTACGATTTTAACAAAACAGCTGCAAACATAAGTAATTAATTTAAAGGTACATCCAACAAAGAGAATATTTATTCAATGCACATGTTTATGGCATCTTTGAAGCTTATAATTTTGAGACATTTTCAATAAAAAACTGTTTTTGATAAATATTTCAAAGAAGCAAACTTTTTCTCTCGTTTGTTCAAATAAGTCCAACAGTTTCACTGGATAATCTCCGAGGACACGATTTCTGCATTTAAGCAGTCAGGTGCACATTTAAGCTTTTCCAGCGACTGTCAAATCTCGACAGTCTATTTTTTAATGCTTTTGTATTTTTACTTTAACAAAACACGCCCACACTTCACAAAGGAAGAGGAAATGGAAGTCAACTTAGCTGCAGAGTTCCCGTATGTTGGTCTGTACCAATTGAATTTCTTTTTTTCTCTGGGACATAGTAGTTGATTGGAGGGTTCGCTCAATCCAATTTTATTTAAAAAAAACAATGGAATCACAAAGGGCTAGCTGTGCACTTGCGTGAGTACTTTTTCTGCAGTCCGAAAGTTTGCTTTTCGAAAGGTCACAGTGAACGATTTGTTACTATGGTGCTAGTTGAAGAACGTTTTCTGAGCGGAGTTGGAGCAAGTATGTTTGTTTGAGTTTACATTAGTAATGTTATGTAGCTGTTGAAGGGTTGCGGATCATTTCCCGTTCTTTCGACGCTAAAAGATACTGGAGTATATACATAAGGTTTATATGCACTTTTAAGTTTCAATTCAGCAGCATTACAGATTCCGTTGAAAATAAAGAACTGTACGAAGAGAAATTGAAGAGCTCGAAAACTTGTCAACAGAAGTTCTCATTAAGTTTGTTTTCCAATTTTGCCGTCTTAATGTTAATGAAAGGAAAACAAAATGTATATTTCCAGGAAATATTTACGAAATGAGAATTTAATCCTGGATTGTTTATCTTTGGCAAGAGAATCAAACGATTATTGATTTATTTACATTTCTATTGGCAATCCTTTTTATGAACCACAAGGAAACTAGGCAAAAGATAGTAAAATCAGAAAGCCAGTTAAAAAGGAATTAAAATTTGTCCTACTGCATTTGGTTGGGACTTTGACATTTCGTAAAATCGTGCGGGTTCGTAAAAAGTGTTTATTAAAACACTTTTGATGAAATTAAACCAATGAACAAATGATTACCAATGAACCTGATCCTAAGGAATGGAAATATTCTAAGACACCATTCACAGAACCTCAGAAAAACAATTTTGTTTCAAAGAAAATGTTCTTCGATTTTTCGGAAACGCAGAAATAGAAACTCCATTTTTCTGCGGAAGCTATTGAAACGAATTCTAACTGCAGCAGCACAAAGTTAAAATTAAGCACACAAAGTTCGTTAATACGACGTTTAACTCTTCCAACGAATTCCAAGTACAGCAATATACAGTCAATGTCGTTCAAAACACACATTCATTGTACTACTTTGACCAAAGTCCCAACGAAACTGATTTTAAGGAACACGAAAATATCACAATGACACACCATTCCCAGAGCTGAACGCAAAACGACTACTTTTCCCCAAAACCGTTCTTCGATTTCGGGAAACGCAGGAATAGAAACTCCATTTAATGCAGAAAATATTGCGACGAATTCTAACTGCCTCTAGAGAGAATTCTGCCTCAACTGCAGAATTCCAATCCCCGCAGTCCCGAAGATTTATTCCTCTGCTACACTTTCTCCGAATATGGTGAGATATTTAAATGCGGCGTTCATGGAAATGTCAAGGGATTGACATTTACCAGCGGCTCATAAACAATCCTCATGCGAGACAGGTGCTATTCATGGGCTAACCCCCATCTCTCTTTCTCTGTAAGGAGCGGAAGCTGGCAGTGTACCAAGATCACGGCAGGCTTCGAAAATGAACGCGGTCTTTGATGATCTGCCTGGAGCTCCCTTTTGGCTCCTTTCAATGTTAATCTTCAAGGAGCAAAAACGGAGCCCTCCCTCACTGGATGAGAATGAATGGGGTATTCTGCATGAGGTCGGGATAGAATCTGGTAATCAACCTTAATTTAAAAGAAATTGAATTCAAGTGTCATCATGTATTTGAGCCCTAATTCACTCAAGGGCATTTTTTTTTAATCCCTTAAATACTCAAAAAATTTTTTTTCCGGCATTCGACCGTGGTTCAAAACTACGAGGTGTTGTCCTCGGATCTTTCCCTTCGGGATTGATCTCACACCGTCACCAAAAGCCCGTTGGGCTGCTCCAATGCGACGTTAATTCGGCATTCTACCTGCCTGCCTAAAAAATTCCTACACTGCAAATACCTTTTTCACTTCCTCATAATTCCCCCATTCGCTCATAAATGCTAAATTTTAACTCTGAGAGTGACGTGATTTTCACGTAATGTATTTCTTTCCCCTACAATACATATAATGACCAAATAATAACTTTTATTGGTTTAAATAGTTCTAGAAAAAATTGTTTTGGTCGAGAAGATAAAATATGGTTGGAAGTCATTCAGGGCAGTCTGCAGCTTTCAGCACGGATATATGCGTTTCAATTCCTCAAAGGGTTAAGAGATTAATGAATACCAAAATTTATTTTTTCACAAAATTGGTTGTCTTAAATAATAAAAATGGGTAAATACGTTGTACTCATATAAGTATAGAGCAAGCATAACATCACGACTGAACACGCAAAAAGATGAAAATATTGATAATTTATTTGAATAGCGCATGTTTGCTTTTTAGGTTTTCTTGGAGAAGAGACAATTCGACAGTGTTCAAGGAGAGACAATAAGACAATTCGTGTCCATCTTAAATGAAACATTATGAACTTAAAAAGCTTAATTATTACATGAAGCCTAAATAAAACACTTAAATAATTTTTTTCTAATAATTTTGCCTGGTCTTTTTCTCCTATTAAAATAATCATTCCATTTGAAAGAAACAGAAGTTAGGTTTTTTGGAATTATCAATATCTCTCATTTTATAGAAACATAATTTATAGCAATAAGAGCTTGGTAAATATGCCAAAAAATATACTAATTTCTAAGGATCACAATTCCTCTATGAATCACCGCCGGGAACTGAAATTTTGCATATACAGTTCTAAAATAATGTGATTGTAAAGGAGAAAAAGAAACAAAGATGAATTCAACATATGTATCAAAATTTATACATTCATACATAAGCAATTATCTATGATTACATCCTTTTTGGTTACATTTTGTACCTTGATTGAAAAAGGGCCAATGTCCATTTTGAAAGTTTTAGTTTCTTCTGATTTATAATTTTTAATACAGCGTACAAAAAATAATTTCCAATATTTTGATTCGTTCATAATGCATTGACAGGGAAACATTGGCTTGAGTAATTTGTGGACACAACTCAAAATCAACGAATTTGGACATACATCTTTTCCTACCCACGTGTAAATTTCTTTACTGTACAATAGCGTTTCAACAGTGAAATAAATAATATAGTATTATACCATTTATTTTTTGTCACAAAAGAATATGAGCAAAATGACGGCGATAGAAAATTGACTAATAGTCCTGGTTAGTTTCA
This sequence comes from Meta bourneti, assembly GCA_933210815.1. NCBI lineage: Eukaryota > Metazoa > Arthropoda > Arachnida > Araneae > Tetragnathidae > Meta > Meta bourneti. The sequence goes on along the minus strand of OW119929.1, from coordinate 35,940,793 downwards.
TTTAAAATTCTTTCATGTAATATAATTTCTGTAAACATTTTCCTTTTAAAGCACTACTGTATGGACTACGTGTTTAGTTTGTCGTTCTACATCATTCTTAGCTATACAAGGACCAACTGCATCTATTGTATCTACTGGACAAAATCTTGCTTGTAACATTTAATATATGGCCTCTCTGTGCACTAACACTTTATGTGCAATTTATATTGTCCCCGATGAAAATCAACCTCAAACAAATTCTTACCTGCATCTCGAAAACGAACTGCAAAATTGATTGCGTCAACATCATAAAATCCACTTGAGACGATATCCAAAGCTTCGGCTATTTAAACAAGAAACGGAGAACACAAGCTAACCACACAAGCACTGCATGCACAAGTTCATACCACCATGTCCTCCGGCAAAAATAATCTGCGAAGATCTACCAACCACGAGGGAAAGAGCCGATCTGCTGCCACCCGAAGAGTAGAAGTACAAGCTGCGAAATGATGAGTTGTTTATAATGTTGGACTGCACTGTAACGAGCAGAAAAATGCCAGTGATTTGTTTTCCTCGGAGACCTTGCAAGTAGTGGAAGTATCCCTTGCACTTATCTCACTCATATCGAGAGAAGAACGCGGGTTTTTTTTCTTTTCCCCCTTCTCCTTTTTAATCTCGTTAATTTTAATTTTTCTTATTCTTTTCTTCTCAAATGATCTGAAGCTTGATTTAGTTTCATATTCAGTCACCATCGTATCTCCTTCCCAAGTTGCTCTTTGGCTTTGTGCCACACTTGTTTAAGATAATCGGAGCGATAAATCTACTTGAATTTCGGAGAATTGTCTGAGGTCTCTTCGGTAGTTACCAGCCCATCAAGAAATGTAAAATCCCGTTTTATCCGGATTTCAGAATGGCCGAGTAAGGCTATTATTTCCCCAGTTTCTGAGTGAGTATTCATCAAATGACAATAAAAGTCATTTGGAAAAGTTTTAGCACTTCTTTTTTACGCTGACTGAAAGCTGCCAGACTTTTGATATGACTTTGAAAATATAACGATTTATTCATTGGATGTGCGGATATTCCTCCTGGGTTAGACTCAAAAGTATGGTACCATCACCAATTGCGTTAATTTTGGAAAGTGGTAACCCGTCGTAGGCCTATCCAAATAGCCTCTTGGCAACGAAAATTTCAGTCACCAATTTGGCGACTGGTCGGTATTGCGTTCTTCAGTTTTATTGGTTCCTGTAAGCAGAGTCCCCAAGTATGGGTATCGTCATGGGAACCATGGTATCGGATCCAAGGTCTAACGGGGACCGAATGTTTTGTAATGTCCAGTCAGTTTTCTGTTCAAAGTCATAAATCTTTCAATTTTTAACTTTAGGATTGATCCCGGACAGTCGCCAAGTGTCCGTTGTGTTGCTCTACATATATACCTTTTCTTTGTTAAAAGATATACAGCAATTGTATAAAAGAAAGGAGGGAAAGTTGGCTGGATTTATTAGCGCAAAGGTCGACAGATTTAACGTGAACTAGCTCCCCCGTACACGGCGGCTTTTGGTTGGATCGAATTTCGAAATCGCAGCCATTACTACTAGGGACACACTTTATTTCATGAGGGATCTGTCATTATACTGGGGACCGGACGCATATGCTGAAATTTGCCTCAGTCGAAATTGATTAGAAGGCTAATTAAAATGAGACCCACATCTAAACAGTCCATTTACATCGCTGACATATTCTCGAATTGCTGGGAAATAGTTACGAAACAGTTCCACTCGCATTGTTGATATTTACTTGGGAATGGTGAAAATATTTTTTTTTCTAACCTATCTCAAATTCTCATGAAGTGGGTTTGGAAGTTTGAGTTTTGTTTCTCATCTTAAGAAAAGTTTATTCTATTTTTTTGTCCTTCTGAGAAGATATCAATAATTATAAAACATTGAATTCTTAAACATATATGTCATTGCTACTGTATGAGTCAACTTAATATATTTTGTGGGGCAAAAATAATGGTAGCTTGTTTGGATTTTATTGCGAAAGGGCCGTGATTGGTCAAGCTGCTCCAAACAAGTCAACAAAGCAAAAACAATGATGGAAAATACGTAGTTCCTTTCAGTTAGTTCTAATTCATATATAGCTGCTGTTGAAACTTGTATTGTGATGAGAATCATGTAAGCCTCGTCAGGTATAATTATTTATTAGTGAATTCAATTATCAATGATGAATTTAATTGTCATTTAGCATAACCATTCATAGCCGGACATAAAGATATTTTAATGTCAATGTTCAGGATTACAATTTGGTTATACACGATGATCTTAACCACACCGTAGGTAGTTGGTTTGGAGTTATATGGTGCAAGGATCAGATTTGGCCAAGCTGTGCCAAACAGACAACGTTAATTGATGGACATACACACAAGAAATCTTTCTGACACAGAAGGAAGTTCATTCAAAATAAGTTACAAAAATCGAACCTGCGCCACCTATCTCGCAGGTTGCTAGCGTAGCGGGGAAATCCACTGAGCCATGATGGCCCTACCACATCGTTAACAACTCCCACTATTGGTTTTAGAACAACTTGCAAGCTAAACAAGAAGTAAAAAAGCTTTGAAGAGACAGAGGTAACTTTATATGCAAGGACGAAAACTTTCATTTGCTTCCTCCCTATCATTTTAATGAGCTAGTGTTACATATATTTTAAGCCAATAATGCCAACATCAAAGAAGGCGCGTAAACGGATGTGTGCGGAACGAAAGCAGACGACACAGTCGAGTCCACTGTGATTACCACAAAACTTATGTAAAAGAAAAATTGAATCTTAACTTAACTTCCGATCCCTTAATAAGCAAATACCAAGCTTAAAAAAGATCCTAGTCTGTTACCAGATCCTGTAAGGGTAATAAAGAGTTCTTTTACAGTTTCGACCTTTCCCAAATTAAAGCGTGATGCATTACTAAAGATTACCTCGATAAGAGCTTAAATGATGTTTTAATTACTCAAAGTGGACGAGGTTGGTTAAGGACGAATGCTGCAATGTGATAGCGTCGTGTTTACATCTTCAGTAAAAACTTGAACCAGTTGTCACATGATTCTGAGTAATGGCTACCATACTCAACGAACATCGATATCCATTTACATTTTGTGTTCCAATGAACTTTCTTGAAAGGTATTAGATGAACATGGACTGAAAGTACCAATTAAACTTATGGATGAAGTAAAATCCTTTAAATAATCAGAGCGAAATTCAAGACATTTTTAGCCGCACTGAAGCACTTAGGCTAATATGTTACTGGATGAAAGTGAATTCAACTTCACATAATTGCTGTGTGGTTGATAAAAAAACGTTACACTTGTGATTGGATAAAACTTATTTACTTCTTTTAACAGAGTCTATTTATACATAAGACGATCACGTTACAGTTGGCATACCTAGTGTTTATCTCTTACACAAACTGACAAGTACTAGAATAGAAGTATAACGATATGATTAGTAGGTAGATAATTAACGTCGCACTGGAGCAACATAATTATTGGAGACGGTTAGGGCTCAATCCCGAAGGGAAAAGATCTAAGGACAAAGCCTCGTAATTTTGAACCACGGTCAGATGAACAGAACAACACCTGAGTTGATATCCCAATCTCCAAACTTCCACACCACGCCAACGTGATGACATTTGAGGCCACGATGGATTTAACGTGCACCATCCCCCACGTACACGACGGTCTTTGGCTGGACCAAGTTTCGAACTCGCAACCCTCCTAATCCGTCAATCTTCCAACAGGGACACCACGGTCCCTGACAGGTACTAGAATAAAAGTACAAAGATATGATATATATAATAAAACAGAAGCTCCCTTGGATTAATCTTCCTGGATTCCCTCAAGGAAACTCTTTCAAAGCATGTTGACTCTTTCCCTCAAATAGTATGGCATATTTTCGGATTCAGCAAAATTGAAAAATGCTATTTTTATTCTTATAACAAAGGTTGCATTATATTTTTTATGGATTGCCAACTAACATGAATTTCCTGAACACTTCACACTGTATATGTGTTTTACCTCTTTCTTTCTGGTAATAGAGGATATTTTAGGACTTAAGAAAGTGTCAGAAAGATATTTTCCTTTTACATAACGAGGAAAGTGACCAGCTGTCATAACAGCTGGAAGAAAGAAAGTAGCAGCTAAGACAAGGCTTAAAGGAGTAGGCTATTTTTAGTGGGAAAAGGGCATAAAAATTGTGTGGACATGATTAAAACCCTCTGAGTGTTACGGGATTTTAAAGCATATTGCTTTTATTTTAGAATACGATGGATTAAATAGCCATATCTATTGATTCAAAGAATCTTACGAAAGATTCCATTGGTCCAGAAGTCTAAAACTGGTTAATTGGACATACTCAGTTTAATATTTTAAAATTTGCCGGATTCAATTGCATTTTGCAGTATGAGAGGCATTTTCGGTCAAACTAAATATAGGTGGAGGTAAAGTTTCTGTTTCTGTGTGGCGATACATGTTTCCTGGACCTGGTTTTTGAATGTGACGTCAGTTGACTTGTTTTTCGCATAGATTTCAGCACTTCGACAGTAAAAATAAATTCCGTATAAATAAAGTCTAAATTCTGACTTAGTATATAATTGGTCAACACCAATGAGATTAAACGCCAAACGTCGCCAAAACTGCGATAAATTACATTTTAAGGTAATCCCCATACGTATGATGTGAGAACATTCGGACAGCAGAAGTAAAATCTTCGCAAACCGTCTACTTTGTTCATTTGCACTGAATATGGCTCTCATAAGAAGCGTTTCGATACACAAAGCAAAATTAACCAGATCGAGAAATTGGCAGAATTTCTCAAATACTTTCTAAATGGTGAAATCAGGAAAATTGGAGCACAGTTCTTACACCATTTGATGAAAAGTCCTCACGAACAATTGAATCCATTCAATAAATTTTCTCCAAGAATCCCACAAAATTAAAATTACTCAGAAATTGACGGTTAAGGCTGCTTGCGCGACAACTGTTCCCACATTGCTCTTCGCAACGAAAAGACGAAACCCAAGAAACCCGATGGTCTACGTGCGAGATAGCAAATCTTCAAAGACAGTAGTGCCGCTCTTTGGCTTTCAAAATAGCAGCAGGCGAGCACGCCTCCAAACCACAGCTCTTTCCACTTGAGTTAACGAGAAATCGGAAAAGAGATAAGTATTTATAACTACTCAAGTGTCGGTGGCACGTTATTAAAGCCGGGGAAGACGAGTTCGGTGCTATCAGACAGAGTGGTACCAGCTCATGTGAACCTCTTGTCAAAGGTTTCTTTTTATTTGGGCGGGGTTCCACGTTCACACTACATCTACAACTGTTTCATGCTCAAGACAAACAAGCTCTGGACGTCACGGGGTTTGATAAGATTCCGAAGCGTTGTTGATGTAAGTCAGAATTTGGAGTTCTGTTCGAGATCGGCCAGGCACAAAGGATGCTTTTAAGCTGGCAGGCTGGCGTACGTGACGGTTTACATGCCCTGGTGGTTATTGCTTTTTCATAAAGCTCGATGCCGCCCTTTTTACTAGGGAGGATACATAAGAGTGTTTAATGTGTTCATTATCGGACTACTTACTAAAGGCTAAAAGGATTGACAGTAGTTTTAATGTGTAGTTAATGTCCCTTTTCATATTCAAAAGAAAGCTATTGAATTTCCCAGAATAGTAGATTTAATTTCCAATGTTGTGGGAGATTCACTAGCTTACGAGAACATTAGAAGCATGAATCATCAAGGAACTTCCTGATAGTAAAAAAATTGTGTTGGTTGACCACCATTTAACGAGTTTAAAGTGAATTAGTCGTCAGAATTTGGAATTTATTATCAGTGATTATTATCCAACACAGTATTTGGCAGGTCCTTTCAAAATTTAATTTTAAAAGGGTATAAGTGACGAAATAAGAAAACCAGCTTTTAGTTTTCCTTGTCATGTTCGAACACAAATATTTTTTTCTAAATTGTAAGACATATTTACTGTTTGCCAGGGAGACATATTCAAAACAATTTTTCCCATCTTCCTAGTGGACAAAACAGATACTAAAACGATGGCCTAGTATCCAATCTCTTTAGTGTGGTGAACATAGTCACCACTGCAAAAATTAATTTATGATACAGTGAGTAGTATAAAAAACAGTGCAACCTATGTCCACCGTGAAGTACTTTTTGGTAGACAAAGGCACACTGTCCTTCACACGTTCTGCTAAATTGGTGACCCGGACGTGATTATGAACACTCGCACTTAACCTTCTGTCGCTTCTGAACAATACCAGATGGCGCTCGTAACAATCGTCGTGCTTTTCGACGGAGGATCCTCGGTGAACAGCCGAACTGCCAATGCCAATAACTTTCAACAACTGTTTGAAGTCCTGTGATAACATGCACTGCTTCTATTCCTATCACGGCTTCATGGCACTCATCCCTCTCTTCACACTGAGACTCACACTTGGCAGCACAAGATAGTCAGTAGGCGCAATCATCAATTACATGATCACTCATACGGATGTACACTCGTGATCTTGATACAGCTTTCACGGTATCACGCAGTTGGCAATCTATCAACTAGTGGTTGCATCTACCGAATTCAGTCACTGCTGAATTCTAAAGGGGGAGTATTGTGGTGAACTTACCCACAATTACAAAATTTAACTTATAGTGGTATAATATGGCAACGCAACCTATCTCCGAAACGAAGTACTTTTTGGTAGAGAAAGTTGCAGTCTTTCACATTTGCTAGAAAAGCAACTTGGAACCAAAACAAATAAGTGCAACATCGATCCTATGCAAAAACAGTCGTAAACATTGTTTGGCTTGAACTTGGAAAAAAGTTTATTTGATAGCCTGAGATATTTTTGGAAGAAAAAGTTGCATCCAAAGTTGCATACGCCATACATGGATCCAGACCACCTCTTGAATCACATTGGAGATACGATGTCGCACCTAACGTTAATCCTCGTCTGTGACCTTGTTTAACTCTTCACTGTCGCCTAGCTGTCTGCCGCGTTAAGATGCAAAAAACCAACGTGTGAAAAATTGTCCCGTTCCGGCTGAATGGATGACTCTATTGCATACATTTAGTTTCGGGTGGGAGAATTTAAGAGGAAAAAATCTCAGAAGACATGCATTTTGGCAGAAGTCAGACTAATGAGTCACAAAGACTGGCGAAGAGTTGCATCACCAAAGGGGAAGCGGCTTCTTGTCATGAGGGATCCAACCATTGCGTTAATTATGTATACATTGGCTTAGGTACTTGATTCCCGTTAACTTTGGAAACTTTTTTATGCAGAGGTTTTCTATTTAAGTGGATAATAAATAGAACCGGCCTGTCAACCGAGACCAAAAACCCTATTTTTCATCGACTTGAGTAGAATTTCGCAAGGGATTTCAGCAGGAAAGGTGAACTTCAGTAGCTGCCGTTACAAAATTTAGCAACATTCAGCTTTATTGAGATACGAATAGAAGAATTAACCTGGAAAGTAAATTTTCAAATTTATATTTTCAGTACAATTTCAGTTTCAAATTTTGAGATACTTTTTTCGAAACTTTTGACTTCGAGTTGTAGACGGCGCAGGTTCGATTCCTGTCAGGAGCATTACTCCCTGGGTGTATTTCTCTCTTCTGTTTCAGCAAAACTTTCATTGTGTGTGTCTATTACTTGATGTTGCATGTCTTGCGTCTGGCGCAGCATGGCTAAATATGGCCCTTGCGCCATAAAACTCTTAAACCAACCAACCGAAACTTTTGACAAGGAAATGAAACTGTATTCATTAAATTGATACTTTTCTATTTGACCATTGTTAAATGTTTTGATGCAAAGGCACATTACGTGTACGGGGCATTACGAAGTGTATCTATATGAAGTTTACTTAACAATCAGTCTGAGGTTGACGAACAAGAGGTGTAGTCGTCTAATAAATCTTCAATTCTCCGATTTCATCAACAGAAGGTTTTGTAAATGAAAAGACATTCACCATCAAAATTTCCCTTGAGATTACTTTCGAAAGCTAGTCAATTCCCATGGTGAATCAATGACTCAAGAACTTAACTCCCTTCTTGCGCATTGGCACTACACTTTTCGCAATCTACTTAATTCATTCAAGGATCGATTCATGAGTGTGCCAACTCCAGTCAAATAGGGACAATGGCGGTTTATTCTAAAACGGCAATGACGGGCAAGAGAGTAAATTTGAATCCGAGCTCCATTCAGGGTCCAAAAACGTCACGAAAGGAGGAAAACACGTCCATTATCCGAAGGCCCTGATGAGATTTTCGCTCGTTTCCATGCCAATCCGGTGCGAATGACACGGCCCCGCTGTGAACGACTCCAAAGGTTCAATTAAACCTTGGATCTTTTAAATTGAGATTGAGCGATCTTCAGCAGCTCTGAAAGGGTTACATTCCACATTCTTGCTTCAATGGGGACAGTGAGGTTTTCTCGTCAGCACGAGGGCCACGGTAGCCCAGTTGGTGGTTGGTTTTATGGCACAAAGGCCAGATTTGGCCAAGCTGCGCCAAACAATACCTAAAATTATCTAGTTTTCAAATAGAAGAAAACAAATTAAGAAACTATAAAATTCAGTGGTTTTAATTGAGTTGGTAGCCCAGTTGGAAGACGTTGGCGAGGGGTGGAAGTTTGGAGAGTGGGTTGCCAGGTCAGGTACTGACCTCGTCATCTGACCATGATTTAAAATTACGTGTTATCCTCAGATCCTTCCCTTCGGGATTGATCCCGGACCGTCGCCAATAGCCCGTTGTGTTGCTTCAGTGCGACGTTAATTAAATACCAATACTACCCAGTTGGGGGGGGGTATTTCAATTAACGTCACACTGGAGCAACACAACGGGCTATTGGTGACGGTCCGGGATCAATCCCAAAGGGAAAGATCCGAGGACAACACCACGTAATTTTGAACCACGGTCAGATGACGAGGCAACACCTGAGCTGGCACCCCACTCTCCAAACTTCCACACCACGCCAACGTGAGGACATTTGAGGCCACGACAGATTTAACGTGCACCAGCCCCCTTTCTACTCGACGGTGTTTGGCTGGATTCGAACTCGCAACCCTTCGGTTGCTAGTCCGTTACTCTTCCAACCGGGCCACCGAGGCCCCACCACCCAGTTGGAAGAGCAACGTATTAGCAACCGGAGGGTTGCGAGTTCGAAACTCGGCCCAGCCTAAGACCGTCGTATACGCGGGGGCTGGTGCACGTTAAATCGGTCGTGGCCTCAAATGCCCTCACTTTGGCATGGTGTCTGGTTTGTTTGCACTGAAAATCCCTCTCACAAGCGACGACCGGTAGAATCTTTATTGAACTGGATGGAAGGTAGGTAGGTAGTTGAATTAACGTCGCACTGGAGAAACACAATGGGCTATTGGTGACGGTCCAGGATCAATCTCGAAGGGGGGGTATTTCAATTAACGTCACACTGGAGCAACACAACGGGCTATTGGTGACGGTCCGGGATCAATCCCAAAGGAAAGATCCGAGGACAACACCACGTAATTTTGAACCACGGTCAGATGACGAGGCAACACCTGAGCTGGCACCCCACTCTCCAAACTTCCACACCACGCCAACGTGAGGACATTTGAGGCCACGACAGATTTAACGTGCACCAGCCCCCTTTGTACACGACCAATCTCGAAGGGAAAGACCGAGGACAACGCCTCGTCATTTTGAATCTCGGTCAGATGACGAGGTCAACACCTGAGCTGGTACCCCACTCTCCAAACTTCCACATCACGCCAAGGTGAGGACATTTGCGGCCACGTGCACCAGATTTAACGTGCATCCGCCCCTACGTATACGACGGTCTGGTTGGACCGAGTTTCGAACTCGCAACCCTTCGATTGCTAATCCGTTACCCTTCCAACAGGGCTACCGCAGCGCCCCATGTAGCACGAAATGTAGATTGGAATAAAAAACGAAATCACGCGTGTTTGGTATTCTTAAGATATGTTATCGAAAAATATTCTGTACAATCTTATTTCCTCGGCTTACAAGTGAAACATACTAAGTCACAAGATAAGAGTTTTATTAGCTTTTCTAGACCAGAATCTCGTGATCTTTAGACTGATCAAGTTCACCAAGTTTTTTTCTTTGAACGAAAGTTAGATTTCTTCTTAGAAACACTCAGTGAGTTTACTGTAGTGAATAGAATTTAGCCCCTTCGTTTTCTCAGAGCTATTTGACTTAGTGTGTTTCACTTGTGAGGCAACGATAAAATAATGTAAGAAGAAAATTCAGGGTTTTATGAAGATATGTAAATAGGTTTCATCATAGTCTAATAAATTCATGTTTAAAGCTGTTATTCTAGAAAGGAAGTTTGTTTTTATAATTATTTTTTAACAATTTTTATGATTTAGGAAACGATTAAAAGATATTGAGTTATCTAGCTGTTGCAGTTGACGATATGTTCTGATACCTTTATGACTTTATTTAACGTTATTGATTAATTAAAAAATGAAAAAGTTCACGAATACTTTTTTTGATGTGAATACGTCTTTAAAATTGGAACAGTACTGGGTGTATGCATGAAAAATCTAGCGTTACAACTGTGTGTCTTGTGATTTCAAAACTAGGAAAAACACCCAGAAGATAAATATAGTGTCGTGTAGACAAAGGATGTGTGTTGTTCCTGACATGACCTTCAGACCGAGTGGCACACTGAGCGTGGGGAGGGGTCCACAATATGTCGAAATTCTACGGTGCTGGGCAAGCTTTGGGCCAGTTAACTTTGGCTTACGTGGAGTGAGGACTGCGTAATGGTGTCATTCGAAAGGTACCGAACAACGCTACAATTAATATTGGGCAACAAGAATCTCTCAACAACAATTAATATCAAATTGCACTTCAATCGTTCAGACTGCAAATTAATAGTTGAATATTCCCAATAAACAATCGTTCAAATCTCCCATGTCTGATTCATTCATTCCAGTCAACATTAGGCCCGAATATTCACGTCAAAACTACGGTTTGTTTCCTCAACACAACCTATAATTTTTTTTGAGTTTTCATTAAGTAGGTAGTTGAAGTTTAGTCGCACTGGAGCAACACACGGGCTATTGGCGATGGTCCTGGATGAATCCTGAGTGGGGGATGCATTAGGAACTTTATGAATCTCCCTCGTGAATATTCTTGAGTATCATTCGCCCAATCTTCTCTCTGAGAACCTTTGCATACAATATCTAATCACCTAATTTTGGCTTCAAAAACCTGCTGTCATTATTTTCATCTCAGTAGGGAAAAGCTCGATGGTTTCGTAAAGGTCACTTATTTCTGATCATCGACTGACGTCCTTGAAACAGTTCAAAGCACCCTGTCTCCCAATAAGAAAATTTTATTCCTATTTCACCCCAGCTTTAAATGGATCTCTAATGACTCCTAATATGCGTTCAATGGTAACATAAACGTAACAGTTACATAACAAAACGAGAAACGATTGCAGGATTTTTCTTTTAATCTTTCGACTCAGTTTTAGGAGGAATACAATTTAGAGAGAAGAGATCATTAAGGATCTTTTCAAGTGACTTAATGGCGATTCGTTACAGTGAAAGACCTTCCCAGAGACACCAGAAAGAAAGAAGTGAAACTTTTCTCACTAAATTAAAAGCCAGACGTAATTTCTTTATACCGAAATACCATCCGTCGACAGGATCAAATTAAGTGAACACAATCTTATTTATTTACTCTCCAATTTAAAGATGTCGAAAGTGGGGCTTTTCTTAAGTAATGAGTCGACTGGAGAGTTTGCGACACACGGGTCTCGTATATTCAGGGAAGTTACAAAACTCCAAGGGAAAAAAGACAGAGCTCGGGAAGGCATTTGAAAGGTTATTTACACGTTGACGTAGATAGCAGTCAGTTAAGAAAGTTTCAACCTTAAGGCACTTTGCGAAACAATGGGCCATAAAAAGAAACTTTTTATTATTTGGGATTTTGATAATTAAAGTTGAGGAAATAGACCAGAAAAAAGTAATATATATTTACGTTTTGTAGGTCTTTGAAACAACGGTTTCCATTGTTTTTCCAGCAGGCCTAAATGTCACATTCAGTTCCCCGTGCGCAGAATATGGTTAGATTTTTCAAAACATAATTTTCAAACTATAAATCCACTCTTATGAATCGCAATAGACCAGAAAAGGTATATGTTTAAGTTTTATTGGTCGTTGGAACAACGGTTTCCATTGTTCTTCCAGCAGGCTTAAATGCCATATGGAACTCCTCGTGCGCAGATAGTATGGTTAGATTTTTCAAAACATAATGTTCAAACTATTTATAAATCCACTTTTATGAATCTCAATAGACCAGAAAAAGTTTATTAAGTTTTATGGAAGGTCTTTGAAACAACGGCTTCTATTGTTATTTCAGCAGGCATAAATGTCACCCCGTGCGCAGATAGTATGATTACATTTTTCAACACATTATGTTCAAACCATTTTTAAGTCCACACTGAATCTCGAATTACTATTGTTATATAAAAGAATTTTATAACTATTAAGAGATATCTTTCAGTATTGTCTCTATGATGTGATTAGTATTATGTGATTGATAAGGTGCCCAAGGGGGAGGGGAGGGAGTTTTAGAACACGGAATTAAAATACTATAGTTACAAAATCATTTGAGCCAACATGGTACGTTTTGATTTGTAATTTCGCTAGATAATTCAATATTTTTTAATAAAAATACTATTTCTTAGCGAAACCAGTTAAACGTTATGAAAATGGCGAGACTCCGAAATGGTAAAAGTCGAATTTTAATTATTTTAATAAGTATTCTTTTGAATCCTTACTCTTTCGATGGTAAGAATGGGAAAAGAGCACAGATCACATCATGAGCGTCACCAGATTTTACATAACCACGTCGATTAGGTGAAGGAATTCCAGGAAAAAATCTATTGGTGAAGAAGCTCAAACTTGTTTGGAAGTCATGTATGGTAGACTGCAGGGATTCCAGAACGGATATATGCGTCTGAAACAGTCAGTGTGTTAACTCTCTGAGTTTCACTAGATGTCCTAGTAGAGTAATATTGCTTTTGAACCACTTGACTAAATAACCACATCTATTGATTGTACGAATTCCCGGATTCTTTAAACTTTTAGAAAGATTCTATCGGTTCTTTCCATAGATTAGAGTCATTTGGAAAGATTCTATTGGGATCCTTTCCTTAGATCTGAATCTTTATGAAAGATTCTTTTCGTTTTTAACTAGAATAGAATCATTTGGAAAGATTATATTGATCGAGAGGGTCAAGAAGTGGTTACAAGTCATGCAGGGAAGGCTGCTGAGATTGCAAGGTGGAATTATGCGTGTGAAGCCATCAGAGAGTTAAAAAGATATACAGGATTGTAGTATTTCCCACTCTTTTAGAAAAGAAGTAAGAAAAGTGGTTAATTGTGGTTGACTGAGTTAATATTATCTTACTACTTTTAAAATCACTTAAATGGTATAGGGGTCACAGCGTTCGTCTGCCACCCAGTAGTAATCCGGTTTGTAAGTGCATAAACATTAATGATTGCCCCTGTTAGGAGTAGCGGAGGCTCACCAATTGGGTGATCCTTCACAAGTACCGTTACTTATTCCCTTGTAGTACCGAAGGCAGAAGAGGTCAGTGGTCGGGCATTAGAAATAAATTTTTTTTGGAGGTGTCTATTGTTAACGGGTGGGAACATTTCAGGACCTCAAGCTTTCACATTTTATCAGTCTACCTGCATCGTCACATACCGAGCCATAATTTAATCTGAATCGATGGTCCAGAAACCTGTACTCATAGCATTATGTCCTATCAAAGAGTATATGCCATCGCAATTGGGTCAATTCCGGGTTGTCCCAGCATACTCACCCTACATACGTTAAATACTTCAAAATCCAGTACCTGCTCTTATCCACAAAACTAGGCTTAGGGGCATTAAAGAACCCCATTCTTAGATAGAAAAAATTGGGTTAAGAACCGGGGAGGGACCCGGAACCGAGGGTGGTTCAGACTGGGGAGGGGTGAGACTGAAAGCGAACGGTTCGTTCTTCGAGCAGCGTTTAGGGGAGAAGAAGCAGTATAAAAGGCCTCCAAGTAATGGAATAAAAGCAAAAAAAGTCCCGTTGGAGATTCCTCATCGGTTCTGTGTGTGTGAAAGTGCGTCAGTATTGACCTTGTTTGCAGGAAGACCCTCATGAACAATCGCCAGTCGAGATCTGTCAGCGACCCCGCCTGTGTGGAATCGGGGAGGGGGATCTTTATAACCGCATAATAAAGAAAAAGAGCGAGAGTTTTTTTAAGGAAAAATGGCTTTGAGACTGCTTGTCCTAGATTCCGGAGCTTTTATTTTCCTAAAATCTGTTGGAAAAGTGTGTCGCTATAAATAATAACGGTTTCGCAGTTAAGGAAGGGAGAGAGGTCCTGAAGTTAAGCATTAAAAAAAGGAAGAGAACGAGTTTTAATATCAGTTTTTAAAGGAAGTAGCTACCTAGGTATTGATTTCTTTAACGAAAGGAGATAAAGATTTCTGACATGTAATGACTTGTGAAAAAGTGTTAATTTAGCTCGAAGTTTGACATTTACACAGAAAAGAAAATCGATTGGACACATTAAAGAAACTATTTTCAGAAAGTGTTTCTTTTAATAGCTGTATAACTGTTCTTCGAGGTACTTTGTACCACAAAAAGGGCCACGGTAGCCCAGGTGGAATAGCAACGGATTAGCAACCGGACGGTTGCGAGTTCGAATCTCGGTCCAGACAAAGACCGTCGTGTACACGGGGACTGGTGCACTTTAAATCTGTTGTGGCCTCAAATGTTCTCATGTTGGCATGGTATGGAAGTTTGGAGAGTGGGGTGCCAGCTCAGGTGTTGACCTCGTCATCTGACCGTGGTTCTAAATGACGAAGCGTTTCTTTGGATCTTTCCCTTCGGGATTGATCCCGGACAGTCGCCAATAGTCCGTTGTTTTGCTCCAGTGCGTTGTTAATTACCTACTTACCTATTCTCATGTCACAAAAAACAAACAACCACTCCGAGACACCTGATATAAAGTTATATAAAAAACCACTCCGAGACACCTGATATAAAGTTATATAAAAACCCCTCAGAATTTGATGTATCTGAAAATAAATTTGATCTTACAAAACAGATTCATTTTCGTCAATTGTTTGGGTTTCATGAAAATCGTATGTGATCTCGAATATGTAGTTCACTCAGAAATTTCAGAAACAGGGGAGATACCATTATTAAATAACATTTTCCTCTTTTAGAGTAAAACTTTAGGTAATTTTAACCCGAAGTTCTCAAAATTCAAATGTTTCAAAACACAAGCTGTCTTGGTACTTTTAAAATAAAAGCAAACGAAATGCAATTATTTTCTTTTTATTCCTGAAAATTCTTAACCGTAAAATAAAGTAGGTGGAATTTCTAAAGAGCTATTTTGGAAGTATAGTATATTTTTCATATCATAATGAAAAATAGCCCCTTTGGGATATCTTTCAGAAATCGATCAATTTTATCTTCATCATTAGTCGTTGTCAAGCCAACCAAACTATACTTAATTATACATGGCTATGTGAGCAGTTAACTACGACTGTGACTTCGTCTGCGTAGATTTTAATAAAGTATAAATAAGAATGTAGAATCGTAGACAAAAGAAACAGGGAATTGAACAAAAATCCATGAACACACATAACAGTTCCCGTGTTAGCAATACAGCTTTACTCTGTTGGTTATTCACATGAAAAGGAGAACGCCTTGTTAATAATGCCGATTTTACCAACAATCAACTTTTAAGCTTTGTAAATATGGAAAGTTGATAAGTAATTGCTCGCGGAGAATGTTTAATATACGTCATAATGAAAACAAAAATAGTTATATTTCCCACTGATTTATGGAAAGTAGTGTTTGTAAAATGTGTATCTTATACTGAAATTTAGTGCAAGCGAGATAAATTCAAAGAAGTGTAGATCCCCAGCAAAAAAAATGTCAGTTACAGCAAGACTATCAACTCTCTTTACTGACGAGATGAAGAAATTAGTTTGAGGCTTCTTGCATTTTGAAATAAGCCCTGCCATCAAATACGTGTCACAAACCGACAAAAGCGTTCACATGTACCTCTGTATACGATTCCGGGTTGCTATGTTTTATTTGAACAGGAATGATTAAGTATGAATGAAGCACAAAGATTAATACCAATGATTTTTCTTTCCTTTTTTAAGTTCAACCCTCTGAAGGGTTCACATGCATAATTCCACCTTGCTACCTGCAGTCATCTCTGTATGACTTCTAACCAGCTTTGACCTTCTTAACCAACAGAAACTTTCCAAAGGATTCTATTTTGAGAAAATGATCAACAGAGTTTTTTCAAAGGATTCTATTTTGAGAAAATGATCAACAGAGTTTTTTCAAAGGATTCTATTTTGAGAAAATGATCAACAGAGTTTTTTCAAAGGATTCTATTCTACAGAATGAACTAATAGAATCGCTACAAGATATTATATTCTAAGGAAATGAGCAATAGAATCTTTTCAAAGGATTTTATTCTATAGAATGGGCCAATATAACCGTTCCAAAGGACTCTATTCAAGAAAAGGACCAATAGAATCGTTTCAAAGAAAGATTCCGGTCCAAAGAAAGGGCCAATATAATCTTTATAAAGGTTGATTATATTGGTTTTTCTACATGATTCTTTGGTTTAATTGGTTGTTCTGCATGGATTCTTTAGAAAGATGTGGTTATTTAGTCATTACGTGTGTTGTGGGATAAAAGCTATGATACACACAACTCGGAAATCTCGCAAAGCTTAGAGGGTTAAAACTGGCAAATGCTCAGTTTTCAGTTCGACTCCTACGTAATAGCTATCAAGCGAAAAGCTGCCAAATAGGGTGTTCGTTCTTTTGGGTGAAAAGATAAGACGGATACTCTCCTATGTGTGTAATTTGTTAAACGTCCGATTGTTTCGGTTCAAGGTCGGCTCGGTTGGGATTAAATTGATATAAATCGCTATCATTCTCTCATGTTAGGAGGAAAAAAAGGAAACGAAGAATTAGAAAATTATTTTTTCTTAGTCAATCTAATTCTATTTTTGTCTTCTATTTGAATTACTGTCATAAAACTACCATTTATGTGTTCGGGAGGTTGTTTTGGCAGGAAAATACATAACTTGGCGGTGGGAAAAGTAATAGAGTAAGAACAACATATAAAGAATTTGTCAACGAAAGTCTAGCTTATGAAAGAATGAATTGATTGCAAAATCATTTGTATCGTCTCGGATATTTCCCTTCGGGATTGATCCCGGAACGGTCGCCAATAGCCCGTTGTTTTGCTCCAGTGATACGTTAATTAAATACCTACATACCTCCTTTTCCCATTCGGACTCACCCAGACATTCTTACCAACCAACATACAATCTGTATCGTTCTTTTTTATATTTCCTCCGATGGTAATATAATGCAGGAACTACGAAAAATGATTTTTCTTTCACTTTGAAGCATTGGTCCCCAAAATATGGTCCGTGGACCCACAGGGTCCGTGACCAGGTTTCAGGCGATCTGCAGAAAACATGCAATATTTTTCTAGCCAAAATAGATAACTCTTCCACCAAAAATAAACATTTCATTCTTTTCTTAAATTTTTTATGCTCTAAAATCTAAATTTTAGAATTTTTAACAATTTGTAGACGTTTCGAGTATTGATTGATTTGAAATAGAAAAATCTAAATTTTAGAATTTTTAACAATTTGTAGACGTTTCGAGTATTGATTGATTTGAAATAGACTTGATATTAAAATTAAAAGTATTTAAACTTAATTATTAAAATTGTTAAAATGATTTAAAATTATCTGACTTTAAAAACCAAACGTTTTGAGCGAACTGCTAAAGAGAAGCTTGATTAGATGATTGACATAGAGATCAAAGTATTATATACTTTGATGTGTACATTATAATTTTACAAGTTCACAGCCGTTTGAAAATTTTATACAATTTAATCAATAAATAAGAGTGTATAATATTAATTTTTTATTTTATTTCAATTTTTCTCTATATTTCAGAATTTTGAACAGTCATTTATTCTTAGTGTGAAGTTTTAACGTTTTATAATCTATTTAGCATAGATCTAAATATTTTTCTCCCAATTTTAAGATGAAAAATAAGAATCACTATTGTCGTACATAGGCCCCATTTAATTTTGTTATCTCAAAAGATCAGCGGGGGAAACTTAATTTTAAAGTGGACCTTGGGAATGAAAAGTTTGGAAATTACTAGGAACTTTAGGAACTTTAGAGCTATATTTATATACAAATGGATAAATATAAGAAATCTTTTATCTTCAAATTAGATTTACCTTTTTATATAAACAATCGAAGCAACCTCAATAGATCAAACGCTTGTTAAAAAATAAATAGACCATATAACGGATATTTATAAAAGAAATCTTTTATATATATTGAGTTAAAAGTCACATCAGACTTCATGAAAATGAAGTTACTGATCAAGGAACCAAACAATCATTTAGAAAGACATAACTATATCATTGGAAAGCTTTCTTCCACGCATGTTAAAACATTAACAGAAAAGAATTAAACAAGCAAATTTTCTGGAGCAATAAAGGAAAAGGAGATATAGTCACAACCTCATAAGTTAATACAAAAACAGTTGTGAAGATTTCTATGTAAACTAACTAATCACATCGAGCGGAGTATATGGATTTTTTTAACATAGATTTAGTAACAAAACTATCTCTTTTCCTTGAGAGTGACACTCTGAAACAGTTGATTGCAAATTATGGAAACACATTAGAACAAAAGACTTCAAAATTCTAGACCGACTTTGCAAGTGATCAAGAATAAAATAAAGAATTCGTTAAACTAATCATACAAGAGTTGATGTAGATATTTTAAAAATTGGATCGATCTGTATATTTTGTATTTTTCTAATTTCGTGTATATACTTTTTAAATTCAACGCAAAACAATCTCTTAGTGGGGCAAGAATTTTAAATGAATCTTATTAAACATATTTAATTCAAACAAAAGAATTCATGAAATAAAATTTTTTAGACCATTCTTAGGAGAGTCTGAACATCAAACCAGAATTTGTTTCTTCCTACCAACTTATAATTTTTTTAAAATTTGGTATTATATTATTTGGTACTGTATTATATAAATACTATTATTGTTCTCGAAAAGGCAAAAAATATGGTTGATTAATATATATAACCGATATTTATAAATATCGGTTGCCTTTAAAGATCAATCGATTAATGATCACAACTATATATATATATATATATATATATATATATATATATATATATATATATATATATTCACTTTTTTTAAGCCAAAAATTAAAGATAAAGTTGATATACTTTTAAATAAAATTTTTTGTAATATCGGTTAGCTCAAGACACATCTGATGTATAAGCTTTCCAATAAGCGGAATACCATATCCCATGACCGGTAAGCTTGTGAACCACATCAGCCCTGATCAGCTAAAATTTCCTTTGATTCTTATTTGAAAATCACTCATATTTAAATGATTTTATAAAATAAATTTTCTATCGATGACGATACTTAAATTAACATTAGAACATCCCTAATTGACAAGGATTAGGAATGTTCTAATGTTAATTTCAGTATCGTCTAATCATTAATCATGTTAATTAAGAATATTAAATAAAGTAATGAGGTACCGAGAAACAGTGTCGAATGAAAAGCCTCCTCGCATAAATCTATTAACATTTGTGTCACTAACAATGTAATTTTGATTGCTCTTAAATTGAAGCAATTTTAGTACCCCCTACTTAAAATTTAAAGTGATTCTTTCATTTATAAAGGTAGAACGCAACGTGATTACAGACTCTCGTGGATTATTCGAACGTCTTATCGATTTTTATCATGTGATATGTTAGCATAAGCACTCGATAAAAAGAACAACATATTAAAATATAAATCAAAGTATAACCGTTGAGTAATAACATTGTACCAACACACATAGATACGAATAACCTGACGAGAAACAGAATCCGTCCAGTCCTGAACAATAAATGCAGATATTAGATAAGTGGTCGTTATCAGCAAGGTCGAATACCTTTTTCAAGAGCAGAATTATAATACACAAAAATTTCCGTATAAAAACATTTAAAGCACATGAAAAATTTACAATTAAGTTTAAATTGAACGGCAAATTTTCGTTAATTTTCGTTCTTTTTTAAAATTTAGTATTATTTATAAATGACGATATTTAGGAATGAAACCAAATAAAATGTCAGTGAAAACAAAGAATTAAACTATTTCTTTTACCTGAAATGTGTTAAAATGAAAATAAATTATGAGAAAATCTGAAAATCAAAGCTAGTAGTACGTAGCCATGCTAAATAGACATTTTAAAAAGTAGAGTTAGATTTTAGATGTAAATTAGTAACGCAAAATGTTAACCAGTTTAAAAGTGACATTTTTAATCAGATAATTTATTACCGTATTGATTTTAACTTTTTTCTCTTTTTCTACTTACAAAACATAAATTAAATATAAAAATGTTCTAGAAAAATTATACCTAATCAATGCTTCATTTTTTTCAGCTTATCAAATTTTTAGTAAGCATTATTATTTATGAATTAAATTATTTGCTACAATATTAGCATTGAATATAATATTAAAGACTAATATTCTCCTCGTATTCATAATTTAAAACGTTAAGAACGCATTTAACTCAAAGTATGCATTGGTTTATCCCAATGAAAATTTAAGTTAGACATTAAATGAATACGATTATTTAATGAATATTATTAAGTTCATATAAATTATAAGTTACATGCAGAAAATTCACATTTGAATACCTTATCAAAAAGTTGCAAATTAAGATGTTATTAATAGCATATCAGGGGTAAAAAGGCTGAATGAAAAAGTATCTGCTTTATTCAGCATGCGCTTGCCACTTATCTTTAAAACTAGCTGATTGGAAAAGAGCCAATTGGCACCGGTAGCTCTCAAACAAATAAATGCTCATCGAGTATTTGACTCTTAACTGCACCAACAAATGAGTGTAAAAACGTTGAAGAACATTGTATTTTATTTGCTGTTAAGGGCAATTCTTCATTGCGAAGATATTAAAATTTATTTATTGTTTGTTATATTATTGAAAAGAAATAAATTTCTTACAAGCATTGTAAGTTATCTACAGTATATAAATTAAAAATAAAATTTTTGCCAGCCAGAACAGTTTTTAGTTTTAAAATAAAATAATTATAACATTTGAAGCTTATAACATAAACTATAAATAAACTAAATCTAAAGTTAATCTCATAAAACATTAGAAATTACAATCTTGAACAGAAATTCAATTTAATCTCATTTGATGTATGAGATATTGTATTTGCTCTAATTTCAAAATAGTACAATTCTCATTTGTAGGATTCACTGAAAGTTAGCGTAAAAGGAGAAATTTGAAAACATGTTCTTTAATCATAATTATTGAAAATAAGGCTCAATATTATCAACAGAGCAGACATTCGTTAATTGATGAAACAAATTTAAATGTTTTAGAATTATAACATAAAAAAATTATAATTTAGTGCTAAAATATTTATTATCTCTAGAGACGGTGCTTTTAAAAATGGTTATAATATTCACAAATGGTTATAGAGCACTCGTTAAAAATATTAAGCGCAACCTACAAGTCTACCAATTTAGATATTTCCAATTTCGTATTTTTTGCACTACTTTAGTTATGGAATATCGCAAGTCTGAAAATGAACTCCTCATGATTTATTTTCCTCGACTATCTAAAACCGAATAAAGTGCATGGATAAAAAAACTCACCATGATGAAGAATTGAAGCATGATGTCGCTGACAAGCGACGTCCTCTTTATTGAGGAATCCAGCTTGAAATTTAAGTTTAAAACAACAGTTTATATTTGCCGTCTGACGATGCACCAGAACCTTTGCTCAGACTGTCTCTTCGCGAATGCTTTGGTGAACTGCCGAACAAGAACGAAGCCGCTCAGAGGAAAGCAGACGACCAGAAACTCATCGTTGATCTGGCAACAAGCGCGCATCCATGACGTCAAGATTGGGCGGAGCCTCCACACCAGGGATTCGCAGTTTACGGCGCGCAGGCTATGGATTTAACCAGGAACAGTTGAATGATAATGTCGGGGTAACCGTTATTAAAATACGTCAGAGGAACAGCGGGAAATTTATAGAAACCATAAAACGACGGTGTGTCCATAACAAAATGCAGGGTCTGTGGAAAAAGGGTCTGGAAAGTATTGAATATATTTTGGCAAGGATACTTCTTGTAGGAATAATTTTAAGTACTCGGCGGTGGTGTAAAGTTTAAAAGCGGATTTTAGTGTCTACCAAACAGGAGTTCATTTGCGTGCAACCAAATTAATAAAACATTTTGTTAATTATTCATTTGCTGCATATTTAATGAGAAAAGGTTTAAGATAAATTCCATATCGTCGGCTTAGAACAGAAGCTTATTAACAGATAACACGTTTTTTTGCTATACAGTTGTTTAAAGACTATTACTTTTAAGTCCAAAAAAGAATGCGCATTTTGATTGCATTACATATCTTTTAAACAGATTAAAATATGACAAGGGATTTCTGATCATCGTGAAAATTAGCTTTAAGTGCCTTCGAAAAAATGACAGTTAATGAGTGGTAATTATAATAGATGTACTGTAAAAGCTTACATTATTGGAAGAATGTGATTTTAATAGGATAGCTAAAATGTAGCTTGAATTAAGTTTAAATGGAATTACTGATACTTCGAGGAAAATATCCACAAACTAAAACATTTTCAATTCCTACAATTGCAGTCAACAGTTATAATGATTAAAGTACAATAATAAATTGACGTATAGCTGATTTTATATCAGCTAATTATTTTTTACATAACTTCCGTTTGTTTTTCTGGATGAAAATGTGAATGCAAATAATATTCTCAATAAATCCCAACAAGGGTTTAATAAAATGTATAATATTATGTAAAGGCCATACATGATCAACTGAGTCGCATTGAGTAAACAACTAATCTATAAAAATATACAACATATTAACAAAGACATCTTAACTTACAAATAATCTATTTTGAAATTAATATCCAGGCTTCGATCAAAGTCGATGCCAGAATTGAGGCTATCTATTACTCTCTTTACGCTTTACAATAGTTTCTTAACCCTCCTACTGGTTGTCTCGGCGAGTTCTTTCGTCATAAGCTAAACTGTCCAGATCTTGATGGACGATATATCTCGTCATTAGAAGAAAACTAGCCATATCATAAAAAGAAATCGGCAATACCTCCAGAACGAGGTATCTCGTCATTAGCAAAAGTTGTCAGATCATGATGAATTTCTTCGAGATATCTCGTCGAAACCACCTGGAAGGCTAATATACATTACATTTTGGGAGGAATCTTGCCCCCATGTATACGTATCTACATCTGGACGAATGGACAAAAAGACACCCATGAAGATATTTTTATAATCTTGTTTCATCCCTTTCCCAATAGCCCGTTGTATTGCTCCAGTGCGACGTTAAATAAATACCTACCTACCATCCCTTTCCCATTCGGCTCACCTAGAACATACAAGAGTTCTTCGTTTTTTTCAGCAACCAAGCAAATTGCTATAATGCTATAGGCGCGTTTTGTCTGGATATTTTTGACAATTTTTAGACCTGTTTATGCTTTTTCTACTTATAGGTTAAACGAAACTTCAATGTACATAAATAAAGCCAGCTTCGGCATTTTGTAAAAACAAGAACATTTGGGGATTCCCGAGCAAATCGCTTCAATACCTATACATACCTGGGTTGAGCATTTTATGCCAAGCTGATTCAAATTTCTTTTCATGTCAATATATATCTAAATTCGAAATAATACTTTTCTTGAAGAGTAAAAATAAATTACAGTAAAGTATTTGTGTTACATTTTATGTTCGTCCATTTTCATGTCTTCAAAACTTAGTAGTTTCTTGCAGTTTACACTTTGAAACACGATAATGCTTAAAGAATTTTTTTTTAAATTTGAGCTTGTTAATTGCACGGTAGCTTATGAGCCTTATAATTTGTACAAAGTGATTGTTCTAGACTTCAAATTTGGAAAACGCATTTTTCATGTGTCTTCATAGAAATTTTCGTGTCAACGAATATGTAGTTATGAGAGAATGGAAATGAAGAGGGGCTTTGAATTCACTCAGGGTATAATTAAAGCATAACATTTTTTCATATTAAGATATATTACTAAACCATAGTAAATATTGTACCCTTCATCATTTCCTTAGCATTTATTTTCAAAAGTTGTTTTCAGATTATTTTTTCTTTGGAATTTCTTGAAAACAATGCCAATTAAAATCTCAAAATGTTGTCTAATTTTGTTTTGAGTTTTGAAATAGTTATACACATAAAAACGAGAATAATACAATTTTTCGTGCAACGTATATGAAACTTTCACTTAGATTAATCAGTTCTTTTTAATTAAATGTAATATGCTTTAACTTTCACTAATTTTGGAACTGATTAATAATGAAAGTAATCAACCTTAAAGGCTGGTTCACACTAGGCCAGTAATTTAGTCTAATAGCGAGTAATTTAGTAACTAAACGTGTTCGGACAAAACTATTTAGTCGAGTAGTTTAGTAAAGTGATTTAGTGGGCTCGATCGAGTCAAATGGAAAGTAGAGGGTCGAGTAGTATCCCCACCCCACCTCATTAACCACTACCTTGCCACTGGACAGGTCTGAACATGTCTGTTTAGTAGAGTTCATTAGTTGTTCGTTATCATTACGCGAGATCTCTGTTTCGTATGTGTTTTTATCGGCAACATGACTCGTTGGAGTGATGATACTACGGTCAAATTTGTTACTGCTTATGTGGAACTGGAGTGCTTATGGAATGTGAAATCTTCCTTGTACAAAAATAAAGGAACCAAGGCAGTTGCAATCGATGAGTTTGAAAAAGCAATGGGAATGCCGGAGTTTCGCGAGAAGGAAATCAAACAAAAACTAAAAACATTCATAAATAGTTTCACAAACTTCTTGAAAGAATTCAGAAACAGTTGACTTCGCTATTCGAAACAGGTGTGTCAGGGTCCTTAAACTGCATCCAGTTGCAAGAAGGTATAGCACTGCCTCCAGTTTTGTTTTCGCGGGTATGGCTTCTCTTAGATGAGTATCGGTACACTGGATTTTAGCCTGTACTTTTTCTAATAGAAAACTGAAGCAACTTTCCGACATTCTCAGAGTTGAAAAGTTTTCTTTTGGGTCTCCAACTGTGAGTTCTCTCAAAAGCACATTGAGGCTCCTTGCAAATCTCTTCGACCCATCCATTCTCATCCCCATTTTCTCATCTTTTCAAAATAATCTCTTCCAGGATAAGCCTTGCAACAACATTTATTGCTCGATTCAGCCTCGCTCTCCGTATCATCTTTGGCAGTCGACACTTGACACCAACTAAACCGTGTCTGAACACACACTCCCCACTTGCTGTTTTCTCGTTTAGTAGAGCTACTAAATCACTCGCTACTGGACTAAATTACTGGACTAGTGTGAACCAGGCTTAACACGCAAATTGTTGAAGCGATTTGTTTACATTATCAAGTTTTCAAATTTAACTAGTAGACTCGTTCAAAACCACGTGACTCGACTGGCAGCTCCCCGGTGCAGGACAAAACTTCCTGTTACCCAAATGATCTTGCATAATACAAATAAGGATTGCCTTAAAAGGCAGTCTATCGCCGTTTTGGCGACATTTGGCGGTTAACCTAATTGGCATTGGCCAATTAACAATCATATATCAATTTGGAGTTCATTCTTTGAAATTTCTATTGGAGACGTGCTGAAATCATATTCGAAAAAAAGCTAAGTGACGTCACATCCGGAATACGATCAGAAAGCCCGTGCCCGCCACAAAAATACCCAGAAAAGGTATTTCATTCATAAATTAAAACATCCGTTCTCAAAAGCTTTAAATCAAGAATTCGATTGTAATTCATATAACGTGTATTACCACTGTATATAAGGATTTTATTCTAGTGAAAGTAGAAGTCTACCATGTCCATTCTGTATATATATATATATATATATATTTTTTGAACGAAAGCAAACTCCCCGTGCACCACAGAAGTACAACACGGGGCTTACAGAAGTAAGTTGATTTAACGAAGAAACATGGGAAAATAATTTAATTAAAATTACAAGATTTTATTAACTTGACAAATGAGTAGAAATGCAGATTAGATTTAACAAAAACATTGAGTTTCACTGATATTGAATATGAAAATCATGATTTATGGACTTGACGATCAGTTCGCACGAGGAAAGAGATGGTTGCTGAAAATAAAAAATTACTCATTCCGTATGTAATTAATCTAAGATTATATTCGCATAAAATTATGATTTCTTGTGTGTTTTTTATCGAACCTGAGTGGGCAGGATATTATAAGATCTATCTTTATTGTTAGAAGACTTGATACATCGAAGCGAAAATATTCTTCATTCGAAAATCTTTCATATTATATCTAGCTATTACTTTTAAAAGCGACAATAAATTGTTGCTCAAGTTCAAATTTCGAAAATTTAGTGAATTTTTAGGAAGTTAGTTCTTAAAAATTCACTCTTTGGAATTTTTATTGTAGGGCTGAAGTAATATTCAAAAAACAAGCCAAATGACGTCACTTTCGGAATACGTACAGGAAGCACATCTCCCCACAAAAGCACTACCACCTACATTTAGCCTTGACAGAAAAAGCCTTTTACAACTGAGAGTGAAAAAGTCTGACAAATACTCTGACAGCAAGATGTCCTTCATATACTCTTTCCAAAATATGTAAACGTGACATCCGCGAATCCAAATATACTACCCACTTTAACAAGGTTACTAAAACTATCAGTAGCCGGATAGTTATATTGCACATTAAAAATCCATAACTCGAAATAATCCATAACAAAGCCTAAAAATAAAGAAGCTACAACGAACCTGATCAGCTGCTATTCTTGCGCAGCAAATAAATTTCATGGCCAGTACTAGTGGTCCCGAAATAGTCCGATATCAGCAGGCAGTAATGGACAAAGAGAAAGAATCGAAACGTAAAAAAAAAGAAAAGCACTCTGGGACGAGTAGGTGACAAAGGTATAAAAACCGGGGACCCAAACAGGTGTTCTAACAAAGGGTTATACGAATTACCTGAATAAAGGATGGAAAAATTCCTTCCGTTTTATTCTTCGTACATGAAAAGTCTGTTATTTTTCCATGTCAGCCTGTTAAGCAATGAAACACAAATTGCAATGGAATAATAAAAAAATGATGAGCTGTTTTTTGCCCTTTAATTTTGCCCTTAACATTTGTTAACTAATGAATTTTCACGGAATAGTCCCAGTTTTGAGAATGACTGTAGACTGTTTATAATTATGGTTTTACATAAATAAATAATTTGAAGCATGGTCATTATATTAGTAAATTTGGGATATTTATTTGCTTTAAGTGTAAATGGCTCATCAAAAGGTCACAAATTTTACTTGAATTAAATGTGTGTATTAAACAGATTATATAAAAGTTTATTCAGATATATTGTACGATGTATGTTTTAAAATTATTTTTCTTTTCAATAGCAAAAGTACCGCTCTGAAACCAAACCGAAAAAGATAGAATTGAAAAATGCGAACTATTGAGTTTCGAAAAATGAAAACTGTAGGATCTAATATTTTTCTCAGAATTAAAAAAAATTTTATTACATGTAATCTACTACGTCAAAAATTAATCAATTATGTGTACATATATCTTTTTCTGTATACATTTTCTGTGTAAACTGTTATGGATAATGGGTAAAATTCAGGCGTTCCATACGAAGTAAATTAAATTAAAACATTGGATCTGTTGTACCGTTCCTTTAAAAATTTTTCTTACAAAATTTATTTTATTCGATGCATCGACTGAAAGGCCGATTCCAATTAATATTTTTCTAATAATTTCGATTATTATACAGCATAACACCAGTTATCCAACTTGCGAAATTTTAAACATAAAACTATTAAATTACTGAAATAATTATTTTTTTATATAAATTTATATCAGTCATTACTTCCACTCAATATCTTAAAAGTTATTTATATTAAGATATATTTAATGTTTTTAAATGCTCTTGTGGTTGAGTGATATCTCTATTTTATTTTAAGTGCATATGGGCTTGGATCATGGTTTGTGTTTCAATTTATTCTGTCTTACCTGTGTTCACTCTTTTGTACTTCAAATGTGTAAATGTTAATGTGTTCAAATTTCATTAAAAGTCTCGTTGGTAGAGAAAAACCTCAGTGGTTCTACTCTACTTTAGTAAAAATGTTTCCTCGGTGAATTATTCTGTTTCTTTGCAAAAGGCAAACTATAGCTTTTTGAATTTTTTATGCAAACTTTAACTCAAATAACTTTGCTCAATTATTGATTTATTTGGCGTAATTTTAAAAATTCCGATGAGTAGAATTTTATTTTTGGGAACATGGTGCACCCTCTGGGGAAAAAGAGGGGCACAATAAAAAAAGTAAAGTTAATTTTAAGTAAATAGTTTAATTTATAATAAAAAGTAAATCTTAAAGCATATTGAATTTCCAATTTGATTTATTAAACTCTTCAATACGTTCGTTCATATCTCTATGAAATATATATTGCATGTTCCCTGATTTGATTTACATGGTTTGTTAGAGTTAATTTACTTTCACTTTAATTAATTCACTTTTCTTGAGAAAATGCCGACTTCTGTCACCTGAAATGTTTATCTTGAACTACGCGATTTAAATTATTTTCGGTCAACGTTCTTACGGAACATCACGCAAAACCGAAATCTACCACAACCAAACAAACAACTCAGCAAAACAGGTAGACCACCAAGAAAAGAAACACCCAGAAAGTTAAACAAAAAAGCCACACACCAAGAGCTTAATCTCATTGTCGTCATACTTTCTAGAGAGAGCAATCAAGAAACCTGGCATAGCTACTCAAACTGATAGAAAAACCGACAACAAGGAACAAATTTAGATTGTCGTGGGAGCATTCGATCAAAAAACAAAACAAAAAAAGCGGTCGGTCAGCGTTTTTGAGCAACGTTGCCACACATACAACAGTGCACCACATGTGCTTTTCTGTTTACGTATCAGGAACTGGACGTCGTCATATGATGGGGGTATGGCACACGAATCCTGGACCACATCCTGAAGCAGATTTGACGTCAACGCAGTCGATGACAACCTGACAACCCAGTTATGAACAAAAGAGTGCATAATCTGTTTGTTTGGGAAGTGCCTTGGAAAACGACACTGTTTTTTGAATGCCGATGAAAACAACTGATTTAGAACACTGAAGAATAGTTTGATTAAATGCTCCTAGTTTCTTATGTTCATCGAATTTCATTGTATTTGAATAATTACCTCAGATAAAAATTTCAGGTTTTTATAAAAACCTTGCTGCGTTTAACTGAAAGTTTGCTTTAAAGCTTGTCAAGTTCTGTCACGTAAACTGAGCACTTATCCTTTGAAAATGAACTCTGTGGATGACACAGATTCTGAATATAGTGTGGCAAAAGAACTCGTGTATAAATCCAATGAAAAAAGTCACATAGACAACTAAAAATGTAGATGTTGACATTATAGTTTTTAACCCTCCTGGGGTAGTTGTCTAGACGAAGTACCTCGTCAAACTGACAAAACTGACCAGATCTTGATGGACGGAATATCTCGTCGTTAGAACACTGACCAGATCTTGATCTCGTCATCATCGAAAAATCGGCAATATCTTGATGACGAGATACTTCGTCATTAGCAAAATTGATCAAATCTTGATGGACGAGATATCTCGTCGTAATCACTTGGAGGGTTAAAGAGATGGAACTGTGAATAAATATGGTAAATTTACACAAAATATAGTGAGTAAAATTAAAGCATGCAAATATGTAATAATGCATATCAAATAAATCAGTAATACTTTTACTCCTTTAAGTTTATGTACGTTCTCTGAGTGAAACTTATTATTAAATAATATCCTGATGGACGAGATATCTCGTCCATCAGGATATGACCAATTTTGCTTGCTAATGACGAGATACCTCTTCATCAAGATATTGCCGATCTTTTTATGATCAAGATTGGTCAGTTTCCTTCTAATGACGAGATATCTCGTCCATCAAGATCCGGTCAGTTTTGCTAATGACGAGATACCTCGTCAATACAACCACTAGGATTATTAAACACTGTCTATAGGGTTCGTTTCACGATATTAATTCTTGTGCATGACTTTTCAATATTGGCAATATCTTCACGACGAGGTATATCGTCATGAAGATGCTGCCGATTTTTTTATGATCAAGATCTGGTCAGTTTTTCCTAATGACGAGATATCTCGTCCATTCAGACCTGATCAGTTTTGCTAATGACGAGATACCTCGTCGAGACAACCACCAGGAGAGTTAAACACCGTATACATGTCAAGGGGTGGTTTCATTAATTCTTGTGCATGACTGTTCAACATATCAAGTTTCAGCCCAGATTCTAGCAGTCTGAAGCAGCACGGCGGGCGTGAGTATAAATATTCGCCGTTGACGTTTTAATAATGCTAACGCTCTAACAAGCCACCACGCTTGCACAACGCAGCAGAAAATAATCTCGAAGCGCGATCGTAACATAGTCTGAATTGTGCGTCTTCATATGTGACCTATTTCCTTCGCTCTCTTCCTGCTTCAGAAGCCTATTACGAATTGCTTACGAGTGTGTGTTTGTTGAACGCTCTCCCGTATTCCGAGAAACGGAGGTTTTTTAGCTTATTACGTGCTCTCCGTGTGTTTTTGGAATTGGGAGGTTTAAAAAAGATTCTTTAGCAAGAAGGTAAACAGACACGGCGGGGTGATCTAAATAATGTGTCTCTCAACTCCATAACAACAATGGCCGTTACTTGAGATAATAAATAACTCGGTTTCTGTTTTGGAGAACACTGTTGGTGACGTTCGACGTCATACCTGTATCTATGTAAGGTCATAAACGAATTTATATTGCCATGTTGTTCTGAATTACGAAAAAGTAAGTATAAGTAGGATGCTCGTGTTAGGTGTGCTCAGGATATCGGTGTAAGTTAAGAAAACTATTTTGGTGATGTTAGTGAGGGTTAAGTTGGTAACACGAGCTTTCAAACTGCAGAGGTCACAAATTAATGACAACTTGATTTTAATAGTTATAGGGTGTATTGGTTTT
This sequence comes from Meta bourneti, assembly GCA_933210815.1. Taxonomy (NCBI): domain Eukaryota; kingdom Metazoa; phylum Arthropoda; class Arachnida; order Araneae; family Tetragnathidae; genus Meta; species Meta bourneti. The sequence continues at coordinate 35,909,561 of OW119929.1, read as the reverse complement.
GATATAATTTCGATCATAATTATACACACACTACATTCAGTAAGAAAACTGGGCTGATATTTCAATCAGAAACATTCAATTTTCTCAATTGAAGAATTGGTTCTCATTTGTTGCTTTGATCTATTTTGTGGCTATTATTTTATCCGGACTTCATTTTAAGGTGTAAAAATGATGTTTGTTTAGCCTTTAAATTGGAATACTAACTGAATATCATTAACTCTCCAATTATCTAAAATGTATTTTCACAAACTCTCTCTCGTGGGGTCAAAGTCAGTCTACGTTAAAAGTAAGTCTAAGTTGAAGCAACAGTTTGATACATTTGGTGAAACTTATGATAAATAATCGAAAAATTTGTTATGTATCTTACAATCATGTAGATCTATTACATTAAATTATATCCTTTATCTCTCTTAGTTATCTTCCTATTAATCAAGTGATTAGCAACACTTTCTTTAACATCTCTATTGTAGTCAATGTTCAATTAATTATAAAATTTTAAATTAATTATGATGTGTAGGTACATTGATTTTCAGTAAGGAACTCCGTAATTGATACGTCCGTTCATATATCATAACTGAAACCGTTATTCTCTAAGCACACGCTTTTCAGAATGCGCATGTACTTAAATATTATTTCCTTCATTTGTTGATTGAGCTCTAATTCCCAAGACTTTTAAAATTTTAATGGACAGTTACTCATATTTCAAAACAGCTAACGTCCTACCTATCTCTGAGAACTTACAAGAAAAGAGATAAATAACTTATTTATGATTTCATATCACTTCACTTGAAGTGAACTTAATTTCATAAGTCTATTTCCCAGATATTTAAAAAGGTACGGGGAATACGTTTGCTTTAAAGTAAATTTGAAATGTGCAAAAGAAAGACAACAATGGTAGGGAAGGGTAATTGAATTAACGTCACACTGGAGCAACACAACGGGCTATTGGCGACGGTCCGGTATCAATCCTGAAGGGAAAGATCCTATGACAGCACCTCTTAATTTTGAACTACGATCAGATGACGAGGTCAACACCCGAGCTGGCACCCCACTCTCCAAATTTCCTCACCACTCCAACGGGAGGGCATTTGAGGCCACGACAAATTTAACGTGCACCAGCCCCCACGTACACGACGGTCTTTGGTTAGATAGAGTTTCGAGCTCGCAACCCTCCTATTCCGCTACCCTTCCCAACCAGGATACCGCTGCTCCGAAACACAACAGGAAAATCTCAGTCAACTGCAGCTCGTTCGTTCCTCGACACTGCAGACCGAATATAAACAAAAGTGAAATAAGCAAGCTGAAAAAGTTAAGTTCAACAAGAGAATTTTATATTTGGAAAGAGAAATGACCCTTTAAAAAACACCCAACAAGCTACCGTAGTTTTCATCCCTACTGAAACAAGAAAACTCCCGAGAGCTTTGTTTACTTTCTTGAAAGGTAAAAAGCCATTCCTCTCCAAACCAAGGTCACGTCCTCACGTTACAGAATATACCAAAGCCAGAACAACTCACGTTTCCGGAGAAAGAAATGGATAGATTTTCACCGACATACTCCAACTGATGGAAGACAATGAAAGCCGGGGACTCAGGATCGAAGCACAGGAAAACAATTGTCTTCCAAAATAGATGGATGGCGAAACGGTAGCCTTGTCTTCCGTCAACAAGGTCTGTGTGCCGACGTCTTTTAATGGCCCACGATTCTCATTTAAGGCACAAAGCACCACGGGAAAGGGGCAGTTATTTATTGAGTGGATTTGAAAATCAGCGGCATGCTGCCGGAATTCGGTGTCTCTGATTGAATGCAGTTCATTCACCCTGTCCTGATGGCTCTATGGAGGAAACTCAGTTAAAGCTTTTGGTAATTGAGGAATCGGTGTTGTTTACGACTTGTGTCCTTCGTGGGATTGGATGTGAAAATGCGTCATGGTTATTAAAACTTAATTGCGTCATTTTGCAAAGAAATTGTTCGTATTACGTCTGAAGATGAAATTGCGGCAGTCAAAACAATCATTGATCTATTATCTACGTGTACACACCTCACGCCTTCTGACTCATCCCAAAGGCTACAAGGATGTGAGAGGAAATCGACTACTTTAAATTGTTTCCAAAGCTAATTATAATGTGATATCATGTGTGTTGTGAGTAAAATATCAGATATATTTTACCAATCAATATTTATTCAAGTTGAGTAGTTGGATTAATGTCGCACTGGTGCAGCGCAACGGGCTATTGGCGACGATTCGGGATCATCCCCGAAGGGAAAGATCCTAGAGCAACATCTCACAATTTTGAACCACGGTCAGATGACGAGGCAATACTTGAGATGGCACCCTACTCTCCAAACCTCCACACCATGTCAACGTGAGGACATTTAAGGCCATGACAGATTTAACGTAGCCCCAAGTACACGCTGGTCTGTTTGAATAGAGTTTCGAACTCGCAACCATCCGGTTGGTAACACGCGACTCTACCAATTGGGCTACCACATCACCCTATTCCTGTTAGGAGTGTCGAAAACTTCTCATTGGGTGATCTTTCACAGTTTGCAGTCCGTTTACCCCTTGTACGGCGGTCTGTAGTCAGCCATTAGAAGCAAATAAACTGTTCATACCACAGATAACGTCTCCACACAGAGAGAAGATATAGAGCAAAAATAATTACATTAAAGTTTCTGTGTCACGTTAAACAGATTATGCACCCCATAATTATCTCAGGGCTTCATTGGGCTTGAAAGTTCGTTGTCTAAGTTGGAAAAAGTGGTTAAAAATCACGACATTCACAGTACAGAACTTAAGATCGATTCTGAGAGAAATGATAAAAAAATATTTAGAAAGACAACATAAACTCTTATTAATTCGGTATCCCTCAATTTTAAAGCTGTTTTACATGTAAAAATATAGGCAACAAAACTTATTTTACGTTTTTATTGTGTTTGTGAACGAAGTAGGTTGGGTTTTTACTCAATTTTGTGACAGAATTTTGAAAACTTGACGTTAAAACATGTCTTTAAAAATATTATAGCAAATATGGAATTTTTTAGCATAATGGTTTTAAATGTGTAATTTACCATTCCTATGAAATTAAATTATTAATCCAAATTATTATCAATTATAGGTTAGTTCTTTAAAGACATCTCTCTTCATGGTGTATAATCATTTCTGGGAGCCACTGTATATACAAATGGTGACCTTCTGGAACGTTTAGATAGGAGTGACAACGAAACTAATGACGTGTTTCGATTCCATTCAACCAATTAAAATCACAATGTCTGTCCCGCCAAGGTTGTTGATTGGCTTAAAATATATATATTAGAACTTTTGAGGAAACGAGGAGTTCAGATTTAAAAAGCGAATGTTCCTCTTTTCGGAGTCGAGGTTGCTTGACGTTGTGCCACGTAAAGCCAAAAGTTTGTGAGTACAAAAGAAATGTTCTTTTTAATTCAGAATTGTGATTTTATCAATTTAAAATTTTTTGGGAAATCACATTTTAGTTTCATCGAATATTCTTATTTAGTTGAAGTAACAAAAATCTGAGTTAGATACATTGTATTATTTTTATAATATTCTGAATGTTGTTATTTTACATGTCCCTTTAATTAAGGTATGGTCTGTTTTATGTCTTATGGCCGCATATCAAGCCTTAGTAATTTCTATTTGTTTATGATAAAGCATAGAAGGATAAATTCTGTTCTATTCATATGGTGTTTACTTGTATATATATATATATATATATATATATATATAGTACTAACCACTATGCACACTATTTAATTACGTATTGCAATCCTCATCATTTAATTGATACCTCATCATAAGCTTTTGTCGTGTTTTTGAGATGCAAAAAACGAGATTTTCAAACTTTCAATAGATACATAATGAGTCTGACTTTCCATGTATGACGTATTCATTAGACGAACATAATTATTTTTAGATTACTTAAAAAACTGCTCTGCAAATAGTGAACTCCCACAATTTGAAATTAATTACTTTATAAGTTGGTTAAGATCATTTACGAAACTTCTTCCTGAGCAAAAATAAATTCTTTTCAGCTTCTTCCGCATCATTAATGAATTCTTTCTTTGTGCTGAACAATCCGAAATGCCATCGCTTTATTCAGACACAAAATGTAGTTCAAATGGGTCATGGCTGTCTTTAATTAATTAAGAACTAAGAGGATGATTAGAGGAAACATTCCGATATTGGCATAACTTCCAATCCAGGCTCGGTTTTGGAGACTTCTTATCTTTGGCGAGTCCGTCTTTTTTTGCAACTGAGAAAACCCACGCACGTTTTGCTTTCTTCATTGTCAGTTTTAATTTAAAGCATCGGACACGTTGAGAGCTTTGAGATTTTTTAAAAGTTTGAGTGTGGAGGCTACGTTTTTTAAAGGGGTGGAAGATAAATTATTTTGTGAAGGGTGTTTGATAAATTATTTGAAAAGGCTTTTTGATAGAGTGTTGCTAAATATAAGTTTAAAGGGCATTAGAATAATAAATCGTATAGGAAAGGCAAGACTTGAAGATCAAGAGATTCGTGCTTTTCTTTCCTGCTTATGTGTTAGATAAATTTTAAAGTTTTTAAAGTTTGGCACACGTGATTTTATCAGAGAAATGAAAGAGTAAAATAAAACAAATTAAGATGAAAAGATCACTATAAAAGCAGTTGGCTCTTTATACTGCACACCTCTAAATATCTACTTAAGAGTTAGATATGGCATAAAAAGAAAACCCCGTCCAAATTTTAAAAATAATTTTATAATAGTAATATATGTATGCTCAATACATTAAAAATAATATTAAAGTTCATTTTATACACTCTCTATTTACATATATTACTTTATTAACTGAAGAAACATAATTTAACATGTCATATTTGTAAATATAATACGCTAGCGATATTTAAAAAATCAAAATATTTTCAATCTTGCCCCACTCGTCTTACGAAAGTATTTAATACCAATCACGGTTTATTTATTTAAATGAATTTTAGTTCTCTTTTTTTAAACCTCCTGGTGGTTAACTCGACGAGTTATCTAGGCATTAAAAAATTGACCAGACCTAGATGAACGAGATATCTAATCATTAGAAGAAAAATCTGACCAGATATTGATATTATCATCATGAACAAATCGACAGTATCTAGATGACGAGATATCTCGTCATTAGCAAAATGTTGCAGATATTGATGGACGAGATATCTCGTCGAAACCACTTGGAGGATTAAATGTTACCAACTCATAACATTCCCTTTTGCTGTATAACCAAGAACGTAACAGTATTGTTTAACTTCTTTCTTCTCAGAGTTTAATGAATTTTTCTAACACTTTAATGTGTTACATACAATCAATAGTACCTGGAATTCTTAAATTATATCTCTAGCACGCAGTGCTCTTAGATTTTACAGGATTAGAGAGTTAAAGACTAAAGCTCATAAAAATATTTTGCATTGAGATTTAACTAGCAGAAACAACACTTTCCCCAATTCAGTACAACTTCACATACTATTTCATTTTTATGAATATCAATGCACATCTAATGGAACAGAAGGGAACCCAAAATTTGAAAACCGAAGCATTCTGAAGCGTTATAAGTGAAGGAAACAAAGAAGTTTCTTTACTCACAGGTTGAAACTTGAGAAAGTCACTGACCCCCACCCAAGACGAATTGAAACCTTGCAGTACTTTTTAGTATCAACAAGTAAATATCTCTTGTACGTGTCAGTGACCCTTCACTATAGAAATTGAAAACTTTGAAGCCTATGTATCTGCGACAAATATTGTACCGCTATTGACTTAGGAAGTGGAAGGAAATGCAGTTTCAAGAAGACTTTTTCGCTTTCATGTTTTCTTTCTTATGTTTCCATGGATTTTCATCTCAAGTTTCACATCTTTTCTATCTTTACGAGTTGGTTTGGTATTCTTGCCCTCTTCAAAATTTCGTCGTGGTGCATTTTGTTTTAGTACTTTTGCAGATAATATGCTCATAGACCGCACTCAGTAATGGGAAAACTTGCTTCATCTCATGATCGTCATTGCGAATCGATGTATTGAATTTAGGGTTAAAATAACAATTCAATGGATTAATTTACTTCAGACATTCATTCCAACCCTGTTAAGGTGCACTCAGCCTGTTTAAGTCATAAAAACTAAGTTGCATACCTTCCAACTTTTCTGGATTTTCCAATAGTCATCAGGAAAAAACACTTGGTTTTCGAATCTTAGCGACGAAAAAATATTTTCTGGAATTTTTCAAGTGCTTCAATTTCTAAGTTTTGATGCGAGGTCGTGGCAACCGTGAAAAAATATCGGAGTCACTGGCTAGTAGATTGGCGGAAAACCCTTTTTTTTTTGGGGGGGGGGGCACTACCGTTTTAGAAAAATCAACAAACACCCCTCCAAAACACTCACGAAAAGGTTTAAATGGTCATTTTTGCTTATATTTGGTGCCATTTGTATAAAATATCGCCAAGTTGTAATTAATATTGCCATTTGTATAAAATTGCCATTTGTATAAAATATCACACCGATTTCGAACTGCAGCCAAGCATATAATAGTAAAGAATATGGTTAATTTTTCTGGTTTTGAATTGCTTTCATAAAGCCGTTTCGAATTGCTTTCATCATTGTTTCTTGGTATAATTTGCCGATGATTTTGCCGCTCTTAATTATTTTTTAGGAATTATTTAAAGGATTTGTTTTTAGGTATTTTTCTTTTTGTGTCGAAAAAATATTTCGGAATTTTTTGGTGGAGGTTGGTAAGTATGATATAGGTATAAAAATGGTTACCAGTAAAAGTTATTTGCGTAATATAACGTGGATGTGTGGCTAACAGAATAGTAATATCATCAATAGAGGAATTTAGATAGACAGTATATGATTGATATCATAAATATCTATTCATATTTTAGAATGCAGATCAATAACTATTGCCTGATAAAATATAAATAAGAAATTTTACCCTTTAATAAATATCTTTTGGTAAAATATATTTCTGAAATTTTATTCATAGCAGACATTTGTATAAGTTAGGTTATTAAATAAGTAAAAAAAACATTGTACCAACACCATAGTATCTTTATTTTGATTCGATCTTTGATAGCGATTCGGAATTGACCGATCTCAATTTTTTCATCACCATAAATTTAAAAAATGCGATCACATATCTGACATCCACTTAAAAGAGATTGAAAACGCATGTTTACATAATGTTGAAGTCGGTAGTTGTTTCTGTTTATACGCTGCAGCATGTAACCCTTGATCCCTTAAATCGATCTATCTGAAGAGCTGGTAAAATGATTCATCTCTGTTGATGAGTCAACAATGCACCGTCTGTGAAATAATGAACGGTTCACTGTCACTTAGGATTCTTCAAGAGCTCAGAGCTTCAACTTTATTTTTTTTTATTAAAGAAGGACAGTATTGTTAAATTTTTGATACGAAGAAAGAAAATGTAGGTTATCACAACCGCTGGGATCAAAAGAGTGAAATCTTTCCACTCCCATAGCACGCAGTTCAATAATCTGTGAGATGTACCGCCATTTCAACAACCTTACAAATAGAGATATGAAATGATTTGCATGTTGAGACGTTTATAGTTCCTTCATCTTATGTCCTAATAAAATTTAGAATGCAGTTTTGACATAAAGAATGATAGCAGCTGTCAGATAATTCTAGTTATAATCTGTTTATATTTGAAAGTTTTTGGTTTCCTAAACAATAGCGATTTTTTTGGAAACGAGTCTAATCTTTGTAATTGAAAGATTGTTCCATAAAGGTTTTGAAGTAGAATACAAAACTAGATCCACCACAAGATTGGGTTTGGTTTGAATGCATGTATAACCTTCATTGATTTTATTTGATAAAAAATTTAGATAAATGGTTTTGAAGCTTTAAAATTTAAATCGCAATTTTTACACGAAACTAGTTTGTTGATAATGCTAAAAAATGACAAATTTACGTGAAGTAAATATAACATAAATTATAAAATATAGCGATAAATAATAAATATTTTATTCATTTAGAAATCTATTGTTTATCGGTATTTATGAAAAATACTGCTAAATATGTAATATATTTCTAAAAATTATTTATGAAAATGCCAGAACCAGGATTGTTTTTATTTGATACCGTTTGGAAAAAAATCAACCGGATGAAAAATTCATTTCATATTTGCTGAAGAGAGAAAAGTGTATATGGTTAAAAATGTCTCAGGTAGAAAAAGTTTTTCCAACAAGATTTTGGAAACTAAAGAAACTTTACCTTAAACGCCTTTTCACGACAATATAAGATTTTGCTGCGTCAAACTCCTTTTATCAGTTATATACTCGATCTTGCTTTCTTTGCATTACTGTTAGTGCTACAGAGAAAACAGTTTTACAGAGACGCGCATTGTCTTATTCAGCTACACAGCGAACCCAATTCAAAATGGCTGAAAAAGTTGACATTTTCAACGAAATTTCGACAGTTTCTTTGTCTTTTGTTGAACAATAATCCAAGTCAGTACACAAACTATGTTTCCAAGTTTTACATACAGAACGATACTACTATAACAAAAAATTTGTTATTGAAATTTCCTAACTGAGATTTAAATATATAACTTAACCTTACAACTTATTATACTATATAAATAGCAAAATTGTGACGTCGTGGATAATTTTTTTATCCCCTATTCATGGTTAAAATTAAATACAATAGATAAATACTTTCACGATAAATTACTCACGTACAATAAATCATGACATATATGTAAGGAACCGATTAAGGCAAGCGATAATAGTTATGATAAAATAGTAAAAAACGCAAGCGATATTTATACAGAAATTTAGTAGAAACGTGAATACGATAGTGCAATTAAATTATTTATAAATATGCAATTTTCTATACTTGTAAACGCCAGTAATATATTAAATATTTTAATTCCATTTAGAATCTTTCATTGTGATTAAGTTTTGATTTGTGAGGTTAATTGTGTTAAGAACTGTAATACTGAATTTTTGTGAGATTATAACTTATACTTATTTTTTGATCTGTGAAGATTTATTAATTGGCTTACTAATTCTGAGTATTTGAGTTGTAAATATTCATGAACAAGAAACGAATCAAGAGTTTGCTTCAAAGCGCACCCATTATTTACGACTACTCCACAAAAGATAATAATAAGCACTTAAAGAGCAATAAGTGATTTATAGATTCCATTGTATTTTTTTTATCTCAACGAGCTTTACAAGTAGTACGCAAATAAATAATCTTTATTGTACTATTTTAGCACGAAAATGTTCATTTAACTGTCTTCAAATGTGGGCATTTTCGTGTGTAAATACGAGATGGCTCGTTTTTGGGTTGCTTATCGACGATAAAAGCAAAAGTCAAAGATAAAGTAGGCTTAAAACGTAGGAAAGTCTGATCCGTTATAAGCACGATGAGTTTTCAATTAAATTGTAAAGCAGTTTTCAAATTTTGCTGAACGGAAACGATTGAGAAATACTGTTGTAGACTCATTAATAAGATCACTATGAGGTTGTGATGTCTCGCCAGTAGAACTATCTATGCTCTTCAATTGCAAAGTTATGTGCCACAATGCTTATGGTATCTACTGTTTACCGCAGTAAACCTTATGTAAACAGTAGCAGACGCTGTTAACTATGGGTCTAGACCCGGACGGTAACAATTAAGGTGCTAACGAGAGTTCTGGTTATAATTTAATATAATTGCTATTTGCATAATGAATATCTTGTCTAATTGTTTCTGAAATTCTAATCAAGTGCGTCTAGGATATGTTTACTTTAGGAGCTTTAGCAATCCTTGTCTTGTGGAATTTTATGGGTATTGAAGACTTGGACTATTAATATTTCTGTGTTGATAATGAACAGTTGTGAAATCGGATTTGTTGCTTAGACTGAATGTCATGGTGGAATCATATATTTGTTTTAAATTAATTTGAATCTTTTAAAATTTTCTATTTCAGAAACATACTTTTGGAAGAGATCTTTTGGGGATCTTTTCTTTTGTAGATCAATTGAAATAATGTGTAACAGCCAGAAAGGGGTATAATGAGTAATAAGAAGGGTCTGGTTTTTGTTGACATGTCTTCTTTTATTAGCACTTAGTACGCAATGCCAGTATAGATAGAAATTCCTTTCGCAATCTTCTGATTCTCGATGTGTACAGCTAGTTTTTGTTGTCAATTTTCGGTATTTGATTTTTCAGGTCACGTTAGAGATTTTTAGGGGCATTTTTTGGCTCATATTTGTTGATTCCTGGTCATTTTTCGAGTTAGCGCACAATGTTTTAATTGTTTCGTAAGTTGAAACATTCCACAGTCGTTATTCATGATGGTAGATAGTTGAATTTAAGTCGCACTGAAACAACATAACGGGCTGTTGGTGACCATTTGTAGATGTGGTGGTGGAATTACAGAAGCCAAGACTGACAGTGATATCACAGATTTTAACCCTAACGCACACAATCTTGAATTTGAATGTGATTGACTTGGCAACTACGAGTTTTTTGAACGTGTTATATGGAGATCGAGATAGGTAGGTAGGTAGGTAATTGAATTTATTATACTGAAACAGCAAAAAGGGCTATTGGTGACTGTCCGGGACCGTTCCCGAAGGGGAAGATACGAGGACTACACCTTGTAATTTTGAACCATGGTCAGAACAACATCTGAGTTGGCACCCCACTCTCTAATCTTCCACACCAAGTCAATGCAATCCATGAAGGATTACAACTTGGTTAATCAAGATTTCGGTTTTATAACAAAATACATTGCGAATGATACAACAGCCGGCCTTTGGCTCCGAAACAATTCGTGATCTACCCGTTAACACAACACAAACAAACCCTTCTACGATTTTCAGTTGGTGGGGTAGAGGTTCTCCGACCAGACAAGGAAGAATGTTGACTAGAAGGAACTGTTCGATCCCCGATGGACATAGACGAGGTGTCTTTGATAGCTCATCTGGTGGACAAGAAATATGAGGGTTGGGCATCTAGTAGGAAGGACGTATTGAGGATCATTCGATTTCATGTCCGCAGAATGGAACAGTCGCCTTTTTGATGTAAATAGTGTATGAAATTGTACAAAGCTGTGTACAAACTGTAATATTTGGAAATGTTAATAAATGTTTTTAACAAGTAAAACACCAGTAAAAGCGTCTTTCTCTAGACCTCCAAATGGTTTAGACGAGATACCTCGTCCACCAAAATCTGAACAATTTTGCTAATGACGAAATATCTCGTCATCAAGGTATTGCGATTTGTATTATGATGAAGAGATCAAGATCTGGTCAGTTTTGCTAATGACGAGATACCACGTCAAGACAACAACCAAGAGGGATAGTAGAAGGTAGAAAAAGAAAAGAACTAACAAAGTGGATGAATCACTACACCGGAAAGAGTGAGAACCTTAAAGAATCTTCTCTAGTTTTAAGAGGAAAACGAAACATTTAACTTCCTTAAATCTTCGATTTATTGATCGAAACGTTCAATAGTGCCAATATCTAAATATCTAAACCATCTAACTCAGCGTTTACTAGATTATGATTCGCAGGCTGGTGTTGGTTCCTAGGACAAAAATTACCGGTCATCTGAAAATATTAGAAAAATATCCAACCAAGACTAGTGGTAGTTCTGCGGATTTACCTTATGCAGAATTTATCTCCTTAAATAGCCCCTTATGACCAGTCAGTGAATTATACATCATTTAGAGAGATAAGTGTCGAAATATGTTAATATTTTGCAAATCAAAAGTATACCAATTAAATTTTTCGATCACTTTTTAACATTTTTACGCATTTTTAAAGTGAACAAAATACGGGTCCTGTTCATGATATATGCTGTAAGACTGGGGAAAGTGCAACTCATTCCAGTGGACGAATCCAAACTCGAAAGGGGAGTTGGAAGTTTGGAACTATCGAAAACTAGGCTTTGAGGTTTGACTCGCTACTTTGTATGTTTTTTCTCCTTTTCGAGTTACCTTTTTGCCTTCTATATTATTATTTTAATTTCTCATCTATGTGTATTTGCCCAAAAGTGAGAAACACACACGCACACGCACACGCACACACACACACACATATATATATATATATATATATATATATATATGTGTGTGTGTGTAGTGTAGAAAAAGTGTAGAAGCAATCGAGTACCTTTTTTTATTGAAACTCCATCTCTTTTCGTAAAGGATGACAAAAGCGTTTTAGGTACATTAACTACAAATTGGATTATAGCTAAAAATAGCATTATCGATCAAGTCATGAATTTAAACTGCGTCATATTTACGAAATAAAAGTTGCTGAATTGAATCAACATTAAATTTTAAAATTTATCACGGAAGGACATTTGCAATCTACATACTTATTAATGACATTTGTTTTTAAAACCATTGCTCTTCCGTTTCTTTAAAAGTCTAATCAGTGCTTCTCATAGAATGAAATCTAATTTGAATCCAATTTTAGAAACACTAGCCTTACTTAAGTTCTATTTTGAATCCCACGAAAAGAAATTCTGTATTGTAAATATTAACAAGCTGCTAACAAAAAGCATAAGGTTTGAGATTAAAATTTTAAATCAAGATGATTAGGTGAATCATATTTTAAAAGGTTCTCGACTTCTGAGCATAAAGGATACATTTATATTGTTCTAACATAAAACAAAAAAGCATTGGGGATAAAATATATTACATATGAAGAAAAGTTTGTTGATAAAAGAAACAATTTACGTCGTAAAAGTATTTTCAACTAAAAGAAAAAAAAGAAAACTAATTTTAATTAAACTCTATTTTGCTACTGCTTTTTAAATATTCATTCCGAAAGAATTTTCATTTCCGGTATAAGGAAGGACGAATTAATTTTATGGAAATACTTTTAATACTTTTGAAATATAAATTTACTCTGTTTTCGAAAAGCAATGAATTAATCTTAAATTAACAATTACTATAATGGAACTTGTAGTATTCTGTACTACTTTTGTAGCGATGACGTTAGTAAGTAATCGAAAATAAACAAATGCAACATTAATGAACTTATTATTCTGATTATTTTCTCAAAAATATTTTTCCCTTGCGATTTTTAATAAAAAATTTGTTTTGTATTGTTAAGATAACTAAATATTTCCTCCATTATTTATTCGTCATTCTAAATTAAAATTTTTATGCTTATTATCTATTCAACCTAAAAATGCATGGTACAAATCAAACATAATTTCATAGTTTTTGTTGTTTTTCAGATAGCATATATGTATGTTAGGAAATGATGTAAACGTGACTGCTTTATGTCGAATTTAATTAAATCATTTTGAATATTCGTAAATGATGCTTTTGGACTTTCGTTTGCGATTCATTATTTTAAAAATGTAATTATGTATATTTGTATGACGTATTATTTTAAGAAGTATTATATGAGTAATTAAACGCGGTAAACCTCTTTCTTTGAAGAATTTTAAGCATTTAGATGTATGCGAAATTATTGATTAAAATTTATTGAACCTTAAAACTGTCGAGTAACAAGGAAATTGGAAAAATTTGCATTGTCAAAATAGGTTATAAATTACGAACTTTGTTATGCAGAATAGAAAATTTTGATATTAAATAGGACTCTAACAACTAAACAGGTCGAATTCTGACTAATCAGACTCTTGATCTGTACTTGACAGATAATTTGCAGTTAAGGACTGTTCACGAGGCCCCATTACATTCCAGATGGTTGCCTTATATCTGAATATGTGGGTGGTTCAAAATTATGTGGGGTTGTCCTCGTATTTTTCCCTTCGCGGGATGATCCCGGACCGTCGCCAATAGCCCATTGTGTTGCTCCAGTGCGACGTTAATTAAAATACCTACCTACCTGAATATGTGGGGTAACAAGATGAACAAGGTGTTATATTTTTATTTTTAATGCTAGACCATTGATCTCTTTGGTCATCGACTCTACAAAGGGCGAACTGGCGGATTTTTGTGAGAGGCACCAATAAGCCGCAGTTGCTTATGACAGGGACAGTCATCAACATTCATATGCTTACCGGATTCAAACCCGATACCGACTGGATGACAGACAAACGCTATGGCCACTATAGTAGTAGGCGAAAATACACTCATGTGCAAAATTAAGAGAATTTGCACATTATGTCGAATTTCCGGAAAACCAATGGACAGATTTTAATAAAATTTGGTACGAATACACAGTTATAGCAGAGAAAGAGATGTACCTTACAAAAGTCATGGTACGCACGCATGATTGTCAGTAAAGCTCATCAGTGCAGGAATGTCCAAAATCCACGTTACGAGATCGAACCTTAAATGAGTCTAATATGGGGTATGGTCCCCTCTCATAGTCAGACAGGTTGCACAGCGCGACGGCATACTGGACACGAGGCAGCTGAGGAGTCCCTGTGGCAGTCGGTCCCACTCCTGCAGCAACGCAGTTTTCAGCTCCGGGATGGTTCTCGGAGGGGGATGGCGAGATGTAATTGCCCTCCCAAGAGCGTCCCAGACATATTCTATAGGGTTTTGATCAGGAGATCTGGCTGACCAATCCATATGCCGAATATTCTCACTTTCCAGATAAACGTCGACCAGGTGAGCCCGATGTGGACGAGAGTTGTCGTCCATGAACAGGAACCGAGGGCCAACTGCGCCCCTGAAAAGTCGAACATAGGGCTCTAAGATCTCCTCTCTATACCTCGTAGCAGTCAGTGACCCTCTGTCAAACACATGGAGGAGTGTGCGTCCGTCCAACATGATGCCTGCCCAGACCATGATACCTCCACCACCATAGTGGTCCATTTCCCTGATGTGGGAGGAATGGTATCGGATCCCAGGCTCTCTCCAGATGAGGGTACGTCGAGAATCAGTGTCCAGGCTGAATCTCGATTCATCTGTGAAGAGCACTGTGCTCCAATGAAGTCTGGTCCAAGGCTGATGTTGTCTGCACCATGCAAAACTCTCTTGTGTGCTGCAGTGAGTGGGACGCAAACAGCGGGTCTTGTGGCATAAAGCCCTCTCTCATGAAGCCTTCGGGCAACAGTAAACCGTGAAACTCGGGTTCCAGTGGCAGCAGGCAGCTCACGTCAGAGCTGTGAATCTGTAGCAGTCCTGTGACGCCGCGCTGAAAGTGCCAAATTACGATCCTCATTGATAGTCGTGGCTCTTCGACGACTTTGTCCAGGTCTTCTCGATATGAATCCAGTGTCCTGAAACTGCTTCCACACATTTGAAACGACACTGGGCGTTACATCGACTTCTGTAGCCACCTGCACTTGTGATTGCCCTGTCTCCAATCTACCGACGATTCTCCATCTCATTCCGTCATCCATACGTTCGTGGCTACTCATTTTACCTGATAGCTTATAAAATTTACCCAACTCTTGTGAGAAACACAGCGAATTTCGCCGAGGAGTAGGAGCAAACGAATCGCAGAAAACGCCTCGTGCGCATATCATCCCCTCCGTGGTCACAGCTCCGCCTACACGCACGTGTACGCTTACGCTTCGCACTGAATATTTGCATTCTTCTTCGGCGACATAATTAGTACTTTTGGTTCAGTACTTTTTGTTAAAATAGACACAATGTGCAAATTCTCTTAATTTTGCACACGAGTGTATTAAGCAGTGTTAATGAAATAAGGCGGGGAAAAGCCCCTCGGCGATCGCCTTTTATGCTTTTGAGTATGGTACACTCCTCCTAACGACTTTTCACCCTATTCAAAAATCGACTGATCCGAAGTCAACTGAGGTCGATTCGTCCATGGGCGTACTTCTCTCTTTTTTGTTAGTAAACCTCCTTGTGTATTTATCTATTACTTGACGTTGTCTGCCTTGCGTTTGGCACAGCATGGCCTTTGCGCCATAAAACCCAACCCAACGCCCCCAAACCCAAAGTCGACTGCCATCTGGTCGGAACTATACTCGTATTGTGTGATGTGTACTGGTCATTACGATCTCAATTTAACAAATTAACATTTTAACTCAGCCAAGACACTGTGATTACTCTATTCCGGTGCATAGTTTTTATTTCTAATGCCCGACCACTGATCTTTTCGGCACTATAAGGGAAGAACTGACGGCTACTTTCGAAGGAGCACGCAGTGGGTGAGTCACCGCTACACCTAACAGAGACATTCACCTATATCCATGGATCCGGGATTCGAACTGGGTGGCAAACAAGTGCTCTGACTGCTATACCAGCTAGATGGCGTCTAGTGCATAGTTGCATAGATAATTCTTTACACACGGGCATATTTACAATCTTGGGTAATTAAATTCATTAACCCTCTTGGTGGTTGTCTCGAAGAGGTATCAGCAAAACTGACCGGAGCATAATGGAGGGGATATCTCGACCAAGAGAAAGAGACTGACCACATCTTGATTTCGTCATCATAAAAAGATAGGCAATATCTTGATGACGAGATATCTCGTCATTAAGCAAATTGGTCAGATCTTGATGGACGAGATATCTCATCGAAACAACTAGGAGAATTAAAACGTTTATAATATAGTTCAGCTGCCATAAGTAATGAGATTATAGTGTCTAAGTTCGTTTAATTGTTGTGAAGGGGTTAAAGGTAAATTCATGGCATATTAAGGAGAGTGGTACTCCTGGTGTGGTAGTAGATGGTGGAGATGACAGAGACACGCTATGACCACTATAACAGGTTGGCGGCGTGTCATTATATTGTTTCCATAAGTCTATTTTAACTCTTAACCCTAGAATTTGCAATGCTTCGCTAAAAACCATTTATTGATATACTTATACTCTGGAGAAACTTCAGACCTCCAACTCCTGTTCAATGCAACGGAAATAACCTAAAACAAACTATCCTTCAACGCAGACTCAATATTTGCTTTCTCGCGTTCATACATGGAAGAATAAACCAGTGCAAATTCCCATAATTTTTCAGACCTCAGTCACAACCAGCTACTTGTCAGACGTGACTTTCTCCCAACGACCTCGATCCATTGTTAAGCGACTTTCATCTTTTAGTTGAGCTCACCAGGAGAGTCCATTGACGTAAGCAAAATGTTTGCAGGGTGCTTGCAGGGGAGGGAATTCGGCCTAAAGGCAATCTTTTTCGTCGATCGCTCTTATTTCTGTTTACTGAGGGTATGAATAAGGACAATGGAGTCTGTTTGCTGCGCGGGGCCGGGAAATTTTCAATTTCTGTTACCCCAGAAGCCGGCGAGGGTTTATTCTTTTCAAGGAAGTTGGAAGTCAACAGTTAAAACTTAGCCGCGTCGGTTTTGGCAGTTTTTGAATGAATGTTTTGGAGCGGAAGGATAGTTAAAATCTCGTTTCTGCTAAATATCGTTTTAACTTTAAATTAATGAGGGAAAACGTGCCTTTCGTTTTATGTTAAAATTTCAGATTGAGGTTTCTGCTTTAACTCCCCCCAAGAGGTGTTTGGACGAGGTATCTCGTTCATCAAGATCTAAACAGTTTTGCTAATGTCGAGATATCTCGTCATCAAGATATTGCCGATTTTTTTTTATGACGAGATCTGGATCTGGCCTGTTTTTTCCAATGGCGAGATATCTCCTCGATACAACCACCAGGAGGGTTAAACATACGGAACATCTGTGCAATGTAGCATAGTTGGAAATTTATTTCGGGTCCAAAGTTAGGTTAGTTGGTTGGGTTTTGGTTTTTATGGCGCAAGGGCCGTATTTGGTCAAGTTACGAGAATCAACGTAATGTAAACATACACACACAAGGAAAGCTTTAATGACACAAAAGAGAGAAATAGACCCAGGGAGAGAGAGGAATCCAACCTGCACTGCCTACAACTCGCAGGTAGCAATTGGATAGTATTATTGCATTTCAAAGTAGTTTCCCTAAATGTCTATTTATAATTTTGTTATTTTAAGGTAAAGGACGCTGCAAGCACATGAAAGTGAAACCAGAACCACCTTCTTTCTACCCCACTGGATGTGTCATTCGTAATGATTTTAATGAGTTAAGAGTAAGGAATTTTAATACTCAATACATTTGAGTAACATAAACCAGGAAAATGCATCTGAAAAAATAAATCAAGCAACCGATTCCATCTCATTTGGCGAAGAATAGCAAGTACTAAATGATGTCCAAAAGTTGTCTATTCTGCCCTCTGTGATGCTTTAATTAATAAATATCACTATGTGATCAAAGTTTAACCTTCAGAGCGGTTCCCACACAGAATTCCACCTTACAACGTAGTCTTCCCTGTATGACTTCTAACCAATTGCGACATTCTTGGCCAATAGAATATTTACAAAGGATTCAATTCCTAGAAAAAAAGCAACTTTCTACTTTTCAGTGCAAACCACGGAAGTGAAGATACGGAAAGCGAAGATTTTACTTCAGCGAATCCAAATGCTCTATACTGATCAACACCAATTAGATTAAATGCCAAATGTCGCCAAAACAGCGATTAACTACATTTTAAGGCAGTCTCAATATGTATTATGAGAGATCATTTGAATAACAAGTGAAATCCTCGTCTTCCATCTAGTTTGTTTGCACTGAAAATAGTCATTAATAAATTTTATTTTCTAGCGATTTTATAGAAATTTGAGTCTCAATTTAGAAACTAACGAAATGTAAAATAAATATGAACCCACAGTAATGCATTCACTAGGGATGGAAATTATGATCGCATATTTTAATACTTTAATGGATGTAATTTTTTTTATTTCTATTAATAGGTACAAGAGGAATTTTTGTAGAAACAAAACTAATCACGGAAGTGAAGCGGAAGATTTTACTTCCGCTATCTAAATCCTCTCGCATGATTTATATCGGGGTTACCTTTAAATGTAAATGATCGTCGTTTTAGCGACATTTGGCGTATAATCTACTTGGTGTTGATCAATCAACTATCATACATCAATTTGGAATTTATTCTTCATAATTTGACGAAGCGCTGAAATCGTATTGGAATAACAAGCCAACTCACCTCACATTCACAATACGCACAGGAAACACGCGATGCCACAGGAACGCTATCGCCCCATATATTCAGCTTGACAGAAAATACCTCTCACAGGTGTTGGTATATTCATATCAAAAGCTATTTTAATATAGAACCAATTCGGAGTTCCTCTATCGTCATGGTTACTGTGAAATAAGAGAAATAAACCATAAGGCTTGTCTTCCTGTTTGTGTTCCGTCTTGTTTTGAGGTAGGCAATTAATTGACGTCTCACTGGAGCAACACAACGGGTTATTGGCGACGGTCGGGGATCAATCCCGAAGGGAAAGATCCAACGGCAACGCCTCGTAAGTTTGAACCAAGGTAAGATGACACCGTCTTGTTTTGAAAACAGCAAAGCCGGAAATTCGTTCTAAGTAAAAAGAGGGGTACCGAAATATTGGAATATAAACTTAGTATTGCATGGATTTAAAAGAAGTAAAATTCCGGATATGGTGTGACAGTGCAGCTAAAAATAAAACATTTTAAAAGTTTAAGAAAAATCTATTTTCGTCTTTAGTTTCAATCCCTTTTATAGATAAGAAAATGAATGATTGTGTACGAAGACTAACGTAAAACGCACATTCAACGCTAGTTGTGGTATCCATCCGGTCACTGTGAGTCCTCCCACATGGTATAACATTTTTAAAGCATATGGCCATCTGCTATATTTGAGGTCTAAGTCAAAGTTTCCATGTAAAAATCGTATTCAGGGGCACTTCTCCTTTCGATTCGGGCTTTACGGACCCGAGATACTTTAGTGATATTTTCATTTCCCATGGGGTTTACTGTCTTTAGTAAACACGGGAGTCGCACTCCCGGATTTCCAAGCGATCTTTTTTGGCTTTCATCCCACTACTCTGTTCCCCAGTGCCTCTTTTTCTCCCCTTTCACTTGACATAGTCTTGTGTTTGGCTTAGCTTAACCAAATATGGCCACAAAACCACAAACCAACCAAACATGTAAAATCAAATAATTTTCAATACGTATCAGGACATTTAAGAAACTGAATTAACGATGGTAGTAATTTGGATTTCCTAATAGAAACCCGTCGCACTTCCATTTTTAGGATGGCATATTTGAATTCACTCAGATGGTAGTTGTAATACGTAATGAATAAATTGCATTTTAAAGTTTACCAAATATGTGGTAATATGGCAAGTTCTTATTCAAAATAAATGTAAAATATAGGGGGTAACTCAATAAATTGCTACTAGTTACACTAAGATTTGAAGTAGCTTGCTTTTCACGGTTTATTTGTTGGAAGCGAGAAATAAATAACTGGCAATAATGAATTAATTAACTACTATTACTTAGATTAATGAACGATAAGTACTCTTTGGGTTTCACCAACTACTAATGGTGTTTTTTGCAGCTTGTACCATTAAGTAATTTTAAAACACCATTAAGTAGTTGGTGCTTTAGCTCTTTTCGTACAGGTTATTTTTACCTCTGGTTTACGAAAACATGCTTTTATTTTCTTTCTTAATATTTTGTACTCTGTTTTTGTAAAATTTTCCTTCCTTTTTGTAGTAAAAAAGACGGATGTTTGTTATGTTTCATTTTGTTCTGATTTAGAGGGTTTGATTAACATTTCCTCCAAGTCCCAGAGTATGACTTACACAATCAAAAGAACATTATAATGAATGAATTACAGGGAAAGTTCTTTGCTGCTGCGCTATAGATACAATATTGTTTTCAAATATTTTTTCACCGATGTTTCTATGATGTCGTCTCAATGCATGTTATGTATCAGTGTATGCATTGTATTTATTATGTAACGCAGTGACTTCTTTTGATGCAAAGTTTTCGTACGATTACTCATACAGCTTTCAAGGCGCCAAACATATAGATGAAACTTTTGCAAAAAAAAAAAATAAAATCTATACTTTTCTATACTATCTATTTTATCTATCTATACTATTTTGACTTATCAAACACGTTTTCAATAACAAAGTTGATTGTAAATCATTAATTTTTAACCCTCCAAGTGGTTTCGACGAGATATCTCGTCCATCAAGATCTGAACAATTTTGCTAATGGCGAGAATCAAGATGTGGTCACTTTTTTTCTGAGTCTGATATTGCTGATTTTTTTATGATGATGACGAGATCAAGATATGGTTAGTTTTTCTAACGACAAGATATCTCATCCATCAAGATCTGGATAGGTTTTTAATGACGAAATACCTCGTCGAGACAACCAGCAGGAGGGTTAACTACAGATCAGAAAATGATTTCTACGTATTAATTGAATAAAAAGGTCACAATATCACTGTCATACTTTATCTAGCACGCCATTTTCAAAAGAGATGATAAGTCCATTTTTTCTTTTATGGCATAACTTCCCAGTTTTTAACACGAATGATACGATGATTTAAAATTTTATTACGGATTTAAAGTTTCGTAAAGTGATTATTGCAGTACAGAAGTCTGTATGTATCATCAAAAGGATAGTTTGGATGCATACAGGATGGTCAGAATCGACCGAACACTAATCATACCACTCGATTCCTTGCCGAAAATCGACCTGAAAAGTTTGTTCTTCGATTCGACATGGCATTCAGGTAGATAGGAAGGTATTTGAATTGACTTCGCAACTGGAGAAACACATCGGGCTGTCAGGGACGGTCCGGTATCAATCCCGAAGGCATAGACCAGAGGTCAACATCTCGTAGTTTTGAACAACGGTCAGGTGACGAGGTTAACACCTAAGCTGGCCCGCCACTCTCCAAACTTCCAAACCATGCGAACGTGAGGACATTTGAGTCCACGACAGATTTAAAGTGCATCAGCTCCCACATACATGGCGGTCTTTGGATCGTTGCGAACACTTCCGTAATTTTAGAACCACGGTCAGATGACGAGGTCGACACCTGAGGCACGGCATTCAGGAGATAATACTATCAGGCGTCAAAAGATTTATGGCATCACTTTCTGTTATTTGAAATTTCAGCGCTAAAACCATCAAATTATCCTTTTGGACTCCTTGTGGTTGTAAGTACCTGCGAGTAAATCGGGACACATGTAAGAAAATAAAGCACAAAATGGATATGCAAATTCGAATCTGTCCCTTAAGATATCAGTTGTAGGTACGCATGTACGCATCTAGGAAATGCCTCCTAGCTGAGATGTTGACCTCGTCATCTCGGTTGAAAATTACGAAGTGCTGTTCTCAGATCTTTCCCTTTGATATTGATCCCAGACCGTCGCCCATAGCCCGTTGTGTTGCTCCAGTGAGACGTTAACTCAGCTTCTACCTGTGGAATTCCTCCTTGGTACTTTATTCAAATACGATTTTTAAATTGGCTATTGGCAGTCTCGTCGATAGACAAGATAGCTTTATTGTAAGTAGAATTTACATTAGATTCCTTTAGAAGATAGTCATATTTTGTAGCATGCAATTTATCCAATGTTGCAACGATTTCAAATTGCAACACTTAAAAAGACATTGAAAAATACATAAATACATTTTTTGAATAAATTCCTTGAATTAATTAGTATTTGGGATCAAGGAACTTGCCAAGTCGCTAAATTTTCGTGCAGTGCTTATAAAAATTTTTAATCATGAAGTATGTGACGGAAATATTTAAAAAATAATGCCTTATTGTCATTCAGAACACATGAAACAATAATAAATTGGTAAACACACAAAATTTTATTCAATGTGATTTGAAGATTTGATCGAGCTTTTAAACTATTAAATCTCAAAAGAGTAAAAATGAGACTTGACACTCTTTGTGCCTACCCTATCATTTCCTTCAGTTTTTTTATCGGTGTAACATTGCTTCATCAAAACAATTTTGCACAATTTTAAGAAATTATCACCAGATGTAGTGCATGTGCAAAGAAAAACAATAACAATTTACAAACATATCTTCACTCACTAAAAAAATTGGCCTGTCCTACCAATCTATTGATTCTATTCGGCTTACAATCACTTCAATATCATTAAAATAATTGACTAAATTTTTAATCATACATCTTTTATTAAAATATAAAATAAATAATAAAAATGTTAATTACGTGAAAAATAAAAGAGCAATTAAAATAAAAAAACGTTTGCTCGTTTTAAGATTGGGCCACTTAAAAAAATATTCCTCAATACATTTTAGAAGCTTTTGCAGACAATTGGCCCCCAAATCAACAGTCCCAGACGAAACTAAATGAGTGTAGCATATTTAAATACAATTTTGGCATTGATTCTATCCAGCTTACAATCACTTCGATATCATTAAAAATAATAAATAATTAAAAAAATTTAAGCACATAACAAATGAATAATAAAAAATATTAAATACGTGAAAAAAATAAAGAACATCTAAAATAAAAAAGTGTGCACATTTTAAGATTGGGCCACTTACAAATATTCCATTACAAATTTTAGAAGCTTTTCAGCTAGCCCAAATCAAAACTGCAATCACAGACGAAACAACTTACACGGATGTAGATCTTTAAACACATTTTCATCGATTCTATCCTGCTTACAATCACTTCAATGTCATTAAAATAATAATAATCAAATTTTTAATATCTTATTTATCTTATACTAAAATAGAAAAAAAAATTTTAAATACGTGAAAAATATAAAGGAATCTCTAAAATAAAAAATCATGCTCGCATTTTCAGATAGGGCCACTTAAAAATATTCCACAATAACTTTTAGAAGCTGTTGCGATTAGCTCCAAATCAAAACTGTTTAATCTCAGATGAAACTACAACGGATTTGACATCTTCAAATACATTTTTCTTCATAAGAGGGGGAAACGGTCTTACATAAACAAGGCAAGCAAATTAACCATAAGAAGGCATCTTAAAATTCCGATACCGAAAGAGGTCAAATCTGATGAACGTCGCTAAACGTATATTAGTCCTCAACTTCGGAAGCTCGTTTGCATTTGGGAATCCGGTGTACATTTCAGATGGCCGCTTTCAATTTACAACTTTTGGGAAAATAAATTACAGAGAGCATTGCGCACACCACTGCCCTAGTTTCTTGGAAAGCCTCTTTTATCCACTTAACTGCGACCGAAATGGGGAGGATTGTGTTGTTTACGACTTCTGAGATTCGAGATTTGGAATCGGAAATTGAGTTGAATGCGAGGGAGGCTTTCACTTTATGTAACGCGACTTCTGATACAAATATAGACCCTATTCCCTCTGGCGTGTTAATTCATTGAACCTGCTATAAAATGACCAAATAAAATCCCTTTGGTATTAAGGTGAGTTTATGGACGTTGAAGATGCGAATAAACGCAACCTTTTGTGTTATAGAAATGTTATATCCTGCTGCGAATTTCGCTGTCCCACGTTATTGTGTGTTGAGATTTCTCTCTCTCTCTCTTCGTGTTTTATTACCGTCATTACTGTCCATTATGTATGTGATGAAAATTTATTTTTTGAACACTGTTGAATTATTTCTGTTGGTGTTACTGATTCCCTTTGTCCAGGAGAAGACCCACGTGACTAGACCATGTTTTTCGTGATCAAGTCCTGTTCATCCAGGTACTGTCCCGTAGAGAAATCGATGTAATCGAAAATATGGAAAGAGTTGTTGAGATAGTGGAGCAAAGACACGTTGGAAAATTCTTTTTTTTTTAATTCAAAAATATCTTACTAACCCTCTGAGCTTCGCGGGATTTCCGAATAGTACAGTATTGTTTTTTACCCCACAATACGCGTAATGACTAAATAACCACATCTATTGCTTGAAGGAATCCATGGATTCTTTCAAACTTTAGAAAGATTCCATTGATCTTTAACTTAAAATAGAATTCCTTGGAAAGACTATTGCTCCTTTCATTGGAATAGAATCCTTTGGAACGATTCTATTGTCCTTTCCTTGTAATGGAATCCTTTGGAACGATTTTATTGGCTCATTCTGTAAAATAAAATTCTTTAGAACGTTTCTATTGGCCTTTTTTGTAGAATAGAATCCTTTGGAAAAATTGTATTGCTCCTTTCCTTAGAGTAGAATTCTTTGGAAAGATTCTACTGATGAAGATAAAAATTGGTTAGAAGTCAGGCAGGGAAGACTGCACGATGCAAGGTGGAATTATGCGTGTGAACCCCTCAGAAGGTAAAAAGAATTTGTTCTTAGTTAAGAGTTCAGACAGTCTTAAAAGTTAAGACAAAAAGGCATATATGAACTGATTCAAATATTACCCTAACTTCACACAGGAGTTTATATCTCCCAATGCGACCATAACTAAAGCCACCGACTTGATGCAAAAAGAGCCAGCCAACTAAGCGGGCGTGACTAACGAGATATTTCTCGTTGTCCCTGTTAAACGAATTGACGATGACACCTGGCACATCTCGTTCTAGTGACCAACGTGATTTATTAGAAAAGATTTGAAAGCAGATTTACCCTGCAGTTCTTGGAGGATGGATGATTGAAAAGCAATAGCTCTGATCCTAAATTGTAATGTAGTACCGTCCTGTGATAATTATTTGAAAAACATATCAATTTCGATGAAAGATGCTAAATATCCGAATTCTTTCACCTTCATTTTCAAATTCCAAGATTACAATTGTATACAAATTTCCTCTTTAACCCTCCAAGTGGCATAATATCTCGCCCATCAAGAACTGGCCAATTTTGCTAATGACGAGATACCACTCGTCATCAAGATATTCCCAATTTCTTTTATGATGACGAGATCAAGATCTGGTCAATTTTTCCTAGCGGCGAGCTATCTCATCCATCTATATTGTCAGTTTTGCTAATGACGATAGACACCTAGTCGAGATAACCACCAGGAGGGTTAAATTCACACCCGATGAGATTGAGCGTTTTGGAGACCCTCAACAGACAAGCCTAGATTCCGTGTCTCCACCTCTGAGGACACCTGCCCGATTCGAACCCAATTTACTTCATGAGGAAACGAGATTCCACCAATATCCAATATGGGTAGGATTATCCATAGATTCAGTACACATCCCGTCGACTGGGTGTAATATTTGCCGAATTGAAACACACACACTTCGATGGATATATTGGAGGGAACCCCATCAATTCTTTCTGTTTGAGGAGGTGCGGGAAGTACAACAAAAACGGGAAGGAAACATTTCAGACCATCAACAGGGAGTGGTTGATTGCATCGAACTCTCATTTCCGTGGTGGGAAAAGGGGTGGTAGGTGTGTTAACTTCTGGCGGTCAAGTCCATGAAGCCGAGGGTGGTTTAATTTAGCTCGTTTCTTTTTCGGGGCGCTTATGGGTGTTTTCAGAGATGGTCAGAAGGTCAAGGGCGGACTAAAAAAAGACGCCTTTTTTGTTGGGTGAGTTTTCCCGTTTCTCCTGTGAGGAGCAGTGTGGGCGTGGTGTGTGCCGGGAGCTATTTCCTGCACGGCAGAAGAAATTCTCCCAATGGGATTTACGCAAATGGTGCTAGAATGGGTTAAGTGATGAAAAACGATGGGGTAGTTAAAGCGTGTTTTGCGTGACGTCATTAGGGGAATGGGAATTTATTTGCCCCTGGAATATGTAATCGGGAAACTGTTTACCAGACACCCATGGAAAGTTTTCTTTTATCGACGGCCGGTTTTTCTATTTGTGGATTTAACGACCTATGGTTTCAGATATAATTTACATAAAAATATTTTTCACCCATTTCCCATATTTATAGCCCGGTTGGAAGGACAACGGATTAGAACCGGAGGGTTGCGAGTTTGAAAATCGGTCCAGCCGAAGACCGCCATGTACACGGGGGTTGATGGACGCTGAATCTGATGAGGCCTGAAATGTCCTCACGTTGGCTTGGTGTGGAAGTTTGGAGAGTGGGGTGCCAGCTCAGATGTTATCCTCGTCATCTGACCGTGGTTTAAAATTACGAGGTGTTGTCCTTGGATCTTTCCCTTCGGAATTAATCCCGGACCATCGCCAATTGTATTGCTCCAGTGCGACATTAATTAACTACCTGTCTACCCATATTTCGTGTTGCCAGTTCTCAGAAGACCCATCTGACTACCCTGTTTATTCATTCAAAAGTATGTATAGTATAAAGTATGTATATTCAAAAGTATGTACTCCAAGTCATCTCCGAGTGGTTTCGACGAGGTATCTCGTTCATCTGGATCTGACCGATTTATGCTTCAATAACGAGATATCTCGTCATCAAGATATTGCCGATTTTTTATGATTACAAGATCAAGATCTGGTCCAATGACGAGGTACCTCGTCCATCAAGATCTGGTCAGTTTTGCTAGTGACGAAATACCATGTTGAAACAATCACCAGGAAGGTTAATCAATATACAGGATGTCCCAAAAAGGTTGTTCCGCTATTTATCTTTTTACCATTTGGAGATAGGTAGGCAATGTAAATTTCAAAAGTGCACCAAATAAGGTAAGTTATTAAGATATGTGAATAAAATTATCACGTGATAACAATTTAAGCGGGTACAGTTTTTAATTTGTATACCACCCCTCTAGATAAAAATCCGAGATAGCAAAAATGTTCCTTACCTGTATCCCTATCATTGGTAAGAAACTATATTTCTGTAGGTTGAATAGTAACGGAGATACAAGAGTTTCTATTTTAAGGGGGCCGTATCTAATCAAGAACGGAAACTGACCCATGGCCAAGAATGAAGAGCTAAGTTCTGCATTGCTGCAGATGGAAAAATTTCCTTTTATTTTTATTTAAACCATTTTTTTCTACAATATTTTTATTAAAGATTACATTTTCTACTATTATTCATTGCGATTTTCATCTGCAGTTGCAATACTACATTACTTTGCACAATGTTGAACTTTCTGACCGAAAAAAATGCTTTTTGGCATTGTGTATGCGGTCCCTAATCTGACCGCTTGAACAGCTGTGCACAAGCGGTATAAGTCAACTTTTTTGCATCCTTATGCCTCCGTTACTGTTCAACCTACAGAAATGCAGTTTTCTGCTAACGATAGGGATGCAGGTAAGGAGCATTTCTGCCATCTCGGATTTTTATCTAGAGGGGTTGTATAAAAATTAAAAACTGTATCCGCTTAAATTGTTATCACGTGATAATTTTATTCACATATCTTAATTACCTTATTTGGTGCACTTTTGCAATTTACATTGCCTATCTATCTCCGAATGGTAAAAACATAAATTGCGGAACTACCTTTTTGGGACACCCTGTATAAATACGACCATACACAAAATGATAATAGTCGTCTGGTTAACATCATAGATTATTGTTATGATAATCTAATGTTAACGAGAGGACTATGTATCCTATCCTCTGACGCACATATACAGCAAATAGAAGGACCATTTCACGAAACTGCATAGCAATTAAAATGTTTTCGACTCTTTTTTTGAAGAAAAGCCATGAACTGTACGATATAAAGTAAAAATATTTATGGAATTAAAGGCCAGAGAGATTACGAAGTAAAAAGTCGAATCTCTCCAATCCAATTATAGAAGCATTATATTTGTATTTAAAATTGCAAACAGAAAAGAACAAAAATTCTAAGTCACCCATTTGAAGAAAAATCAGAAATTTGGTCATTAAATATATTTACTAAGAATGAAAAAGACTGGATTTTCGTAAGCTTTAATAGCTGTTTTCTTGGTATTTAAATGATTTTTTTCAATAATTGCTACATGTTTTCTACTTTGAAACAAGTGAGGATTACTATATATAATTCTGACCTTGAATGATAAAAGGCTTTAATATATTTTAATTTTACGATTACTGGATCTTTGTTTTCTAGGAACGGCAAAAGCAATTAATGGGTATGATTAAAATCATTGACCAGCTTTCAAAAAAATACCTCCAAGGTTGCTATTTTGAAACATTTTCATTTCTCGCAATTGAAATGGTGATAATTTTCAAAAGCATGTATGCGATTTGATTGATTTTAGTAGTTCAAGTTTGGAGATTAAATTATTTTAAGAATATTACTTTTTATTTATAATTTATTCTCTAAGACATCTCTTTTCGCTTGTATTGGCCGAACCAATTCTCATTAATTTCTCCACTTACAATACAAGGTGAAATATACCGGTTTGTTGAATAACAATTTCATACAAAAATCTGAATGACTAGGAACTTGTGAACATATTTTCATTTAGTTTTTTTGGTTTAGTTAGTTTGTTAATAACCTCAAGAACACGCAGTTTTTAGAAAATAGTAAAATCAATGTTTTGAATTTTTATTAGCTTTCAGCATTGGTGCGTCTGCAGATCAGAAGAAATTAAAAACCCCAAAAATGCAGTTTTTGAAAAGATTAAAATCAATATTTTCAATTTTTATTGGCTTTCAGCATTGACATCTGAAAATTAGTAGAAATTAAAAAGTATCCTCAAGAACGCGTAGTTTTTAGAAAACAGTAAAATCAATATTTTGAATTTTTATTGCCTTTCAGCATTGGCGTCTTACAAATTAGTAGTAAATATTTTTCCGAAGCAATTGTGGGGCCGCTGTTGGAAGAGTAGCGGATTATAAACTGGAGGTTGAGAGTTCGAAACTAGATTTAACCAACGACCGTCGTTTATGTAAGGGCTGGTGCACGTTAAATCTGTCGTGGCCTCGAATGTCACCACGTTGGCGTGGTGTGGAAGTTTGGAGAGTGGGGTGCCTGCTCAGGTGTTGTCCTGGTTATCTGACAGGTGGTTCCTCGCACCTTTCCCTTCAAGATGCTCTCGGACCGTCGCCAATAGCGATAATTCAGTGTGAATCCAATAGTGTTGCTCCGGTGTAACGTTAATTGAACTACTCCCGAAGCAATTGTTTTTATATTCGTCAAAAATGTTTGCTTCCTCGAAATACTAGAATAACCACTGTTTTCAAAAGTTCATGAGGTTTTCAGAGAATTTATGCACTCAGATTTTCACATCATTTTTATTAATTCTACAATTCACTGGATTGTCACGCGATATGGAATATTTTCGAATGAAGGTTATTTTCGCTTTGACTGAATTATGTCATCTAAAAGTAAAGAAAGATCCTACAACCACCTGCCCACTCAACTTCCGTAGATTATTTTTGCTTTGACTGAGCATGCCATGCCATCTAATAATAAAGAAACCACCTGCCCACTCAACTTCAAAACGACTAACACACTAATGAATAATTTATTATTTTCAGAGACAATATATCTCTATCATGCGAACCGATCGTTAAGTCCACATCGTTATATTCAGATTCGATATACTATAAAGAATCTTTGATTTTATAGTCTCCTTCTGCCTTTCTGCACGAATAAAGTCCTCATAGACAGTAATACTGCATGTTATATCAAAATTCAATCATCTTGATTTAACACTTGAGAAGGGGTATTTTAATTTATGAAAAACAGATTTTTTCTATCAAGTTAAATGTAGGGGTGTTTTTGTGGTGGAACGTGTTTCCTGAATATATTACGGACGTGACGTCACTTAGCTTGGTTTTCAAATACTATTTCAACACGTCAACAACAGAAAACTCAAAGATTGGTCAACGCCAATTACATTAAACACCAAGGTCTCCTTTGAACCACCATCACGCTGAATGTTAAATTCCCCCTTTGGAATTTAGCAACTTCTTTCTTGATAATACTATATAATTATACAGCTTAACTTACACTTTTTATAAAAATCTAGACAAAGAAAATATCTTCACAAATAGGTGATTCAATATCCTTCAGACAATTTCCTTTTCCATTTGCAAAATATTCCTTGTAAAATTCATTTGTAAAGCACCCTTTGTCACTAGAAAAACTCCATTTATTGTAGATTTGTATTAACGCTATAGTTGTGCGAAACAACTTCAAGCATCAAAATATATTATAGAAAATTGCAAACATTCCAGAAGTTTCAAATTGCATATTATGAAAGCTATGAATATTTCATCTGTTTAAGTGAAAAGTTACAACTTTTTGAAAAATATCTTACGCGTATTTGTTATGTGATTTTTGGGAATTAGTTTAGTTTTTTTTATTCCTTAATCAAATTTAAACTGTGAATATTATTAAAGTATTACTAAAAATTGTTTTTCTAGTGCCTACTAGATGGCAGCACATTAAAATTAGAACTAAACATTTTATTATTTTTCTATCTATTTAGTTCTGCAAATTATCAAGTCGTCGGAAAATTTGGTGTTTTTTTTATCGGGGAAAAGTTTTTTGGGTAAAGTTATTGCGGATTAAAGAAAGATTTAAACAATTGAATTTTATCAAGAGTAGTTTGTCTTTTCATGTCTAGATGGCAGCACGATATTATTAGAAATTCGATTTCTTCATTGCTATTATTTCTCTCTCTATATATATTTCACTATTACATTCCTTTCTTAAATTAAAATATCTCTTTGAAATAAAATCTGGCAAAACTTGGAAGATTTATTTTGTTTTTAAATATTTTCATAAACATTCTACTCTTTTCTCTGGGAGTCAAGTACTTTTTTGGAAGAGTCATAGCCATCTTCCGTGTGTGAACAATAAAACCATAATTATTTTTCCTTTCTTATTCTATAGATTGGCATACCCTATAAGAATAACTTACTTCATTTAAAAATGTTTTTTCTTTGAGATACAAAATAAATATTAAAATAAATTTGAAAATAAAAAGAACGAGAAGATATAAGAAAATCTAAATTTTAGTAATGATTTTGTATTTGTCGTTGGTGACAGAGGGATACGTATAAGCTAGAATTATTCGTTTATGTTCTAGATGAAAAATAAGTGGTACAAGAACATTGAAAGTAGCATACATTTCTACTCTAAAAAACTCTAAAACTCCTTTAAAAATTTTCAGTACGTTATACAGTTTAAAAATAATAATTCAGTGAGATTTCCAATTAAAGATAACACGATGAATATATTAGGTAAACACTTCCACGTAGTCTATAATGAAAAAAGAGGGACGAGTCCTGTAGTTATAATTAAATTCTGTTTTCTATTTATACTGAAGATGAATCCAACAGATTGTATTCATATATATGACCCCTCACGTTCAATACTGTGATTACCATGCTTTAAAAATTTTAAATTGTTATGATTAATTTGCTATGAAATAACCAATTTATCAGACTATAAAGAAAATTACTAAATCCTCACAAATTAATTTCATAATTAGATGGTCTTTGTAACTTCGATGAATGTAGGTTTATTTGTTCAGAAATTTAACATTGAATTTCACTGCAGTAGACAAGACGAAAATCACTTTTCAAGGAAAGCATGTTTTTGCATGTTTCAAAATGTATAGGAGCGTACAATTTGAATTTTAACATTTAATTGATGTAGTAAATGAAGCAAAAACCATTGTAATGAAGCTTCTAATTATTTCAAATACAGTACAAGTTACATTTTTGTTCCTTCAATTTACGTAGATAAAAATAGTTCTTTGAATTTAAATTGAGTTGCTAATTTCTGAGGCAGAGCTATACTAGTTTAAAAAAAAACACTTACTTCATATACACAACAGATTTCAAAACAAACTTCAGTAATATGAATCAAAGGTACAAATAGACAATTAAATGGTAATTTTTTAGTTAATAATTAAAGTAGTGGGTATGATTAATTTTTTCAGGGATCTTCTATTCCTGTAAATTCTAACATCATTGATAAATCTTGAATTATTATCTCAAAATACAAATTTAAAAGATATTTGGGACTTTTATCATCTCAAGAAGATAAACGTTGGAATTTACCAGTAAAAAGACTGTCCTGTAACATACAGAAATAATATTTGAGACCCCAAAAGTTATGAGAACTAAATTACAACATACTGGGTTTAAATAAAAGAGTGAATTTGCTGTTAAGTCCCTGAAAATTGTCCTTTGGTGTGCATTCAAAGTCAGGAGTTTGTATCTTTTCTTATTTTCTTCTGTTTGTCACTCCTACGGGCGTTGACATACGGAAAAGGACACGGGAAAGCTAAATGTAATAGCTTTAGGAATATTTGTGTCAAAGGGAAACAAATGCAGTACAAAATTCGACTCTTCCAAACAAAGGAAAGGACAAACAGTAATCACACTCAAACAAATCACCCTCCAGATTCTTATCAACAAAAATTATGGTAAACATACCGATTTGTGATCAATCTGAGTTAGTGGATCCAGTAGGAAACGTGGTATCTACTACGATAAGCACTCTCGCAGAATTCATTACCTCAAGTGGGATGGAAAGAAACAATGAAATTAAATAATTTTTTATTACCGGCTATTTTTTTAAAAAAATAGAATCGAGTTGAGATCTACCCGGCGAGTATACCTAACCCTCTTCCGTTCTTCCAGGGTCGCCATTGACGTCATCATGACGTAAATCAAAGTTGTCGGCCCTGAGCAAGAATTACTCAGGGAGGGACTCTGGGTTGACCCCCTACGCGTCAGGGGGGGGGGGTAGCAATGTCACTCCATATTGTCTACTCCCTGTCCAAAAGTGACCACAGTGGGTTGACGTTGGTCGAGATTCGTTCCAACAGGACCATTGATGTTTCCGTTGGATTAATCATCATGCAGGAAAGCAATTAGCATACATTGTTTCCAATTGACGTCATTTAGTGTATGGCGTGATGGCATAGCCAGGTGGGCATGCATCCTAAGCAGATGGATAACTTGATAAATTAAACGACCTTGGGCAGGGTTGTTTACTGGTGAAAAATCTGTCATGAGACGAAAATAGATTAATGAAAGATCAATGTCATATTTTCCCATGGTTCTTTTAGGGCACACCACCAGAAATACTCCTTATGGAGGTAAGAGATACTTACCTCAATCGAAATGTAGCAGTGAGTCTCCTCAATTAGCGATTTTCTCTTTAAAAATATTGAGATTGAAAAATATTGAGATTTCTCAAAATCGAAGTTCTGGTTCTTGCCCTGAATGGTTTCTTGGGGATTAAACTGAAAGGTGTTTTAAACACGTGTGGTCAGTATAACTGAAACCAGAGTCATAGTTGTTAATGAGCATTAATTTTGTATTTGTTCAATAAACTGTTGATGTAGCGAAAAGGTACTTTTTCAGTGACCTATTAATTCTGAAAATCATTTATCTATCACTTGAATATCCACAGCAAGTTGTCAAGAAAGAGGTTCCTACTTTTAGCGTGATTATGGTTTCAAAAATTGCAA
The DNA here is from genome assembly GCA_933210815.1 of Meta bourneti. Lineage (NCBI taxonomy): Eukaryota > Metazoa > Arthropoda > Arachnida > Araneae > Tetragnathidae > Meta > Meta bourneti. The sequence continues at coordinate 35,875,579 of OW119929.1, read as the reverse complement.
AAGTAATATAAACAGGAAATATGCAATGCACCTTAAATAAGCACATTTCCCAGTGTAGGAATCAGTCCTTATGAACATGATTGTGATGGACAGAGCACATCAAAACGAAGAGAAACCAAGATATAAGAATACTCCTCGTACTCCCTCAATACACTTGCACTTGATAATGCACTTGATGATCTACCGGGATATTATTGATGGGGAAAGGTAATATCTTGCAACTTTTAGAAGATGTATTAATTTTTTCGATAATAAATATTTTTCTTGTTGCGTGGAAAAAGATAATGAATTGATGGAATATGCTCCAGAGTGAAAGAAGAGAAATGTTCTGATACGGTACCACCCCTTAAATTAATTAAACAATTAATTAAAGGAATTAAGGTTAATTAAACAATTAATTATATAAGTAAGGGAAAAACAAACAAAAGGAAGATACGACGTATCCACTAGAGACGAAAACGCTGAATTTAACAATGCGTCAAACTTTTACCTATCATTTAGACAAGTTTACAGAAATTATGAATGAAACATTCTAATAGATTTTGGGATTGATCCTGGATCGACGCCAATAGCCCGTTATGTTGCTCCAGTGCTACGTAAATTCAACTATCTATCAACCTAATAAATGCATGAAGAAATGTTAAAACATTGAATATTCCCAAGATGGAAGTTATGATTGGTGATCGAGGGATTGTTTTAATGATTATGAACGTAGAATGAAACCTTAGTGACATAAAGCTCTTCTGGTAAACATAAAGTTCTTTTAATTAGAGAAAAAACATGATATTTAAGAAATTATATGCATCTAATAAAACATTAATAATTTATCTATTTCATTTTTAAAAATTGCACTCTACTTTTTCTCCAAACTAACAAAGGAAATATGTGTTAATCCGTTTCACAAAATCCTACAGAACTGTTATAGTTCTAGAGATATGTTAGCGATTGTGTGGTATTTAAAAAAATATGAATTAATTTAAATACAACATCCAAAAACAATGAACCAAGTTAATTCGTCTAATTTTCTTCTGCTGATCTGGAGCTATGCAACCATCCATACGCATATGGACTCGGTTTAAAAGTATTAGTGATTCTCCAGAGACATGGGGATTTAAAATAAATTTACCTCCTAATTCTAACGATATTTAAAACAGAATGTCTTCCAAACCCAGCTATTTTTAATTTCAACCGGGCATTTGATAGTAATTTGTTCAAACCAAAACCGGATGGTGGTGTGAGGAATTTGTTTAAATTTGGGGTTTTGGAGATTTGGAATAGCCCATTTCCTGTGACATTTTAAAAAACGAGTATTTGAAAATATTTAAAATGTATTTTTATTGAACTGAAGTTTACTGTTTAAATCAGACATTCATGTATTTCGGAAAAAGACCTGGCTGTTGTCAAGTGGTTAGCATTCGTGCCCTCGTTTTCAACACCATCTGGGTTCGAGTCACGGTATATACAGGGTGTCCCTAAAAGGTTGTTCCGCAATTTATCTTTTTACCATTTGGAGATAGGTAGGCAATGTAAATTGCAAAAGTACACCAAATAAGGTAAGTAATTAAGATATGTAAATAAAATTATCAAGTGATAACAATTTAAGCGGATACAGTTTTTAATTTGTATACAACCCCTCTAGATAAAAATCCGAGATAGCAAAAATGTTCCTCACCTGCATCCCTATCGTTAGCAGAAAACTGCATTTCTGTAGGTTGAACAGTAAGGGATGCATAATGACGCAAAAAAGTTGACTTATACCACTTGTGCACAGCTGTTCAAGCAGTCAAATTAGGGACCGTATACATTATGCTAAAAAGCATTTTTTTCGATCAGAAAGTGCAACATTGAGCAAAGTAATGTAGCATTGCAACTGCAGATGAAAATCGCAATGAATAATAGTAGAAAATGTAATCTTTAATAAAAATATTGTATAAAGAATGGTTTAAATAAAAATAAAAGGAAATTTACAACGCATGTTCAAAACATTTTCCATCTGCAGCAATGCAGAACTTAGCTCTTCATTTTTGGCCATGGGTCAGTTTCCGTCCTAAATTTAGATACGGACCCCTTAAAATGGAACCTCTTGTATCTCCGTTAATATTCAACCTACAGAAATGTAGTTTTCTACTAACGATAGGGATACAGTTAAGGAACATTTTTGCTATCTCGGATTTTTATATAGAGGGGTCGTATAAAAATTAAAAACTGTATCCACTTAAATTGTTATGTGATAATTTTATTCACATATCTTAATTACTTACCTTATTTGGTGTACTTTTGCAATTTACATTGCCTACCTATCTCCAAATGATAAAAAGATAAATTGCGGAACAACCTTTTTGGGACACCCTGTAGACCTAGATGTTCATAATGATTCCGAGTTTACTTTAAGCCATAGTTTACTTAGCCGGTCGAATTAACCCCATAGAAGCCAAGAAATGACCGTAGAGAGAATAGATATTGAGGTCGTGCGTTGTCATGATGAAAAAACACGTCCTTTCTGTTAGCTGTTACAGCTCTTTTATCCATCAGTAGCTTGTTTTAGCCGTGTCAGTTGTTTGAAATACAGCTCTTTAGTGATGGTTTGATTTTCAGGAACGACCGAAATGCTTTTAGAATTGCTTTCGCCTTCATTAGTTTTTCGGCAAGTAGAATTCCAATTTCAGTTTCTGTAACATTCCTGTGTTCATTCAAACTAATACCAGAACACGCCTCTGTCTTTAGAGTCCATAGGGCTCTTCAGCAGTTTGGATGGATAGGGGTAATTTTCTGTTTTTTTATTGGGACAAATATATACAAAATGGCTTGGATCCCGAGGTGCGGCTTTCAGACTGCGACATATGATAGGATTTAATCCTCCAAGTGGATTCGAGGAGATATCTCATCCATCAAGATTTAACCAATTTTACTAATCACCGGGTATGAAGCTCATTAAGATCTGAACAATTTTACTAATGACGAGATATATCGTCATCAAGATATTGCCAATTTTTTTTATGAGAACGAGATCAAGATGTAGTCAGTTTTCCTTTAATGACGAGATATTTCGTCCACCAGATCTGCTAATGGTTTTGTTAATGACGAAGTGCCTCGTCATAACGACCACTAGGAGGGTTAAAAACTTGTAATGGGAATTTGGTGAAAATCACCGTTGCCCAAACATCAGTAACGGTTTTCTTAACACACCAAGGGGTTTCGACGAGATATCTCGTCCGAGATCGTGTTGAACTTGCTAATGAAGAGATATCGCGTTCATCAAGATTTGCCCCGTTTTGCAAATTGCGAGATATCTCGTCGAGACAAAACTGCTCGATTACGGGAATGAAGACCCATGTAGGAAAAACAAATTGTCCCTTATCCAGAACTGGTGACAGTTTGAAACGGGTTTATGCATCAGAGGCTGGCCAATACAAGGTGGTTTAGACGAAAAGTTAAACCACCAAGAGGGTTAATCACAATTTCAAAAATAAGTTAAGCTTTAGTTGCCTAATGTTTTAAAATCTTCAGGGATCAATTTATATGAGGTTCCAGTATGGGGCATAATGTCACGAAATATCTAATCTGAATAGAAATTTTTACAATGAAGATTAAATAAACATAGAGAGGAAATACCATACCCGCAAAAATGCATTACTTTTATGATTGGTCGAGAAAAACAGTTTCTTTTCCAGAGGTAAAAAAACTACTTCAATTATCTTTTACGAGTTCCATGGCCGACTATCCGCTTCACAGCCGCGACAAATAAATCGTGTCACCTCGCCAACCTGTTGTTTTCTTAGGTGGGTGACACACGAGGCGCCTTGTGAAGCGCGACCCGGGTTCGCTTATTTTGTCAGGGGAAAAACCGATTGAAGTCCTCGGAATGCGCCACCCAGATCGCGACGAAAAGAACCAAGACAAGGAAACGTTCTCAATTATCACAATAAACAGGCACTTACCGCTTTCGCCTTCATGAACTGATTATGACACGGCACGTCCTTGGAACACCCGGCACTGTGCGTCCTCCTCAGCAGCTTGCTCAACTTGCTGGTCTTGGTGGGAGTACCGCCCTGGGACGCGGCGGCCGTGGCCCTGGTGCCGCCCTTCGCGCTTCCATCCGAGTCCTTCCTGGACCTCCGGGGCTTGGTCAGCGAGAGCTCTAGGCCAGAGTCCAGCGCCGCCAGTAGGTCGCTGCTGGAGGACAAGGTCACCAACGCTCCCGAGCTCTTCCGGTGGCCCCTGTTCTCGGGGGTCGAGTGAGGGGTGCAGGTGGTCGTGGTGATGACGGGGGTGCCGCCCTTGTCAGAGGTGCCGCCCTCGCTGTTGAACTCGAAGGCCAGACCGCTGCTGCCGAAGGAAGGGGTGTTGCCGGTGCTGCTGGAGGCCCAGGAGGGGCTGCTCTCCTCGCCGCAGCTCTCGTGGGCGTCCCCGTTGGTGGTGGGGGCAGTGGTCTCCTGGTGGCCGGTTGTTGCAGGCCGGTGCTTGACGAGGGCGGAGGTGGGCACCAGCCCCAGGGCCACGCTCGCCTCGCTCTGATCGCGCATGTACTTCTCCATGGCGGTCAGCGTCCATTTTGCGTTGTTGTTTTCCGTCTCTCCGGCAAGAACTCCCTGGGAAAGATACGAAAGGAATATGTAGCAGAGCGTGTAAAGACTATTGGAGCACCAAACCTCAATTGCCGAGATCCGTTACTCAGCTTCACATAATAATGAATTGCGAGTTAGTGTTTTATTGTGATTAGTTTTCCATTGTATCCTTAGAATTTAAACACTCTGGCGTCACGAGATCTCTGAGTGGTGTAATATAGATTTAATCCCACAGCAATCAGAAAGAGTAAACTATTAAATCAGTATGCAGGGTGTTTCGAAAACATCTGGCCAAATCGTAAAGGATGGTAGAGGAGCTTCGAATTCCTGTAACGATGCATGCCGTTGAAAGTCCGAAAGGGGAATGAAGCCTTACGCCACAGGAAATGTTATCGACTGACTTAAACAGCGTCTTCTACCTCCTAAACTCGGCATTTCAGGACTCACATTCTTTGACAAACATTTTTTTTTATTTTGGGTCCTCTACTACCCTTTCAATATGGCCAGATGTTTTCGAAACCACCTGTATATAACTTCTGCTTCCCCCACAACACTCATAAAAATCAAACTATTATATCATATATATAAATAACTGTAAATTATAAAACCATGTCTGTTGGTTGAAAGTTATATTTTAACCCTCCAAGCGACAGGAGAGTTTCAAATTGTTTAGTATTTGTTTACTCCACAACAAAAATGGCAAAATAACCGTATCTATCGTTTAAGGAAATACTAGGAAAGGTTCTATTGGCCACGAATGTCAAAACTGGTTAGAAGTCATACAGGGAATACTGCAGATTGCAGAACGACAATGTATAGTGTCAATACCTCAGAGATAACAGTTGTTCAATTGATAGATGCTACCGCCCTGACTGATTACCCATATTGTGATTTCGTGGGGGGAGACGTACTTAAACCCAAATACTCACTAGTGAATGGTAACGTGTAATGTCTCATTTATTATAACCGATTTCACTAGTGAATGGTAACGTGTAATGTCTCATTTAATATAACCGATTTCACTAGTGAATGGTAACGTGTAATGTCTCATTTAATATAACCGATTTCACTAGTGAATGGTAACGTGTAATGTCTCATTTAATATAACCGATTTCACTAGTGAATGGTAACGTGTAATGTCTCATTTATTATAACCGATTTCACTAGTGAATGGTAACGTGTAATGTCTCATTTATTATAACCGATTTCACTAGTGAATGGTAACGTGTAATGTCTCATTTATTATAACCGATTTCACTAGTGAATGGTAACGTGTAATGTCTCATTTAATATAACCGATTTCACTAGTGAATGGTAACGTGTAATGTCTCATTTATTATAACCGATTTCACTAGTGAATGGTAACGTGTAATGTCTCATTTATTATAACCGATTTCACTAGTGAATGGTAACGTGTAATGTCTCATTTAATATAACCGATTTCACTAGTGAATGGTAACGTGTAATGTCTCATTTATTATAACCGATTTCACTAGTGAATGGTAACGTGTAATGTCTCATTTATTATAACCGATTTCACTAGTGAATGGTAATGTGTAATGTCTCATTTAATATAACCGATTTCACTAGTGAATGGTAACGTGTAATGTCTCATTTATTATAACCGATTTCACTAGTGAATGGTAACGTGTAATGTCTCATTTAATATAACCGATTTCACTAGTGAATGGTAACGTGTAATGTCTCATTTATTATAACCGATTTCACTAGTGAATGGTAACGTGTAATGTCTCATTTATTATAACCGATTTCACTAGTGAATGGTAACGTGTAATGTCTCATTTAATATAACCGATTTCACTAGTGAATGGTAACGTGTAATGTCTCATTTATTATAACCGATTTCACTAGTGAATGGTAACGTGTAATGTCTCATTTAATATAACCGATTTCACTAGTGAATGGTAACGTGTAATGTCTCATTTATTATAACCGATTTCACTAGTGAATGGTAACGTGTAATGTCTCATTTAATATAACCGATTTCACTAGTGAATGGTAACGTGTAATGTCTCATTTAATATAACCGATTTCACTAGTGAATGGTAACGTGTAATGTCTCATTTATTATAACCGATTTCACTAGTGAATGGTAACGTGTAATGTCTCATTTATTATAACCGATTTCACTAGTGAATGGTAATGTGTAATGTCTCATTTAATATAACCGATTTCACTAGTGAATGGTAACGTGTAATGTCTCATTTATTATAACCGATTTCACTAGTGAATGGTAACGTGTAATGTCTCATTTAATATAACCGATTTCACTAGTGAATGGTAACGTGTAATGTCTCATTTATTATAACCGATTTCACTAGTGAATGGTAACGTGTAATGTCTCATTTATTATAACCGATTTCACTAGTGAATGGTAACGTGTAATGTCTCATTTAATATAACCGATTTCACTAGTGAATGGTAACGTGTAATGTCTCATTTATTATAACCGATTTCACTAGTGAATGGTAACGTGTAATGTCTCATTTAATATAACCGATTTCACTAGTGAATGGTAACGTGTAATGTCTCATTTATTATAACCGATTTCACTAGTGAATGGTAACGTGTAATGTCTCATTTAATATAACCGATTTCACTAGTGAATGGTAACGTGTAATGTCTCATTTATTATAACCGATTTCACTAGTGTGGGAGCCTATTGAACAGGTCCCATGCACAGCCTTGTAATACCTGAAGCTATCTGGCTTGCTATAGGTTGAGGGTGCGGTGCGAACAACAAAGGGTATCGCATTAAGATTTCGGACGCTGACAAGAGAGGTTCGATAATCAGTACGATGTCTGGAAGCAAGGATTTATCTTTCTTCACAACACGACAGTGTGGATTCGTCTGCTCACATTCACGTTTGAATTACAGGACTGCTGCTTAGTGTAACAAAGAGACAGCGGACGTACCCAGGGTCGTTCCAGAGGTATATGATCTGCCCACTTGCAAACCTCATCAAGCCGCCCCCTCTCCTAAAAAACGATTTATTTTGCAACAGAACGCCCCCGTCATCAAGCATGTATTCAGAAAATGATTTCGGGATGGACAAGTCTTTCTCCGTTTCCTAAAGGCCTTAGGGAGCCGCGGTAGCCCGGTTGGAAGAATATCGAATTAGCAACCAGAGGGTTGCGAGTTTGAATCCAACCAACGACCGTCGTTTACAAAGGAGGCTGGTGCACGTTAAATATGCCGTGGCCTCAAATGTCCTCAAGTTGGAGTGGTGTGGAAGTTTGGAGTGTTGTCCTCGGATCACATTCCCTAGGGGATTGATCCCGAACCTTTACCAATAGCCCGTTGTATTGCTCCAGTGCGACGTTAATTAAATACATACCTACAGGCCTTAGGTTCGTTTGGGCCAACTTAGCTCGGTTGGAAGAGTAGCGGAATAGCAATCGGAGGGTTGCAAGTTCGAAATTTGATCCAACCAAAGACCGTCATGTACGTGGGGCGAGTGCATGTTAAATCTGTCGTGGCCTCAAATGTTCTCACGTTGGTGAGGTGTGGAAGTTTGGAGAGTAGGGCACCAGTTCAGGTATGACCTTGTCATCTGACCGTGGTTCAAAATTACAAGATGTTGCACTGGAGTCTTTCGCTTTGGGATCGATCACGGACAGTCACCAATAGCCCGATGGCGACGGTCCGTGACGGTAGTTGAATTAACGTCGCTCCAGTAATTCAACTACCTGCCTATCTCTCCAACAGCAACTTTTGATCCGAGGATAACACCTCGTCATTTTAACCACGTTCAGATGAGATCAACAACTGAGCTGGCACCCCACTTTCCAAACTTCCACACCATACCACCGTGAGGACATTTGAGGCCAGACGGATTTAACGTGCCCCAGCCCACACGTACACGACGGTTTTTGGTTGAATCGAGTTTCGAACTCACAACCCTCCGGTTGCTAATCTGCTACTCTTCCAAGCGAGCAACCATGGCCCTATGGATGTTGCAGAATACACGTGGAACTATGTAGATACTCCCAACGCTACTAAGGGAAAAATATATTATCTGTGACGGAAAGATGGTTAAAATGTATAATCATCATGGCAATTGAAAAAAAAATCACAAATAAATATCACTATATCTTATCTTAAAGTTTCGAAATCTACTCATCAACGTTTTGATAGTATACTTGCACGTCCCTTAGAAACGACAAGCATTCTTTGGCATTGGCAGGTTTCAAAATTGCAGCACTATCGGTTAAATAGAATACCGCTTAATAACAGTTATTCTGTGTTGAAGAAATCAATAGAATGTGCAGTAAGGAAAACGTATTATATAGAAAGCAATAACAAGGAAATTTATTGAGCAGTAAAAGTAAATTAATTATATAGGTAGTCATTTTTTTAAGGAAATTTTCTAATTTCATTTTTTGATCATACCGCGAATGGATAATTTGCATTAAAAATAAGCAATCCCAACATTGAATAAGAAATAGTTTATGCTAATTTTATGGGCTATGTTCTATTTTGTGTTTAGATAGTCAGTAGATGTACTTGAAAGTTAGCGGAAATGTTTGCAACTGGTGATAAAATATAAGATTTCCATGTTAATAATTTTTATGTAGCAATTCATAAAAACGTATCTTTGAAAATTAAGTCAAATTAAATATCAGTGCATTTGATTATTGTCACTCTGAGACGAATATATAATAAATTCTAGACATCGGAGTAATTTTAGATTGCAGCAAGTACTCTGAAAGGTATTTATATCAAATCTTACTTATCATCGGTATGTAGGTAATTGAATTAAATATATTAACGTTGAACGGAGGAACACATCGGGTTGTTGGAATCAGTCCCGAAAAGAAAGATCCGAGGACAAAACCTCGTAATTTTGAATCACGGTCAGATGACAATGCCAACACCTGAGTGGCACTCCACTCTCCAAACTTCCACACCATGTCAACGGGAGGACATTTGAGGCTATGAGAGATTGAACGTGCACCAGCCTCCAAGTACACGACGATCTTTGGTTGGATCGAGTTTTCAAACTCGTAACCCTCCGGTTGCTAATCCGTACACATGAACAATGTTTACTCAGAATTCTCCGATTTACGCAGAAATTCTTTGTTCGCAAATTCAAGACTCATTTTAACCCTCCTGATGGTTATCTCGAAGAGGTATCTCTCATTAGCAAAACTAATCAGATCTTGATGGACGAGATATCTCGTCGAAGCAACTTGCAGGGTTAATTCGTATTATGTACAAAGTAATTCAATTCGTAGTACGTACAAAACAAGGATGTTGTTTGGGGTTTTTGCTGCTCAAGCGCCATATTTGGCCAACAAAGCAAGGAAATTACTACATTTGAGCAAAAGGTAATCTAAAATTCTAACTGTTTTTTAGTAAATTAAAAATTCAGTAGTAGAGAAACCTTATCAAACTTTCTCGATATGCGTGATATATATAACATTTGAAATGAAATATTTATTAAGCTACAGCTATAAAGAATTTACCGGATACATTTATAAATGTCATTTTAAAATTTTATTAAATATAAGTAAGCTTCTTTTTCATACAGTATACGAGAACACAAATAAAGATGTGTTTTGAAAGACCACCGAATAAGTATGCTCATTAAATCTACATAACATAACCTTCTCAACGCTTAAAACTGTGAGAGTTCCGGCATTTAATGAGGAGAGAACAATCAACTATTATATCACAGTAGTATTGTATGATGCATAAAAAGTTCTTATCATGATCTCTTTTCATTCGTATGATCTTGATGTATTACGTACCACTAATTTACCGAAAAATTTCAAGGCTATCTGTGGAAATATAATTTCATAGAACTGAATGGTACACTGACAAATGATTTATCCATATTCGAGGGGCAACGGTAACCTGGTTAGAATAGTAGCGGATTATCAGCCGGAGGGTTGCGAGTTCGAAACTCGATCCAACCAAAGATAGCATTGTACGCGGGGGATGGTGCACGTTAAATCTATCGGGGCCTCAAATGTCCTCAAGTTAGCGTGGAAGCCTGGAGAGCGGGGTGCCAGCTCAAGTGTTTACCTCTTCATCTGAACAGTGGTTTAAAATAACGAGATGTCCTCTGATTTTTCCGCTTGGGATTGATCCCGGGCCGTCGCCAATAGCCCGTTGTGTTGCTCCAGTGCGACGTTGATTCGACTACCTCATCCATATTTGAGTATATACCTCGAAGATTTATGACAAGGGATGACAAAATGACGAAAGAAGAGTGGTTTATTGGTACGAGTGCATTTTAAGTCTGAAATTAAAGTGAACAATACAGATAATTTTGTGTAAATTTGAAAATAATTGGGAAGGATTACTATAAGTGTAAACAATAGCACAATGAATTTTTTTGCACAGTAAATTTTAAAGCATTTTTTTGGCACCCCAGAAACAACCGATCGAAAACCACTGTCTGAATTTACTTTTAAAAAATTAGCAGGAAATTGAACTAACCGTAGAATGAAACATTTTGTCGGCTGAAGGTCATAGATATATAATTATTGATGGATCATAAATGCATGTATCATTATCCGTAGCAACTTTAAAATACTATTGTACTGATATTTATATATTAAAATAGGATACAAATTTCTTTAATATGAGATTTTACTCTTCAATGTGAAGTAACATTAAGCCTCTGAGCGTCATTTTTGATTAGTGAACAATTCTCTTACCCCACAATACAATGACTAATAACCACATCTATGGGTTGAAGAAATACATAGATTCTTTCAACCTTTAGAAATATTGTATTGGTCATTTCTCCTTAGAATAGATTCCTTTGGAAAGATGCTATTGCTCCTTTCCATATAATAAAATCCTTTAGGACGATTCTATCGTCTTTTTCTTAGAATAGAATCATTTGGAAAGATTCTATTGCTCCGTTTCTTAGAACAGAAACCAATGGAATGATTCTATTGGTCAAGAAAGCCAAAATTGGTTAGAAATTATGCAGGGGAGGTTGGAAGGTGGAATTATGTGTGTGAACACTTCAGAGGGTCAAAAGAATTTTGTTTCGTTCTTACTTTTCTTTCAGTAGTATAGACAGTTCTGAAATATTCTAAGAAATAGAATATCGAATGGATAGAAATCTTTTATAGCAGTTCAGTTGATTTTTCTTCCCCACATATATTATTATCTATAAAATTTTTTAATTAAAATTTGTTGTATAGATTATAGGATGTATTAAGCAAGCAAAGGAAAAATGCATTAAATGCATCTAGACTTGCATTAAATTTATTTACAATATTTATACCGAGTGTTATTTGGTTTGTCTCTACTGTCCTTTTTTCTGCACAATGGCTTTAAAACGTCCAAACTTGCTGGTATGAAGCTTTAAAAGTAGTATCATACCAAAATATTTTGACGTTTACACGTTTCTCTCACTAAAAAAGGAATGCCACCTTTATATCTTTTATTGCTGTTATGATCTGATTGTATGGGGAGAGGAATAAGGTATTGATAGTAGTAGTGATACTTAGTTACGATGATGATTTCAATTAATATCTATTATTATTATTAACATTTGAAGTAGGAAGGAAACAGGTAAAAAAAAATAAGAGAAATGAAAAATGTTATTAACGTGATTTATGTCTTGCTTTGAAATATTTTTTATTTAATGGTAAATGGCAATTCTGCAAGTAACATACGTATTAAAGAAAAAATTGTTTTTATGAAAATCATTTTATATATAGAAAGAAAAATAATAATAAAATAAATAAATAAATATACTAATTATATATGAACGTGCGCTTGTAATTAAACAAATTTTTTTGCAACAAGAATATCTAGTAATGAATAATCTTTAGAGTTCTGTAATAATATGTGAAATCTTAATGGGGAATTTGTTGATATGTTAAGTCTAAAAATTATAACGACTTAAATTCTTGATAAAAGAGTATAATTGATAAAAATATACAATTTAAAAAAGTTTTTTTATTTAGTTGGACTGAAATTCCTCGGTCACTAAATTAAAACAAAACTGTTAGCATATAAAATTGTTTTCAAATTTCAAAAATGATATTCATCGATCAACCACTATTAAACTATGTATCAATCCTTCATTGAATGGCGGTTAATCATACCAGAGAAATTTACTCGACTTCATACACAGAAAGCGTTAAAGTATAGACCAAATAAAATTAGTATTAAAGAAAATTTATGCGACTTAGTCACAGTAAGAGCAAATGTGACGATTTGGTTATTTCTTTTTAGTAGCTGTCAATTCTATCTCATCGCAATACAAGAAATTCACCTTCAATGTGCATTTCTAAATTTAAAACATTTATTGCAATTAAGAAAACGGAGATGCTTTTAAGAAATTTACGAACTAATCCGTTTACTCAACCACGCAGTCATTAAAAACCAAAATCCTTTTATCCCTTTTTACTTAACCGGTCAAGTTAATCTTTCAATTATTCCAATCTAACTACAATTTCCACCGTCATATTTCGTCACTGGGAGATTTCTTCTCCTTAAAATAACTCACCGCAATCATTCGAACAATTAAACTCTACTCGACATAACCAGTTTAAATATCAACAGAAAAAGAAACAACTAAACACATGATTACCGGATCTCCAATCGGGTACTTGGGAAGGGTCGACAAAGCGAGCGCTCCGTTCATTATAATAACTCGCTATCAACTGTCAGTCCGGTGCAGCGAGGATTGTTTTCTCGAAATAAACCGCTACGGGAAAGAGAGAGGAAGCGGTCCCAACCGAAAAACAAAAAAATTTTCGCGTCCACTGGAGGATGGGGAATTGACGTCATCATTCGAAAGTGCTCCAGGACAGAAAGCGAAAGATTATCTCTGAAGGGAAATTAGATACGCAGCATATGCCACCCTCGCTCCAATTAGAGATAGTGAGGAGAATAAGATGCAGTGTATTTCCATACGCTAAGGACATGTGAGATGGTGAAGAGGGGAATTAATAAGGCGCTTGTTGGGAAGTTTCGACACGATAAAGCGTCACGGGAGGGGGAGGATGTTGCACGGATTTCTACGTGTAGGGAAAAGGATTTGGATATGTATTCTGCCGAATCGAAACTTTATATATGCTCTTTGAAACACATCAACTCAATTTCAACAATTCTTGTGAATCCAAATAAAATTTTATTGTTTACGAAGAATATTTACTTTGGATGATTTATTTGAAGTGTATTCCTTAAATTTAGTGTTGGAGGACAAGTTCGAAACTTTAAGTATTTTTGTTATTAAAGAGGAAAATGTTCCAAGGTTCAACATTTTTTTATTGTAAAGCAGGAAAAATGTTCGAAATTTCATGTATTGCTTGTTATAAAAGAGGCAAACGTTCCGAAGTCCAAACTATTTTTTATTGTAAAGCAGAAAAATGTTCGAAATTTCATGTTTTGCTTGTTATAAAAGAGGTAAATGTTGCAAAGCTTAAAAATTTTTTACTGTAAAGAAGGAAAATGTTCAAAATTTCATGTATTGCTTGTTATAAAAGGTAAACGTAGCAAAGTTTAAAAATTTTTTATTGTAAAGAAGAAAATTTTTCAAAATTTCATGTATTGCTTGTTATAAAAGAGGTAAATGTTCCAAAGTTCGAACATTTTTTATTGTAAATCAAGAAAAATGTTCGACATTTCATATATTGCTTGTTATAACAGAGGTAAATGTTCCAAAGTTCAAACATTTTTTATTGTAAAGCAAGAAAAATGTTCGAAATTTCATGTATTGCTCGTTATAAAAGAGGTAAATGCCGCAAAGTTCAAACATTTTTTTATTGTAAGGCAGGAAAAATGTTCGAAATTACATGTATTTTTTATTATAAAAAAGGAAAATGAAATTATACTATCTCGGAAGGGAAATTAGATAAAGACCAAACTGGCTCAAATTAGAGATAGTGAGGAGAATAAGATGCAGTGTATTTCCAAACTTTAAGGACATATGAGATGGTGAAGAGAGGAATTAATAGATTACTTGTTGGGAGTTTTGACACGATCACAGGGGAGCGGACGATGTAGATTCTACGCGTAGGGAAAAGGATTTGTAATATTTATTCTGCCAAATCGAAATTTTGTATGTGCTTTGAAACGTTTCAACTCCATTTCAAAACTTCTTATGAACCCAAATAAAATTTCAGAGTTCACGAAGAATATTTACATTGGGTGATTTATTCGAAGTGTATTAAGTTACATTTAGCGTTGGAGGACATGTTTGAAATTTCAAGTATATTTTGTTATAAAAGAGAGGAAAAATGTTACAAAGTTCAAACATTTTTTTGTTGCAAAGCAGGAAAATATTTGGAAATTTCAAGAATTTCAGTTGAAACGTATTATTGAGAATTAAGTTCAATGTTCGCATAAATAAATCATAATGATGATAGTGAAAAGATGTCAAATTAAAATTTTATGCTTTTTGAAGCGTATAAATTTAATTTCAAATGTTCTTATGAATCCATATAAAATTTCATTGTTCATGAGGAATATTTCCATTGAGTGATTTATTTGAAGAGCATTCATCAAATTTAGCATTGGAGTACATGTGCAAAATTGCAAGTATTTTTGGTTATGAAAGAGAATTAAATGAAGCATGAAAGAGAGAGGTTATGAAAGAGATTTTCGACATTTCAAATACGTCCAATTGAGATGTATTATTAAGAAGCTCGATTTTTACTGTGCGTGAAATGAGGAATAAAACAAAATTACGTGATATACAAGTTAAAGTAGTATAAAGAGATATAACTATACAAAGGAAGAAAAGCGTTTATTCTCCCGAAAATTTGATGCGTTTCATAAGAGGATTGGATATTCATAGGTTTCATTTCAATCTAGATTAATATTACAAAGAACAAAACAGAAAATAACACAACAGACTAGGGCTAAATGTTATCTAACATAGTATTTTTAAAAATTAACACAAATTCGAGAAATAATAGTAAGAAGATTTGAAATGTTAATGAGTCAAAACATTCCTGATTGAATTTTATATGTACTGTCTTATTGATTGTAATCTATTAAATGATTTGGAATTTGTTGGTCTTTTTACTTTAGATTACGAACTGTGTATGCAACATGTGTAATGAGAGAAAGAAAATTATGTTTAAACTCCATATGTTTAACATAAATAGGGCATGAATAAATTTTCCCGTATTTACGTTTAGATCTATTTTAAGCGAGATGTTAAATAGAATTAAAGTATGATATTTAAACTCGTAACTAGCGTTTTTTAAGCACTGAAAAGTTAACAGAAGTCCAAGAATCACATATGGACATAACAACATTAGAAGTACTGCATTGGTAATGGTACACATAAAACTAGAAATTATTTTTTTTTAATTTACGGGGATATTACAGTTGGAGCGAGATGTGTTAATTTTAATGATAAAAATAAATTTGCATCAATTTGCGCATATCCCCTATAACAAGAATTGAAACGTGTTTTATTAGTTGTCTATTGAATTTTTAATTAAAATGGGAAATCTTTCAAATGTACTGAGTACTTTCCACGCGTGCGCGTATTGTGAATAATTTAAATTGAAATATAATTTTAATTTGAAGAACAGAGTTGTAGTGGAGGTTTATTTTAAAACTTATTAGCATGGTCATGATAATGTGCCCTCATTTTGTCGATTCTGATAGTGTAGTTTATCAAAAGAAACAAATTTTATAAAATTCTATAAATTTTTACTTTGGTGCTGCCATCTGCAGGATAAAATGAGAAGTAATTTTAATCTTAATAATACTGTTCTTTGTTTGCAATAGTTAAAATGATACATTTTTTATGCTTTTTTAAGCAATAAAGACTGAAGAAATATATTTATATCAAGACAAATAACGACTAGTGCAACAAAGGAATGTAATAACCTCGGGGAAATCTTTTCGTTAAAAATATTTTCTTGTTTGATGAATGCTATAATAAAACACAAAACTACGTAGCTAGCTTTTTTTTAAATAATTGCTCCAAATTCTTAAAATATTCCCAAGTGTTTCATGAATTTTTATTATGAATATACAGTTCAAGAAAAATAAAATTTATATTATAAAAAAATTCTCAATTAAAATCTATAAAATTGTAGGTTAATTTCTGTGTTGTTGGAGGATGCTGTATTATATTCAATAGTGTAATATACAAAATTAAAACATGCTCGCTAAGTGTTCATTACCTCAAATATATATTTGAACAAATTATAAATAAAGTTCTATTATGGCAGTTAGATGTCTGTTTCGGCACTAGATGGCGCCTTGCATAATAAATGTTGATAATTTTCTATATTAAATAATTTTCTCATATTTTTAAAGAAAATATCATTTTAACCAAATAAATGAACACAAGTTTTGGATGAGACGCTCATTTTGTTGCACAGTGATGCTCGCACGAAAAATTATCTTTTCATCGATTCTTCTTCTCACACGGAAATGACGGTTTCCGCGACAAACTGTATCAATAGGTATTCGTATCAGGCGGTCAAGGTCAGGAGAGGAATAGAGACACAGTACCCAAGTTCCGATCAATTTTGACTCAGTATGCGTCAAATGAACAAATGCGCCTGAAAACTACGATTTCCGCCTCCCAAATTTTAACGCGGACAAGACACGATTAAACTTATTTATAGAGTAAATTTTATTAAACAACGGTAAGGAAAGTAAACATAACAGAAATCTAATGAAATTTTCGCCTTATCTCGTTAGATACTTTACATGTGGATTAGCTCGTTTTGAGCTTGTAACACCGATGAATAACCGGAATTTTCGGTGGGAGAAGCTTTCAAGCACACACACAAAACGATAGCATTAGATGAAATTTAAGATAAATGCCTTTCCTGAGCTCGTTTCAGGTATCACTTGGTATTTATTCATAGGAGCATGAAACAGCAGTTGATTTTCTACGCGAATGAAACTAGTGCTTGTTTTGCATATGGTATTTACATACTCTTGTATATCTTAGAAGGATACGCTTTGGGTAATAGAGGTAGAAATATTTCAGACACTTCACTGGGGTAAACATCACTTTCGTAACAGGGTTTGCAACATCCAAGAGCCTCGTATTCAGAAAATAATTTCAGGGGGTTCAGTGGATGTGGGATTGCAGTGATGGAGATTTAAGTCGTCAATCTCGAATCTACCATTGGGATACCTTGAAAACCTGAGCCGAGAAAAGAGGATCCTTTTGTCTAAATTGGAATGATGATGGAAGTAGAACTTCTTATCCGATCGTATTTTAAACAGAATTCCGAAAAAGAAAACGACGTTCGATTTTTGACTTGAATTTTACGTCTTTAAATCGGAATAATATCGGCATGTATGAAAAGTCGAGAGTTACAAAAAGCGTTACAACGTCTTATAATTTCAGAACTAGAAGAAACATCCAGTAGATAAATATAGCGTCGTGTAGACGAAGGATGTCCGTACTTGACATGAGCTTCGGACCAAGTGCACAGGCGCACTTGTTCCGAAACGGGGAGGTGGTCCACAATATGTCGAAATTCTACGTTGATGGGCGAGCTTTGGTCCATTGTCATTTTGGATTGCGTAGAGTAAGGACTGCGTAAGAGATGTCATTCGAAAACAACCGAACTACTTTAAATAAATATTCGAAAACATCAATTCATATCCAAGCTGCACTTTAATTGTTCACACAGTAAATTAATTGTTGACTATTCACAATAAACAATCGTTCAAACTTCCTATGTCTGCTTCATTCATTCCACAATCCAACATCAGGCACGAGTATTCACGTCTAAAGTATGGTTTGTGTATCCTCGATACAATCTACCAATATTTTTCTTAGTATCATTCCCATCTGTTCAATGGTCCGCGGTACCTCGGTTGGAAGAGTAACGGATAAGCAACCGGAGGGTTGCGAGTTCGAATCCAACCAAAGACCGTCGTGTAGAAAGGGGGCTGGTGCACGTTAAATCTGTCGTGGCCTCAAATGTCCTCACGTTGGCGTGGTGTGGAAGTTTGGACAGTGAGGTGCCAGCTCGGGTGTTACCTCGTCATCTGACCCTGGTTCAAAATTACGTGGTGTTGGATCTTTCTCTTTGGGATTGATCCCGGACCATAACCAATAGCCCGTTGAGTCACTCCTGTGTGTGACGTTAATTAAAATACCTACTTACCTACCCATTTGTTCAAGTAGGCAGATGAAGTAGAATTAGAATTCACCTCGTTCAAGTGGTTTGTACAGGAAAAGTGTCAACACATACCTCTTCCAGAACCTGTAGCAGTGCGTGCAGAGAAATGGTGTGACTCGAATCTACTTAAAAGTAATTCAAGATTGAGATTCGTTGCCCTGCCATATGCATTACAGTTTAAAAATTAATTTTTGTTGTGGTGGCTATGCTTATTCCCCTTAGAATTCATCAGCGGTTAATTCGATAGTGCAACCACTAGTTGACTGATTGTTAATTGCGCGAGACAGTGAGAGTTATATTAAGCCCAAAAGTGGTTTCGACGAGATATATCGTCATCAAGATAATGACGATTTTTGAGGATGACGAGATCAAGATCTGATCAGTTTTCTTCCAATGACGAGGTATCTTGTCAAGATCTGGTCAGTTTTCTTCCAATGACGAGGTATCTTGTCAAGATCTGGTCAGTTTTCTTCCAATGACGAGGTATCTTGTCAAGATCTGGTCAGTTTTCTCCCAATGACGAGGTATCTTGTCAAGATCTGGTCAGTTTTGCTAATGAAGAGATGCCTTGTTAAGACAACCACCAAGAGGGTTAAAATAACGGGGGTACTTCCGTACGTGGTCGTGCAACGATTAATTGTGACTGCTTGATTGACCTGTGGCTCTTAGTAGCCGAATGTGAGTATAGATAAGCAGATTTGAGATGAGGCTGACCGGCAACGAAGAGTGAAATTGTGAAAGGAGTATATATATATCTATATATATATATATATATATATATATATATATATATATATATATATATATATATATATATATATGTATATATATTCCGCTGCATAACCCTAGAGAAGGTGGCAGATGGTCACGCAACACGAGCATGTGATGTAACGATGAAAAGCTTAATTCCCCTGAGAATAGTTTATCCCTATACATTGTAATTAAGCATATTTAATATTAAAGAACATCTCTAATCTATTTACGAATAAATAAGTTCTACATATATACTATAGGAGGAAGCAACTGGAGTTTTACTTGAAACCCTCTAATAATTTCCCCAATGTGGTCCTTTATAGACAAAATAAACCCTTAGGGATTGGAGAAACTATTATTAAAACTGCTGAAGTTGAACACTTTCATAAATCGATTTTGAAGTGACAGTCATGTTTCTACCCAAACCAGTAAACTGCCGAAGAATAGTCCTGAAAAATGTCGGACTCTTTACATTGGAGTCAGATTTAATTTATTGATCACCTAACGGTCAAATTCACCGAGGACTAAAATTCACTAACGAGGGATCGAGAAAGCTTAGATGTGACATTTCCAATTTATAATGCCCGAAGGCGAGAAGAGGCCAGACCGTCGCAAAAAGACGCGAAAGGCTTCAGTTGCAGAACAAAATTTATAGGATTCCTCTACTTAAAGGACGAGATGCCATTTGGACACCGGGGGAATTTTCTCACTTCACACTTTAATCTCTCCCCCAGGCTAGCCCTTGGCTTAGAATTGCGTAATAGTAGACATGGAAAATCGTTGGAATTTACTTTCAGAAGATCAAAAGAGTGCAAGAGGTTCGAGAGCTCTTCACGACCAGTATATTTCGATTGAAAAAAGACATTTTCGATTCTTTCAAAGCAAAATAATAAGAGTTGGAAATATGATTTAAAATAATCGTGGAATTGTTTCATACTGCAAACGAATTCAAAAGAATTTTGAGCTTGTTTTTTATTTACAGATATTTTTTGGACGTATTTCGAAAGTGTTTTCTCTTTCCGATCCATAGAATATGTTTTTATTGAATAAAGATGCTTACTTTTTGAGCTTTTAGAAAACATTTATATGCATGCTTCAATTGTGTCTTAAAGCATTTTATAAGTCAGACTCGCAGTTTTATTGTAATCAATAAATACATATTGTTGTAGTCCGTTTATTTTCATAATCACATTACTAATGATTAATTATTACCATTTAGAATATTATACATGGAATATTTTAAATGAAATGTTCTACATGGAGTATTCTAGATGGATCATTCGGAAATACATACAAAACGAGTAAGTCAATAGAAAAACATACAAACGAGTAACTCAGTAGCAAACGATTTTTTCTGTAATCAAAATATAAAGTATTTATGGTTCCATTAAAGTTGCAGTTAAATAACAAATTCAAATATATTTATCAGATTATTACAATACTCGAAGTACAAATAAACTAAATAATAAATCAACACATATAATTTACTTTACATATATTTGTGCTCACTTCGTATCGTTTAAAATTTAATTGCTCTATTTTCTGATAATTATTCCAACTCATAATCCAACACAGCAAAAACATGTTCTTTTAGATTTTGACTGATGGTTCGACGAAGGTATGATTTCAATGTTCCCCATGTGAACTGATCTTTCAACTTCATTCATTTGACGTCACTCATTTTCACGTATTTCTTTAAGAACGTCTGTAACGAGTGAACTACGAGAGCAGCACCAGCTGCGGAGCTATAAACCTCAGAACGGTTGCCAAACTAAAAGTGAGAACGGAAACATGTCACGCCGGCTGCGATCTTGAACACACCCCTCTAACTCCCCCGAGATATTTTAAATATATGTGTCTGTACTTGGTGTATGTAAATTTTATGTTTCAACTTCTTAATTAAACTATTGTCAATGGTTAGAGCTACTCCAGGTTCATTCCATTACAGATCTTTTTTATCCTGCTTTCTCTTCGGAATCACATTGCCGATAATTTGAGAGTATCTTTTATTAAGTTTATAAAAAAAGCTATAATATGTTGTCTGTGGTTATCTTCATTGTCCCTATATTATTCACCATGTTATATTTTATTATATTTCACAAAAGCATTAATAATTTATTAAAAAATGAATGCGTAAAGTCCCATACCGTTAATATTCGCTCAAGCACAAATATAATATGAATGAAAATGAGTTTAAAAACGTTATTAA
Source organism: Meta bourneti (assembly GCA_933210815.1). Classification (NCBI taxonomy): domain Eukaryota; kingdom Metazoa; phylum Arthropoda; class Arachnida; order Araneae; family Tetragnathidae; genus Meta; species Meta bourneti. The sequence continues at coordinate 35,853,934 of OW119929.1, read as the reverse complement.
TATGCATTTTGATGCAAAATATGCCCCAAAAAATTTCAACACGAACAGGAATTTTCTATGCGAATAGAACTCAGAAGGTAAAACTCTTTTGGTTGATTTTGATTGGTTTGTTTGTCACAATACAGTCATGTTTTGATACACGATTTTTTAGAGGAGGGTATAGGTGCCTAATAAATATCTCTATTTAATAATAAAGTCTACCATATTGAAATCCTTAGAAGTAAAAAAAAATTATTTTCTGTTTTTAACACATTACTTTACAAGAAAATATTTTGGGGTTGGATATATATGCTACAGGAACTTAGACTAGATTTATTAAACAAAAACAATACGTGAATAACATGCGCACATATGCAATTGAAATGAGCCATACACGAGTAAATAACCGTTTCGGATTCGAATCTCGAAAAATAGACCAGATATTTTCTTGCATACTAAAAACATCTTTCTAATAATAAAGAGAAAATTCAATGCATGTATTGTAAGCGCAGACACACACAGGTCTATCCGTTAAAATTTTTAAAGAATTACTTTTCCTTATATATTTTATATTTTTCTATTCCGTAAATGGTTTTCGGCTAAGCCATAATTCAAATTTCGAAGTTGTAACGCATCAGCCCCTTAACGAGTGTCTCAGCGATATGCGCCTTGATTGGTGATGGCGGACCACGTGACACACTCTCCGCGAAAGCGAATGAACAATTTTTCTTTAGTTGTTTCCCAAGGCCAGCGTAGGACTGACGCGCTGAGGTTTTGTCCTCCCGAGATGTTACTTTTTATGTTTGTTTATTCTTGTAATTGTTTTGTCTTGTGCTTAGTGTTAATTAAAATTGCTCTTTTGGCCAATTCTTGCATTAGTCATTGGATTCAGCGCTAAAAATTTTATTTTAAAACAGGAGGTTTCACATTCTAATCACGTCAGGGTATTTGTAGGATGCCACAGTCGCCATTGGGCATTGAACTACAAAGACGTCTTGCAACTATCGAAAAGATAAATGAGGTATACACTCAAATAAATTATACACAAAAGGAGAAATAAATTTATAGTTAATCTCGTCTAAAGTAGGAAATCAACGATGCAGAAGAAGATTGGAAGATTTGATTACCCTGTGTGTGTGTTTTGTATCTAAAAGTTGCAAATTCTTAACTACTATAATTTTTGATTGAAGTTCTTTGTTCAAAATTGACCATATATAGTTACGTCTGGGTCACCACTTGTACAGGGAAGCTGCTGACAAAGGAACTTGGCATATTGGGGTTGATAATTAAGCCAACTTAAATTAGCTTATAAACCTAACTACGATAATTTTTGAACGAGGAATCCCTTTTGTTTATAATTGGCCAGATACATCACACTACACACAAGCACAAAGGACGCATAATTCCCAATGACAACAGAAGAATTCAATAAGCATGTAACCTATAGAGGAAATCAAACGTCATAATCCGATGCTAATCTTCTTAACCGGGAATTTAACCACCTAACGGCCCTTGTACCACGCACTGGCCAATGAGCGATAAGGACGGCCAGGGAATCGTCGATAAGGGATTACAGCAAATCCCCGATGGGGGCGAGTCGGAGGGGGTGGACGAAACGGCGTGAGCGGGAGTTCTATTTTTAGAAACATGTGTCCGCGAACCATGGTGGGGGTGGATGGAGCACCGGCGAATCAATGGGAAGAGCAGCCATTTTTAGAACATTCGGGAAAGAAAGCTTCAATGCGGGGGTGTCGAATATATAGTTACGGGAGAAATTCCTTTTCGTGAGAGATTTTCCGGTATTTCATACTATAGCGAACTTTATGAAGGCTTCAGCCTATGCTTTCTGTATTTACAGGGGAATTTTACTCGAAAGAGAATAATTCAATTTGAATCTTTGAATGTACATCGTTTTCTGTGAGTCGTGGGTGTATGTTGTATTTTGCATTTGTCTAATGGTGGGGGATGTGGGTTTTGCATTAAATAAATGTTATTACTGAGGTAGCCTCAAAAGATTTGTGCTTTTTCAGATCATTATTTTATTTACTTTCATGACGCCAGCAGTGTACCCAAAACACGAATTTCAATTTTTTATTTAATCTAAATGCTTTTTCTGGATGATTAGTCGATATTTTATACACGTCAAAGGCACATTTCTAATTCGTGGTCCTAACAACCTAAATTGATACCTAACTTCACTACAACAGTATTCTTGAATTCATTTAAAGCGGAACAATGTTCAATAGCCCTTTCAGACCCACTTCACAATAGTTAACTAAAAATTTATGTGTCAATCAAGGATTTGGATACAAATTATTTTGCTAATGCCCGACCAATTGAGTTTTATTCATTATGGCACTTCATGGACTAATTTATGAACCACTTTGTGTTACCTTGATGAACCACGGGAGGTAGTTCACGGTATACCTTACATACATACTGAGGACAACCCGTTTATAGAAAAGGTCAAGCATTGATTCCAGTCGATCAAGCAGCCATGCCACACCCAGGATTCGAATCAGGAAGCTTTCGATCCTGAAGTCCCCAGACCCTGACCATTAGACTGATTGATCGCCACAATTTATATCAATAATATCTTGCTGATCTGGTTTTTTGGTGGTTTAGCGGGTTTAAAAATATAACTCATATAAAAAAAATCCATGATATGCACAATATTGTTTTTAAATTTGTTGCATTGTTCAGTTACCAGAATAATTTCGGATTACATGAAGAAAGAATATTTTGATGTTATTTAGGATATACTATGTATAATTATTCAAAGCAGGGATTATTTCTGAGAATGTCTTTATTTTGAATTTTCCCCATTTTCGGTGAACAATTCGAGATATCGATCGAGGAACGATTTTAATACTTCAAAATAAGGGATATTCTGAGACAATTTGGAATAAAGAATAATCCCAAGTAATTGGAAATAAATAATGCGCACAGAAACAATTTCGAACAAAGATATTTCTAAATCATTTGGAATAAAGAATCCTTAACGAACTATCAAAAGAGATTAACTTGGGTTATTTTAAATTTTATGTTCATGATATTTTTATTGTGAAGGACAGCAAAATGTGTATAAAACGAGACGAAAACAGAAAACTAGTTTAATCTGATTTCTTTCTAAAATGGAAGCAAATGTAGCAGAAATGTGCATATATGTAAACTAATAAAATCTATAACGTAATTGCAAAATATATAATGTGATTTTTCTAACCATGTAACGCAATTATAACATAAAGCATACATACATTTCGTTAACCAAATTTCGTTAATATCAATTTTACTTAGTAAATTTGTACAAAAAAAACCGTTCCAAACTTTCTACATTTATTGCTTTGAATAGAGCATCGATATTTTGCGAAGAATTAATGAATATAGTTACTACGAACAACTACATTAATCGACACGGAAATCTTTTCTTTTCACTTTGACATAGAAGAGCAAAATTTTTGGACTAATAATTGCTCAGCGGAGTCGAGCGCAATTATCTTAATTATGTGAGCTTTTTGTATTCCGACATTGCTTGATTTATACCTCGTTAAAGTTTAAGCTACTTCTATGGACTTAATGATGAATTATATCACTTTCGAATCATGTTAGGAAACTTGTTAAAAAACTTATTCTTGCTTATTAATGTGCGTATTATTATTTCTTCTTTACAAATTAAACAACTGGTCTAAAATATTGTAAGAAATTGTAAATATTACATATGAATACTATTAAAGAATAAAATAACACTATTCTATATGTATCACTAGGCTCAAATAAAGTTTAATAATTCACTTTAAGGAGCTTTGTATACCTTTTTCAACAAGGCTTAACCTATCATAAATATTTCTGAACTTACCGAAAGTTTTTCGTTTTCTCTTCTCGATAAATTGTTATTTAAAAATTTTATTTCTTATTTCTTTTGAACTATTATTATTTACTTAATTTATTATTATTACTGTATTATTTTCTCTTGAACTTAACAGGAAAAACTGTAACCGGTATTTTGCTTTTTTGTATTACTCACATACTAGAAGTCGATCGTTTGCAAAAATATTACAGTAAAACAGTTCGAATTAAGAAAGATCCAATTTGGAATGAACTGAAAATAATTGTTCGCTTTATATCTTACATGCACCCAATAATTCATTACCTTTTAATCAATTAAGTTAAAAAAATTATATCAATGGATTTATCCTAATTATACACTGCTGGCCACCGTAAATGCAACACCCTGAAGGAAGCATGCAAATAATATGAAATTTACAACATGCATTAGCGGAGGTGAGATATGCAAATGATTAGAATTTCAGCGCAGACGCGCATCACGCGCGCCTGTGGCGCCACTTCAAAGCGCTATTTAAGGCTTGGAGATTTCGACGATTTCAAGTACGGCAATTGTGTTTTTCTTGTGGTTTTTTCAAAAAAACCATCATTTATGCCTCGTAGAAAACAGCGATCATCTTTTGATCAAGTATCCGAGTTCGACAGAGGAAGAATAGTGGCCTACCGAGATTGTGGATTATCTTTCAGGGAAATCGGTAGTCGTGTTGGACGAACCCAAACAACTGTAATGCGGATATGTGATCGTTGGATGCAGGAGGGTACGACGGACCGACGTGTTCGATCGCATCCACCTCAGTGCACCACTTCACGTGATGACAGGCATATTATGCGTATGGCAGTGACGGATCGCTCAGCCACATCACGAACCATAGCACAGCACATTCAGTCTGTACCGCATCATCCAGTGTCTGCGCGTACCATTCGACGCCGTTTACAGCAGAGTGGTCTGTCCGCAAGACGTCCATTGCTTCGTCTACCCTTGACGCAGAACCACAGACGTTTCCGCCGCCAATGGTGCGATGAAAGAAGGATGTGGACGGCAGAATGGAATGAAATTGTCTTTACCTACGAGTCACGCTTCTGTCTGCAACACCACGATGGTCGGATTCGAGTCTGGAGACACCGTGGAGAGAGGATGCTGAACAGCTGCGTTATGCACCGCCACACTGGTCCTGCACCGGGTATTATGGTATGGGGCGGTATTGGATATCACTCTCGCACTCCTCTAGTACGCATTGCCGGTACTTTAACAACCAGCGCTACATCTCCGAGGTGTTGGAGCCAGTTGTCCTTCCTTACCTTCAGGGCTTGCCCACAGCCATATTTCAACAGGATAATGCGCGACCACACGTGGCACGCATTGTCCAAGGGTTCTTCGTCAATCGCCAGATTGAATTGCTTCCCTGGCCAGCTCGCTCTCCGGATCTTTCGCCGATAGAAAACATGTGGTCCATGGTTGCTCAACGATTGACCCAGAATACATCCCCAGCTGCCACACCAGATCAACTTTGGCAACGTGTGGAAGCTGCTTGGTCTGCTGTACCCCAAGAACACATCCAAAGTCTCTTTGAATCAATGCCGAGGCGTGTGGCAGCGGTGATCTCCAACAATGGCGGCTACTCTGGCTACTGATTTTGGCAGGAACCACACTTCACAGAAGTCTATAAATTTAATCATTTGATACTTGGTCAACATGTTATCTACAAAATAAATTTTGTTGTGATATCTCTTGTCTTTCTTGGTGTTGCAATTTGGGTGGCCAGCAGTGTATATAAGTTTGTAATAAAATAAATACAAGTCTAACAAAAGTCAATGCTTCCGAGATTTTTTAAGGTTATCAAAAGAAATATCTCGCCAAAATGCAGCCAAAACAAATATCACGATTAAATTAAAAGCATTAATGCAAACGAGTAAACAAACAGTTGCGGTGTGCCATATTTTACATGTGTATTTTAAAAAATTCCAATTATGAACATTTTAAGAATTTCGAATTAGAATTGAGCATTAAAAACTATCTATGAATGCCTAATGATAACATTTCAGAGTTTTCCAAACATTGAAAGATTATGGTTGATTTAAGCAATATTTATTTATGATTCATAAGCCCCGACTAAAAGTAATAAGTTATAAATAAAAAATATGAAATTATTAGTCTGGTAACTAAAAGTACTGACATTATAGGTTTTTATACATGAATGGTTTGGGTTTTTGGGGTTTTATGACGCAAGGGCCATATTTGGCCATGCTGCTCCAGACACAAGCCATACAACATCAATTTATACAGATTTATTTGCTGGGTTTTGAATCCTTTTTTCACACAAGATGTACCTTTACTATTGTTCAAGACTTTTTGCTGCATATAATATTTCTCGCACTTAAATAATATTAAACTAAATGTTTCAATTTATATTTAGTTTAGTTTAATTAATTATGCCAATCTTTATTAAATTAATCGACTAATATAAAGTACGAGTATAGGGAAAACTTTTTCAAACCTCCCAGTTACAAGGGCATGCCTAAAACTGCATGCCTAAAAATATATTTTTGGCGAAGATAAGTTTTTTCTATAAAATTCAAATAAAAAACATGCAAGGAATTTTTTCAAAATTCATCGTATTCCAAGTAAGTAAATCATAATTTCTTTTAAAATTTCTCCTTTAATATGTCGAAAAGCATATGAAAAATATTTTTTACCCGTTGCTAAATAAGAAGGTTCTCGAGAATGAAAAAAATATTCAGGGGACAGAAAGCCAGAATATTATAAGATTAAAAAACTAAACTGATGGTGTTTTAAACAAAAAATGGACTTCGACTTCTTTCATCGCTCCATTTTTTCCGCAATTATTCTCCATTCACCTGCAAGGCGCTGCTTGAAACCTTTTCAGCGCGTTTAACGTTAAATTTGGAGTTCAGTTTTATCCATTTATTATTTGACAAAAAATGTTTCAAGAAAATGAAAAGGAAGTTATAACTTCAAATATAACCACATAAACCTGTTATACTCTCAATGGAATATTGTGAAGCACAAAAAATAATTTAATTAGAGGAGTATTAAATCATATTTAACTTCAACAAGGAAACAAAATTATCAAACGCCAGAAAGAGTTTAGAATATATTTATTTAATTATCACGGTAGAATAAAGAAGAAATTGAACTATAGAATGTGCAATGTAAAAGCGATGTATTTTGGAACAATAATTACTTTATTAACAAGCAGAAAATTATTTTAAACATATACAGATTTTTATGCACTGAATTTCAAGTTAAAATAGACAGTTTTATTCAACCATTTTTCGGATCTTTCCCTTCGGGTTCGATCCCGGAAAGTCGCCAATAGCCCTTTGAGTTGTTCCAGTGCGACGTTAATTATAAACCTAATACCATTCAACTATTTTAAAAGTATATATTACAGAAACATTAACTAAAGGAATTCCTTAACTCGATTAGTAGCCCGTTTCTCAACTGGGATGTAAAATCAAATACCTATCTACCTTAACTCGATTAAGATTTACGTGGAAATATCTTAAGGATCTGCCAAAAGGATATGTATAAATGAACGACATTTTTTAAATTTTATTAAAAAACCCAATTTTGTTCCATATTTAATTTTTATGATTTTTTGAAAAACTTAGAAATATTAGACTGGTTTACGAACTTTCCCAGACTAAATGAGAAATGGCGAAATTATTAGTAGGCTAGCATATATTTGTGGTAACCCGGTGCACACAAATGCTCAATGTCCCATCCAAGTTCACTTCATAATAGTCAGTAAAATCAGTTAAAGCATATTGTCGGGTTACTGCAAAAACACGATAACTCCATTTTTACTTTTTAGAGTTAAATACCCTTTCAAACTCAGACAATAAAGTGCTGTCAACTATTTCTGCAGCACATGTGTTTGATAGTTAACTTGTACAGTACTTGATGTTAAGCTCACAGTAGAGTTACCTTGTTTTCGCAGAGAGTACTACACACAATTATGTATGAAAGTGTACTTAACTCGAAAAAGAAAAAGGAGTTATCTTGTATTTGAAGTAACCCTACGATATGCATTTTACCACATATAACAATGCTGAATATCCATTCAGATCCACTTCACAATAGTCAGCTAAAAATTTATATATCCTATCTCACACTTAACCAAAAGCGCAATAATGCTCAATGTCTCTTTCAGACTTCACAATAACAAACTAAAAGCTTATGTGTCAATCACGCATTTAGATATTTTTCTAATGCTTGGCCAATTGATTGATGCTTGGCCATTATGGCACCCCAAGAGCGGATTTAGGAAACACTTACCGTTACCATAGTGCACCACGTTAGGAGGATTGATGTTACACCACACATAAATTCACACATTCTAGGAAGAACCCTTTTTTAGAGAGGCCAGAGATTCATTCTAACGGATAAACATTCATAGTCCATTATCCAGCCATTATATTTCCATTTATTCAGCCTTAACCCCGGATTCGAACCAGGAGCCTTACGACCTACAAGCAGTACTCTAACACTAGATCGGCTGGTCGGCATTTAGATAACAATAAAACACTAAGAACTATCGGTTCAATCAGACATGGTTCATTTTATCCTCATAAAATAAAATAGGAATAAATTATTAGAGGCATAAATAATTGGATTAATTCAACACTAGGTGTTTATACTGTTCTCCCCTAGGTTCAAATTTCCATCCGTCTGTGTTAATTAATGTATCTGGAAGTTATCACGAGCTTGATCAAAACGAGTTCAGAAAAACTAAGCTGCGAGGACTAGTCTGATATTGATCTTAGAAATAGTTTCTGGGAAAAGGAGCACATGTTAAGGCATTACTGTAACAGGAAGGAAAGATAATTTTCTTCTAAGAAAAGGACAGGAGTAAACGGAATGTGAAGTAAGCAAAGCTAAAGCTAAGTCAACAGCATAACTTTGGTCGGAAGAATACTTGCGAAAGGTAAAGCTGTATCAAGATTCTCTTTATTTGAAGTCTTGAGTATGATGTATAACAATCACAAAGGTAAAAAGTATAATTAATTTTATCAAATTACTCGAGGACTTATTAGACCTTTCCAATAAGAGAGGTATTTTATGATGCATCTAGAAATATTTCTATAGCTGAATTCTTAATATAGCTTTATGAAAGCAATATAAAAACAACTATTTTGTATTTCTAGAACAGCAGATTTGAAATAGCATAGTAACAATAATATAATTTATAACTATTTCGTCAGCAGTAACTTTTTAATAATCGAATAAAATTTGTGATTAATAATATTTAATAATGGAAAAAATTATTGTTGTAAAATTAATAATGAAAGGATAATAATAAATTTCATCACAGTGAACAATAGAATGTTAATTAAACTTTTAAAGAGCACGACTATCAAAAATTGGAGTGTATTGAGTTTTATTTGCTATTTTAATAAACTAATTATGAATCTCTAACAATAAAAATTTAGAGAAAAATTATGCCATCAACATTCCTATATTTCTTAATGGTTGCTTACATGGGTAAGTTAAGATTTTTTAAAATTTTAGACTAACGAAAAATACCCGAAGAAATGTGCTTGGTAGGCAGTAAAGGACTACTACAATATTCTAATAAAAGGACTATTGTAGTATTCGATACTACAATAGTCCTTTTTTGTGAAGCTAAATGTTCGTGTTTTTTTGGCCGGACGTGCTTATTGTACGTTATACCGGACGAGACGTCAGTTGGCTTGTTATTCGAACGAGATTTCAGCATTCTACCTTTTTAAAAATACCAAAGAATGAATTCCGAATTGATGTACGATAGTTGATTGGTCAACGCCCATTAGATTAGACGCCAAATAACGGCGATAAACTACATTTTAAGATAACCCGATATCTCATGATGCGAGATTAATTGGCTTACATGAAGTAAAATCTTCGTTATCCGTCTGGTTTGTTTGTTTGCACCAGAAATCCTTCTAATTTATTTGATAAGTGCGGTAACTAATATTTCTTCATTATCACGCCGTATACAAACTCCCGTTTCACCAAATTAACTTTCCTTCCACAGCTTTCCTTTAAGGATTCTTTTCTGATTGATTATGCTTTCGTCCATGAATGAAATACTTGACAGAGCAACTTAAAAAATTCATTCTTAAAATGCGAATTTGAGATTACCCATCGTAGTAATGTTTAACGTTTGGAGTTCACTAGAACGCAATTAGTTCAGATGCTGACCTCGCCATCTGATCATGGTTCACGTACACGACGGTGTTGGGTTGGATCGAGTTTCGAACTCGCACCCCTCTAGTTGCCGATTCACGACTCTACCAACTGGGCTACCGTGGCACCATATGGAGATCGAGAGAGAGCTAGTTTGGTTCTCTTAGGATAGGAAAGTGATGGTAAGTAAAGTTTTATTGGTTAATTATCATTTCTTCTTTTATGATATAGTCTGTTTTTTGAAAATGAAATATTTAGATAAAGCAATTTACTCCAGAAAATGCCTCGTCATCTGACCGTGGTTCAAAATTACGTGGTGTTGTCCTCGGATCTTTCCCTTTGGGATTGATCCCGGACCGTCACCAATAGCCCGTTGTGTTGCTCCAGTGTGACGTTAATTGAAATACTCCCTACTCCCACTCCCAGAAAATGCCTTTTATCGGCACCACGGTAGGTAGGTATTTGAATTAACGTCGCACTGGAACGACACAATGGGCTATTGGTGACGGTTCGGTATCAAAACTCAAAACGAACGATCCGAGAATACCACCACGTAATTTTAAACTAGTCAGATGACGAGGTCACGCCTGAGCTGGCACCCTATTCTCCACAAATTGGCGCTACGGAGAAACATATACAGGGTGAGTCTAAATTGTTTTTACAAAATAAGAGGGGTGATAGTACCCATCCAGACGAGCAATAATTACCATGGAACATAGGGTAGCATTCCACTCTGAGAGGCAGAAAAGAGTAAAATTAGAATTTCAACATGAACTTACAACAGTGTCGGGAAAGCGAATGAACGATACCAAAAGTTGCACAATCTGATTTACTGATCAGAGAAAAACTCACAGCAAGCTCAAAGTGGCGGCCACGCGTGTCGTTGCACAGTTCACACCGGCGAAGGAATGACTGGCGCACCCTCTCGAAGATTCCTGGTGTTGTGTTAATTTTGTCTGCGGCAACACCGATTCTCGCTACGAGACTTACAGCCGAGTCCACAGTACACCAAAGGTTTCATGTGCCCCCAGAAGAAAAAGTCCAGTGGGTTGAGGTCGGGTGAGCGAGGAGGCCAAGCCACAGGTCCGCCACGTCCGATCCATCGTGCGGGATATGTGGCATTCAAGAAGTGCCGGACCGTGCTGGAAAAGTGTGCGACGTCAGAGACGATGACTTGTTCATGCTCGACGCGTTTCGACTTTACGCTTTTCTGCCTCTCAGAGTGGAATGCGACCCTATATTCCATGGTAATTATTGCTCGTCTGGATGGGTACTATCACCCCTCTTATTTTGTAAAAACAATTTAGATTCACCCTGTATATTAATAAAATTATTACGTTTCTATCAAATAGTTTTAGTTGTGTTGCTCTAGTGTGACGTTAATTGAAATACCCCCCCCCCCCACCCCAAATAGTTTTAAAAACGAGTCACGATCATGCACAAATTTTTTAGTTACTTCTTACAGATTAATTTATTTTCAGGTTTTACCTTATGAAAATCTACTCAGAAATAAATCTAACTTCATACAAATTTTACTATTACTCATCTTACTCAGTATCAGATGTTATTCCAGGAACTATATACCCTTGTTCACTGCAAATAGTGCACGGATCTCTTTACTCATCTTATAAAGACTCTGATTCGGAGTAGAAATCCACAGAACAAAGAAACCACTATCGTCTTGGATAACCTTGTCTTCGGAGAAAAGGAAAATCCAATTTCCCATTGTATATCTCTATGGCTTCTATTCCTTACTGCTGTTACTGGGTGCTGCATTGTGTGCTCGTGTTAGTTACGTATCCCTAGATGTGTATATAACTCACACTCCTAGAAAAAGTATTTTGGACTTTTAAATTATCAGTTCTAAATCAAACGAGATTCTAAAAGTTAACATTTATGAATTTAATCTTAGGAATTTTATTTCGAGAATGTCATTTTGGAATCCTCGATTTAACCCTTTTAAGTGAAGTGGTCTCACCGCGGAGCCACACTTTAAAAATTTTAAAAAGATCCGAGGACAACACCTCGTAATTTCGAACCACGGTCAGATGATCACACCTCGAGCTTCATAAGCTAGGTAGATATTACGTGATAGCCAAATCTGGCAATGAAAACAATTTCGAAGTAGAATTTTGTACTTTTTAACTAACGTCACACTGGAGCAACACTACGGACTATTGGCGACGGTCCGGGATCAAACCCGAAGGGAAAGATCGAGGACAACACCACGTAACTTTGAACCACGGTCACATGACGGGGGTCTAACCTGAGCTGGCACCCCACTCTCCAAACTTCCACACCATGGCAACGTGAGGACATTTGAGGTCACGGCAGATTTAACGTGCACCAGCCCCCTTTGTACACGACGGTCTTTGGTTGTATTCGAACTGGCAACCCTCCGGTTGCTAATCCGTCACTCTTCTAACCGGGCTATGGCGGCCCATTCGAAGTAGAAAGGACGATGCAAAGCAAAGGTGTGATATTTCTGAATGATATGCCGAAACTCATAAACCCTCAGAGGTGTTCACACGTATATATCCGATCTGCAACCTGTAGTCGTCTCTGAATATCTAGTTGTGACCTTCTTGAAAAATGAAATATTTCTTGGGATTCTTTCAACATATAGATAGGGTTATTTAATTATTTTGAGCATTGAGGGAGAAAAGCAATGCTACATTACTCTGATATCCCGCCCCCATGGATGCAACTTTAGGTAAATGCTGACATCACAACCCCGAGGTACCAGAGCGATCTTTCTTCTCTTTCATTTCTACCCTCGTCTACTCTTCTGCTTTTTCTTCCTCTCTCATTGTGTTGGGGCTGTCATGGTTCAGTGAGTAGACCCACTGCGCTAGCAACCTTCGAATTGTAGGTCGAGCAGGTTCAATTCCTGTCAGGTGCATTCCCCCTTCTGTCAGTAAAACTTTCATTGTGTGTGTATATTACTTGATGTTGTATGTTTTGTGTCTGGCGTGGCTCAGCGTGGCCACATATGACCCTTACGCCATAAAACCCCAACCAACCAACCAAACCTCATTGTGTTGTCTGTCTTGTGTTTGGCGCAGCTTGTCCAAATATGGCCCTTACGCCATAAAACCCGAAACCAACCAACTTCTTGATGCTCAGAGGGTTAAATTCATGTAAAAAGTAAAGGGAAAACATAAGTTAAATTCAAGTAAAAAATAAAGTGAAACGTAAGTTAAATTCATGTAAAAAATAAAGTGAAATATAAGTAAAATTTATGTAAAAAATAAGGTGAAACATAAAAGTCCGGAAATCTCAAAGAAAGAAAAAGAAATATATAGACAATTAAAAAAATATTCATCAGGATTAGAAGAAAATCCCTTCGGATTAAAAATTATGTTCCTAGAATTGTAATTCATGACTTTCCTTGAAAAAGAACATATTTCTTTAATCAGCGTACACCGCGTCCTGCAGTTCACAATTAAACCTCTTTCCGTGGGGAAAAGAGATTGAAATTTGCATTCTGAGACTAAACGGGTGATGTATTTTCATTTCAGGACAACTCAAATAAACCCACCTGGAGTTGGCTTCTCATTCAATGCAAATTAAGATGGGGACGGAAAAGTGCTAATCACAGCTCAGAGCCATCACCACCAGGAAGTGTCAACGACCCTAGTTATAAACCCTGCCTTTAATTAGCCATCCCCTTACAAATAAATCATATTATGCATCAGACCCGCTGTTCAAAACACTTCAAGAAGCATGCTGAACAACGTAGGAACTTCGCCGCTTGCATATCATCAGTGAAGTAAGCTTCATCTAGATGTACAACCTATGCTGGAGTCAAGTTTAGTTGAGTTCACGCTTCAGGTTGGAGACGGTTCAGTTTAATTATTTTAGGGTATGGGCAGTTGTGTTATCCACCTGACGCGATAACACTTCAGACATTGAAGTGGTTATTGATGAGTTACCTACATTTTGAGATATTCGGTCATTTACCCCATTAGGGTGACTGGATAGTCTAGACTTGACTTTAGACTTTATAGGGGTCTCCGGGAACAGAGTTGCCAGATTGAGCACAATTTAGACTTTTGAGCTACTTTTAAACGCTTGGGGTCTGAAAGTTTACATTGAGAGCATTTTTGGGATTGAAACAACATGCAATGTTTCATCATTTTATACCAGCAGACTAAACTTCTCAAGAACCAGATGTGCTCATGTTGAAATTACGAGACTAGAGTGTAGTCTTGTGCATTCAGTTATTCTATCAATATTTTGACTTGGGGCACTCCTGTCTCCTTATGCGATATTCACGAATTTCACCATCATTAACAAAAATATGATAAATTAATGTGATACAATATGCAAAAGAAAAAGATTAAGCAAATACGCTTCTTGAAAATTCAATGTCACGAGAAATAACAAAGTTGTAGTAGTAGTAGTTGAATTAACGTCGGCATTGGAGCAACACAACAGGCCATTGCCGATGGTTCAGGATGAATCCCGAAGGGAAAGATCGAAGACAACGCCTCGTAATTTTGAACCACGGTCGGATCACGGGAGGTCATACCTGAGATGATACCCCACTCTCCAAACTTCCACACCACGCTAACGTGAGGACATTTTAGGCCACGATAGATTTAACATGTACTAACCCCCGTACACGATGGTCTTTGGGTTGAATTGAGTTTCGAACTGGCCATCCTCCAGCTCCTAACAATCCTTTACTCTTCCAACCGGGCTATCGTGGTCCAGACTTCTGAAGGAAGTTGGTCGAAATACACACACAGACAATTAAGAAATGAACATCCGTACTATGTTTTTATGACGTGCATGTTTCTACTTTGAAAAACCACCAATAAACAAAATTTTCTTCTGACAATACTGACAAAAATGATTACAATATTTTAGGCGCATTGGGGCGTCTTTTAAAAGCGAAATTGGGCGCTTTCTCCTTCTCTAAATCTGGCAACTCTGCTTGGGACCCCGGTACCGGTACCAGAGGACTAAGTAGCCAGGAAATGTAAAGTTATTGTTCTGAAATGTGCAGTTTGTTTTCTGTTTAAAAAATTGTCTTTTCATGTTATTTCTAAAAATAAAACTGTAAAAGTGCCAGGAAAAGAAAAGGCAAAATTATATATTTGTCCAAGTTGTATTTCACGAGGGAAACATCTAACATGGTACGGGGCACCACAGAACAGAGATGTGGCGAGACCTGAGGTAGATAATTTAAATAATTATCAGTAAATATTACGCTATAATATGCTTCAGTGGCAAATTTTAATTTCTAGAATTAAAATGTTTTCGAACAAATCTTTGTGAATACCCATCAGGATTTTCAGACATCTTTGAAAGGTGAATGCTTTTTAAACCTTCGACAGACTCATTTTCCCCATGCCGAATTCATTTATTTTCATAGATCCCAAGTTAAATTCGTTAAGTTTGCGTTCATTTTGAATTATTGAACGAACATAAACTATTAACCCGAGTTTTTTCGTGACTTTTGCATCTTTCTGAAATTGCATTTAAAATTAATCAGTTTTACAAATCCTAGTTTTCCAGGAACTGTCGCATAAAACTAACTTCGAAGTCTTAAAAGGTCTTTTGAAATAAAAAGAATACAAGAAAACAGAAGAGATTTCGTTTCAACTTGAACAAAGAATTTTTCAGCATTTTTGAAATATTTCGTATTTTGGTGAATTTTTTATAAGACACAAACACACAAGTAGAAATTACATGGAGTTTGCTGTATACTCCGTAAAATAAACACGATCTTAGCAACAGCTTTGAGTCGAAGATTGTTTTAGAACATACTGACTTTAAAAATTTGCATATTTGATTCGCAATTATTCCTTTCCTTAATAATAGCCCATTGTGTTGCTCCAGTGTGACGTTAATTGAAATACCCCCCCCCTTTCCTTAATTGAAAATGAGGGCCGCGGTAGCCTGGTTGGAAGAGAAACGGATTAGCAACCGGAGGGTTGCGAGTTCGAATCCAACCAAAGACCGTCGTGTACAAAGGGGGCTGGTGCCCGTTAAATCTATTGTGGCCTCAAATGTCAATATGGAAGTTTGAAGAGTGGTGTGCTAGCTCAGGTTTGTCTCGTCATCTGACTGGTTCAAAATTACGTGGTGTTGTCCTCGGGTCTTTGAGGGATTGATCCACTACCGTCGCCAATAGCCCGTTGTGTTGCTGCAATGCGAAGTTAATTAATTTCCATTACCATTACCAAAGAATTTGTATTGATCTCAATTGAGGTAAAAACATCTTTAGCTTTGTGAAAGGGTGAAAAATGGTCCTATATTATTTTCAAGCCATTAAATATTCAACCTAAATTCCTGATGTAAATTTATCAACTGCTATGTTTGGCGCAGTTCGGTCCTGTCAGTGCCATTAAAATCAACCTATCAACTAAAGTTTTTCTTATATGGGATTCGTATGCTTTTCCACCATACACTTATCCAGTCTTATACAGAGGCTGTTCGGACATTTTTTGAACGATTTTAATGGACTGAATCTCAATTTTTTACGTGAAATTTTTGTGTTTTAAATGTTCCATTTGACAGCCCTTATTGTTAACTATCTTTCTACACCTTAATTTCCATGATAATAATGACTTTTGTGGTATCGACAGTGGTATTTTGTCCCATTCTTATTCCACAGTTTTCCAGTCCTTGAATGGTTTTCGGTCGACGTTTCGATAATGCCCTTTTTAAAAGTCCAAAAGCACAAAAGTCCATGGGTGAAACATCTCGAGATTTAGCAGGAATATCAATAAAGGACTTGATACCAGTTTCTTGTTCCATTTTTTCCAAGAATTTAATAGTCGATTGAGATGTGTGGCTGCTTGCTTTACCCTGATGCAGTTCTACTGATTGTTGGCACTGTGGGTAAAGATATGGTATTTCTTTTATGAATATTGGGGACAAATATGGTCTTGATAATATGTGGGAGGTAATTTTTACATTTTTTACCCTCTTTTTACTTTTAATTTTCCATTATATGCAAAACCGGCAACAATCATAAATCTCTTAGAGAATGTTCTCACGATCACTTTGATATAGTCCTTTGACTTGGCGAATTCTCTTCTAAAATTAAAGATCTTACCTTACAAATGTTCTCAGAAATCTTTACTTTTTTGAATACTTTATTGGAAGTATTTTTCCACTTTTAAGTTTTTCCTTTCTCATTAATAATATTATTTATCGTACCTTTAGATATCGAAAAACCATGACTTTTACAGCGTTTTTGGATAATTGAATAATTATAATTCTCTTCGGAGAGAGAGGATACATAGCCTTCCATTCATTGCTTATTTAAAAGCGCCATTTTGAAAGTAAATAAAACTCTGAGTTAGCAGACGATAAGTTATACTTTAACTATTTAACTGCTGTGAAAATAAAATTCTTTCGTAGCATACAATTTTTTACAGCTCATCAAAATCGTTCAAAAAATGACCGAACCACCTCTGTAGCCCAGAGGTTCAGACTGGTCTAGGCATGGATGTTTTTAGTGCTTCGGAATTAACTTTAACTCTCCAGTGGTTATTTCGACAAGGAATTTCGTCAGAAGCAAAGCTGACCAGATCCTGAAGAACGAGATATCTCGTTATTAGAAAAATTGATCAGATTTTTATTGACGAGATATCTCATCGAAACCACTTGGAGGTTTAAGCCATGGGTCCCAATCTAATTAGTTGTGCGCCAAAAATGACAGTAGAGCAATCCAAAACCAAAAATAATCTACCATATACTATAGCGTGCACTGTCATATTGTCGGCTTACAAATGAAACACATTAAGTCAACATTTTCGAGATATGCGTCTTTTTAGCTTTTATAGACCAGAATGTGGTGGACTGTTGAAGTTCACTAAGTCCTTTTCTACATGAACTTTGGATTTCTTACAGAGCCACCCTTAGTGAGCATAATATAGCCCCCGCGAGGGATTTTCCTCCTTCGTTTTCTCAGAACTATAGTTTTTGACTTAGTGTGTACTCGATTCGATACTCTGTCAAGAACATGCTAAATTTTCTCTTAGTAATAAAATTTTTTTTACTTGAAAAACAGTATAAAAAGAATTTTTATTGAAATTCTCAAAAAAATGAATATTTATCTTTTTTCTATAACTGCCATGTATAGATATCAATTAAAATCTATACATTTACCTCCAGGTTTTATTACTGTCATTTTTTGAATGCTTATTTTTAACATTTGTAGGAAATGTTTCATTTCGGAAGCTTTTGTTACAACTTTTAGCTGCAAACTTTTCGAAAATTGAAGACATAATGTCATGCATGCGTATATTTTCACGCTGCTCGAAATAGCTGCTCGAAACATTTTATGTTGTTTACCTCCTTACGAAGAATAGGAGTCCAGAGAGCAGTAAAACTCCATGTTTTAAGTCAACACATTCTGGGAAATACAATAAATTCTATTTTAGGACCTATTCATTGCCTTGTTTTTCAATATTTGGATATTCTAAACGCAAAATCAATCTTGTACTATTTTTAGAATTTTTAATGTGGTAAACAATTTTATGAGGAGTCAGCTAATTATTTTATGTAGAAATATAATAATAAACATGTTTTAAATAAGAAATGGATAAATTATGAAAGTTTGCATATCGTAGCAACGATTGACATATCTCGAGTGGAATTTTTCAAGTTTGTAGAAGCTACTGAAATGTTATGTGTGATGATTATATTGAATGTGCAAAATGTTATGCATGCGTCATTACTTTTAATAGTTTGTATACAAACCTGCACAAAGTTATCAGTAAAAACATATATAAGCAATGGATATTATAAATATTATAAATTAAATATATTTATTTAAAAATTTATTATATATGACTTATTTATTTTTCAATACTCCCCATTTGGAAATTTATTTTCCTGCTTAAAATTGTCTATTTGAATTATTTCAGCATCTAAATGCTATTTAATTTCGTTTGCGTGTAATGTTACATTATTAATTGTATCTTAGTCATTCAATTCAAGCTTGAACCGATGCAAAATCCTTTTGTATATAGATAGCCTACGGAACAATTTTCTGTATATATATATATATATATATATTTATGTGCCGATTTATCTTTATGGTTATACTTCTTTGTTTTGTATAGAAGTTTCATGTCTAATTCTAAACATGTACAGACGTCTTTAATTCCATATACTTGTATGTTATTTGCTTATATCTTTGTATGATTATGTTATACAATTTATATTTGTGCCTGCCCATCTATCTGTATATCAAATATATGGGTAGTTCTTCATTTATTTGATCGTATCATAATTAATCATAATCATATCATAAATATATGGGTAGCTCTTCATTTATTTGATCGTAACATAATTAATACGGGCCGTCGTGGCTCAGTGGGTTTGCCCACTGAGCTAGCAACTTGCAAGTTGTAGGCGGTTCGTGTTCAATTCCAACCTGGATGTATTTCTCTCCTCTGTGTCAATGAAACGTTCCATGTGCGTGTATGTCCATTACTTGATGTTGTCTGTCTTATCCTTGGCGCAGCATGGCCAAACGTGGCCCTTGCGCCATAAAATCTAACCGTAACCAATCCGAGTACTAATTGGACATTCATATTCTTTGCATCAAAATCTTCGTATCACTTTCTAAGGACCGAATATGCATTAAATCATTATATATACTTATTTTGCTGTCTCGTGACATGGAATGAAAAGTAATGAAACATGCCCCGTTACAAATGGCAGACATTTTCCCGTTGCTGAAGTTACTCAGACCATTAGATAAATGAGGATATATTGACAAGTTAACAAACCCTTTTACGCACACTCAAACGCAAGGCCATACATCTTGCCAAAGATTGATACGAGGCTTAGTAACAGATACGACTCTACATGCTTTTGATTGGCAGAAAGATTGCATGCCTATTTTTTCCTTTTTTGACTAGAACTTTTAGCAATAAGTTTTTCCATCGGTTGTAAGTTGAAAACTAACGTGATTATCATTATGGAGAAAGAATTATTTTCAAGGAAACTTTTTGAGGTCGGAAACTAATGAGTTGCTTTATAGGGGCAATGCGTCATGGATTATTATTATCCTCGATTATTAAATCTGATTAGCTGTTTAATATTACGCGAAGTAATTACGGTTGAAGTAATAAGAACGTGACGCGAATGGTGCTAAGTATTACAAAAAATAGTAATTATGCTGATATGGTGGTCTTAAGTAATGAAAAAGGGATAAATAAAAGAAAAATGTTGGGTTGGGAATAAATTGCATAGGTTTTAACGGTGTTGAAAAAATTCAAATGTAATTGAGGTACAAAGAATAATTATATCAGTCAGAAGGACTTTTCGTACATAACACGTGTATCTCATGGATCACTGAATATACGGGGAAATTTGTTTTAAATTGAGATTATAAAAATATAGGTTTATTGGGTTTTATGACGCAGTCACATTTTGCGAAACGACGTCAAGCAATACAAGGAAAGTTTTTCTGTTCCAAAAAAGAGAAATACGTCTAAGGTAAATTACAGAAATCGAAATTGGGCCCTTTACCAGCTCACGAGCTATTTTGTCACAACATATTATTATGGATTGTGTCGAAATAATTCTCACACTTGGGTCTGATCACCTGCCAAGTTCCCATCAACCACTGCCTCGAACTGAAGCGTTTTGTGGTGTCTATGAAGTTTAGTTGTCTGATTGTATTTGGCACAGTTTGAACAAACATGGTCATTGTGCCATAAACCCACAACAATTCTTGGGAGTGACCACATTCTCTCTTGCAATGAAATGATTGATTCTTAATAGATTTAATCCATTCCAGAGAGAAACATTCTTGAGGAAAACCATTCAATTACAGAGAGAAACTATCTTAGCTTTGAAGAAATAGACCCCTTGTATGAAAAAGGAAATAATAGGATAGGACACCACAACACTGTTGGTATAGATGGCAATGACATGGAGAAATAGCCAACTTAAAATTACGAAGAAAGCACTATGCAGAAAATTACGTAGCATTGCAAATTTTAATACTGCTGATTGCGTTTTTAAGCCATATGCTTTCACTTCATAACTCTATTGGGCTTGCTCGTCGATTGATGGCCGATAGTCGGGAGACGAGCGTAGGATAAAAACCTTTTTGTTCCTGAAAATGTAATTGAAATAATATTAGAGATAGACAGCTAATTAACGTCGCACTGGAGAAACATAACTGGCTATTGGCGACGATGCGGGATCAATCCCAAAGGTAAAGTCAAGTTCCCATCACGATTCAGACAACGCTCCGTAATTTTGAACCACGGTCGGATGACGAGAACAACACCTGAGCTGGCATCCTACTCTCTAAACTTCCACACCACGCCAACGCGAGGACATTTGAAACCACGACAGATTTAACGGACACTAGCCCCCTTGTACACGACGGTGTTTGGCTAGACTGAGTTTCGAACTCTCAACCCTCCGGTTGCTAATCCGTTGCTCTTCCAACTGAGCTACGGTGGCCATATTTTTCGCAGGAAGGACATCATAGAAATGATCTAATTTCGATCCGGGATAAGACAAAAAAGTAGATTCTACCAGGTTTTTGTAAGAGGAAATTTTATTGAAACAATATTGGGAAAGGCCTTTTGAAATAACAATATTCTAAATTCATACCACAGGACACACTGATCGGAAATTCACGTCACAACAGGATATGGATTGTGTCAAAATAAGTCTCGATGCTTGGATCTCACTATCACCCAAGCCCCATCTTGGTGAGGACTTTACACTCTCTTTACGGCTGTCCTCAGCGTAATGATTGCGGTAGATTTCATCAGATTAAACTAAAGCCTCCCTCCGCGGAGAGTGCTGGATACTCCGAGAAGTTCATTTCCGCCGACAGAAATTGATTTCTGGATTCCGTCATCCATGTTAAAAGTCATGTCCGCGAGGCGGCTGGGAATGCGGGCTCGGAGTGGAGTTGTTTCAATTCGTTCTCGTGACACGCGGCAGCTCCTTTGGATTAGCGACGCGATTCGCGGTTGTTTGGCAGTTGAATTTACGTCGCGCCGATGCAGCATAACGGGCTATTGCCGACTGCTCTGGAAACTTGCGGCGTAGGCTCGATTACTACAACAACAAAGTTGGGGGGGCAGCCCCCTCTGCCCCGACAATTGCCATTATAGATTTGCGGAGGCGGCCCCAGGAAATTATAGTCTAGTGGTCTCTCAAAGCAAGGACGAAACTCGTGAGTCAATAGGTCTTAAAGACAGTCAACGGTGATTCCTCCACATGGGCGGAGGAGTATTATCGCATCCTTATCAAGTTACGACGGGAGGGTCAATGATACCTTGGTAGATTTTCCTCCAAAACAAGACTTTGATGCAATATGGCTCGCACCGTGGTCGCCCAACGTTCGACACTTAGTGGTACCAAGAGGTAGAGGGAGGGCAAGCAAATATGCTCCTGAACATTTAGCTAACATGCATAATAATGCGTACTGGCTGTGTAAAGATTTAATGAGATTTGAGACTAAAGAGTCATCTCCTAGGGTCTGGTGCCTCTGCTGGAAGGACTTTTAATCCAACCTGCATTTGCATTACATGGAGGGGAAACCAGCGAAAACCCTCCATGGTTGGCTGAGCGGGGACAAACGTATGCTCAAGTGCAACGCAGCACTATCGAGGATTTATGGCAATTCCAGTTGGGTGTATTTCTCTCTTCTGAGGCACCGAGGCTTGCCTTGTGTGTGTATGTCCATTTACTTGACGTTGTTTGGCGCAGATTGGCCAAATATGACCCTCGCTCCAGAAACACCTTGAATTCAACCAGCATCCATCGGGATCAAGGTTTGGTTCGTAATCGAATTGGCGTCGGTCTAGAGAACCACAACGGGCTATTGACGACGATCCGGGATCAATCCCGAAGGGAAAAAAAACCTCGTCATTTCGAGCCACGGTCAGATGACGAGGTCAACACTTGAGCTGGCACCCCATTCTCCAAATTTCCAAACCACACCAACGTGAGGACATTTGAGGCGAAAAGAGATTTAACGTGCACCAGCCCCCACGTACCCAGCGAGGGTACGTGGGGCTCGATCAAGTTTTGAATTCGCAACCCTCTGGTGGCTAATACGCGACTCTAGCAACTGGGCCACTCCGACCCCGCGGTTCGAGGTTAAATATGAGTATGTGCACGGGTGTCCCATCGCTTTCTATTTGCAGTTACTCGATAGTGTGACGCCTGCTTGTTGCTATTTATGAAGAGTTTTATTCACAACCCGAAAATGCATTAATTAGGAAATTGTAGATATTTCTATCATCAAATGCAGGGGTCTCCGAGCTACAGCCAACGGAAACCCGGCCGATGCAGCATGCAATTTTTCGTAAAATCGTATATCGTAAAAATAATGCAAATTCAGTAGAGTCGCGGTAATTAGAGTCGTGGTAGGTTCGAGGTTCCGTGTAATTCGAACCGGTTTTATGGAAAATAAACTATTACAAAATGTTAATAAATGACTTTCGTTACTGAGCGCCTTCAATTGAATAACGCTTTCCGCTTCTCATTAGAGCGTTTGCCTTGCGTTCTTTATTAAGGTAAATGAAATCCTTTCTAAACTTCAATTAGATCTAGAAAAGCTAAAAGGCGTTACCACAGATGGAAGTAAAAGTATGTGTGGCAGTAAAACAGGATTATTAGGGCATGTATGCAATGCTATTCAAAATGCTGGAGGTGAGAAATCAATGGTTTTTCATTGCATTATC
Organism: Meta bourneti; assembly: GCA_933210815.1. Lineage (NCBI taxonomy): Eukaryota > Metazoa > Arthropoda > Arachnida > Araneae > Tetragnathidae > Meta > Meta bourneti. The sequence continues at coordinate 35,830,225 of OW119929.1, read as the reverse complement.
CATCAACAATCTTTGTGTGGGAAAAACATAAATGTGTCGGAAGTAATACAGGTCATTAAGACAATAAATTACACCTGATCCCACTCTCTTAAACATCAGCAGTTTAAGAATTTTCTTTCGGATATTGAAAGTCAGCATCCAGATGTCCCATATCATTGTGAGGCACACTGGCTAAGCAGAGGAAAGGTGCTCCAAAGGTTTTTAGGGCCGCGCCAAGCTATTGACATTTTCATGATTGAACAGGGTAGGCCTGTAGAAGAGCTTTCAGATCATCAGTGGTTGTGAAAGCTTGCATTTGCTGTTGATATTACCACTCATCTTAATTTTTTACATTTGAAACTTCAAGGCGAAAAGTTCTTTGTAAACGACTTGTTCGAATATGTAAAAGTTTTCAGAACAAACTTGCTCTTTTTGAAACTCATTGGGAAAGACAATTTTGAACCACTTCGAAACTTGTAAGTAGTTTACTAGTGAAACTTGTGTGCCTTTCCCATCACATTACAAGAATGCGGACCTACTTTCATTTTACAGGTGATTATATTTATTTTATTTTGAATTTTAAAACAGCAAACTTTTGACAGTTTCTTTCATTGCAGGTGATTGGGTGATGATTTGAAAGAAATAAAAAACTTTGCCAGATCAGTGCTTTCAGTGTTTGGATCGACCTATATCTGCGAACAGACATTTTCAAAAATGACCTTTGTAAAATCAAAGTACAGGGCTAACTTGTCAGAAGAACACTTGAAATCCATTCTAGTGATAGGATCATCTAAATTTGATCCAAAATGGGCAGACATTATTTGCCAGAAGCAACCCCACACGTCCCATATGTACATAAGAAAGCCAAAGAATGATACATAGGAATATTGTTGAATGTTATTTTTTCCTTAGGCCAGCTTATATGTACATTTATATTATTTGGAATAAATTTGATTTCTTTAGATAAATCTACATTTTTATTTAAACACCTATTTAATTAACTAGTTTATTTCGTAAGCTTTAAAAAATGACGTTGACCCAATGTCCATCCCCAACACACATACGTGTACAAAACAAAGAGAAATTTAGGAATTTAAACTTAAGAATACCAAGAAAATTTCGAAAAAATGAAGAAGTGTTGGTGGATGAGGGCGTCATCAGGGAGGAGCCTCACCTAATCAACACAATATGGTGTTTTCTGCGTGCGGGCGGCAGTTCACCAAAAGTAGCCCACACACCCCTCCAAACACCAGAAAGGCAAAATTACAAAATCAAATCCGGGGACATCCAAGGACACACACCAAAGACAAGTACAATACAAAACTATAGAAGATAATTCTGGTTTCTGCATGGACAGTTCTGCTTTCTGTTCTACCTTCTGAGGTCGGCTTTCTAGCCATTTGACCTTTTGTCGTTTTGCTGGTCTGCATTTCTGCTGCTTTGCGTTTTAATGTTCTGTATGTTTGATTGATTGATTGTTTATATATATATATATATATATATATATATATATGCATGCATACATACATACATACAGGGTGAGTTTAAATTGTTTTTACAAAGTAAGAGGGGTGATAGTACCCATCCAGACGAGCAATAATTACCATGGAACATACGGTGTCGCATTCCACTCTGAGAGGCAGAAAAGAGTAAAGTCGAAACGTGTACACACCAGCAGAAATTTTTCCGTGAACATCTGGGGTATCTTTGGTGATTACGTGGTAGGCCCTTACATCTTGCCAGACTGTTTGACCGGCGGAACATATATATATATATATATATATATAATAAAAAACAATCAAACTTACAAAATATACAAAACATTAAAACGTAAAATAATAGAAATGCAGACCAGCAAAATGCCAAAAGATCAAAAAGCAGACAAGTAAAAAGAGAAAATACTGGGGGTAAAAAATAGTTAAGTAGAAGCCAGAAAGCAGAACTGTCCATGTCTGATGACGCACTGATCCACCAACACTTCATCATTTTTTTCGAAATTTTCTTAATTTTTAAAATTTCTGGATTTCTCTTTGTTTTAGTTTGTAATTTTGAATTGTATATATATATAAATGTGCGTTGTTGGCCCGCCTGACTTGCAGGATTTTTCAATCTGACCCTCAAGTGAAAATTTTGGAGACCCCTGATCTAATAGAAAAGCAATATTACGTAATATCTAGAAGTGTTATGTACGAATATAGTCAAATCCGCACATAAAAAGCACTTATGAAAACAGTAGTTTCAATCAAAAGAATAACTGCAATTTCACGAAAAATGGGTTTGTCTACTTTTTTGAACAATATCTTTTCTTATTTAGTATGGCTGTTTTCAGTCTATGATGTTCCATCAATTTACTCAATTCCTTATTTGAATTACATTACGACAAACTATTTCGAATTTAAAGAATGTTAGCAAACAAATGAAAAATGGAGATTTCATTTGATTTAACTTCAATGGATCAAAAATCATTGATCAATGTCTTAGTGAATTTTAATGAATATTTCACCAAAGCACGGTTGGAATGGATTAACATTTATGTTATAGCACGTATTTTCTATATAATGCTTAAGTAATACATTTTGAAAATACAAAAGAGAAAACATGTAGTTAAAAAGTGTATAAATTTTGTAAATTTAAAATATCAGAAAGACTAGATTTTTGTTCAGAGCACATAAAACTGAGATAATATTGTTGCAATATTGAACATTAAGGGTGTGAGTTGGAGCCAAACAAGCATATCATCTCTGCTCTTCATATTTCGTAACAGATCGTTAAAGAATTCTGCGATCAACAATTTCTTGTCCTGAAGTACAATGAAGACTTCCATCTTTCGTGGTTTGTAACTCGAAGATCATTATTTTCAGTAAGAAGGTTTCTTACACCAGTGTTTAGCCATGCTGCGCCAGACGCAAGACAGATAATGTCAAGTAATGGACATACACAAAGTTTTACTGACAGAAGAGAAATACACCCAGGGAGGAATCGAACATGAGCCGCCTACAATTCTCCAGTTGCTAGCGCAGTGGAGCCAATGAGCCACGACGGTCCCACTGTTTAGATAGAATTCCAAACCGTTTAAAATAACTTAATCAGATTCAAAATGTTTTTATCCATGCATAAAGGATACAAGAAAAAAATTCGAGACGTACGAGTAAAAACTACTTTATGAAACACATCGATTTTCCGTAACGCACATTTGCATAACAATCGGCATTCAACAACTGAGGCATTTTTAAACTTTTATGAACAACAAGAATTCGTAGCTTTAGATTTTTTGTTAGGTTGTTTCTCAACTATTCGGAACGCGTCACAAATTTTTTTAGCGTAAATATTTCTTTTGTGTGGAAGAAAAACTAATGTCAAGTTACATACTCATTTATAAAAAAACGTTCCATACGAATCTTACTGACATTTATGCAAAAACATGAAAATTCCAATAAATGGTGAAATACATTGTTCAAAAACCTCCACTTTAGTACAAGTGAAAAAAAATTAAAACCGTTTGGAATTATTATAAAAGAATTTAATGGATAAATAGGCTTCCATCTCAGAAAACAGGAAATATTTGTGTGTTTATTCCTTTTATAGAATTTTTCCACGAAATGTAAAGCATTTCCACGATTCTAAGATATTTTTATATTTTTACCTCACTGTTGCATATTGTTATTTTAAAATTAAAATCCCAAGGAACAATATTTTAAACCGAATTCCACGTGTACTGAGGCATAAAATACCTCAATTTTTTTCCCCATCCGCAGTCAGCTTGAACATTTCCAACAACAAAAACCGAATAAAGTTGATTTACATTTTCTGCAACAGTTTGAATCGCGGAAATAAATTATTTGTGACGTCTTTCACCTTGCTGATATTTTTTGACAGAAAACAAAGTAGAAAAAGGCAAGTTCGGCAAGCTTCGACAAATATCTTTTTCAAATTAACGATTTTCGTCCCCGAAGGCCAAGAAGGTTAATTAAAATCTGAACTTGAACCACTAAACTCCTTTGAAGAGCATGTTCTACGAAGATGCAAAAAGACTTAAGTCCTCGATAGGAGAATTAATAACAGGATTAATAACCGGTGCATGTATTTTCTCTTTTCGATCTAAGGCACACGATTTATAAAGATGCGCAGAAATTAATGAAATGCTACAAGGAACGAAAAGAGCAGATATATTGAGAAAATAAATTTTTTTACATTATTTACATTTATGGAAACTTGAGAAAATATTTGATATGTTTGGACACCTGATAAAAATTCTTTTGCAATGAATGTATGCAATAAATTCGTTCACCAAAATTTGTTGTCTAAAAATAATAAATTCGAAGGTAATATATCGAAAGAAGAGGAAGAACCAAAACGCAAATTCCATCAAGTTATGTGTCAAACCAAAACGTAAAAAGTAATTTACACTACAAACAAGGCATTTGAAATATATAAAGGTTAATTACAAATTATAAATAATTCTCTCATTTAAACAATACAATAAGAAGAAACTAAAAATTATTAAATTATTTTCCATACCCAATCTGGAGCATATCACAAAAGCTAAAAGTACAATTTACAGTTGTAGAATTGTCAATTAAGCTTAGTAATACGATTATGTGTGTATGAAAGGTCCCGATGATTTTCAAACCTATATTCACATGAGATACTATTTTAATCATACTCTTCGAATAATACAGATTTTCTACCCAAGAGCCCCTTCGCATCAACAGAATAAAGGTCAATTCGCGTCAATAGAAATAAATTAGAAAAGATTTGAAAGAATTACTTTTGCCATAGGAGATAACTTATTCGTTCAAAACTCTTTCACACTGCTTGAATCTGGAGCGTCAGGCTTCAATATGGAGCCCGTTTGGAAGAGCAGTGGATTGGCAACTGGAGGATTGTGAGTTCGAAACTCGATCCAACCAAAGATCGTCGTGTATGTGGGGACTGGTGCATATTAAATGTCGTGTCCTCAGTCCTCACTTAGGCGTGGAAGTTTGAAGAGTGAGGTGCCAGCTCAGGTGTTGACCTCGTCATCTGAAAATGGTTCAAAATTACGAAGTGTTGTTCTCGGATCTTCTAATAATAATGTATTCAGAAAGACATCTTTTCACCAATCTTAATAACGATCAGATGGTAATTGGTAATTAATTAACGTCGCACTAGAGCAACACAACGGGCTATTGACGACGGTCCGAGATCAATCTCGAAGGGATAGATCAAGGACAACACCATGTAGTTTTGAACCACGGTCAGGCGACGAGGCAACACCTGAGCTAGCACCCCACTCTCCAAACTTCCACACCACGCCAACGTGAGGACGGTCAGGTGTCTGAATTTCTAATTCGCTTTTCTGTAAGTTACACAAGATTTTGAAATTTCAACAAGTATATTCAAATTTTGATAGAAATATTCCTCAGACAAAAATTAAATTGTTTTCCACTGTTTCTTTGTTAAATCAACTTACTTCTGTAAGCCCCATGTTGTACTTCTGTAATGCACGAGGAGTTTGCTTTCGTTCAATAAAAAAAAGAATGCAAATTTAACATTTAAATGTGTTTTACAAGGATTTTTTGGGGCCGCAGTGGCTCAGTTATGCTTATACGTGATCGTTGTCATAGCATTGTAGTGTAGGCAGTGTATTTGACAGTAAAGTAGCGAATCCGTGAAAAAATAAAACTAAATGTAGAATACAGAAATCACCTTAAGGAATATACCCTATGGGAAAATTTTTCTCGTGATCTGATTAAAAATGGATTTTTGAGACTGAAAACACTTGGGGTGGTAATAAAAATATATGATGTTGGTAGGTAGGTATTTTAATTAACGTCACACTGGAGCATTACAACGAGCTATTGCCGACGGTCCGGGATCAATCCCAAAGGGAAAGATCCCCTTTTACAACACCACGTAATTTTGAACCACGGTCAGATGACGAGAACAACAACTGAGCTGGCACTCTACTCTCTAAACTTCCACACCACACCAAAGTGAGGACATGAGGCCACGGCAGATTTAACATGCACCAGCTCCCTTTGCACACGACGGTCGAACTCGCAATCCTCCGGTTGCTAATCCGTTACTGTTCCAACCGGGATACCACGGCCCATATGTTGTTGGAGAAAGTCGAATATTGACGCATGGTAAAATTTGCTGCTTTCCAATGGCAGTTGCATTCTACGTAAAATTGAGTTGTGTGAAATAATATTTATATACCCACTCAACTAACAAAACGTGTTTTTGTTTATTTCTAAAAATGAAACAAAAGCATTGAGAGGATTAAGAGGAACATAAAACTCGGTCGCAGCTGATCTAATATCGTGAATTTTGCATCAGAGTCGTAAGGGATGTTTTTGAAATAAAGGTCTTTTTATTGATCTACATACGCAGGGTTTGGAAGCAGTGAAACCTATTGGGAGTTGATGACGCACGTATTATAAGAGGATTAAAAGGCCATGCGTAATTTCGAGTCAGTTTGCTGTGTATGTAGGTTTCATTATAATTCTAGACACCTTTTAGGATGCAACTAGGACCTTGGAATCTAAGTTGATATTAATCGCATCAAAGTCATGGCACTTTAAACAGATATCAAAGACTCCTCTTAAGCAGGAAGAGGGTTCCAACCCAAGGGGTTGGAACCCTCTTCCCAAAGTGAGGAAATTCCCGAATGAGGAAATGAGGAAAATGGATTCCTCATTGGGGTGATTTCCTCATTCCCAAATGAGGAAATCACCCCAAACATGAGGAATAAATATTACAATTATACTGATCATATCGGTTGGTAAATATATAAGTAACTCAATATGATTCAGTAGGTCTTATTTCCGTTTTTAAGGAGACTCGTAGGGCCTGGACAACTTAAATCCCCAATATTTTTCTAGTTGGGACTTTGAATTCCTTAAACACTAGAGTTAATTATTACAAATATACAGATTATTTTATCAAAAGCCATATCAGAAGCAAAATTTTAGCCTTTCTCCCATCACTATAGCTTCCTCATGGGCACATCTTCTTTAGGTGTGTACGGACAACACAATCCCGAGGTACCCGAGTTATTTTTCCTCCCTTTTATTTTTACCCTCGCCTATCCTGCTTTTTGCTTTTTCTTCCTCCCTCATTATGTTATCTGTCTTGTGTTTGGAGTAGTTTGGCCAAATATGACCCTTGCGACGTAAAACTCGAATCCAACCAACCTACCCTTCACTATAGTAAATACAGTTCTTACTTTGAGCCATATTAACCGACCAATTGATATAGGGTGCTGGCTTCTGGATCGAACGGTTCCTGGTTCGAATCTGTGGTAAGTCCATGAATGTTTGTCCGTCTGGAGTGAATGTGTGGTTTCTCTAAGAACAGATTGTGTTTAGAATATGAAGCATACATGTTAGGTGTAACGTGGGCCCAACCCCTTGGTTACCAGGGTAACACAAAGTGGCTCACAAATCCGCCCTTGTAATACCATAACTAGTAATACTCAATTAATTGTCTGGGCACCCGGTTGCCAAAGGAACATCAATTGACAAACACTAATTTTCTTTCTTGTCATTTAACCCCCTTCAAGTGGTTTCGACGAGATATCTCGTCCGTGAAGATCTGAGCAATTTTACCAATGACAATATATCTCGTCATCAAGATATTGTCGTCTTTTTGGTGATAACGAGATCAAGATCTTGACGATTTTCTTCAAATAACCGTGATCGTGTTTTCTTCTAATGATGAGATTTCTCTACCTCGTCGGGACGACCACCAGGAGGGTTAACATGTTGTATCCTTTAGTACCATACAAAAGTGGTTCCACACATCCGTCCTTTTAGTGTCATAACTATTAATATTCAATAATTGACTGGGCATTAGAAAAAGACTTTTATCCATTTTTTGCCTAAATCATTAACTTTTACAAGAAGTAAAGCATCTGAAAATTGCCAAATTTGAATTCCATTCCCGGTTGCATTCGAAGTGTCGATTTATTTCGTTTTATTGTTTATTCGTGTTATCGAATTCGTTACGCGCATTTTAAAGATGTTAATTGGAAAAGTATTTTATAAATTCGAAGATCGACACATCTCTTAAATTTCATTGTTTCCCTGAGTAACTCACACCCGGTTTTCTGTAGAAGCAACATCAATAGACAAACATGAATTTTGTTCTTTTTTGTCTTTTAACACATTGTATTGTCTTTTAACATATCGTAACCATACTTGCGAATTATAGCGAATGCGAGTCTGTTATCCTTTATACGGACCTGCCGCGCATGCGCATGTAGGAGAAAAAAAGATTGATTTGGAACACGCGTATTAAGCTGTAGAAAGTGTTCTGTTTATTTCTGTTAATTAAAGATTAGCGAAATTTATTGGATGCGTCTTCATTTTGGTTGAGCTTCATTGTGTTAATGAATAGATGTTTCAGTAAGAGGGGGCGAGTTTCAGTAAAAGGCGTAAAAGTAAGAGGCATGGATAAAAGAAAGACATAATAGAATTTGATCTTCTTTTCAAAATGGGGTGAGTAAACACCTCACATCTTTTATTAGCGTTTAGATGAATTTTAACCTCTTTGCAACAATATGAATACGCATGCCATTAGAATTAAACAAAGTTTCCAAAAGTGAATACCATAAAGTGAATAAAATTTAATGAAACGGAATCTAAATAATTAGCTGAAACTATGACTACGAACTTAGGGATTTAAAAAACAATCTTGTCATTTCATTTGAATGAACTCTTTGTTCCTTCCTTGATAATTTAATATGTGTAATTGGTTTCTACAAAGCTTAGACTAAAATGAAACTGAAATTTAAAAATTGATAGGTATTTATTGAGATACCCCAGATAAATGCAATCACATTATCAATGAACAGAAAGATAAGTACACAAATAATACAATCATGACATTCAAACACATCCATGACATTCAAACACATTTCATGACATTCAAACACATTATTTTAAGAAAGAATGAATTTTGTAATATATTAAAATAATCAAAGGCGATAATATAAATCTTAAAATCTGTTGAAAGCATCATTCTTAGTATAATTGCAATCACAGACAGGAAATCTAAAAAAAAATTAGTTCAGAAATTTAAAGGCTGGGAGTTACTTTATTAATTACAATTGGAACATAAAACCGCACATTTGGAACAACGATTTCCTTTTTAAATCGGTTAAAAATATTTACACAATTGAATACATTCATTTTAGGAAATGTTAAAATTGCAGTACCTAGTTTTGGTAGTCAAGCATTTTTGAAAATTTTAATTTTTTATGAGTTGTCAAAAATATTTTTTGGTAAATCGTTTCTAGATACCTTCCATTAAAAAGTTCAGTTCTGCTTTAGTTTCTAGAAAGTGTAGCAGTAAATTGCAAAACTGCTTCTGGGACTTGTCTTCGAAAACTATTGTTTAATTTTTTACGCTTTAAACAAAAGCTTTGTGTAAATATAATATTCTTCAATTCTAGACACATAACTTAAATAAGCTAATTTAGTCATGTTTGTCAGCTAAAATTAATAATTCACTACAGAATTTCATACGAAAAAGCACAAGATTTTAGCAATATCCTTTTAAAGCAATGTACGAGTATCTTCGCTTAATATTTAATTTTTCTGTTATGTTTAACCGAACGCAACAGCACGGAAAATTTAAGAACAATTGGAATAAATTATTTAACAGTTTAGGTAACATTGCAATGATAAGTTTGAATTTGTTTTGTAAAGATTGCTTTCTTGGTTAATACAAATGATGAAACTGGTAAAATAAACAAATATTTTAGCAACATATTTATATATATATATATATATATATAAATATTTTAGCCCCCCAAATATATATATATATATATATATTTGGGGGGTATTTCATTTAGGGATATGTAATCCATTTATGTGAATATGGATGCTATATTCATTATAAATCGATCTTTTGTTGCTAAAATATTTGTTTATTTTACCTATATATATATACAATAGCGCAATTCGTTTGCTTTTACTTGTGTTAATTCTGATTTGCAATAAAATGTATGTGCACCACAATTATATTACCACAATTATATTCTGAACGCCTTCTTCAAAGTACTCCCAGTACCTCGTTCAAAGGTGATTCAGCTTTTTGTGACACTGAACATATTTTTGCTCATATTTTCTTTCTGCGCTGATTTATATCTTACATCTTCCAGATTTATCACTGTTTACTCCAATAACTGATGAAGAATTTCATTAGAATGGCTTGCTTTTTCATATAATTTTAGCAATATTATGAATATCCATAGCTCCTCAAATCAAATTTACTTCAATATTATCCAAAGTAGTTTAATTGACATTATATATACATAATTCATATATATATATAATATGAAATGTTAATTAAATTTTGAGACTAAATGAGAGAGTTTTTACACAGTATGATTGATGGTTGAAGCAAGTGAGATTAGTGTAACATCAAAGTACTTTCCAATTTAATTGACATTACGTTTAATTTAATTTAAGGTTATTTAACTAGTAGCACATTTAATAGTTGAGTAATAATCATTCGACATTGCACTTGAGAACTATCAGAGGGAATTTCAGTGTAAACATACAAACCAGACGGAAAGTGAAGATTTTACTTCCGCTAACCAAATGATACATATCAGGATTTTCTTAAATGTAGTTTATCGCTGTTTTGGCTGCGTTTGGTACAGTTAGGATAAATTTATTTCCTAACCGAACTAACTGAAGTTGATCCTAATGCGAATAAAAAATTCACGTTAGGATGAATTTGGCGTTGACAATAAACTATCATATATAAATTTGTAGTTCATTCTTTATGGAATTTTTATTGACAAAGAGTTCTTACATCGTATTCGAGAAACAAGCCAAATGACGTCGTTTTCAGAATACGAACAAGAAACACAGAAACGCTACCTCACCTACATTTATCTTGACAGAAAAAGCCTCTCAAAGAGCATTTACTTCTCCAAGTGGTTTCGACGAGATATCTCTTCCATCAAGATATGACCAATGCTAATGACGAGATATTTTGTCATCAAGATATCGTCAATGTTTTTATGCTGACGAGATCAAGATCTGACCAGTTTTCGTCTTGTGATAGCAATCGGCTTTTCTTCTAATGACGAGATATCTCGTGCAACAAGATCTGGTCAGTTTGTTAATGACAAGATACCTCATCAAGACAACCACCAGGAGGGTTAATAAGAGACTGAAAATCAGATCTTTAAATTGAAAGATACTGTACATTATATTTTAAAATCAGAAATTAACTATTTGGTAGGTAGGTATTTTAATCAACGTCGCACTGGAGCAACAAAACGGGCTATTGGTTACGATCCGAAATCGATCCCGAATGGAGAAAGATCCGAGGATAACACCACGGATTTGATCCACGGTCAGATGACGAGGCAACACCTGAGCTGGCACCCCACTCTCTAAACTTCCACACCACGCCGATTTGAGGACATTTGAGGCCACTACAGATTTAAACGTGCACCATCCCCCTTTGTACACGACGGTCTTTGGTTGGATTCGATTGACTATTTGGGGATAAAATTTAAATTGATACTTCCTTAGCCTTACGATAAAAACTCAAATAAAAGCTGATAATAAGGGCATTGAACGAACATAAAGTTTTTTCTTATAAAAAAGTCAAAATTCAATTTTAGGATTTAAAAAATCTCCCGTTCCCACATTTCTTTAAGAAAGTAGCCTAAGCTATATAAAAAAACGGAAGATACCATATTTTGTGTACACATATTTCCATTTGATTATTAAATGCTTCCAAGGACTTTACATGCAAGAAATTCTATCGTTATCCAAATTTATTAAAATTTGGTAAATCGAGGATATATAAGGCATGTAAAGCTTTTAAATAAAGAAATGCCGAAAACCATTCTATACTTTAAATCTTTGCAACTCACAGGTTTTCAATGGTTTGAAATAAACTCAGTCAGATTGAAAAAGTAAAGTTCTTTCAAGAGAAAAGTTCTCTTGGTAACTTTTCGACTCGATCATTTTGTTCTTTTCTCTCTTCTCGGCCTCTACTTCACGCACATCAAGAAATTTCTGACAAGAAATAAAACACGGATAAAGATTTCAGAGTTTTTCATGTTTGATAAGAACAGATGTGTATTACCCACTGTCTGGGTTGGTTTCGCTGCTTACAATTTGGTTTAAGTTTGGGGTTGGAAAATTTATACAGATAAAATGACATTTCGTATCAAGCTAAATGTAGGTGGCGTTAGTGCTTCAGCGGCTATACTTGTAACCCGTATGTTTTCTGAACGTGACGACAGTTGGCTTGTTTTTTTTAATACGATTTCAGCACTTCGCTAATGAAAATTTCAAAAATTAAGTTCCGAATCGATATACGGTAGTTTATTGGTCAACACCAAATAGATTAAAAGCCAAACGTCGCCAAAACGGGGATAAACTATGTCGGGATAGGTAGCGTGGAGATCCGAGCTGATCGCCTGAACTTACACCTTGGACCGATCGCCCAACGGAATTGCCATATATTTCCGTTTCCACGGAAATATTTACAAATCTTTATCCATTATGTTGAACCCAGAGTGGAGAAGGAAAATCAACTGCCAATTTTAAGACATCCACATTTATTTAACATTGATATATATGTGGGGCGGTGTCTAGGGTGTTACGAAGTGATACCGAGATTAGGACTAACACAATTTATTTCTCTACCTAAAACTATGTACAGCAATCGTTATCTCAAATTGATGGAACAGCCTATACGCTGCCACTTGCATTAATTCTGTAAACAACTGCGCTCGCTCCACCTGCGCGTGGAAGCCTTCAGTTACTAGTTCAAAACTGCGCTCGATCCACCTGCGCGTGGAAGCCTTCAGTTACTAGTTCAAAACTGCGCTCGATCCACCTGCGCGTGGAAGCCTTCAGTTACTAGTTCAATTCTAACTCACTCTCGCTGAGTCAGGAAAATAGTTTCTACCAGTCACCGGATTTCAGCGGACACCTACGCGCGCCGCTCTTTCCGTCTCAGCCAACACCTGCACGTGTGGTTAAGTCGATCATCAGCCGTTTGCACATCCTCACAAACTATATTTTAAGGTAACCCCGATATATTTCATGGGTGAGCATTTTAGAGTGGAAGTGAAATCTTCGCACATCGTCTGGTTCGTTTGTTTTCATTGAGAAAATCCCTCCCATCAATATCCAACATCATTCTATATTTGTGAAGCTTTCTTTATACATTGATGAAAAATTATCAAACAATAATAGTTGCTACAAAATAAATATTATCGTGATTTGAAAGAAGGAGCGTCCTAAATAGGAACTAATTATGTTTCTCAGTGTTAACAAAGAAACCAGACACAAAATTATTTCTTCTGGTACCCAAATTCTCTCGCGTGATACATATCAAGGTAACCTTAAAATGCAGTTTATCGCCGTTTTAGCAACGTTTGGAGTTTAGTCTGATTATCATTGACCAATTTATTAGCATATATATATTCGGAATTCATGGAATTTTTATTGACGGAGTGCTGAAATCGTATGATGAAAACAAACCAAGTGTCGTCATGTTTGGATTCCTTTCAGAAAATATGTCTCATCGTAGAAGCATTACCGCCAACAAAATTTAGCGTGATAGAAAATAACTAATTTATTTATAGAATATGTTATATTTTCGCAGGCACATATATACATTATATACATGTATATTACATTTCATTAAATGGTAAAATGTTTAGGCAGAAGACTAATTTTCTTGAGAATTGTTACACTAAAAAGATTGAATCATCATTCATACACCTCTACTATAACTTTACAGCAGTTTTGATGACTTTAACACACGCGAACAGCAGCATATTTTGGATGTGAGTTGCGCAAATGGAATACAAAAATACTGAGCAGCGTTGAGCTATCAAAAATTCCATGACTATCGATTAACAAGTTCAAACAGGCTTACGATAGTCGAGTTATATTCCATGCACGTTGTTGCGTAATATTTACGGATGAGTGGAGACAAACCCTGTACTTGACTCTTAACTTTTGCATAATCTGAGGGAAACGTGACAAAAGTGAAGACTTCCATCGGATGAGATTGACGTTTGGCGGGAGGAAAATAGGCAGAAACTTACATCTGGAGCTCCAAACTGTTTGGACTGAGAAAATGGTTTGCAAGATGAAACACCCAGGAAAACGAAAGGTTGTATACCTGTTGTATCTTTTTATTTTTAAACCTCCGAACATTGACCTCTTCCGCCGTTTTGCGCTGGAAGGAGCGAACTGACGGCTATTTGTGAAGGAACACCTAGTGTTTAAGTCGCAGTTACTCCTAACACAGACTAAATACCCTTTTACCCCACAAAGCACATAATGACTGAATAACCCCATCTTTCTAAAGATTCCATGAATTCTTTCAATCTTTAGAAAGATTTTATGAGTCCTTTCCTTATAATAGAATCGTTGGAACGATTCTATTGTCCCCTTCTGTAGAATAGAATCCTTTGGAAATATTTCATGCTCCTTTTCTTAAAATAGAATCATTCGGAAAGATCGCATTGCGCATTTCCTTAGAATGGAATCCATTGGAAAAATTATATTGCGCATTTCTTTAGAATAGTATCATTTGGATAGATTATATTGCTAATTTTCTTATAATAGAACAATTTGGAAAGACTCTTTTCCTCCTTTCCTTAGAATGGAATTGTTTAGAAAGATTCTAGTGGTACTTTCCTTAGAATAGAATCTTTGGAACGATTCTATTGACCCATTTTGTAGAATAGAATGCTTTGGAAAAATTCTAAAGCTCATTTTATTAGAATAGAATCATTTGGAAAGATTCTTTTGGTACTTTCCTTAGAATCGAATCATTTGGAAAGATTCTTTTGGTACTTTCCTTAGAATAAAATCTTTGTAACGATTCTATTGACCCATTTTGTAGAACAGAATGCTTTGGAAAAATTCTATTGCTCATTTTATTAGAATCGAATCATTTGAAATATTCTTTTGCTCCTTTCCTTAGTATACAATCTTTGGATAAATTCTATTGCTAATTTCCTTAGAACAGAATCATTCGGAGAAATTGTATTGCTTCTTTCTGTAGAATAGAATCATTTGGAAATATTATATTCCTCTCCTTTCCTTAGAATAGAATTCTTTGGAAAGATTTTATTGTAAGAACATGTTAAAAGTCATGCTAGATGGAATAATGCATTTGAACCCTCAGAGGGTTAATCTAGTACGAAAATGAGAATATGATTTCAGCTGAAATTAACGTGAGTTAATAAATGCTCTTCACTACAAAGGCCACGGTGATATAAAATGAAACAATTTTTCGGGTGGAATAATTTACGCCATGTCATCGGTAATATAAAATGTCTGCTCTCTCTTGAGAGGCCACATGATGAACTAAGTCTTAGATCCAGTAAAACATAGGACAAGGAGGAACAAATTAATGGAACTCAAGATACAAGACGTTGGATAAACTTTAATCAGAGTAGTTGAGAGAGTGTTTATAGGAACTAGTGCCAACGATTGTAAATAATCTTACATTTACATCAACACTTTGCGATGACAGATGATTACTTATTATGGCGTAAAGCGAGGCAATTTCGTGAGCAATTCGCTACACTATGTGGGACAATTCTATTTGTAACATTATTTCGGATAAGTTTGCCTTTAAGTTCTATACATAGTACAGAGATTAATAAATGTTATTTTCGAAGGAAAAGTTTACAGTTGCAACGAGGAACTTCCGTGTTTATACAGATATTAAGTTTCGATAAATAATATTAACCTCGAATAAAATTTGTCGAATCTGAAGAAGTAGATAGAAATCACTTAAGTATTAATTAATTAATTATAATACGTTTCAAGCATACCCTCTGAATAGTAAAAACCATAATTTAACTCTCCAAGTGGTTACGACGAGATATCTCGTCCACCAAGATCTAATGACGAGATAGCTCACCATCAAGATATTGCCGATTTTATTATAATGACAATATTAAGATCTGATCAGGTTTTTTTCTAATTAAGACATATATCGTCCATCAAGACCTATTCAGATTTATTCTAATGACGAAATGCCTCGTCGAGACAACCACTTGGAAGATTAAAGGAATTGTATAGCTAAGATTTTTACGAATACTTAGATTTAGTTTATTTTTAATTTAATTGAAGTATAAGACAGTTGAATTTATATCATCCTTAAAATTACTTATTCTATCCAGTTCTCAAATATAAACGATTAGTTCTAAAGTTCACTGGTATAAGAATGCAGATGGCTCTCGAAATCAAGGATTGCTATCCAAGCGTTTATTATTATATTTTGCGGAGAAATCGTAAATAATGAGTGTGCATTGAAATATGCCTGGACGACTAAGATCCTGTAGAATCAGACACAAGACAAGTTCCAAAAACTTAAGTGGATTTATTAAACAAGAACATAACAATCAACAACAGACATAAGCGTCCATAAGATTCGAAGAACAAGTGATCGAATAGGGGTGGAAGTTAACGGGGGTAGTTGAAGGAGCAATTCCACCCCAGAAGTTAAAATAGATTTGAAGAGGGGAAGTGCTAACGTTTTCTGTGACCCTGTGATCTTGGTGTCAGCCAGGGATATCGCCGAGACGAGCGTAGACAATGCCTTTGATATAAAGTTTCCGAAATAAACTTCAAATCTTTGAAAAATGTAGAATAGACACTATATCAATGCAGCTGTGTGAATATTCAACTTACATCTGTAGGTTCTTGCGTGTATGTGTTCTCTTTGGCAATAGAAGCACAAGAACGTGTGATAAAAATTAATTTTATTTAAACATTACTCTCCGATTAACAAAGTTTATTTTTGTACCGACATTTTTATGGAATATCTATTGATTCATTCTTTTATCACCTTTTGTTACCATATACCCAAACGAATAGAAATAAAGATAAATACAAAAGTTTAATTCTGAAATTAAGGAAACTAAAACATTCATAAAAATCGTTCGCAAAACATGCATTATAAATTCTGCCGTAATACATTTCTGCACATTTTATGCTTATGAATTTCTAGACTATTATAAACAACACCTCATAGTTTTAAAGGTCACGTCCAAGAAGAAAATAAAGTTTTAAATTACTCAATTAGTAGTAAAAGCTAATTACACTTATAATCACAATCCTGAAATAACTAACAAAAGGAGCACACAAAAATTAAACTTTAAACTCAGTGACAATTTCGATGTCATACACTCTCCATAATGAAAACATATTCGACACCAACTGTCCCTGTAAATTTTAATTCGTTTCCTCATTTGCAGAAAAAGATGCATAATTATAATTTAGAAAAATGACATGAAAAAAAAACAATTAGAATTCAGTTATATATTCTCTGTTGCAAAATTTAGTTCACGCTCTCTCTCTCAATGCCAACATGTACTGTAAAATTCAGTTTGTTAATATGCTTCGTAATGTATAAAATCCCGCATTTTTAGAAATAAAAGTAATTACATTATCTTATCTAGCAGAATCGTCTGGCTAAATTACATATTACGGCGTAAATAAACTTTAACTGGAAGTAAAGTAGTTGCATGCCTGCTTCTTTAATTAAAAAAATTAACTTCTCACAAGATTTGTCAGGTAGAATACTCGAGGTGAGAAAAATGGTTTTGATTTAACGCAGTAGTTTCTCTGATCTTTAAATTAAGTAATGGAAAAGAAATGTTTTGTACATGCCGTGCTGAAGATTTGCTAATTAATGATTTTTAAGTTTTTATTCCATTATGCACTTTTATTTGAATCCAGCTTAAAGGTATTTAGGGATAATTTCAAAATGTTTCAGATCTGGAGGAATGGAGGTTTGAAAACTTGAGTAATTCTTACACACAAACACAAAAAAAACCTAAATATGATAATAATTTTATTAACATGCTTTTTATAATTTTATGAAATTAGGTAGGTTGTTGAGTTAAAGTCGCACTGAAGCAACACAACGGAGTATTGGCGACGATCCGGGATCAATCCCGAAGCGAAAGAACCGAGAGAAACACCTTGTAATTTTGAACCACGGTCAGATGACGAGGCCAACACCTGAGAAGGCGCCCCACTTTCCAAACTTCCACACTACGTCAACGGGAAGACACTTGAGACCATGATAGATTTAACGTGCACCAGCCCCCTACGTACACGACGGTCTTAGGTTGGATAGAGTTTCAAACTCGCAACCTTCGGATTCTAATTTGAAATACTACCAACCGGGATACTACGGCTCCTTATGAAATTAGGAGATAGAAAATTAGTTAATAAACACACATGTGCAAAAATTAAGGATAATACTGAATTCGTTTCTAGCAAGGTCACCAGATCTCAATCTAATGGAGCATGCTTGGGGTGCTCTTCGACGTCACATTGCAAGCTACAGAATACCACCAAGGACCACAGAAGAGCAAAGACGTGTTCAAGTGCGCGAGTGGGACTCCTTGCCACATAAACTCTTGGACAGGCTTGAGGAAAGCATATTTGGACATTGTGAGGTCCAAATATGCTTTCCTCACTTGGATCAGAGTATTTCCTATTAGGTTGCTTTTAACATAGCAAAAAAAGTTTTTTTCGCATTAATTAAAATGTACAACCTAAGAATTTTTTCTTTAGTTTCCAGTAACACCATGAGGTATGTGGTGCTACTGGGAATTCTCTTTACTCTTATTTTATTCCAAATAGCTCGGAATATTCTTTTGTCATCCGAGGTAATTCGGTGCTGGTATTTGGGACGGAATTCATCTCGAATTGTTCATCACCTGATCGAGGTTCAAAAAGTATGAGGTGTTCTCCTCGGATCTTTCCCTTCGGGATCGATCCCGGACCGTCGCCAATACCCTGTTGTGTTGCTCCAGTGCACCGTAAATTCAACTACTTGCCTCCTTACGTTATCTCGGATTGCATTATCCTTAATTTTTTGGACATGTATGGGAAAGATTCCAACTAAAATATCAGATCAGGTGTTTTCGGGATAGATTCCGGACCGTCACCAATAGCCCATGTGTTGCTACAGTGCAACGTTAATTTAATTACCCAACCTAACATAACCACCTAAAAACCTTTATTTCGTCACTTTCTGCGATATTAACGTTTTAATTTCATGGAAAACAAACTTATTTGGAAAACAGAATTGATAAAAGTAACTTCAAGCGCCATTGTTCTGTTAATACACATACCAAATTTTAGAGGCTCTCAAGGAACATATAAAGTTCGATGGATTTTTTAAAAATTTAAGTTGATCAATAACCGTTGGTCATTTTCTGTGCAATTCCAAACGCTTTCACTGAAAATATAATAACATGCAATGAATGATCATAATATTTCATCTCTAAATGTAAGCAACAAAGAAGTAGCCTTTCGAAATCCATACCAAGCAGAATGGAAAATTAATAATGAAAAACGCATCAGATAGTTTTTCCACGTCTCATTTTGTGACAGCAAAGGAAATGTCACATCCATGTGATAAATGAGTTTTAAAGCGTGACATTTTCATTCATCAAGCATTGCCTTCTTACACATTGTCATCTCTCAATGCGCTGAACTTCAATCTCCAAGAGTAATGTGACATTTTCGCTTTCGCTTCTACGTACGTTATTTCTGTTACTTTTTATACACGGCATAGATATCACGAAAAGGATGCAGGATATATTTCGGTTAGGAAACCGAAAACATATTGCAACCTTGTTTCTTTCTCAATTTAATCTACTTGTTTTTGTTTATGTAGATGTAAGAAATATCTTATTTGCATTGTTAGTGGTTTACTTATTTCATATTTCTGTAAGTGTTAATGAAGATTGGTTAACTGTTGTCTAAAACAAATTTAATTTTATTTGGTTTACTTATTTTATATTTCTGTAAGTGTTAATGAAGATTGGTTAACTGTTGTCTAAAACAAATTTTATTTTGATACTACATGAATACTCATTTAAACATATACTATAAATACTATTGTATTAGATGGTTGTAGGTAGGTTGAATTTATTTCACACTGGAGCAACACAATGGGCTATTAGCGACGGTCCCGAAGGGAAAGATCAGAGGACGTCTCATAATTATGGATCAGATGACGAAGTCAACACTGGAGCTGACACCCCATTCTCCAAACTTTCACACCAAGCCAACGTATGGTTAAATGAATAGTACTTTTGTAATTCTATAGAATTGTAAAAGTAGGCTACAAAGTATATATTGGATGAAGGAAGATGCCTTGGAGATATTTCTAGACTGCAATAAGTTTTCAGTCTGTAGATTCGGTATTACAGACGCTAATAGCTAATTTCCATTATCAGCAGTTTTTAACAGCGTATTTTGATCCAAGCTCCCATTGCGGATAGAAAGTGTGAGAATGAATGTGCAATTCATATCTCCATCCATTGTATAAACCTGCAACTAGTTATTAAAACATCATTCATCTGCTCTTATGATTCCGAATAGTATTAACATTCCTATCAAACATTTCACTTTTGTTTGTTTTGCAGAGAAAAGTCCGTGAGGTTTTAAAAATTTGTAAATTGAGTTAAAACTAGAGAATTGAGTGGCTTAACCAACTGCTCATACACTGGTTATTACTTAATCACATTTTAATGAATACAATTTCGAACTTCTCGAGTGTTTTTGATAAGATTTTGCAGGTATTATTATTTCTGTGGAGGAGACTTTAAACTTCATCGTCTGTTGGGTCGCTAAGATTTGTGCGCTTGAGATCAAATATAATGAACTAAGTCACGACCATAGACGTGATGTATAAGTAGACTGAGCATTGCTATTGAGAGGAGATTAAAAAAATGTGACCAACATGTCGACTAGTAGTCAAGAGACTGCTCTGTGAAAAATTGACTTGGTTAGCCGATTTGGCATGTCTCCTTTTTTGGCGATATAACATTTTATGGCAGGGTAGATGTGTGAATGCGCATTTCTGTAGAGTAGCTACAAAAATGGTGAAATCGCCAAAGTCTACTACTATGTTCTGAGGATCAATCAGATGATGAATCAATGGATGGTCGTCTTCTCCCGTCCTGTAGACTAATCAGATGATAAATTTTGGTTTCCTCCCGTTAGACGAAAGAAGTCTAAGGGTCACGCTACTACTAATTTCCGTCACATGATCCTGGGTACATGAAAAGGTTACCATTATTCACTCTTACTTTTTTATTTCCTCTATGGCCACGTGTTGTACGAAATAATTCCCAGCCAGTGGTAGAGAAGGCTGAACACACACGTTTTCAGTCAACTACAGTATCGATTTAGGTGACGGTCTCAGAACCAGATGATGGGCCCAAGTGCATTTAAATGATTGTCACGTCATTTAAATAAAAATTACGTATTCCAGGTTACTCAATGTTTGCAAATTTCACAATTATGAACAATATGGCCCGGTTGGAAGAGTAACGGATTAGCAATCGGAGGGTTGCGAGTTTGAATCCAACCAAACGACCGTCGTGTACAAAGGGGCTGGTGTACGTTAAATATGTCGTTGCCTCAAATGTCCTCACGTTGACGTGGTGTGGAAGTTTGGAGAATGGGGTGCCAGCTCCGGTCTTGCCTCGTCATCTGACCGTGGTTCAAAATTACGTGGTATTGTCCTCGGAGCTTTCCATTTGGGATTGATCCCGGACCGTCACCAATAGCCCGTTGTGTTGCTCCAGTGTGACGTTAATTAAAATACCTACCTACCTGTAAACAATATTTTCTTTATTCTTTCTTTTACATTTCTGCAAAGCTCTACAATAAAGGCAATGAATTTTTAAATTTTTAACTCAAAAAGCAGATCGTACATCACAGAGCAAAACACTTTTACACTTCCGACCTTGGAAGCCTGGTACAGCGGATATGCAACTCAACTCCCGACGGCGGATCAGAACCCGCCGTCGATATGATGTTCCTTGTAAGAAGATACTTTTGCCCACAGTAGTTATTTTCTATATATTGCGGTGTCTGCGTGTTTAATATGCTTAACAACGCAGCCATTTTTTTCTCTTTATTCTGGGCTGTAAACAGAAATAAATATATATACTAAAATTATCTGAGTAAAATAGGTCCGAGATATTACTCAGGGATTTGTGGCGTCTCATCTTGTCCTTTACTCTCAACAATGGGATCACTTGACATTATCTGTCTTGTGTTTGGTGCAGCTTGGCCAAATATGGCCCTTTGGTCATGAAACCCAACCAACCGGAAGTCTCGGCACCGGTACCATAGTACCTGCACTCCCCTCCCCATGTAAGGTTTGAGACAATGAGACAGATGTAGTTTGCGTAATTGCCAAATATACGGAGTCAAAGGTAGTCCTTGTTACATATATATCACGCAAGATGAAAACTCTCACCTTGTTACATAATTACCACGCAAGATGAAAACTCTTAATTTTATATAAATTATGCAATACGTTTAAGATCGTAATATACGCCTTATTCGTTTCAGCTGATCATAAGCACTGAGACACTGAGGTAAAATTAGTTTACATAATAGCCTAATCCAAGTAGACACAAGACAGCCAAATATATCTACATACACATCCATGCAAATTGATGATAAATTTTGCATAAATTAGGCAATGAATTCAAGATATTAATATATCACATCTTATCCATTTCAGCTGAACATAAGCACTGAGACACTGAGGCAAATGGACTTTGCATAATCGCCTAATCGAAGGAGACACTAAATTTATTCAAAGACATCCCTACCTACATGTCCACGCAATAAATTAGGCAAAGAGTTCAAGATCATAAAATACGTCTTATTAAGTTCAATTGAACATAAGCAGAGGCAAAAAGAGTTTCTATAATCGCCTAATCCAAATATATCCCTACCTACACATCCAACCATTTTGATGATAAATTTCGCATAAAATAGGCAATGAATTTAAGATATTAATATACCACATCTTATCCATTTCAGCTGAACATAAGCACTGACACACTAAGGCAAATGGACTTTGCATAATCGCCTAATCCAAGGAGACACTAAACTTATCCGAAGACATCCCTATCTACATGTCCATGCAAGATAACAATTTTTAACTTTGTATAAATTAGGCAAAGAGTTCAAGATCGTAATATATCAAGTCTGATTCATTTCAGCCGGAACTTAAGCATTCAGACCGTAATAATATCCGCAAGATAAACTTTGAAGCGAATTTTACGAAAGGCCCACTTTCTGCGCAGACCACGATATGATTGGTTGATACAGAAACAGTGTCCACTCCCTCAATTGCTCAGATATTGGAATGTATTTGTTTATCTAGCCTCTTTCATGGTCTTGTTCATTCCATGTTGGTCAAGTCTTATTATCTTGTCACATCATGCTTCATTAAAGACTGGATTGCGTCGGTAAGCGTAACTGCATAAAGACCTTATAGAAGTATGCAATCTACGTAAATTCCATCAATTCCTAGAGCGCTACTACTAATGTGAGTATAGGGAATGAATTCCTAGCATTGAGAAACGGAAAGCTTTGTGCTTGAGAACAGAAATGCCATTCGTGTAGTCTAAAGATCTAATTGTGTGTTATATTTGTGTGTTGTGGGAGTAAATGGGGGAAAAATATTGTCACATTAATTTAAGTGTAGTTATAAAAGATCTATATTGGAGAGAAAGGTCGAAGTAATATTTCCACTGATGTCCATTTTAATAAGATATTTATAGAGATGAGTAATAAACAGGTATTTACATTTTAGTACATACTGCGGGGTAAAATATTTGTTATTGAGTGTTATATTTAGCTTTCTTTCAATAACTTTAACTCTCTTAGTGTCACAGGGCCGCGGTAGCCCAGTTGGTTGAGCAACGGATTAGCAACCACAGGGGTGCTAATTCGAAACTAGGTCCAGACAAAGACAATCGTGTACGCGGGGGCTGGTGCATGTTAAATCTGTCGGGACCTTCAATGTCCTCACGTTGGCGGGTGTGGAATTTTGGAGAGTAGAGTACCAGCTCAGGTGTTGTTCTCGTCATCTAACCATGGTTCAAAGTTACGAGGCGCTGTCCTAGGATCTTCCCTTTCGGGATTGATCCTGGACCATCGCCAATCGCCCGTTTGTTGCTCCAGTGCGAGGATAATTAACTACCTACCTACCTCTGAGTGTCACGAGATTTCCAAGTAGAGTAGTATTTCTTTTACTGCACAACACACTTAATGGCTAAGTAACATCTATTGATTGAAAGAATCACGTGAAAGTTTCTATTGGTCAAGAAGGTCAAAACTGGTTATAAGTCATACAAGGAAGACCGAAAGTTGCAGAATGGATATATCCGTGCGAGCACCTCAGAGGGTAAAATGAAAAGTGTAAGGAAACTATTGTAACAAAAAACGGATTCTATTCAAGACCTACGAAAACAGTACCTAACAAAAAGTGTGCATCTTTGGGTTTTATGGCACGCGAAGATAAAGGATCAATAGAGCTGAAATAAAGATGTTTTTATTACAGATCCAGGATCAATTAAAAAAATATTAAACACAGCTCAACGTTCTATTTAATTTCCGTGTGAAATATTTCTCTGGAAATACTATTTAAATGGTAGAGAGCCCACTACAAGCGAATCAAACGTTTTCCAAAAGAGAGTATTGATCCACCTCCTATCGCTGTCGAAAAGCTGTGTTCGGGAACGCATTTTATAAATTTATTTTACGCAGTTCTTAACGAGCAGCGACCGAAAAAAGTCAACTCAGTGTGGCACTTCAAGATACTTCAGTACGGTCATTAAATTAATTACCTGACGATAACCTGGTAACATACCTTTTGTTGTGGCGAGGGCTATTCAAGGACTGTTTAAGCTAACCGTAGGCTATTCAGGTCGAGTCGACGCGTTTTTTCTTGAGCGCCCCATTTCGTGATGAAATTACCTTCGGAAAAGTTTAAGTAAAAACTGAGTGGGGAGAATTGGATTGTAAATAGTGAGTTCTCTTGATGTAGGTTCCATGATTAATGATACGTTTGCTCTTAAGAAGCTCAAATAAAGGTATTTGATTAGTTTTATTTATAGTTTTACTTAGTCAGACATGTAATATGTATTGCTTTACTTTTATTATGAATAGAAAAATTTAAATAAGATTGGATTGTATTGGATTTTGGGGTTTTATGGTGTAAGGTACAAAAGCATGGAGACAAGTTGCACCAAAAGTTAAATAAGAATAGGAATGAATATTTATATACAGCAATGTTTTATTACGAATTTAGTTAATATATTTTGTTGACTTAGATATTAGGTAGGTAGGTATTTAATTATCGTCGCACTGGAGCGACACAACTGGATATTGGCGACTGTCCTTGATCAAACACGAAGGGAAAGATCCGAGGACAACACCACGTAATTTTGAATCACAGTCAGATGACGAGGTCACACCTGAGCTGGCATCCCACTCTCCAAACTTCCACACCACGCCAATGTGAGGACACGACGGTCTTTGGTTGGATTTGAATTTGCTCCGGTTGCTTTGTTCGCTTAGCAGAAACACATTAACTAACAAAAATGTTTTTCACTGTACAACTGTTTAAAGATTAACTAGCTGTTTAAAGACTAAAGATTAAGAGTTAAAGTTCTTCGGTAAAAAAATAAAAATGTTAAGCATTTTGATTGTGTTACATAACTTTTATAGACATTACAGTATGAAATGTGTTTCTTATCATCATGAAAATAAACATTCAGTATCTCCGTAAAAATGGCGGTTAATGAGTTTCTGCTCTATGCCGACGAATTGTCAATCATTAATCTTATTAATCATTGAACGAATCAGTGAATATTTATTTCAATTTTATGAAGGATTAAGATAAGAAGTTTCCGTGTTGTAAAATCTACATTCAAACATTCAAGTTAGTATTTTCATATTATATTTAAAACGAAACGTTGCAACTTGATAAGCCAACCTACCAATTGATATATAAGATTAAAATATAAAAATAATACATAAAAATAAGATTAAAATATAAAAATAATACATAAAAATAAGACAAAATTTTCATCTTTGCAAATAAAATTATTTCCACTCTATTTGCCTTTGAAAATAAGTTTAAATTCAATGTTATTTATAAAATGCGTTTAGCACTCGTAATACAACCTGGAATAAATGTTCTAAATTAAAAACAATTATACAAAGACAATGATGAGTGAATTAGTAGCGAACGTAAGTGCTAATTAGAAAAATTACAACGCGTTTTCAAAATTTTCAAGAAATATGTAGAATATCAACAATCAATTTACTATATTCATTCCTGTGCATTTTGTACACTTAATAATCTTAGAACAAAACCATATTCAAAAATGTTAATGAAGATTGCCAAATGACAACTACATAGAGAATTACATTCTTTGAGACAACATTCTTTATATTACGTGTTCTAATTTGCTCTCTCAAGTTCTAAAAAATATCTAGAGCAAAAATTTATGTATATATATATTAATATTTTTTACATTTATTTATGTATTTTTAAATCATTGTTATTACATGTGTTATTTTTATTTATTTTATAATAGCAATATTAGTTATGATTGAATTTTTTACTTATTACTGAATTACTGCAATTTTATTGGAAGTGATCTTAGAAAATAAATTAATTTCTTCTAATATATTTAATAGTATATATTTTACTGGATGAAAAATGAATGGAATTAATAATTTAAAAACTATCCAACAATTTAGTCTATTCAAAATTAAGGATAATATTTTATAGGACAATTACATAACATTAAATATGATATTTTCTTTAATAAGGCTTCCTTTGAAAGGAAGCATTAAATTATTTAACATTATGCATAACTCTCCATTTAAATTGCCTCATTGTGTCTCAAACGCAGTTACAATTTGAGTTAACAATGCAACTATTTGTTTGGCATCGCTGCAAGCAATTTCATTTCCGGGTAAGAAATTTTAAGGTAAATAAAGCAATTCAACGAATGGAAGTATTTGCATTTGACAGGACCACTTGAATATATTAACTGAGTCAACAAAGTGGAACGATTCTGAAGAACAACATTTCAGCTGAATTTATTGTCTAACTTTCCAGCTCAACCTGTATTATTGATTGTTTACAGAATGCTCAGACTCGGAGAAACGAAAACATGAACTTTTCCAAAGCAATTCTTCTGATGACCTTGGCCCAATGCCATTTACCCACTTATTTAAGTACCGAAACAATTTTTTCCATCCTTTTGTCATCGAACGCTTTCTGGAGAGTTTTATTTTCATAGAGTGCTGGAGAGTGATATGACGACAAAACTCTGAATCTTTTATAACTCACACTGAACCATTAAGATATGTTTTTCGAATGGTATTTTGAAAGTCTCTAGATGAATGAAACCAAGAAATAAGTAATAAATAATGCATGATATAAGTGTCTATAAAATAAGTTTCGCCGAATTTAAGAGATGTTATTCTTACAAGGAAGCTTAATCCAACAATTTCAAGCTGATTATTTTGGCTCATTAGATATTCCGATGAGTAAGTTCTATCTCTTAGTATAATTGAAAGCACGACAATTTTTGTGTTAGAAGTGTATTTCTTATGTGGAAATTGAATATCTACACTTGGTTAAAGTTATTAAAATTATCCCACAATTTTTGTTTTTATTATTTGTGAAAGTAACTTTATAAAATTCAATCTCAACTGATGATGAGAAAACTCGTAATAGCATACTCACGAGGTACGATGATTTGAAAATATTATTTTGTGCCGGAATCAATGGTGGTTTTTTGTAGAATGAAATATAAAACCTCTTCAAACAATATTTTCGTATTGAGATCACTATATATAATAAAATAAGAGGACTTACGTCACTGTATCTACAAGAAAATTGGAGGGGTCAAATAACTTCAATAATTAAATGTGGAATAAGCGGACTTGCTTGGATTGGTCAGAGCATTGATTATGAAGCTGAGTTTCATTAGGGGTGGAGCCAGCAAGAGCGGAGAGTTGGATTTTGTTATTCTAATGGAAGACATTTTTTGGATAACTGGAGCATATAACCTGTGATGCACGTGCTCATTAATGAACCAAAAATTGAAAGTAACACCTCTTGAGACCCGTGGAAACGTCCCTGGAGGATTGCAGCCGTGATCAAGGACACGCAGCCCAAAATCCAGATACCAAAGTCGATGATTACTAGTCAATTATTGTGGGTGTTTGACCCTTCCCATTTTCTTGTAGGTACAGTGACGCAAGTCCTCCTATTTTATAGTATATACAGTGACGTCAGCATGACAAATACATTGCAGGAAAATGCCTGGAATAACTTGAATGAATATGAATAATAATTTCACAATTAAAACTTTTATATTCCTAGATGGAATGCCAAGATTCTACAATGAATTCTAGAAATGCCATGGTGATACAACACTTTAATGGTGGAGAGACAAAGAAAGTAGTTAGTTAAGATACAAGCACAAAAGAGATTTGTATCAATGGAAATAAAAATCTAGATAGGAATCACAAGTCTGCAGAGAAGGGTCCATCACTTGAAAACGCAATTTATTAAACCCCATTGAATACAACGAGACTGAAATCCAAAAGGAATAAAGTTCCGAGAAACCCCAGCTTTCTCGGTATTATTCTTGTCAATAAAATCGCAAACTTACTTTAAATCAGTGTCTGAAGGAGACCTCAATTGAAAAACAAAATACTGATATGTACTTGTTGATACTCATCTGTATTTTGCGTCATGCCTGAACGTTTATAAAATTATCTCACGTGTAGTAAAGATTGAATTCAGAGTGACAAATTGCCAGACAACTGCCAGTTTGATGCGACGTGGATCAACTGCTGAGAGTAGCCGATGCGTGATGTTTCCTTATTTATCAATAAAAAGAAAAAGGCCTGGCTTACGACTGAGCAAAAAAATTAAGCACTCTCAGTAGTGACCAGTACTCGGGAGGGTGACCACCTGAGCTGCCGTGCACTGAGAGTGTTTTTAACTATACCATTATTTAAAAAAATAATTCCACTGAATTTTAAGCACAAGACCATTTTAATCAATGTAAATTTTTCATCCCCTTCTATACAGTGCCAATTAAGATTTTTTTCACACATACGAAGTGGTGGTAAGCTGCTTAGCAGCAGGCACTTCGTATGTGATACGTCCTTTCCTTTCCTTTTATGGGGCATCGGTAGCCCGGTTGGAAGAGTAGCGGATTAGCAACCGGAGATTTGCAAGTTCGAATCCAACCAAAGTCCGTCTTGTACAAAGGGGGCTAGTGCATCGTTAAATCTGTCAAATGTCATCAGGTTGGCGGGATGTGGAAGTTTTGGAGTGGGGTGCCAGTTCTGGTGTGACATCATCTGACCGTGGTTCAAAATTACGTGGTGTTGTCCTGGGATCTTTCTTTTGCGGATTGATCCCGGACCGTCGTCAATAGCCAGTTGTGCTGCTCCAGTGCGACGTTATTTAAATACCTACCTACTTCTATCTACCTTTCCTTTTATGTATCGATTTATTAAATTTTCGTGGAACAAGATACAAATCACATTAAACAAATAATAATGTGAGACATTTTAAAGTTAAATTGTTCAACTTTCAGTACTTAATAAATTTGCACCTTAAACCAAACTGTAGGTTATGTTAAAAATTAATTCTGAAAGTTATGGTTTGACAAGTAAATGCTTTCAAACATTCATAATATGTATGAGCATTCTTTTACAGTCATATTAAATTCATTATAATTAAAACAACTGAAACTAACTTTCACAATTAATTCTGAAAGTTATGGTTTGATAAATGATTTGGAAAAATAAATGCTTTTAAACATTCGTAATATGTTTGAGCATTCTTTTACAGTCATATTAAATTCATTATAATTAAAACAACACAATAGCGGTACATAACACCAAGTAACCAAAGTTGATTTAAAGTTCCAAAATCATCAGTAAGTTAACATGTGAGAGGTATAGAGTTATGAACAAAATTACTCAAGTTATATCTATACATAAATCTATGTAAGAAGTTCACTAATTCACTAATGTATCAATTGAAGACATAATATCGATTCTTGCTGGAATTTGCAATCATTATAAGCTGTGTAACATCACATGTGTTATAAGGTAAACGCAATAGTACACCTTACAAATGTCTCAACAAACATTCAGAGAGTTAAATATGTCTCAACTTCATTCTTAAAATGATTGTTGTAACTTTCAATTATTTCTTCAATAATCGTAAAATTGAAGCTTATTTTTATTAATAAGTGCGGGCTATAATAAAAAGGTTTTAAATGATTATTTGATACATCTTGCCATGACATTACAATTCACAATATTTTCCGATGAAAGCTATAATTATTTCGTAGAATGATTTATGAATTATGAATTATTTATGAATGATTTATGATTTATGAATGAATTACTGATATTACCCCTTCAAGTGGTTTCGACGAGATATCTCGTCCTTAAAGATCTGACCAATTTTGCTAATGACTAGGC
The DNA here is from genome assembly GCA_933210815.1 of Meta bourneti. Lineage (NCBI taxonomy): Eukaryota > Metazoa > Arthropoda > Arachnida > Araneae > Tetragnathidae > Meta > Meta bourneti. The sequence goes on along the minus strand of OW119929.1, from coordinate 35,799,863 downwards.
ATCTCGTCATCAATGTTTTTGATAACGACGTTATCAAGATGTGGTCAGTTTTTTTTCTAATGACGAGATATCTCGTTCTTCAAAATCTGATCAGTTTTTCTAATATCAAGATACCTCGTCGGGACAACCACCAGGACAGTTAATTGGTTGATGATTTTTCGTCAAAGGTGTCATTTTATTGATCGAACAAAACAAAAATTTCAATCAATTGGAAAATTCTAAGTACTCAGTGCTAACTAGAACTTAAAGAGCAATAAATCCGACTGTAATACATACCCCAAGAATGATATACAATTATATTTGGCTCACGAAAATCGGAAAAGTTTGGAGAATAAATGCCGATTTTAACAAATCATTAGTGAGAGATATATTGGAATTAGCTGAAAATATTGAATTCATTAGATGGATGTGTTGTTAGTTTAATAACTTGCAACGAAACCAGAAATCCGTGAACAACTGGCTTCCATAAGACCTTCTCCACGTGTTTCAAGAAAGCTGCTTAACTCAGGAGTCTTAATTATACGACCTTAAACTAATTATAGATGTATTTAATATCGAACTTCTTGTGATGTTCATCTCACTTGGGAAATTTGCGCTTGCGTGTGTTGACTCTTGATTTAAGCATTGTTTCCAGTCTATTTATAATTTGGAACCAGATTAAAACCAATAATTTAATTTTCGGTTAATTTTATACCACACATAATGCGTTACGTAATTTTTCGATTTAGTTAAAATCTTTATTTGTGTTTTGAAGTTAAAAATAAGAGAATAAAGTAATTGCCCGAAATAGTTGGTTAAGTTGTTATACGTACTCGTTGCTGATGGAATTTTTACGAAAATGTTTCGTAACTCTGTTTTTTGTTTATTTCAACAAAACTAAAACAATGCAAGATATTTATACTTTGATTTTAACTATGGCAGTGATAATTTCAAAAACCTAACGAGTTCTTATAGTCAACTGCCAATTACAGATGTAAAAACATTCTGAGTTATTGAGTGTATTAAAGCAATCGTAAAAGTTTCGAGTATTTAATGTTAGGTTATGCGTTTTGAAATATGCAAGGTTTAATATTAACAAATCACATTTTTCTTCAAGGCACAAGTTTTGATACACATATACTTATCTATTAAAAGCTTTAATGTAAATAGAAGTTTAAATAAACACACACTCAAATACTTAGAATAAAGCAGAATCAATAAATATTTTCCGCAATGACTGCGAATCAGTGTTATTTAAATTGCCATACTTCATAAGTAATCAGTAATCAAACTTTTGAACATATAAGTATTGGCAATAATATTTGAAAGAGAGAGAGAGAGAGAGTGATCCAAACATTTCCAAATTCAATGACCAACACATTGAAGGAAAATGAAAATTTTGGATTGTTGTTTAGACTCAAAACTCCCCGCATTTAAACTGCCTAAAAAAACATTACACTATACAAAATAAAAATTCTCGTAAAGAGATATTATCTTGAGATTTTTATATATCAATATATATAAGAAAATTAAGTAATTTTGCGTGATTAGTATTTTTTGGACAGTTATGGAAAACATCTCTTACTTCGTGTTGAGGAGAGTACAAATGTTTTTCCAGCAAGGCCCCGATCTGTGTAAGGCAAAGCAAACTTTTATATCCACCTTGCGTAATACAGCAGAACTTAAGAGGAATTTAAATATTACACGGGTAAAAATTTTTAAGGGTGTTAAAATTTTACGTACTCAGAGAAATATAAAAGGTGAAATGTATAAGAAAATAATATCCCCTTAAATTAATAAAACTGCTTGAAAATTGTAGCAATGAAAATATTATTAAAACTAAACCGCGCACTCAGCTCAGCTGAGAGTCACGGCTTAGCAACCGAGGGTTGCAAGTTCGAAATTCAATCCAACCAAAGACTGTCATGTACGAAGGGACTGGTCACTTTCTGACGTGACCTCAAATATTAAATCACACCTCACGTTGTCATGGTGTGGAAGTTTGGAGAGTGGGGTTCCAGCTCAGGTGTTGACCTCGTCATCAGACCGTGGTTCAAAATTACGCGGTGTTGTCCACGGACCTTTTCCCTTCCGGATTGGTCCCGGGACGTCGTCAGTAGCCCGTTGTATTGCTCCTAGTGTGGTTTAAATTCAACTAACTATCTGTGCCTCTTTGGTAATTGTTATTTACATAGTTCTCCCCATAGTGAAACTACCCAGGAATGAACAAAACTCCTATGCCTGACTTACATCTTCTGAACTCATCACTCTTTTCACCTTCTTACACATCTACAAAGAGTGTACACAACAGTGGTTGTAAATTAAACAAAAGTGTATGGTTATGATGCAGTAGTTTGAATATGTTTCAAAAATTAGATACATTTAATTGGTGATACAATAAGATCCCCAACTGTATAACATAATAATTATCTGAAATAACTGCATGTAAAATAATAAAAATATAAATAATTTAATGCATGAAGGCTTTATCCAATAACAAAAATAGGAATTAAGTTTGTCCTTATTGGGAGCAATGCTGATCGATATTAATATCAATATATAATTTCTAGTCACTCTAAAAACCAAGATGTAAAGACACTTTAACTATTGTAGAAAATTCTTCATAAAATAGAGAAATTCCTTACTGTACCTATTGAACTGTTAGTAAATGGATTTTTCTACTCTTCTTTTCAACAGTAACTATCGTTTATCGCTACCTTGGATACATCCTTTTTCCGAAAAAGTCAGAGAAATAGTAAGAAATCTTAAAGATAGAAGCTAAGGAGGATTGGAGGTCTAGAGATAAGATGGTCACGGTTTCTATCCTTTATTTACGCATGCAGTTTGAATTTCCGATAACGAATTGAATGTATTTAGTGGGAAATGTGCAGAGTTGTAATTTAACAATTATTTGGTTAGTGTGAGAGAATTCTTGCATCACTTTTACAGACATACCAATTATTTACATCTGAAAGTGCTAGAATATATTAGAATTCTAAAAGTATGCATATAAATTTGGGTGTCTGTTTATGTTAATTTTTGTTTTTAATGTTTACATTTCACTAATTTTAGTCTAGAACGAAGTGAATATGAAACAAAGGTGTTTACTTTTCTTTACAAAATTTTAGTTTTAATAGTAAAGTTCTCTATTATTTGGGTTGCATTTTGTCAAGCTACAGTATTTTTTGTTTTGGTCATTTTCTAATTTCACTTGCATATTGCCTTTTCGTTTTGACCAAGCAAGTTATTTTAAATAACAATTTTAAAAGTATCCGTAAAATTGTGTCCTACTAGATACGGAAATAATTTTGCTTGAAAATGGCAAACAGATACATAAGTTGAAATGGAGCAAAAATATTCAGTGTACAAATACTTCACTTCTATTTACATATATTTTGCTTTTACGTTCCACTTCCTCCTTCGAAAACTTTTTTCTCAAAAATGTTGGTACTCAACATGCGATACAGCATTTCTGTAGTTGCAATACAGCATGTCTGTAGTTCATTGTTAGTTTTCAATGGATATTTTATGATTATAACTTTTACAACTTTTGTAATCTGTTTGGAATTAAAATTATTAATAGTAAAATATATGGATACTCCACAGGGCAATACAACATGTCTGTAGTTGACTGTTTTCAATAGATATTTTGTGGTTACAACTTAAACAACTTTTCTAACCTGATTGGAATAAAGTTATCAAATTATTAGTAAAAATTGTGAATACTTAACAGGCAATACAGCATATCTGTAATTACGATGCAACATCATGCAATACAGCATATTTAAAATTGCAATACAGTATCTGTAGTTGCAATACAGTATGTTTGAAGTTGCAATACAGCATGTTTGAAGTTGCAGTACAGCATATCTGTAGTTGCAATACAACATGTCTGTTGTTGGAATACAAAATGCCTGTAGTTGCAATACAACATGCCTGTAGTTGCAATACAGCATGTCTGAATTTGCAATACAGCATGTCTGAAGTAGCAATATATCATGTCTAGTTGACTGTTAGTTTTAAATAAATATTTGGTGACTACTACAACTTTTTTAACCTGTTTGAAATTCAAGATTTTTGCAGTGTAATTCACATTTCCCCATAAACTTCAAATGGAGTTTAAAAAGCAGAAGAGAGTAAGTGGACTGAGCGCGTACCATAAATCCACGCCTGTTCTTGTTAGGTTAAAAAAATAAGCCTATTCAACAGTTCTAAGCTCTACATTTCCATCCGTCTGTCGATAGCACATTTTATTGAAGACTGAATTTTTATCTTCCGTTTCCAGAAGGATCATTCCACATAAACCTTCCTCAAGGATCGCCTCCAGCAAGGAGCCCCGTTTTCACTCAATTACCCATTCACCCCTAGAAACGCCTTGTCTCGTGCACGTCAAGTCTTGGAAATCGGCCTCTCCATCAACCTTAAGTAATGGCACAGACAAGGGAAAGCGTTCGCATTTTCCATCGCTTTAGACAAAAAAATGGCGACGCGTTTTCTTGTAATAGTATGCAAAATGGGAGGGGGATTTGTTGCGTCTTTACACGAATTTGTCCTTATTTTCCTGAATATTTCATGCGATGCAGGCTGGAGTTATGTTAAAAGCGACGCAAAGTTAAAATTTTAGATAGACGAGACTGTTGGATAGTTGTTAGTTGCATGCAAATGTTAGATAAGGTCTTTAGTTATGTTGATGGTAAAGTCAATTGCGATAGGACTTAAAAAGTAATACTAATTATAATAGATGAGTGAAATACTTTTTATGTTTGGCGTTTACTTGGCTCATACGATATTCAGCAACTTATTTATCATTTCCTATTTTGAATAAAACGCAAGGCTGTTAGAATTGGAAAGTTAATATATCTTCTAAATATCAACCTTCCTAAAAGTAAATTAACCATCCAAGTGGTTTCGACGAGATACCTCGTCCATCAATATCTGACCAATTTGGTTAATGACGAGATACCTCATTATCAGGATATAGCAAATTGTTTGATGATGACGAGATCAAGATCTGGTTAGTTTTTTTCTAATGGCGAGATATCTCGTCCATTAAGATCTGATCAGTTTCGCTAATGACGAGATACCTCATGGAGACAACTACACCAACAGGGTTAAACATAATTAGGTTGATTCAGTTAATTTAAAATGAGTTTAAATTTTAAAATTAAGTTAATTTAAAATGAGTTTGAACCTTAAAATAAGACCCAAATTTGAATGGAGAAGAATACAATACAGTTTTTGAATCGGAAAATGTTTACCTATTTCTGTATGATGTACCGGCTTAAAAATGATGTTAGAAAATGCACTTTGGTGTTTTCGAAACGTAATAATGCTCTAAATTCATGAATGCTCACTAAGGCCAATGAAATGAATGTAACATCAAGGTGACATTGAGTTTCAGGGATTGAAAGTATTTATTGATCTATAATATATTTTAACAAAAATTAAAACAAAGTGTTGAAAAATAAATTGTATTGCCGATAAATCATCTCAAAACTACTAATTTACAGAAATAGATCATAAAAATTTCTGAAGACGTTATCTTTCTGGCAACTAAGGATTTAGTGCAATTGCATTTATGTAGATCCTTCACATGAAATAGTTAAACTACATATGAAATATGTCACATTAACTCATAATTTAAACCGTGTTTCATGCATGAACCATAGAGGAAATATAAAATTAAAATGAATAATGGTAACCTTTTTATGTGCCCAAGATCATGTGACCAAAACTAGTAGTAACGTGACCCTTAGATTACTTTTGTTTGTCGGGTGGAAATTCATAATCTGATCGGTCCACGGGACGGTAAAAGAAGCCCATCCTTTGATCAATAATCTGATTAGTTCGCGCAAGATATATATATATATATATATATATATATAATTCAAAATTACAAACCAAAACAAAGAGAAATCCAAAAATTTTAAAATCAAGAAATTTAAGAACATTTTGAAAAAAATGATGGAAGTGTTAGTGGATCAGGGCGTCATCAGGGAGGAGCCTCACCCAGTCAACACAATATGTCAATCATTTTTTTCAAAATTTTCTTAAATTTCTTGATTTCAAAATTTTTGGATTTCTCTTTGTTTTGGTTTGTAATTTTGAATTATTTTACTTTCCATGTTGTGTCCGCAGTTTTAGCGCGCATACATGGAGAGTTCTGTCTTCTGCTTTCTGGATTCTGCTTGACTATTTTTTACCCCCAACTTTTTTGGCCTTTTGGCTTTTTACTTGTCTGCTTTTCGATCTTTTGGCATTTTGCTGGTCTGCATTTCTATTATTTTACGTTTTAATGTTTTGTATATTTTGTAATTTGATTGTTTTTATTATATATATATATATATATATATATATATATACATATATACATATATATACATATATACATATATCTATATATATACATATACATACATATACATATACATATACATATACATATACATATATATATATATATATATATATATATATATATATATATATATATATATATATATATATATATATATATATATATATATATATATATATATATATATATATATATATATATATATATATATAAATGCGCATCCACATATCTACTTGCCATAAGATGTTTTACCACCAACTGAGGAAATACAATGCCAAATCGGCCAACCAAAGCAGTTTTTCAGAGAGCAATCACGTGAGTACTAGTCAAAATGTGATTCCACTTTTTGAAGCTCCTCTCAATAAAAATGCTTTGTCCATTAATACTTCCCGTTTATGGTGTGGATCAGTTCAAAACGAATGTACAAATATTCAAAACGAAATATATACAAAAAATTGATAAGACCACAAATAATTAAATCGGAGAACATCACTTACAAAAGAAACTTATTGTGGTTCATTTGTTTATCATAGAAATGTTAAACAAAATCATAGATTTATTTGAAACATATTGTATACGACATATAGTGACTTTTCAATTCAGAATTCAAACATATATATTTTAGAAACATTAGTTTGATGAATTCATATCAGAAAGTAAAGCAGACACCATATGAAAATCCTGCTTTCATTTCAATTTATAGCCAAACTAGATTTTATTTTCAACTTTAAATATAGCTATACAGCTAGAGAAGGGAAATAGAATCTCAGATTTAATGAATTCCCTGAAGAGGCAAATCGAAGTTTTGTTGACAGCATTCAAAGGCGGCTTTAAATAAGAACTGGAGAAAAATATGTTTGGAATTTGAGAGCTTTCCGAGAAAGCGCATGGGAGGGTTCAATTTTTAAAAGACACAAACCTACCTTTTTACTTTTTAAAGTTAAAAGTTCTATTCTTTTGCAGAATTTAAAAATCTACATGTCAAAAGACAGCGAATAATTTAGAATGAAAAAAAATCTAAAAAATTATTTAAGTTTGATTTGTGTAGTTCAACGATCTTTAATTATGTGCTTCGAATGATTTAAGGCTAAGATAAATACAAAGTAAGAAATGATGCACTTAAATAACCCAATCGGGATATAAAGACAACATATTGTTCTCATTGTCCATTGTATGAGAACCTTCCAACCTTGACTTATGCCAAGTAACTCCTCATTGTATATATACCAGTAATTTTCAAGGAAAAAGACCATATTCTTTTTATCGCACAAATACGTATATCATTCCCCTACCTACAAATTTCGACTATTTGCAGTTGTTTGGAGGATTTTTCATAAGCTTAATATTATAAGGAGCTTAATATTATAATAAATGGCAAACTTTCAAAATTTGTATGTAGTTATTAGTATATGGTTCATACAAAGTGCCTTGTTTTGACTCACAAAGTTTGGATATATAGATTCAATATTTTTCTGAACGGAGAAACACATCAGAAAGTAATTTGCAAAGAATATATATAGTTATTTTCGACTCAACAATTAACGGTGTTCATAAAATTTTGAAATGATTATTTTTAAGCTTCTTTCAATTAATAACGAAGCATTGTTAGATAGATAATATTATTTGTAAATTGTTGTTCATACCATTTTTACTATAGCTGTCAAATTGCTAAATTGTCTTATGTGGAAGCTCTTATGATTGAAAACATGTATACTTAGCTTTATATATATTCAGACATTACTCTTTAAGAGTGTAAGGATTATCCTATATTAAAAATAATTCCTCAATCTAATTTTTAATAATTCAGGGAAGACTTATTTTCTTCAAAGATGTTCGAGCTTTATTTCCTCAATACTTATAACAAATGGACTAATTTTCTTTCTCATTTAGAGGGAAACTATCATTGAAATATATTCAGTTGAATTAGGATTCTTTGCAATACCTTGTACAGCAAATAAGTTCTAGCATAAACGTACATTATTAGTTCTTCAATAATAAGTTAAGAAATAACAAATACAATACCTGTTTCATTTGGGAAAAAATTTTAGATTTAAATAGGGATGTTAATTAATGACTGACTCAGCAAAGCCTTAGTTGTTCTAGGTCAGCAGTCAAACTATCCATCCTTTCGAAAAATAAAATTTGTTTAGTCACTCCCTTTACATTTTCAATAATAAATTACCTCACAACAAATCAAATGCTCGTTTATCATATATAAAAAGTAAGTAGTGCATTTTATAAGGTTTTGCAGTTGTGAATAAATGAAGATTTTCCCCAGAAAGAGATGATCAAACTATTCATTTCCAGACCAACGTTTCATTTGTATTTCCAAATTATTTTGCCGATTGATCTTGGTTTCTAGACGTTTTTGAAATATGAATTTGAAACAATGTTTCAAGCATTTAAATGGATATAAATATTTTAGTGAAAAGGCTTAAATATATAAAAAATAGTTTCTGTGGAATTCTCATATATTTGTAACTCATACAGGTCTTCAGAGCTTTATGGATGCTTCAAACAATAAGGATTGCAAATTTATCTCTTGTTTTCGACAAACAGTACATTTTAAGGGCAAAAGAAAACGAAAAAAGATTCTGTTCTGCAAAGTTAGAATAAAATATACTCCAATTAGGGCCAAACATGTGTCGCCTATTGGTGATCCAGCCTGTAGCTTGGCAACCACGACACATTTGCATTGTTGTGATAACGTATGATTACGGTTTTAGACGTAAACGTCATTTACCTTGGAGACAAAAGAATAGTTATTTGAGGTAGTTATTTGAAAATGAATATGCTTTATATATTAAGGCAAATGTGAATACAATTTCATGTTTAGTTTTAGAAATGTATGTGTACTTAGCTATTACATGGTTAAAAACAAATATTTTCATTTTATTTTAAAAAGCTGTGCACATGCTCAATGGAAATTGAAGGTAGGGAGAGTTGAATCTACGTCGCACTGGAGTAACACAACATGCCATTAGCGAAGATCCGGGATGTATCTCAAAGGTATCCGACGACAACACCTCGTAATCTTGAACCACGATGAGATGATGCGGTCAACACCTGAGCTGGCACCCCACTCTCCAAACTTCCACACCACGCCAACGTGAAAAGGAAATTAGAAAAATGTATATATTTGTACAAGTTAAATATTGATTATTTCCAATACATGCTTTCAATATTCCATGAGGAATCCGTGACATAACACGGTTCTGGGGCTTAGAGTGCAAACGAGGTGACTCTGAATTAATTGCACCATCATGTGACATAATAACTCAAAACTTATTTTAACTCACAAACGTAACCCTAAATAAATCATGAGATGCACTGAGAAATCACCTCATTTCATATTTCAAACAGCTGCCTGTGCTCATTGAAATCACTTCAAGTCAAACAAAACCGAAATCAATAACTCATCCTTCGAATTATCTCTCAAGAATGCAAATGGCTCATTAGGATTCCAATTGCGGACTTCAGAACACGCTGGAATAGGCATGAATGGAGGCGTAAAATAGTGTAAGGTAAGTAGTGAAATCAGTCGATTTTGAGTGATTTGGCCTGATTAGCAAAGGCTAATTGAGAACCTAATTATGGAATTACAAATGCAAGAACTATAGAAATTCTTTCTGTATTTTTTCTGCAGTCACCTCGATTTCTAAAATTCATATTTGAGATATTTATTTGAAAGTGAATATACTTTTTATGTTAAGATGTTAAGACAAATGCGAATACAATTTCATGTTTAGTTTTAGAAAATGTATATATACCCCCCTTTATTCGCACATCATTCGTAGATCCAATTCAAAAGTACCATTCATTAAAGAATAATTTCTTCTATAAATTTATTTTCCTGAAATTTGCATAAGGGACCATCTTCGTATCAAATTGCTTATAAGCATAATTTTCATGAGGACACGATTTTGGAGACACATTTGGTCTAATTTCCAACTCAAAAAGGCGTTTTACCTGTTTTGTCTCCATAAAGTTATTTTTCCATGTGGTTTATCTCTTAGAAATAAACCACATTATGTGTTATTCTATACTGATGCCTATAATTTCTCTGCATGGTGATTAATGTAACAGTTTTAGATTCATGAACGAATTAAACGGTTTGTAGAATTCTTTCAACCATAAAGCGGATATTAAACCTAAATAGTTCCCTGAATGAAAGGTAATATAAAAAACTTCTACTCAGCTGGGTATGCTAATGTTATTCTGTAAAGCTATATATAGTGGGAGTACATAGTATATAGTAGTATAACAGGAAATATTTTTCTCTCTGCATAATTCGTTTCATTCATATTAAGAAACTTTCACATATGTATTTTCAAAAGATTTTTTAAATACATTAATTTATTGACACAGACGTAGGACTAATTTTTTAAATAAGCTTAGAAGACACACCACGGCACTTAAAACCTTTTTAATTTCTTAATAAGACCATCTTAAGAATATGACTGCGTAATTTGGAATCCATCGTATAAAAATATCGTAATTACAATATTGGAAAAATTCAAAACAGGTTTCAAAGGACTTTCTCTTTAAAGATCTGGGTTTGTGTGAAGATCAACCGTATTGTCCCCTTTTGTTATCCCCCAGATGCAATGTCTTCACTAGAATGCAGAATGAATAACATAACAAAATAAATGAACAAACCTGCTTATGAAATATATATTCGTGTACTCTCATATAATACTCAAAATGAAATTGTTTTCCAGAAAACGTTTCTCAGAAAAAAATATTTGAAAAATCTACTATTCGTACACTTTGTCAGAACGATCAATAGTTTACCTCAACCCATGATATTTTTTTGGCGATTTAAGAAATTTGATAACCTTAACGTTTGAAAAGTGGGTTTTTGATTTTTTTTCTCTGTGGTTGGTGTATCGACGGTAAATTTTTTCTTTCATCTATCAGTATTGTTCCATGTAATTTTTATTTTGTACTTTTATGATGTGGTTCTTGTATAACTGTATTGTTTTTTCTCTGTCAAGTAACTGGTGTGGTCCGTTTGGCAGCAGTATAAATAAATAAATTCATGTTATTGGTCAAAACTCCATAAAATTTCCATAAAATCAATGAACTCGTAAGATAAATACATTTTGCATCGAAACTAAATTGAAATATTTTTTATATTGTATATTTGTTACTTTATATTCGAACTACACTCATGTCCAAAAGTTAAGCATAATTCTTAAAATGCCAAAATATCGGAGTAAATACGGATATAAAGGTTAAAAATCACTTGTGGAGAATCGTGGGACGAAGGTAAAACATTGTGCATATGCAAAACAGTTCAGTCTACGTCGCTTGCGCAAAGCACCGGTGAAAGTCGGAACGAGTATACAACTGCCTCCAGCGGCATGGCCAGTTTAGACAGAAATTTCGAAATTGCTGCGGTACGGAGCGTTGTTAACAATCAATAAGGACGAAAGATGTCACAAATATGCCAACTGGACATGTTTGTGAAGGGATGAATTATTGGAATGCCGGAATCCGGACGATCCCAAACCGAAGCGTCTCGAATTCTGAATGTGCCTCAGTGTGTGATCTCCAGACTGGCAGATGTTTCAAACCACTGGAGATGTTAACCGACGACCAGTACCAAGTCGGTCATGGGTAACAACCTCTCGGCAAGACCGATATTTGGCGATAACTGCACGACGTCAGAGGAACCTTTCAGCCCTGACAGCCGCCAAAGGAGTCATAGTTTCGAGACAAACTGTTTACAGGAGACTCAGACACGTTAGTATATGTGCCAGACAACAGGCAGTTTGCATCCCCTCGACGTCTGTACAGAAACGCGCACGTTTACAGTGGAGTTCGGAACATCGCCAGTGGAGTCGACAACAGTGGGGCAATGTCATGTTCACAGACGAGTCCAGATTTAGTCTGTAAACTGATTCTCGTCTCACCACGATCTGGAGAGAACGTGGAACGCGTTTTTACCCGGGAAACTTCACGGAAAGACATCGCTTTCCTTCAAGGGGAGTTATTGTCTGGGCAGGTATCATGCTGGATGGCCGCACAGACTCCCACATCTTTGACACGGGGTCTGTTACCTGTCGAGAGACGAAGTCCATGAACATACCGTTCGCCTGTTTCGAAGTGCTGTCGGTCCTGGTTTCATATTCATGAATGATAACGCGCCTCCTCACCATGCAGCCGTGGTCGACACCTTCCTTCAAAGTGAAGACATCCACCGCATGCAGTGGCCTGCCAACTCTCCTGATCTGAATCCTATAGAGCATGCTCGATATGCTCGGGAGACATATTGCAGCTCTCCGCCACCCACCAAGCTCCGTTCCGGAATTGAAAACTGCTCTCCGTGAGACTTGGAACTCTTTGAGCTCACAACTCATCCATACCCTCATCGATAGTTTTGCAGCATGCGTGGCTACCAGAGGTTCCCACGCACCGTATTAAACTTCAGCATCACATTGTTTTAATCATTCTGTTTCACTAAAGTTGACTAACAGATGTTCCCACGCACCGTATTAAACTTCAGCATCACATTGTTTTAATCATTCTGTTTCACTAAAGTTGACTACCAGATGTTCCCACGCACCGTATTAAACTTCAGCATCACATTGTTTTAATCATTCTGTTTCACTAAAGTTGACACTCGTATTGTGAACCTTTTTCTTCCAACTCTTTTCTTTGGATAATAAAGGCATTATTATCCTTCTTTTGAATTGTTTTCTTCTACGTATAGCCCTATTACACTCGCATACCACGTTTCTCTCCATTCCGATGTAGATTTTCTGAAATATTCAAATAAACAGCAATTATGCTTAACATTTGGACATGAGTGTACATATTTATGGTAGGTAGTAGAATGGAATATATGCATGGACATGAAAGAAGCTATCACGAAAGTGCATATTCCTTGATTTAGTATAAAATTGTTTGAGAGCCGTGGTTGTCCAGGTGGTAGAGTCACTGATTACCAACCAGAAGGATGGGAGTTCGGAACGTACGTTTGGGATGTCAATCCTTAGGTAGGTAGTTGACTTAACGTCGCAGTGGAGCAACACAACGGGCTATTGATGATGGTCTGGGATCAACCGCGAAGGGAAAGATTCGAGGATAGTATCTCGTAATTTTGAACCACGATCAGATGACGAGGTCAACACCTGAGCTGGTTTTGAGAACACTCTCCAAACTTCTACACCACGCCAACGTGAGATTATTTGAGGCCACGACAGATTTAACGTGCATCAACCTCCACCTACACGACAGTCTTTGATTGGATCGAGTTTCGAATTTGCCACCCTCCGGTTGCTAAATCGCTACTCTGTCAACCGGTCTACTGCGGTCCCGCCAATCCTTAAGACTGAGATTCTAAAATATGCAATGCTGTAGACAACTATAGTGCGTTCCCAAAACACCTATTTGAATGAGTAATCCAACATTTTTTGTTAAAAGAACTCTGATGGAAACTATCACTTAATATGAGTGCTGCAAGAAAAATCAATACTTAACGATAATTATGTCCAAAATAATGCTTCAGAAATAATTAAATGATCAATGATTGGCACCTAAATTTAATATTGTAAAATTTAATACAGAAATTATTACAATAGTTTTTTTCGTTATTATTCTTAAAAACAGACTAATGGAGGTAAGTACGCAAAATGATTACATTAATTTTCATTCATTATCATTCTTAGAATACGGACTACAAGGGTTTAATTTGAAGCAATCTAATGGAGAAGTTAATTTACTTATTAGAAAGGATGTGTTAGACAAAGAACTAAACATAAAGAATTACTCTTTGCCATGCACCAAGTATATTTGTCTTACAAAAGTACCCATCAGTGAAAAAATTAAATTATGATGCACATACCAGACTATGTCTGAAAACGTCTGTGATATCCTTTGACATCCTTTTATACTTAATTTTGTTTTAGAATAATTAGTTACAGATTTTTCATAATTTTTAATATTCATAAATTTAATTTCATAAATTCTGCAGTATGTCTAATAATACATGGGTTAATAGTAAAGATTAAAAGAATATGTGGTATAATTCTTCATGAACTTTTCTATGAAATCTGAATTGGTTAAACTCAGTCTTTTGGTAACTTGAATTTTCTAAATGTAAATTTAATCATCTGATTTTTGTATTTATTTTTATCGTCTGTCTTATTCTTGGAAAAGTTCAGACGGATTTTTAAAACTTTAAATTTATTAATATTTTTTTCATTACAGTACTTTTGTTCGTAGTGTTTTATGTGTGCTCAGCCCTTTTATTTATTAAACAGTTGCAAAATTAATAATGAGTTTCGGATAGCTTTACTTCAAAAGATTTTCTAAACATTTTTTTTTGGTTTTACATTATTGAAACATTCTTTTTTGCTATTTCTGTTTAAAAGCATGTGACGTCAATGAATAAGAAAGGATTTGCGAGTCAGATTTAAGGACACTTTTCACACCCTATGTCATTCTGTTACCATGCGAAAGCACATTGTTCAATTTAGATTATGAATGTTGAAGGTTGTATTTTGAATGCTTTCAAATCTATTTCTCTTTTTTATTAAACTTGTGTCAGATCATGCAATTTGAACTTGCGTGACTCCTATATTTAGCAATTACAGATTATTATTTATTATAGTTAATTAAGTTTTTAATTATTTACTACATGAAAATATTTTTTAATATAACTTTGCTTTTTATTTTTTTAAAAGGTTTTTCCTAAACACGTTTACTCGATTCTTCATTTGATCCTAGTTCAACGTCTACTGTTTCCATTTTATTTTACTTATGTATATGCAAGTTTTACCATAGAACACCTTTTTACAAATTAGTATATTAAAGAACTATCTATTTTCATATTAGTAATGAAGAAGACTTTTCTTCGAAGAACATTTTTAGCAAAATATAATGCTAATGGGATGTTTATTCTATATTTATCTTTAAACATAGAAATCTGTATCTTAACTTCTCAAGTACATTTTCAATTTGTTCTTAATCACAACATGACATAAATTCTGGATTTAGATTTAAGTATCATATTTATTGAAGTCGATTCCTATGTGTTCTAACTTTTAACGCTAAGACCTACTTTATTCCTATTTTACAATCTAAACTTAAAATACCGGTTTACTATAAATTATAGCATGGTAGTTTATTTGACAAAACGTGCCAGATCAACTCCCATTAAATAATAAAAGAAAATGACTAAAATATTTTAGACTTATGGTAATTGGTAATTGAATTAACGTCGCACTGGAGCAGCACAACGGGCTATAAGATTTATGTATACAATAAATTATGTTTGTCAAATATTCAGTACAAATAAATGTACACTAAATCATATTTGACAAGCCTAGTATAGTAAATAATGAAAATTTTAATTATTGAATTTTCTGAATTTCTTAAAAATATTGGTACACATTTTGTATTGATAGAAAACAATACATTAAATTATTTTTACAAATAAAATTATTATGGGAGAAATTTAGGGCAAAACTTAAAAACAGCACCAGCTCATCGCCAAATTGGGAACTAAACTTTAATTTTCGTCGCGAAATGGATATTTGGATAGTCCTATGACAAGTTACCATATTCCATAAATATCGCCAATTATTGATGTAAAAGTATTGCCAATTGGCGATGGTACCGTGTTCTTGAGCCTAACAAAATTTTAGATGCTTTACATAAACTCACAAGTGAGTTTCATCTAGAAATTCATACCGGACAAACTTATCTTTATTATTACATATCTAAGTAAACCGGATGTTAACCATACACAATAGCCCATTCTAAACAAAGACATGAGTAATTAAATTTAATCAAGCTGTGTTTCTAAGACACCCTGCTGTTCTCCAGATGCAAGGTCAGCTATTTTCGAAACTTCTAATTACCTTCGAACGGGTCCATTAAGTTGCGAAATATTCATTAAGCCAGAACTTTAAATTAATAAAAAGCTGATTAATTTTACTCTCCACTGAGAAGTAATTTTCTAGACACAGGCTATCTTTCAAACTCATACTGTAAGAGGATTAATTAAGCTTTACATTATTAATTTATTAAGCAGTGTTGAGAAGTTAATTTTTTATAAGAAATTTTTATTTTTAGTTATTGGTTTGATAATCTTAATTTTTCTTATTTAAAGCTTCCTGGGATAGAAGAAGACTTTGAGATGTTCGATAGAATTAATTGAAGAAAAACTAGTTTTATTTTGAACGTTTTCTTAAGAAAATGAATTTCGTCAATTAAGTCGATCCATCAATTTGATTTTTATATTTCTATAGATTAGCGAGTAACTTTTCGATATTAAATGCAGTAGTTATGTCAACAATATTTATTTGCCATTTATTTTCATCTAATACTCAAAATCAATGAAGTCGAACTGTAAATGGAACTCTAATTTTCATATCCATTTAAGAATATTTATCATTCAAATTATAAGCTTAAAGTTGCTTTTATAAGAGGGTTTTTCAGTGCAAAGAAATAAGCCAGATGGAAGAGAGGGAGTTTACATCTTATTACCCAAACGCTCTCGCTTCAGATATGATCCCGGACCCTCGCCAATAGCCCATTATGTTGCTCCACTGCGACGTTAATTGAAATACCTACCTACCAAAATGCTCTCGCATGCCACAAATCGGGGTTACCTTGAAATGTAGTTTATCTTCGTTTTAGCCACGTTTGGCGTTTAATAATTGACTTTAATAAATTGACTATATCAAATAAGAATTCATTCTTTGTAATTTTTATTGACATAAGCTTAAGAATTTTAGAAACAAACACTTCTCTATCACAGTAAAATTACTCATAGTAAAGACATAAATCAAAGATGTTTACCCGAAGAACAATAGAATATTAGAATATTTGACGATCATTCTCGTATAAAATACTAAAAACCTAATTTTTATTTTTGACATTTACGACATATATGGATATTTTTATGTTAAGTTCTTAAATTTTGGATGAACTATTTCAAACACATAGATCATACATCACATTTAAGCATAAGCTTAAAGAAATTGGTATGCTTTAGTTTTAATTTCAGATTTTAAGTTTGGTTTAATCATTCCTCCTGCAGTAGACATCGACCGTTAAGAAATAAACTAAAAACCGATAGTAAAATAAGGGGTTATTCAATACAGAATTTAAACTACCAAAGGCTAACGCAATAGCGATGTATAGTAACTACATTAGAAATTAAAATAGTGTAATTCAGATTTATTTCATTCAACAACAATATTCAAAAGAAACGTTTCGTTGAATTCAAACACAAAATATTATGCATTTACTATAGTATACATATGTTTAAATATTCAATCTGCTTAGCTAAATTTAGCGGCATGTATATTTTACTTCCACATTGCTTATATTATATTTTACATTACTACAATTATAAAATATTTTATACTCATATATTTATATATCGCGAGGGATTATAAAAAAATGCAAATTTCCAATTATCAAGTAAAATACAATTGTTTAAAATAATACGTTTTCCTAGCAAAACTTAAATAAAAAATAAGATTTATTTATCACCAAATTGTAACACAATTTATTTTATATATGTTTCAAAACTACTACACAATTCCATCAGAATATTTTTAATTAAACCGTTTATATTCTCAATGAGAATTGAATTTGTTTTGTATTTTGTTTTGCCTACTTTAATTAAATCGCACACTTCTCTAGTTTTTAATAAGAAATTTGAATTTGCATGCACGAAGTATTGGCTAATTTTAACTTGTCAAAATTAATCCCAACTTATCCTTGAAGTAAACTTGACCTATTTAGGACCTTGCTCCATAAATTTTACAACCAATTCTCCTACTAAAAATTTAAAATCTAATTCTCCAACTAAAAATTTAAAATCGAATCCTACTTCTATTTTAAAAACTTTAAATTGCCAGAAAGAAACTTAATTTTTCTCCAAGTAAAAATTTTAAATTGCAGTCTCCAAAGTTTGTGCTTTCTGTTTAATGCAGTAACTCGTAAATTTGAATCTTCGCTTTTAGAAATACTACGCAGAAGAAAACTTAAAATTTTAAAGTATTAAAACAGTTCTGTGAGCAGGAGTTTGCGAAAATAGGCAATTTGAATCCCTTTAGTTCCCAAACATAAACAGAATTTTATTCATTAAATGGGTTCAAAGAAGCGTTAGAAAATTTTAATTTTATGCATATTTGATACTCTTGAAGTTTCGATAATTTTTTTCCAAATCACTTAAGAATATTTGATTCCACTTATTTCACACTCTTAATCCACATAAGTATTGCCACAGGCCACATTAAAAGTTTACATTTTCAAATGTAATCAGCACAATTTCAACTTTGAATCTTAAATTTTAAACGTATTACACAGAAAACTTTTTAAGTATTAAAACTGCTATTTAAAACACTTCTGTGAGCAGGTGTTTGAGAAAATAGCTAATTTGTATCCCTTTAGTTCCCAAACATAAACAGAATTTTATTCATTAAATGGGTTCAAATAAGCGTTTGAAAACTTTAATATCATGCATATTTGAGAATCTTAAAGCTTCGATAATTTTCTTCTAAATCACTTTCGAACATTCGAAAACGATTGCACTTTCACACTTTCTCTTAATCCACACTATTATCGCTACAGGCCTCATTAAAAGTTCACATTTTAAAATGTAATCACGCAACTGCAATTCTAATAAACACCATGGCCAGAAGTCATGAAAACACCCCAAACAGAGAACTGCTACTGGGTAAACACTGCACCACCCAGCGTGCAACAGTTCCAAAACTCAACAGTTTGCAAAATAAGTGGGGAAAAAAATTACGCACCTTCTCACGAGGGAGATTCGTAATCAAATACCACGATGCAGATGTCATCCGCAGATAAGAGGCAAACTTCAGATGCTGTAACAATGTTTGTAAGTCATCAACAGCTTACGAACTTAACCTTGAGCTTTTGTAGTTGAGGGGTGGTAAACCGCCAGCCAATGGGAAGAGTGCTTCGCAGAAGAGCGGGAGGAGCAGTTCGAGAGATGCGGATGCTGGGATGGAGTTTCCTCCTGTGGAGGTGAGCGCGAACGATCCTTCGGTTTTCTCTACCCCAGGTTTCCCGGGCACATGCGCCTCTGGTGACGTCACTCCATGCGCGATGCATGTCTAGGAATGGGGAGGGGCGAGGGGGAGAATAGTCGGGAATCTGACGTCATGACCCTACCGAATATTTTGAAATTTCTGGAATAAATTAATTCAGTTTTGAAGTAACGGTCTGTAGTTTCGGGAATAAGAGAAAAGTTGGAATGCAGGTATTTTTAGTTTCTTAAGATAACTCATTAAAGTGATGAATAGATCATGGTCCTATGTATATGTATATATATACATATATACATTTAAATGAGCTGGCACCCCACTCTCCTAACTTCTATCCACGCCAGCGAGAAGATATTTGAGGCCGCTTCAGATTTAAAGTGCGTCATCCCCAAGCACTAACGGTCTTTGATTGGACCGTGTTTTGAGCTCGCAACCCTCCTGTAGCTAATCAGTTATTCTTCCAACTGGGCTACCGTGGTCCTGCTAAAAGAGGGAGATAAGAAGTATACCAGAAATTCTTTTTATGAGAAACAAGACAGATATGGAAAATAGTATAAGGAATTAAGGAAATAAAAGTGAGACCGCTTCATCAAGGGAGTCAGCTGGAGTCACTTTTAAAAAAGATGTTTTAAGTTTTTCCTCAACTTGCGTGAGGCTTAGCCAAAGAAATAAACTATATAGTAGACTATATAAAGAGTAAACTTTATATAACCATAGACTTGCAGACCCCAAACACACATCCAAATGCCGAGACGTGTAGCAACGGTAATATTAATTTAGCGAAAACTTCAATGTAGCTATTTGTGAAATAACGTTGGCTCCAATTTACTTCTATCTTAAATATTTATTTTTTACGAATGAGTATCGTCTAGGAATATTTTGCATCCGTATCTGGTCTTCGCCCCGGAAAAACGTATTCGGAGGGCCGTATCTGATTTGAAGGCCTGATAAAATTGTCTGGAGGACGGTATGTGGCCTGCGTACCGGTATAACCTTTTCGGAGATCCATATTTGGCCGGCGGGCCGGTAGGACTTTTCGGAGGGCCGTAGCTGATTTGCGGGTCCGTTAAACGTATCTCGTATGCTGACCTGATAAAAAAATTGGAGGGCCGTCTCTTGTCTACGGATCTTGTAAATCTATTCGGAGGGCCTTATCTTGATTACGGGCCTGATAAAAATACTTGGAGGGCCAAATCTGGGTGTGGGCCTGATAAAAATATTTGGAGGGCCGTCTCTTGTCTACGGATCTTGTAAATCTATTCGGAGGGCCTTATCTTGATTACGGGCCTGATAAAAATATTTGGAGGGCCGTCTCTTGTCTACGGATCTTGTAAATCTATTCGGAGGGCTTATCTTGATTACGGGCCTGATAAAAATACTTGGAGGGCCAAATCTGGGTGTGGGCCTGATAAAAATATTTGGAGGGCCGTCTCTTGTCTACGGATCTTGTAAATCTATTCGGAGGGCCTTATCTTGATTACGGGCCTGATAAAAATACTTGGAGGGCCAAATCTGGGTGTGGGCCTGATAAAAATATTTGGAGGGCCGTCTCTTGTCTACGGATCTTGTAAATCTATTCGAAGGGCCTTATCTTGATTACGGGCCTGATAAAAATACTTGGAGGGCCAAATCTGGGTGTGGGCCTGATAAAAATATTTGGAGGGCCGTCTCTTGTCTACGGATCTTGTAAATCTATTCGGAGGGCCTTATCTTGATTACGGGCCTGATAAAAATACTTGGAGGGCCAAATCTGGGTGTGGGCCTGATAAAAATATTTGGAGAGCCGTCTCTTGTCTACGGATCTTGTAAATCTATTCGGAGGGCCTTATCTTGATTACGGGCCTGATAAAAATATTTGGAGGGCCGTCTCTTGTCTACGGATCTTGTAAATCTATTCGGAGGGCTTATCTTGATTACGGGCCTGATAAAAATACTTGGAGGGCCAAATCTGGGTGTGGGCCTGATAAAAATATTTGGAGGGCCGTCTCTTGTCTACGGATCTTGTAAATCTATTCGGAGGGCCTTATCTTGATTACGGGCCTGATAAAAATACTTGGAGGGCCAAATCTGGGTGTGGGCCTGATAAAAATATTTGGAGAGCCGTCTCTTGTCTACGGATCTTGTAAATCTATTCGGAGGGCCTTATCTTGATTACGGGCCTGATAAAAATACTTGGAGGGCCAAATCTGGGTGTGGGCCTGATAAAAATATTTGGAGGGCCGTCTCTTGTCTACGGATCTTGTAAATCTATTCGGAGGGCCTTATCTTGATTACGGGCCTGATAAAAATACTTGGAGGGCCAAATCTGGGTGTGGGCCTGATAAAAATATTTGGAGGGCCGTCTCTTGTCTACGGATCTTGTAAATCTATTCGGAGGGCCTTATCTTGATTACGGGCCTGATAAAAATACTTGGAGGGCCAAATCTGGGTGTGGGCCTGATACAAATATTTGGATGCCTTATCTTCTCTTCGGACCTGAGATCAATCAATCTATTCGCTGCAACTGATTTATCTTATGCGGATGGTCCTTTATCACACAGGGGGCCTTTGTGGCTCAGTGGATGTGCCCACTGTGCTAGCAACCTTCAAGTTGTAGTCGGTGCATGTCCAATTCCTCCCTGTGTGTATTTCTCTCTTTTGTGTCAGTAAAATTTTCATTGTGTGTGTTTCTTTATTACTTGATATTGTATGTCTTGTGTGTGGCGTAACATGGCCAAATATGGCCCGTGCACAATAAAAAAACCTAACCTACCTACCTTACCGCACTGGCCATCGTAACCCAGTTGGAAGAAAAGCGGATTATCAGCTGGAGGGTCGCGAGTTCGAGACTCGATCCAACTAAAGACCGTCGTGTACAAGGAGGGGGTGCATGTTAAGCTTCTCGTAGCCTCAAATGTCCTCACTTTGGTGTCGAGTGGAATGGTATAACCTCGTCACCTGACCGTGGTTCAAAATTATTAACTGTTGTCTACGGATCTTCCCTTTCGTGATTGATCCTCAATAGCCCGTCGTGTTGCTCCAGTGAGACGTTAATTCAACTATTTACCTACCTTTATCACACGTGTGGGGTTTCTTGAAGACGGGCTAGTGAAACCTCATCCCGACGAGTACAACGTCTCTTCCTCAAACAGCTAATATTTACAACGAAAAGTAAAACTCTGAGAACTGAGGCATTGAACTTCAAGCATCGAATCTATTCCCGGAAAGCTTCCTTTCATCCAAAAGGAAAATCGCCGCATTTGTGAGTACGGATAATTTATATTAAGAATGAAGAAAATGAAAAATGAACTCCCCATGATACTGAAAGGCCATGAGACAGAATGACCTTGTGGGAGGAATTCCTCTTCCCCGCTCAATTCCAGCAAACAATAATCAGGGGACGGAGTTTCAAGAAATCATTAATCAAACACATTTCCCAGTAAAGGGTACTTAAAATGAACAGGGAATGCCGAATTCCAAGGAATAACGCCCCATTTGGAACCTCTTCGTAACCGAGTTCAGGTGACTTAAGGATCAGACCAATGAGAAAATGAACATTATTTTTGGAACGTTTCTTAGAAGATTTTGAAACATAATTAATTGGACTGAGCTATCATTAGCTTCATTAGTTTATTAATGCATTTATATAAGCCTACTTTTATCTAATATTTCTCGAATCTTTTAAAGTGGATTAGAGGCAATATGTTATAAATGAGGTAGAGATCAGATCAATGAGAAATGTGAGTATTTCCTTTTACGAATTTTTATTAGAATATCTTTTTTAGAAGCTTATTTAACCCTCCAAGTCGTTTTGACGAGATATCTCGTTCACAAAGATCTGATCAATTTTGCTATCGACGAGCTTTCTCGTTATCCAGATATTCCCGATTTTTTTTATGACGGAGACTAAGATCTGGTCAGTTTTCTTCTTATAACGAGAAATCTCGTCCTACAAGATATGGTCAGTTTTGCCAATGACGAGTTATCTCGTCGAAACAACGGCATCAGGAGGGTTAAACATAATTAGCTTGATTGAGTTATTATAAGCTTGATAAGTTGATTTAAGGTATTAAATTTTTATAATGCATACTACATTTTATCTTCACGTGTGGTACAAGTATTTTAAAATAGTTATTTTTTATTCTTACGAATAAAATTCTTTATTCAACTAAAGTGGATTGTAATATGAAGATGATATGAATTTGTTTAACCATCTGAGGGATTTACTCATATATTTCTGTTCTGCAACATGGCAATCTTCCTTGCATGACATACAACCAGTTTTTCCCTTCTTGACGAATAGAATCCCTCTAAGGATAGTTCAACCAATAGAAGTGGCTATTTAGTGTATCGTGAAGGGTAAGAGAAACAGTACTCGATTGAAAATGTCTTGACGCTCAAAAGGTTATAACGGTAGCTAACACTTTTATTTTTGCTTTAGCCCTCCAATTGACTTTGACGAGATATCTCGTCTATCAAGATCTGATCAATATTGCTGATAACGAGATTTATCCTCATCAATATATAGGCGATTTCTCCATGATGGCGAAATCAAGATCTGGTCAGTTTTGTCAATTTGACGAGTTACCTCATAGGGGCAACCACCTGGAGGGTTAATATTGTTTCTTTTTGTACTACATTCTTCTAATCTACAATTGTTATTTTCCCTGAACCACAGTTCAGTATATATTTTAAATATTTACAATTTTAAAAAATTACAAGATAAAAATAGAATGCTCTTATCGGTTTTCTATCACTGGTTTCTTTATTGTTATCGATTTTTGATTATTTGTTTGTTAGAGTGGGAAAAGAGATTTTGGAAAAGCAAAATGGATGTATGGTCATGAAAATAAAATACAGCTCTGAAAAAGCATTTGTGTCGATGCAATCGAGATAATGCAACTGTTAAAGAGATCGAAAGAACATCGATAAAAAAAATAAGATGTTTACTTACCTTTTAAGAACATGTTATGTCGAAAATATTTGAAATGAAATGTATGGTTCATATATTAGCTCGGACTAGACATCTTTTAGTGGGTAAAACATCCAATTAATAGTTAAGAATGAGTTTTGAACTTTTAAAAATTAATGAACTAATTAAGAATTTTTACAGGGTATATTATCAATGAAATTTTTTTCTCTGCGCACTGAAAAGCTGCCACAGCTGCGATGTTAAGGGGTAAAGATAGAATTAACAATTTTGGCAGTTTTAAAGCCTACAGAAGCATATTTTAAGTCTTTTGACATATAAAACTAGAAATTCAGTTTTTTGAGTTATGCAGATATTGCAGCTGGGGCTTGGTATGTTATCTGAACCTAATAAATTGTAAATTCATCTTCTAAAGTCGGAATGAAAGCATAAAATTTAACCCATTTACATGTTCCATTGAGTTAAAAATTAAGAAAATAATATGAAATTATTTCCGCATCAAGTATTATAGCAGAAATAGTATAAGGTGTGTTGAAAATGTGAAACTAGTAAATCTCATATATTTAATTATATAAAGGGTTGAAAACGTGAAACCTCATAAACAGCGACTTATAAATAATATGACAATATATTTGGTGTAGTAATAGATTCTTCCCGTAAAAGTAACTCTTGTATGTTCGAAACTGGTTTTAATGTGAGGTTACGTATGTTTCGAACTAACGAAACAAGTCAAAAGGTCTTGGAGGTAAACAAAATTACAAAACCGAGATTTCATACGTACATTTTAAAAGCTGCTGACAACATATCATACATAGATATTTTAATTAACGTCTAACTGAAGAAACACAACGGGCTATTATCGACGGTCCGGGATCAAACCCGAAGCGAAAGATCCGAGACAACACCACGTAATTTTGAACCACGGTCAGATGACGAGGTCACACCTTAGCTGGCGCCCCACTATACAAACTTCCACACCACGCCAGTGTGAGTACATTTGAGGCCACGGCAGATTTAACGTGCACCAGCCCCTTTGTATACGACGGTCTTTGGTTGGATTCGAACTCAAAACCATCTGGTTGCTAATCCGTTACTCTTCCAACCGGGCTACTGCGGCTCCTATATCATGCATAGAATTAAGTTCTAAAGCACAATTTGGTCTTATGTATTCTTACTTATCACAAAAATGTGACACCATTACATATCTATTTATTAAAATTTTGATATTTATCTAAGATATATTATAAAATGTACACGTAGAACGTCCCATATATACTGCACAATAATGAGGCTATTGATCTGCTTGTTTATCCAAAGTCGACTTAATTTTAGATCTGAAATTAGAACTAATGGTTATTGTTTCAAAGATGATATGTATTATCGAGAAAGACAATGCATTCATTATTTCCGAGACTCTTAGATTTAGAACAAGATATCCCATTCTATTAGTTTCCAAGAACTACAGGATTTTATAAATAGCTTGAAAATAGATCTTAAATTTATCATGGTCATATCGTAAGAAGTTCCTAGCCTTTGCAGACGAGATTATTTTATTTTTAGCTACCCGGATATATTCTTTCGAACTGAGATATCTGTATCATATCCTTTTTGTCCCTTAAGAAATATTTTATTTCAAATATTTCTTGACATTATTTTTAAGTCAGGCTTCCTTTTAAAGGGGACATGATCGAAAAATCGATGTTTTAATTTTAGCGTTAAACATTATTTGATATCAAATTATGTGGAGCGCAAAAATAATTTTTTTAATTACAGTTTTGACGGAGTTACATGCACGACAACATACACGTAGTAGATAAGTATAGTAAGTCTACTACAAAAACGTGCTTTTTTCTTGAGATTTTTTGACATTCTTCCGATTTCAAAATTTTCCCAGCGCAATAAATCGATTTACTTGAGTTTTTTGGTAAATCCTTGAGATTTGTTGTATGTGTATCTTAGCGCAAATGGGAAATTCATCATGCATCAACCATTCTCTTAATTCAAATTTACACTACCTAAAAATTGGTCTCTGCAATATGGTAGGTAGGTATTTTAATTAACATTGCACTGAAACATAACAACAGGCTATTGGTAACTGTCCTGGAACAATCCCGAAGGGAAATATCCGAGGACAACACCTCATTATTTTGAACCACGATCAGATGACGAAGCAGCAACTGATCTGGCACCCCACTCTCCAAACTTCCCACCACGCCAACGTGAGGACATTTGAGGTCACGACAGATTTAACGTGCACCAGCCTCCCTTTGTACACGACGGTTTTTTGGTTGAATTCGAACTCGTAACCTCCCCGTTGCTAATTCGTTACTCTTTCTACCGGGTTACGCGGTCCTTCTGCAATAGGGAAAATCATTGTAGCATTTCAAAAGACGTTCTATTGATCATTATAATAACATTTGAAACAACTAGAATCAATAGCTTCAATTTATTTTAATTGTCGCAACTCATCTTATTCATGTTGTGCATTTGAAGAAATTTACCTAAAACTTTTGATTGAAACTGCAATATTTGGAGGATTTGATTCTCTCCTGCCTTTTTTAGATAATTCCTATTACCTTTCCTTTCATAGATTACTCGTAATATCATATAAAAGTACCAACGACTTCGATATACGATAAAACTGATTTTATATATCGATAGATGTTTCCTCCTTGATCGTCAGGAATCGATTCATTTCGTTAGAATTGCTAAATGTCAGCAGTTTGAATGGATTTATCTTGTGGTAGAAAGCGTCAAAAGAAAACGTTTTGGTCTTTCATGCTCTAGAAGTACAGGGTGGCCAAAAAATAATTTTCTCTCTTTGGAGGCATCTGTAGCTAAATCGAATGAACGGAATCGAATCAAATTGGCACTGAGACATTTAGACTTATGGGGAGATATATTCTACGAAAAATAATTTAGTACCAAAAGTCGTACCTCAATCTCTTCCCAAGACGAAACACTTTTTCCGATAATTACTAATCGTCATTCGACAATGGTTAAGAGAGGCTTTCCCATGTTTAATTTCAACCGATGACTGATAAACTCTGTTGCAAGTGCGACCGGAGAGTTGTGTTAGAATGCGGAGCCATATTCAACCCTCACAAAAATCGTTGCAACGAATTTAAAGTCAAACAATGTATTTATCAAATCCAATAATCAACACACTGTTCTCTTACCGTTTCAGACCGAATTAGTTTTACTATCGCTGTTGTATGCACGTCAAAAAATTTATGTTTGGAAGAGGGTAATAATCAAAGTTTCACCTTATGCGGGTATTTAACCTCCAGCTCTAGATGTTTTGTTAAGTAAATTTCTTTAAAACAAATATCTAGTTACTTCAGTGTCTAAAAAATTTGCGATTTTTCTTAACAAATTTCTAGACTAAATAAATATCCTTCTTCCCATTAATACATGTAAAATATAAGGAAACGATTATTTAATTTAATACTAGTTACTATATGTAGATTAGAGTAAAATAAAAAGCATTTTCATATTAGCGTATTAAATACTGGGTGGGGTTCCAGCTCCAGGTGTTGTTCTCATCATCCGACAGTGGTTCAAAATTACAAGGCGTTGTCCCTGATTCTTTCCCTTTGGAATTGATCGTGGACAGTCGCCAATAGCCCGTTGTGTTGCTCCAGTGTGACGTTAATTAACTACCTACCGTATCGAAGAGGTTAGTTATTTAATTAACGTCGAACTGGAGCAACACAAAGAGCTATTGGTTAAGGTCCGGGATCCATCCCGATGGGAAAGATCCGAGGATAAAACCACGTAATTGTGAACCACGGTCGGATGACGAGGTCACACCTGAGCTGGGACCCGACTCACCAAACTTCTATACCACACCAATGTGAGGACATTTAAGGCCATGACAGATTTAAGGTGCACCAGCCTTAATATACACAACGGTCTTTGGTTGGATTCTAGCTCGCAGCCCTCCTGTTGCTAATTCGTTACTCTTCAAACCGGACTACCGTTGCTACCGTATCAAATAGTTTAATACAAAAGTACATTTTGCTATCTAAGGAGTCATTTAAGTGTTATGAGTTTCTTCAGGAAACAGTTCGAAAGTTTTTAATAAAAATACACAAGATCTAAAATTTAAAAATTAAAAATAAATCATCCTATTCAGTTTATATACCCTAATTTTTATTCTGAAGTGTTTTTAAGGAAGAAGCAAATAAAAGAAAAAATTGATTTGAAGGATTAGAACTTCACATTATACGTATAATTAATTTTTTTATTCAATAATTTTACTATTGAAATTTTAATCATATTGTTTCTGAAAAAAAACATCAGTTCTTTGTTTCTGTCCTTCACTATGTATTATTCTCAGGGAAAGTCTTTAAATTAGTAATTAGAAGACACTTATTTTGAAATTCACTATAGTGATATTAGCATACTATTATATATTTTTCAAATTTGCTTTGCAAAACGTTTTCCATAATAATAAACGCTGTGGTTAAATGCTTTTGCTATCTTTTTCCCCACGCATTTAACTAAGTTCATTATGCTACAGATTTAGCATGCACCAGCCCCAAGTATACGGCCGTCTTTGGTTGGATCGAGTTTCGAACTCTCAACCTCAGGTTACTAATCCGCTATCCTTCCAACCGGGATACTTTGGCCCCACACTTAGAGAATGCAGCTTAGTGAGTCGAAATGTTTCCCCTTCGTTTTCACAGAACTGTTTTTTTGACTTTGTGTATTTCACTTATAAGACGACAATATTTTCAGTAAATTTTTTATCTCAATCAATCAAATGATGGTTGAAAGAAGCATTCCCTTGTTTGAATCCGTCTTGACTGGTCAACTCTGTTTCTGGCAATTGGGCAGGAACCGAGTTTGAATACCAATCTGTTCAGTTCTCACAAAAAATTAAATCGAATTTAACGTGCTATGGCACATACCGGAAACCTGAATGCCTGTTACAATAAACCAAAGTAAAACAACGCATTTACGAAGTCCGATAATCAAGCCATTGTTCTCTTATCCTATCTTCCCAAGACGCAAATTCCATGGAAGCTTCGAGGAATTGACATAAAAGGTATCGATTTGCCTAACTCCAGAAAGAGTGCCATAAAGTGCCGTGTTTAGTTACCGGAGCTCTGGAACAGTTATCGGGAATTCGGATTTACCGGCCCATGTGGGAAAGGATAAAAATCGATAGTAAATAACGCCCGTCAGAGCTTTGTTTAAATTAAAATACCTTGGAAAGAGCTTGATAACCCTCTCTCGGGGTTTGTTGATTTCAAAACAATGCGTAATTAAATTCAACGAATCGCATTTAAACAGAGACATCTGACGAGTATGGATATGGGTACTTTGAAATCTCAAAGGCTGGGATTTTGATACTTTTGTATCTTTCTTTTAAAAAGACTAAAACGTTATTCGAGTGAATGGAAATGTGTTTTTTGAAAACCTAAGCTGATTTAAATGCCATGCATTTTTTGCGTGAATTTTCCACAAAATGTTTTTCCTCTAGCTTTTAGGTCAATTTGGGTTTTTTCTGTGTCATTATTAAGCACCTTCTGATGTCTTCAAGAATATGGCATTTTTAGATGATTTGTCTTACCCACTTTTTGACTTGTATAGGTCTTTAAAATTGGAAGTCATGCATGAAAAGTCTAGCTTTACAAAAAAGCTTTACAACTGTTTTGTCTTATAATTTCAGAACTAGAAGAAACACCCAGTAGATTAATATAGCGTCAAGTAGACGAAGGATGTTCGTACCGGACATAATCTTCGGACCGATAGTGCAGGCACACTGAGAGCAAGGAGGAGTCTACAATATGTCGAAATTCTGCGGTGCTGGGCGAACTTTGGGCCATTGTAACTTTGAATTACGTGGAATGAGGACTGAGCAAGTGGTGTCATTCGAAAGCTACTAAACTACGATACAATCACAGGTCTTTCTTCAATAAAATTATCCTTCAATATGAACAACAAACTGCACTTTAATCTTTCAAACTGCAAATTAATTGTTGAATATCCACACAATAAACAATCGTTCAAACTCCCTATGTCTGTTTCATTCATTACACAATCTAACATCAGGCCCAAGTATTCACGTCAAAACTCTGGTTTGTGTCCTCGACACAATCTACCAATTGTTTCACCCCTAAGGGGCAAAAATTTTGAGGACCTGAACAAAATGATGTAGTTTATTAAATGTGTTTAATGTTTAGTCTTCTAAGAGTGTCAAGATATTTTCAAATAATCTAGTATTGCTTTTACACCACATCACATTTGATGACCACATCTATTGGTTAAAAGAATGCTAGGAAAGATTCTATTGGTTGAGAAAGTCAAAACTGGTTAGAAATCATGTAGGTTAATGTACGGATATATTCGCGTGTGCCACTCAGTGTTTAAACCGTTGGCAGACCATAAAAATCATCATGTGTTGAAAATATACACTTGGGTCTGCTTTGTAATTCAGGGTTGATGAAATAAAAACTTTCAGTTTGCCATGACAAATAAAAGATATTCGATTAAATTCGATTCGTATTGTCAGTAAAATTCAAACATTCAATTTGACACAAGACATAGAAGTTGCATTTGTATTATTTTGCTTTCAAACTGCTTATTTGTTTCAGCACAATAAAGGCTTCCAGTTGGGCAGAGAAATCACAAAAGGTAAATTGTGTTTTAGAATAGATCCCTTCTTTTCCTTCACGCAACTCTTCTTTTTGGAAAACATTTTGAAAAATCTTATGTCAGTTTTGCAATTTATAGGTAAATTTGTATAGTTTTATCGGTCACAAAAACATTTCAATTGAGTTCCGTCGAGCAATGTTCAATCATTAAAATCCTTGCCTTTCTTTTTGTTATTTATACAGCCATACATGTTATGCAACTACATCATTATAAATATAAAAACAGTTCTTTGAATCAATAGAAAGATAGTGGATTAGTGTTTTGTACATATATTGGTTACAAAATTACGTGTATGTTCTAGGTATTGCCAACATTTATTTTTTATTAAGATGCAATATATTTGCCAACATTATTTTTATAATGATGCAATATATTTGCCAACGTTTATTTAATTAAGATTAAATACATTAATAATTTTTACTTTTTGTATCGAATAAATCTGTTCGTAAATCCAATATATCCATGCATTGTCACAAATAAATTAATGTAGCCTGCGCATTATGTAAATACAAGGAATATGTTTCTGAAATGGAGCTATTTATTTTTTACATGACATTTCAAATGTAACTGTTTTGTTTATCGAATGTTATATTAAACACTGTCAATCCCTAGGCAGTTCAATGCACATATTTTGAATTTATAAATGCATACATTTATTAAATTTATATTTAAAATTAAATGCTCTCTATGCTAAAAAAATCGAGACACCCCGAAGCCAGAGTTTTATCGAAATGAAATTAAGCATATGTGATTTCATGTATGTATACAGAAATGATCACATAATATCCAATTTAGAGGATTCTTTTTCTATTCTAGAATTACACGAAGGCCATAAATTAGTAAATTGTAAAGTCCCCTCTGGCGGCTAAATCTGCCGGTAGACAACGGGATATGGAGCAAAATGGAGTCCTCGTGATATCCTGCGTAAAACTGTGACAAGCATTCTGAAACTGCTCCTCCTGATTCCTTAGAATCCGGGAGTAGTGCAATTGCGCCCTAGCAATTGCGCCTAGTGCTCAATGGGAACCGATCTGGGGACCAGTTTGGCTGAGGAAGGATTTTAACACCACTGCGAGGCATTAGTGGGAGAGGCGAGAAGTATGTGTTGGTAAAAATATACTAGACCATCAGAGGTCTGGAGCAACAGCTGCAGAATGCTTGACATAATTTTTCACAGAATAGCGTATGGACTCCATTTCAAGGAGTAAATTGGCATATATCGCCGCCAGAGGGGCTATACAACGTGCTAATTTAATATCGGTGCTACAATCCTGCAATAATAAAAAGTTTTCTAAATTTGTTATTTATTAGAACCGCGGTAACTCAGTTGGAAGAGTTCCGGATTAGCAACCGCAGAGTTGTGAGTTTGAAACTCGATCCAACCAAAGACTGTCCTGTAAGTTGAGGCACGTTAAGTTTGTAGTGGCCTCAAATGTCCTTATGTTGGTGTAGCGTGAAAGTTTGAAGAATGGTGTGCCAGTTCAGGTGTGACCTTGTCATCTGACTGTGGTTCAAAATGGCAAGGTGTTGTCCTTGATCTTTCCCCTCGGGATTGATCGCGGACTGTAGCCAATAGCACGTTGTGTTGCTCTAGTGCGACATTAGTTCGACTACCTGCCTACCTAAATTTGGTATTGTGATGACTTCTTTGTCTCTTCGCGTTCATCACGCATTCGGATTGTACACTGGTTTCGGGGTATTTCATTTTTTTGACACTATACTTAAAACCTTAATAATATAAATTAAAATTATTGTGAATAAGTACTTGTATAAGCGTCACACAGAAGTATCTACCCAGGCATGCACACTTTAGCGCTTTTTGAATAAAATATAAGATATTCCTTAAAATAATAAACATACTTAAAAACGATAAATGAAGAATCGTGGCAAGAATATCCAATTTCAGAAACTATTAAATTTCTATACAGATAATTACTCGCAGCCTACATGAATATATTAATAAGTGACTGAAAAATATTCATTAGAATGCTGAAGCTAACTTTAAAAAGCATCATTAATATTCAATTTCTACGAACGCAATTCGTTATTTGAGTAAAACTTCTACCGAAAATCATGCAACTGTGCTTAATTCTTAACCTCACAATGTTTTTAAAGTAATTAAATCAGTGATAGTTTTATTCTGAACAGTATTTGGAAGTGAAATAATTTTTTTATTCACCTTACCATTAGAGAATTTTATTAAATAATTTTCCCCAAAGTTTAAAGGCGGTGTTTAAAGTTGAAATAAATGTTTCTAAAAATTAATGAGCGAGATTTTTGAAGATTTAGCGAATAAAAGTTACGAATATTAGAAAGTTTTTCTTAGAAATAAATGTAATTTAATAATTTATACATTAAAATTCAATTCAATTTTACAGTATTGTTCATTTAGAGATTGTCTTTAGAGAAAACTAGTTAGAAGTATTTTAAAATCATTTACAAAATCAAAATAAATTTACAATTTACTGGTTGCTAAAAATTCGAAATGCAATTTTAAAATTTGAGAACGTTTATATTTCATTATATATATCGAAAAAATGTAGAGAAAATATTGCTTTACGTTTCCTCACATATAATAAACGTAAAGTATATTTCCTGAATGATTTATATTTTTCATCTAAAAAACGGTTAAGTAGAAAAACAAAACTGTTTTATCAGAAGTATTTTCAAATGTTATTCATTAGAAATTAAATTGACACTAAATATTTCCTATCAAAATAAATATAATATTAGTACTATAAGAAATAATTTATATTTATTTTAAATATGCGTTTGGTTAAAAGTAATTTTTCTGACAGCAAATATTGTCTACCAGATTTAGTTGTAATATTTCTGCTGAAATTTAATATCAGATTAGTACTATAAAATTTTATATATATTTTAAAATATACGTGCGAGAGAAAGCAATTTTTCTGACAACAAATATTATCTACTACCTCATTTTAGTTGTATTTAGTGGTGCCTTTTTACTAACATAGAGTAATACATAAATTTAATAACAATCATGTATATTTCACGTAGAAATTCTTTTGGTTATTAATTTATTATTAACATGGCTTAAGTATGTAAATTTTTAATAATTTAAATATTGTTTTTACAATAGTAAAAATATATTTTATACTTCCACTAAATTAGAGGTCTCTTAGACAGCTAACGGTATTTTCTCGTCTATGAGAACAATGAACTATGCTGTAATGCATAGCTACGGGAAAAAAGGAACCATCCTCTTTATTCGTGTGTCCTTCATAGTAGAGCAAATTCATAGTTACCAATGAATAGTGAATAACGTCTATAGATATTTGTTCAAATGATTTGCATAAGATACTGTCTTCATATCAAATTGCACATAAAATTTCATAGTTTCTAATAAAAACACCCTATTTCGACGTCCAAGTTTGGAATCTATATAAAAATTTAACCTCAGACACATAGTTTTGTGCCATTTCTGGATTATTAAATGAAAACAAATTTCACTGCTAGATGAAAAGAGCTGAAATTTTACAATGTCGTATAAAACATTCTGAATCACTTTCCATCAAAATATTTAACTCTCCATGTGGTTACTACAAGATATTTCGTGCATATTTATTCTGTAAATAAGATACAGGATAATTATACATCGATTCAAAAATATCAGCATCTGAATCGATTTTAAAATGTTGCATCCATTATTGTTATATCTGTAATTGTGGTAATATAATGCGAAACCATTTCTCCAATCGAAATAATATTCTGCTAATATTACTCGCAATTCATTTAACATAATTATTTATACTATAAATCATATAATTCGATTTCTAAGCATTTTAATCATACTATACTTTAATATATGTGCAGAGAAGGTCAAGGAAAGAAGCACAAAAGTGGCTGAATAAAGGAAATTATTTAGAAAATTAATTCGGGTTTCATTATTAGCACCTTTTTCTTTGGGTATTTCTATTTTTTATCGTTGTATTCATTACCCGAGGATTTTCCTTTTGGTATCCGAAGAAGAGCTAAGCGAATTAATCCTTTTTCTTCGTTTGATGGTTCATTTTTTTCGGTCCTCAAATGAAGTTGAAATTAACCTTTTTTTCTACTTTAAAAAAGTGATGATGTAAGTGCTTTTTGAGACTTTCGGAGTTCTTTAGTATTGATGGTATGTATAGATTGGATTATGTAAGTGAATTTCAAATTAAAGTTATTAGTTGTTTTGAACTAAAAAAAATAAAACGAGCTAGAAATTCATTAAAAAAGTGAGTTACGTATATTTTATTGTACGTCTAAAAATTTTAAGTTGTATTTTATACACTTAAAATTTTTAGAGGTACAATAAAATATAAGTAACACACTTTATAAGGTGTTATAATATACACAGTGCTCTTATTTTGAGTGCCAAATGATCAAAAGGCAATCACGATTTATTTCTTAATATGAGTTCTTTTCAATGCCTATATGAAGTATAAGAGAATTTTATCGAGATAAAATTTATTTTTTCTCTATTTAATTTCTTAGAATTTTAAATCATAACTACCGTTTTGATCACTGAAAGAGATGAAAATGCATTCATTTTGAGTAATTTTCAATTTTTCAGCCTGCTTTAGTGTCACAATGAAATATATTTTTATCTAAAGCTATCAACGAATTTTACTTCAAATGAAAGGAATTGAGAAATTGGTCTACCAATTTTACGTAAAATATGTTTTAACATTTCAGTAATGAATGCACCCAAACATTTTAAACTTTACATTTTAAAGAATGGAAATTAAAAAATTAAGTTTCCTTTTCAACCAGATTCGAATGATGTAATTTTTGATTTCTAAAAATTAAAAATATTGTGCCTAGCTGAAATTGTTTTAGCTTCACGAAACTCTTTATTAATCTTCAAATTATCATTAACTATTTTATTCTTGCATTAACTTTGTGATACGTAAATTATCCGTGCTAGTTTTAGATATGCTGTGTTTTTCATAAATTGTTTAGAAATCAAAATTCAAATAAGGAATTCGTTCTGTTGATTTTCTATAACATCCGGTTTTGTGGGTAAGAGAGTATATTATTTTTAAGCATTTCTGGGGGGTAGTGGGGCCTCCACATATACTCTTTAGCTGCAGCAATAAGTTATATCACATTTGCAAGTAACGAGCTAGATGACACATACCTCACATGAAATGTAATAATTAGTAGAATTGAAAATAATTAGTAACTTTCAACATATTTCTCTTTTACTTTTTACATTGCCAGCGGTAGCCCTGTTGAAGAACAACGGATTAACAACCGGAAAGTTGCAAGTTCGAAACTCGGTTCATTTAAAGACCGTCTTGTACACGGGGACTGGTGGTCGTTAAATCTATTGTGGCCTCAAATATCCTCACGTTGGCGTGGTGTGGAAGTTTGGAGAGTGGGGTGCCAGTTCAGGTGTTGACCTCGTCATCTGACTGTGGTACAAAATTACGAGGCGTTGTCCTCGGATCTTTCCCTTCGGGATTGATGATCGTCGCCAATATCCCTTTGTATTGCTCCAGTGAGACGTAAATTGACTACCTACCTAGCTTTTTAGATTTGTATGGGCTGCGCATACTGCATGGGCTATATTTGTATGGGATTATTAATGCGTAAATAATAAAAAAGATAAATAACTGTTTACTCCCAATTTCTATTAGTTGCCGTTTGTAGTCAGCGCTATGTGGCTTAACAATAAAGGCAAAGGTCGACAATGAGGTCGGAGAAATAAACCTCTAACAGCGTAAGCTTCATTTTGGAACTAGGAATTTTAGGGGAATGACGAGAGCAGAAGTTATTTGTAAAGTGTTAGATGATGTTTTTTAGAGATACTTTAACCCTCCCAATGGTTACGACGTGATATCTCGTGCTTCACGATTTCGCCAATTTTGCTAATGGAGAGATATCTCATTAACATCTTGCGTTTTTATGATGACAAGATCAGGTTCGTCAGTTTGATCAATCAGATCTGGTTAGTTTTTTCTAATAGCGAGATATCTCGTCCATCCAGATCTGGACAGTCTTACCAATGACGAGATGCTCGTCTAGACAATCGCCAGAAGGGTTAAATCGAAAAGAAATGATAAAGTTAAGTTGTCATGGATACTTCTTGATTCTTGTTGCAAAAGATAGAGTCCAGCTTTTAGAGATATGAATGTGCTGGTAATATAATTCATCACCTATAACAACTTTTAAACCTAAAACATATTGCATCTGACAATACAAAAATCTATATCTTCTGGACTCCTTCTATAGCCTAGAACAGGGGTGGGGAAGTGCTGCCTTTTGACTGAATCCAAATTTTGCAGAACGAATGTTTTTATTTTTATTTATATATTTATGTTCGTATTTTATATGTATATATTTTTAATTAATGATCCAATTCAATGATTTATCCGATACTAGCAGATTCAATATTCATCGATCCAATTAAAATATAGAAAAATGCTGTACAATATCCGTGCCTTCGGCAACATGCCAGAAAAATGCTTTCTTACTTTCCAACCAAATGAAGACACCCCCTTGAGGTCACAATACTAATATTCATCAAGAGGATCAAATGAAACTGGAATCCATGCTGCAACCAAATATTCAAATGATTTCCAACAAAACGCAGACACAACAAAGCCATTAAAAGGTTAGTTTACTTTAAAATTAACAAATAGTTATCATATGTTAAATTATTAAGTACCTAGTAGTTAAATTCTTATAAAAGAATCTACATTTTTAAGTATGTTCAATTGACGTTTCTTGAAAGCGGCCTTATTTGATCACAGCTAAATTAATGCGGCCTTTCAATATGAAAAGGTTCCCCACCCCTGGTCTAGGACATCCCGGTACTAGTGTGGAACAGATACCCTTATTTAGGGGCCTGATAGCAGAAATTGTCGTCTCCAACAAATGCATAACATATATGTTAAAGTTCTCATATTGTTTAAATCTATTGATGACAATGTCGTTAATACACATATACCTTATTTAAATCCTTTTATAATGAATAGCATCAATATGTACCTTTTATGCCTCCAAATAAAATAAAATTACACATGAAACAACATTCTGTGTACTTCTTAGGGTGTTAATTCTTACTTTTATTAAACCCAATAGGAAAAATTACACTTCATCATGCTTTAACAATTAGTTTCTGAAATTCACTTCAATTGCATCACATTCTTTTGTTCAAAGCCGACGTTACTTTTTGAGGTCTAACCTATTTTCACGTTAGTTCACATTTTCTTTCCTGAGCAAATTTCTATCATCCACATCTCATAGCTTTCTGTAATCAGACATTCTGTCCTGTTGAAGAATTTATGAACTCTTCTGTAGATTTAACCATATTATGCAGTTCAATAACTCAAAGAAAGAATGCTCCATGCGCACATTTCAAGTTTATACTCAGTTGAGTTACAGGCTTCTATTACTCCTAATCAAGAATATTTAAATAAGGAATTAAATCTGGTGAATAAAACCTGTAGCGGATGATTTTATATTGTTTAAATTCGTTTGTTGCCATGCTCCATCTGATCGATGAGATATTATTGGAGTAAAAGTTATTTTTTATGGCAAAATTGGTATGTTAAGAGGATTTCTCAAATAGTGATTTGATAAATGCTTAACTATATTTCAGTAAATAAAATGTGGTATTCATCATACACTTTTTATTTTTTTAAAACTTGTCTTTATCTATTTACAGATTTGAAAAGATTTTTTTGTGTGTGTGCTGACAATAACAATAATGCATAAAATAAATAAAAATGTACTTTTGTGGGCTGAAAGACGAAATTCTTAAAGCAGTTCCATTACTTTAAATGCATACTCTCACAAGACAAGTAATATTTAGGAGGTCATTGAGCTTTATCCCAATTCCAATTTGGAGAAAACTATTTCTAAAGAATTCGCGTTCCATTAAAATATGAGAAAGAAAATTCTATGAAACATGAGTATTATATTGTGAATGAAGGTAAAGATTACTTATAAAAAAATAATTTGACTCTAACTATGGTTACAAAATCCAATTGTGGAGGTTATTAATTATTCCCTTAACGATATGAACTAATGATATGGCTTTGTGTCCGTCCATAAGCATTCATTGACTTCAAATCGTGCTTTCCCCTAGCGTTGCATAAGGCGATCCTAGGATACTTTAGGAATGGGTGTGTTAGAGAATAACTAATTTATGAGAAAATATTCATGACTCATTAAAGACATTGTGAAAAATGTTCATTGCGACGAAGATAAGATGAATTGGTTAAGCTCAGTTATTAAAAATTTAAAGGAGAGTTAATTAGAGATTGTGTAGCTTAATCAAGAAATATTTTTAGATCACCAGAAAAATTCATCAAGAGCAACGTCTTTTTTACATAAATGAACTAGGTGTAGGGCGTATATTACATGTCTTGATGAGAAGTTTGTTTTTAAATGGGAAGAGAACAGGGAAAGAATAATCTGTAAAATTAAGTAACAAGAAATATTAGTCGGTTTGAAAGAATCGATTCTTTAATTACTCACATCAAGTTTACCAAATCTATTTTGAAGATATTAGACAGTCATATTAAAAGATTTGTCAAAACAATGTTATTTGAGAAAATAATTTGGATTTTGTGTCGGCTTTAAGTAAAGGTAATTAAACCTGATCTGAAAGAGAACTTATGCGCATAAATTTTGTCATACCAACTCTTCGTCGAATAGTTAATGAAGTGGAAAGTTCTTTTTGGGTACTTGGTTGAGTAGTTTGAAAACTACATGTTCCTAAAAAGCCTGCTTAGACTTAAGTTAAACGAATAATTATGTCAAGATTGACTGAGTTTTATCACATAAAATGCTCAGAATTGGAAAGTAGTTAAGTTCAAAATTATAATGTACACTGCTGGCCACCCAAATTGCAACACCAAGAAAGACAAGAGATATCACAACAAAATTTATTTTGTAGATAACATGTTGACCAAGTATCAAATGATTAAATTTATAGACTTCTGTGAAGTGTGGTTCCTGCCAAAATCAGTAGCCAGAGTAGCCGCCATTGTTGGAGATCACCCTGCCACACGCCTCGGCATTGATTCAAAGAGACTTTGGATGTGTTCTTGGGGTACAGCAGACCAAGCAGCTTCCACACGTTGCCAAAGTTGATCTGGTGTGGCAGCTGGGGATGTATTCTGGGTCAATCGTTGAGCAACCATGGACCACATGTTTTCTATCGGCGAAAGATCCGGAGAGCGAGCTGGCCAGGGAAGCAATTCAATCTGGCGATTGACGAAGAACCCTTGGACAATGCGTGCCACGTGTGGTCGCGCATTATCCTGTTGAAATATGGCTGTGGGCAAGCCCTGAAGGTAAGGAAGGACAACTGGCTCCAACACCTCGGAGATGTAGCGCTGTCTGTTTAAAGTACCGGCAATGTGTACTAGAGGAGTGCGAGAGTGATATCCAATACCGCCCCATACCATAATACCCGGTGCAGGACCAGTGTGGCGGTGCATAACGCAGCTGTTCAGCATCCTCTCTCCACGGTGTCTCCAGACTCGAATCCGACCATCGTGGTGTTGCAGACAGAAGCGTGACTCGTCAGTAAAGACAATTTCATTCCATTCTGCCGTCCACATCCTTCTTTCATCGCACCATTGGTGGCGGAAACGTCTGTGGTTCTGCGTCAAGGGTAGACGAAGCAATGGACGTCTTGCGGACAGACCACTCTGCTGTAAACGGCGTCGAATGGTACGCGCAGACACTGGATGATGCGGTACAGACTGAATGTGCTGTGCTATGGTTCGTGATGTGGCTGAGCGATCCGTCACTGCCATACGCACAATATGCCTGTCATCACGTGAAGTGGTGCACTGAGGTGGATGCGATCGAACACGTCGGTCCGTCGTACCCTCCTGCATCCAACGATCACATATCCGCATTACAGTTGTTTGGTTTCGTCCAACACGACTACCGATTTCCCTGAAATATAATCCACAATCTCGGTAGGCCACTATCCTACCTCTGTCGAACTCGGATACTTGATCAAAAGATGATCGCTGTTTTCTACGAGGCATAATTGATCGTTTTTTGAAAAAACCACAAGAAAAACACAATTGCCGTACTTGAAATCGTCGAAATCTCCAAGTCTTAAATAGCGCTTTGAAGTGGCGCCACAGGCGCGCGTGATGTGCGTCTGCGCTGAAATTCTAATCATTTGCATATCTCACCTCCGCTAATACATGTTGTAAATTTCATATTATTTGCATGCTTCCTTCAGGGTGTTGCATTTACGGTGGCCAGCAGTGTATATAAAATTTCGAATTACATAAGAAAAATCCACTTGTAAATGCCTCCTTTAAATAAACGAGAAATGATTCCCTTTCATATTTACGTTTTTCAAACTTTCTATAAAAATATCTGTGTGTTTTATACGTTGAATAATTTTGAAGTTCCCAAAATTTTATTACATATCCGTCTATATTGATAAGGGTGAATTGAAATAGAAACAGCTTTGAAGAAAACAAAATG
Organism: Meta bourneti; assembly: GCA_933210815.1. Lineage (NCBI taxonomy): Eukaryota > Metazoa > Arthropoda > Arachnida > Araneae > Tetragnathidae > Meta > Meta bourneti. The sequence goes on along the minus strand of OW119929.1, from coordinate 35,758,435 downwards.
AAAATGTAACTAAAATATATTCAGGGTTAAATTTTGATTTTTACATAACAAAAGGGGATGGAACAATTTTAGAAAAATTATAGACTTTGATTAGTGAATATCAAATTGGAGTAAGAATGCTTTTTTTTTAAATAATGCATTAAATTCAAGGGACTACACTAAAATTTTAACAGGAAAATTAAAATGTAGATTATGTATTTTTTAAACTGGATAGCACACACTGGATAAACTGGAATTAGTTCAAAAAATATAAAAACTATCTGTTGCGACTAACTCTTCTTTGCAATGTTATTTTATTTATATGTCTGTACTTTTTAATTTCTGATTCAACACCCATAAATATATTACATATCATATGACTAAAAATTAGAGAATCAATTCTTTTGTAAAATTAGGGTATAGTACGAATAACATTTTGCTCATTGATGACACTGATAGCATAATGTTTCATGAATTTGCGATATAACCGCCATGTTTCAAAATGTTCACTTTGGAGAGTCATAAACACAACAAACAAGCGTATTTCTATGATGCACTTGGTACATTGATCATGAAACTCATTCGCCAGGATAGGATCTGACAAATGAACTTTTAAATTCATTGGCCATAAACTATTAATTTATTCACTGGCGTACACAGGGTTTGTCACTGATATCCTTTAGCTGTTGCTCTTTCTTCTATTATTGATTCTATTGAATTGCTTAAGAACCAAATTTGACTGTATTTTGGCTGTATATATATATATGATTTTTTATATTTGAAGAAACTTCTTTTTAGGCTTGGTGTTTTGATTCTTAATATGTGTTTTGCTCTTAGTTCAATGTTATTTTTTTAATTTCAGATTATTTGAAAATCTTATTAAATCAGTATTATTAAATACAATATTTATCTTTGTTTAAGGCTCAATGCACGTTTTGTATAAAAGAAATTATCTAATAGAAATAATCTATTATAAATGTATAATAGTATGCTTTCAATTGTGACTGTGAGTTACAAAAGAGTAAAATTTGTTACGTATAAAAAGTATTAAATCAATTGACAATATTTAAAAAAATAATTAAGCGTTATTGAGAATTTCAACATGTATAGAAACTCCAAAAATAAACCTAAACCTTTACATTACACCTGTTCTCAAGCAAAGAAAAATTTCCTTAAGAAAATTCACGCTATTTAACACTACAGTTAATTCTCCATTCTTTTATTATTATTTCTGGAAACTCGTATTTAATTTTAATAGAAATTGAATAAATAGGACATGCAACTGTGTGTGTAAACAATGATAAACTAATGAAGATGTCGATCAGATTAAACAACAGATAATCAAATTATTGTAAATCTTTTATAAAATGATAAATGATTATTAATGAAATTGATATTATAGCATTAAATGAAATTCATAAAACAGTAAAAGAAAAGTATTCCCCTGAAAGACTAAATCTTGTTCTTAATGCTAAGATTTCTGACTATTACAAAAATAATAAAGCAGATATAGTTAATTTGCAAAGTTAATAGAAAATTCTGAGAACAGAAAAAATAAAAACATGATTTAGTATTGCTGACAAAAGAAAATATTTCCTTTCTTATTCGCTTACGAATAATGCATGTTAATATTGTGGGATTCATTTAGTGATTTAGGTATTTGTTTTTACATCAGAAGGTGTCTTTCAATAACTATATTTTGTATTTAATTAATAAATGGCTGTAATGCTCTCGAATATTTATTCGTCATTCTCTCGAGTACAAACTCTCTTTGAATATATCAACAATACATATATTTTTTCTTTTATACCATAAATTTCGTGTATTGCTCTAGAACAAATATTAAATTATTTTTTTAAATAAAGCGAATGTTACACCATTTTCAACTGAACAAATACTTTAGAAGTGCATGGGATATTAAAATAATTGAATGAACTAAAACGATAATGGGCTTTAAATGGAGTACAAAATGAAACAATATAACTACACATTGTTTTCCAGTAAAAGAAGTTAAGAACTTTTCTCAGATACTGAAAGAATTTCAATTGCATGATCAAAACACAATTTGAACACAAAATGTGTTTTCTGGATGAAGCAGAATAAAGCCATATAGGAAAGTATGCTCTAGTCACGTGGAACTTTAGGGAGCCTATGCACGTTTATGGTTAAAAAAAAATTGGCATTATGCTTGGGTTGGTTCTCTTCCATCCCATAAGTTGCAATGCAAAGTTGATAAGAGAATAGATGCCATTTCTTTAGGGACGTATCGTTCCGTTTCACGCAGGATTAGTTTTACTATCACTGTTGTATGCACGTCAAATATTTATATTTGGAAGAGGGTAAAAACCCTACATTTCAGTTGTGCGGGTATTTAACCTCCAGCTCTAGCAGTTTTGCTAAGTTAACTTCTATAGAACAAAATCCAGTTATTTCAGTGTCTAAAAAGAATCAGACTTAAAATTTTGCTATTTCTCTTAACAAAAAATTTCAAGACTAAATAAATATCCTTTTTTCCATTTATACATGTAAGATTAAGGAAACGATTATTCAAATTTAATACTAGTTACTATGTAGGCAGGTAGGTATTTAGTTAACGTCGCATTGGAGCAACACAACGGACTATTGGTGACGGTCCGGGATCAACCCCCGAAAGGAAAGAACCGACGATAACATCACGTAATTTTGAACCACGGTCAGATGACGAGATCACACCTGAGCTGACACCCCACTCTACAAACTTCCGCACCATGCCAACGTTTGAGGCCACGACAGATTTAACGTGCATCAGCCCGTTTGTACACGACGGTGTTTGGCTGGATTCGAACTCGCAACCCTCCTGTTGCTAATCCGTTCTCTTCCAGCCGGGCTACCACGGCCCCCGTATTAAATAGTTAAAAACATACATTTTGTTATCTAAGGAGTCATTTAAGTGTTATGAGTTTCTTCAGGAAACACAGTTCGAAAGTTTTTAATAAAAAATACACACGATTTAAAATTGAAAAAATAAAAATATACCATCATATTCAGCTTATATATTCTAATTATCATTCTGCAGTGATTTTTAAGGAACAAGCGAATAAAAGGCAAAATTGATTTGAAAGATTAGAACTTCACATTGTAAGTATAATTAATTTTTGATTGAATGAGTTTATTATTGAAATTTCAATCATACTTTTTCTAAAAAACAACAGTCTCGTTCCTGTCCTTCACTATGTATTATTCTCAGGGAAAGTCTTTAAATTACTAATTAGAAGACACTTCAATTTGATATTCCGAAATTCACTAGAGTAATATCAGCATACTTTTATAAAGGATCATTAGAGTGATATTAGATTGCTTTTATGTATTTTTAAAATTTGCTTCGTAGAACCTTTCTTATAATAATAAACGCCGTGATTAAATGTTTTTGCTATCTTTTTTCCCACGCATTCAGGTTTTTCTTCAATTAACTAAGTTCATTATGCTTTTCCCAGAAACAACCCAACGAAGGAGAATTTTTAAATTTAATTCGATATGTACAACTTTTTAAAATTCAATCTTATTCTCTTTTAGTAATATGCATTGAAAGTAAATTAAATTATAATTGTTGATGCGGTTTTAGAAATACTCATTTAAATTTAATTTTACTCGTTATTTGAGTAGTTGTTCTGCAAGAAAGCAAAATTGTTTATTTCAAAAGCATTCATTACAGTTTAAAATCTAAACGTAGGGGTTGCAAATGATGATGCGTGGGTTCCTGAGAAGCTTCAAAAAATTAACTTATTGAAAGGTCAAAACTTCGATACCAGATACTTTTATCATAAATTAATTGATAGTAAGTATCGCTAACAGAATCAGAGGCTTTATTAGTCATGGGAAATTATATCAATAAGTACTGTTAATAGGTAGCTAGGAGATTTATAGACTTTATTAGTCACTAAAACTTAAGAAACATCAGTCATTATGTAACACCTGATTGCTCACCCCCATTTTAATCTTGCCTTATATTACCTTAATCTTACCTTGACTAAAATGAATTAAATTAATGATTTTATGGCAAATTTGTTATCAACCTTAATATTTTCAAATGTCTATTCCAAAGTAAAATTCAAATTACTTGAATTACTTTAAGTATGATGTGTGTGGTTATTTTGTGTACTTTAAGTGCGTGCCTTAAGAGGAGTTACGTTATGATATCTACTTATTAATTTCTAGAACGACCCCCTCTGCACTTCATAAGTTTTATGCTTATTAAATTATGTTTTCACCCTCTAAGAGCTAGGAGATTTCCGAATTGTTCAGTATTGCTTCTACACAACACATAAAATGACCATGTCTATTGTTTGAGGGAATACCAGGAAAGATTCTGTTGGTAAAGAACGTCAAAACTGGTCAGAAGTCAAACAGAGATTGCAGGTTGCGTAACGGATATATGCGTGTGAACCTCTCAGAGAGTTAAATTTCTGTCTTGTCCTTGATTAAGATTGATCATATATGGCCCTTGCATAAAAACTAACCAAACCCTACGTTTAAAATGTTAATTAATGGAATGATTTAAACTGCACTCTTTTTTTATCTTTAGCAACTTCACCCTCCAAGTGATTGCGACGAGATATCTCATCCCTCAAGATCTAACCAATTTTGCAAATGAAGCGATAGCGCGTCATCAAGATTTTCGATTTTTTTATGACGACGAGATCAAGAGATCTGGTCAGTTTTCTTCTAATGACGAGATACCTCGCCGAGACAACCACTAGGAGGGTTAAGCATTATTTTAATTGTTTACGAATGAAGTATAAACTACTCGGATAACTTTCTTTTGCAACAATCTAAATAAATTTGTTTTCCTTTATTCTTTCGCTTGCCTGAAATCTTGTAATTCACTTCGCTTTCGTTTTGTTAACGAAGGAAAATTATCTTTCACTCTACAATTCTCTTACGCTGCTCCAAATTAGGTCTCATTTGCATTTCCCGTTGGGGAAACGAATGGATCAAACGTTACTTGATTCCACTGGAGAATCTAGTGACGAAAAGAAAAAACTACCTTTTCGTTGATTTCAAACAAAACAAATCAGTCGAGTAGCTTCAAATTATTTTTTAAAGATGAATTTAAGTTATGCTGCCAAATATAAACAAAACAACGAAGGCGTAATCAGCGAGTAGGAGGATTATTGCAGAGAAGCAGTAAGAGGCAAAGAGGTAGAATAAAATGAGTTAGCTTAAAAGTGAATAATGAAGGGGTTGACGTCAAATGACTAAATTTGTTTGAAATTTTCTGAAGCGAATTATTCTAAAAATAAAGAAGTTTTGAATGCATAGTTGATACAATTTTTCTACACTTCTTGAATTATAATCCGTGATGTTTTGTTTAACAAAACAGCCATGAAATATTTTTTGCTAGGAAATATTGCGTCCCATCTTCTAATGAGTGAAACGAGCATGGCTTGTGGCGAGCGAAATAGGATTGCGTAGCAATTTCGGTAATTGATAATTAATTAAAGTCGCACTGGAGCAACACAACGGGCTATTGACGACGATCCGGGATCAATCCCCAAGGTAAAGATCCAAGGACAACACCTCGTAAGTTTGAACCATGGTGAGATGATGAGATCAACATCTGAATTGGCACCCCATCGTCCAAACTTTCCACACCACACCAATGTGAAGACATTTGAGACCACGACAGATTTAGTGCACCAGCCCTCTTTGTACACGACTGTCTTTGGTTGGATTGGACCTTGCAATCCTCCAATTGCCAATCCTTTTCTCTTCCAATTGGGCTACTCTGGCCCTAGCAATTTCGTTGTTGGCAAACAAAAACGGGCAGAGGACAGTTTTCCAGTACGTTATGACTACAGACCAAACAACCATTCACAGATAAAATAAGATCAAAGTTACTCTTGGTGGATCCTCAATTCTCTTGTTTTTTTGCCATGTGAATCGAAATGAAAATTTTCAGAAATTTACAGATAACAATCCAACCGCGATTAGCAATTACAAATGTCAGTTTCATGACCACATCGTTATAAATTGGTCACAGTATAAGGTGAACAAATTTAAAAATATCTATCTTCTAGGGAAAAACAATGTGCACCAGTAGAATTCAACCATAATTAACAATTTTAAATCTTATTTCCATAATCTCAGTTATAACTTGACTCCAATATGAGGATCGCAAATCCGTATCCTTTGTTTTTTTTATCATGTGAATTGAAAAAGAAATATTTTAGCAGCGTACACCATTAACAATTTAAGAATTATAAATATAATTTACATAATAGCAGCACAGTTATAAGGATTCTAAATTCTCATCGTTGTTTCATGTCAGGTTAAATGAATGAAAAGAAACATTTCAGTAATATACATCAATAACCGCTCAAATATTATTAACAATTCTGAATCTTATTTCCATAAAACCAAGTTATAATTTGACCACAGTATGACACCAAACGAAACGCAAGTAATAACAAGAACAAAAGTGAAACAAAATAACAACAATAATATTGATCCTTTAGATGAACAGCGTTGAAAGACGCAGAGAACAAATAAAGGGAAATAATAAGTAACACGTAATAACACATATACCATACATATACCGGTACATAAAGCATCAGGTAACTATGCTATTATCTGCAAAAACTATATTTAAATTTACTAGATACATAGATTAAAAATTCTGATACCTATAAGTTCTGCAAATCTACATATAATACTATTGTTAAAAAATTATTTCTTTAAATAAAAGATTAAAAATTTCTAATCATCATATTATTTTACTTTACATAACTATTGTACCTAAATTTCATAAAAATCCAATGAAATTCCGATTTATTACCTGAGGTACAAATTCTTATATGATTAAACCTGGTATCTTATTTTATATAAATATCTAAAAATTATCCTTAATGACATAATTGAAGTTTACACCTGGATCACTGGTGATAATAATAGCGTTTTAAATTATATAAATAAAAATATTATTAATAATATACTAACCTACATCTTTAAAGATCTATTTACTAGCATACCACTGGGCAAACTTAAAGATGTACTAAACTACTATTATCATGATTTTAAACATCTAATTACTAGTGATTTTGAGGATTGGGAATGTTTGGTTAACTTCTGTATCTTTAATAATTTTATTTTTAACGGTGAGCATTTATTTATTCAAGTTAAGGGTATACCCCAGGGTTCAAATTTTTCATCCATTCTTGCTTATTTATTTCTACATTATTATGAAAAAAACTTTTGCCTACAAATTAATTCTGCCTTTGGATATATTGATGATTTAATTGTTTTTAATGAGTAATTTTGATAACCTATGGAAATCGATATACCCAGATGAATTATATTTATTAAATACTAATTCAGATAATAATAAAGCCGTCTTTCTAGACTTGAATATATCCACTTTAAATAATAAAACTGATATTAATATTTATGGTAAGAGAGATGATTTTGAATTTCCGATTTTTAAATTAATATATTGGAATTCAAATATTTCTAAAAGAATATATTATAAAACAATTACTAGTCAACTGGCACGTTTCAATAAAATTTGTAACTCTAAATCTAACTTTCTTTAGCAATATAATAATCTCATTAACACACTTCTTTTATAAGATTATTTTTGAAAGATTTAAAAATACTAATATTATTTAACTGATGATTAATCAGAATGGCTTATTTTGGAGACTTTCCTGTTGACTATCAATTCTATTTGATATACTAATTATATATAATAGGTCTGCTAATTTATTAAAAGACTGGATTTGGACACTATCTTTTCGGTTTCCGGTTCCGATAAACCGATTCGGAATTCCGAGTCGGAATTCCAGTTCCGAATTCTCAACTGTGATGTATGATATGATTTTGGGGCACTATGAATGGCATTTGCTGGCGGTCCTCATGTAGGTTGCGGCGGGTTGTTGTCGAGCTGAGGTTCATTAATGTGGGTAAGTTTGTATTCTCTTCTACAGTTTTGAATTGTACTTGTCTTTGGTGTGCGTCCATGGATGTCCCCGGTTTTGATTTTTTAACTTTGCCTTTCTGCTTATAGTATTTGGAGGTGTGTGGGCTACTTTTGGTGAACTGCCGCCCACACGCAGAAAACACTACATTGTGTGGAATATATATATATATACGAGGGGCGATCAAAAAGTAAGGTTACAAGGTCGATATTCCTGGAGTTTCGCCTGTTATACAGAAATTAGTTGTGTGCGGTGATTCTAATACATGCGGTCGCTAACTGTGGAGAGTTTCATCTACCCGCGATCTACAGTGCTAGTTGAGGTTAACAGAAATGGCGACTCGTTTGGAAAACTGGTCTCGCCAAGAAATCCGCTCAGTTATTCGATTTTTGTGGGCGAAACATGTAAGCGCGGCTGAAATTCACCGGCAGCTGGTAGAGGTTTACGGAGAGACTGTAATGTCTCGTCAGCATGTCGCAGAATGGTGTCGAAAGTTTGCGGCCGGTAGAGAAAAGGTCACCACCGAGGATCGCAGTGGCCGACCCAGCACGGCAACAACAGATTTGAACACAGATCGCGTGGAGGTGTTGATTCAGGACAACATGAGGATCACGATACGCCATATGACGGAGGAATTGGGAATGTCGTTCGGAAGCGTTCGTCACATTGTTCACGATATTCTGCAGTACCGGAAAGTTTGTGCCCGAAGGGTTCCACGACAGCTGTCCGATCAACACAAGGAGAAGCGCATGGGGGCAAGTCTGCAACTTTTGCAACGGTTCTCCACGGAAGGAAACAATTTTCTTCACCGTATTGTCACGGGTGACGAAACATGGATCCACCACTATACCCCCAGCACTAAGCGGTCGTCAATGGAGTGGAAACACACCTCCTCTCCAAAGACAAAAAAGATTAAGGTGACGCCATCTGCCGGGAAAGTGATGGCCACAGTTTTCTGGGACAGCGCGGGTGTCTTACTCATGGAGTTTTTGGAAAGAGGGCACACAGTGACCGCTGACCGATTCTGCGAGACATTGACACGATTGCGCGAAGCAATCAGGAGGAAACGGCCAGGACTTCGCACCGAGGGCTTCATCTTCCTTCACAACAACGCGCGATCTCATACAGCCCAGAGGACCACCAAGTTGTTGAAGAAATTTCGCTGGGACATCATGGACCACTCTTCCTACAGCCCGGACCTCGCTCCAAGCGACTTCCATCTCTTTCCTCACTTTAAGGAGAACCTAGGGGACCGACGATTCGCTTCAGACAAGGAGGTGAAACACTTCGCCACAATGTGGCTGAACACGCAAGGACAGGATTTTTACTAGGAGGGAATATTCAAACTCATCCCACGAAGCGACAAGTGCTAAACTGATATGGAGACTATGTCGAAAAATAACCTAATGTATGTACTATCAGTTGGCTATATTGGTTTTATGAAATAAAATGTACACGTTTCATTGCAGGCTTTGTAACCTTACTTTTTGATCACCCCTCGTTTTATATGTATATATATAGATATGTATTATATGTGTGTATCAAAAGCACTGTAAAGGGGCGTTAAAATGTGTGTATCGTCGTTTGACTGCTGTAAATGATTGATTAGAAGTCAATATGCCTCGCCAAAAACGCAGATTGCCATACGAGCAACTAATCGAGTTCGAACGGGGCCACATGATCGGCCTCCGTGAGGGTGGACTTTCGTATCGTGAAATCGCCACTAGCACGGGGCGTAATGCCACAACAGTGATGCGTGTGTGGAAGGGATGGACCATGGAGAACCGGACAAGTCGAAACCCCGGCAGTGTGCCACGCAATATGACGTCACCACGGGACGACAGACACCTCATCCACATGGCGGTGACGGACCGTACAGCGTCCCCCAACAAATGCCATTCATAGCGCTCAAAAATTACAGCTGAGAAATCTGTAATTCCGATTCTGACTCGGAATTCCGAATCGGTTTATCGGAACCAGAAACCGAAAAGATAGTGTTCAAATCCAGTCTTTTAATAAATTAACAGACCTATTATATATAATTAATGTATCAAATACAATTGATAGTCAACAAGAAAGACTCCAAAATAAGCCATTATAGTAAATCATCAGGTAAATAATATTAGTATTTTAAAATATTTCAAAAATAATCTTATAAAAAGAGTGAGGGTATTTATTATTATGAAGTGTGTTAATGAGATTATTATATTGCAAAAGAAAGTTGGATTTAGAGTTACAAATTTTATTGAAACGTACCAGTTGACTAGCAATTGTATTATAATATATTCTTTTAGAAATATTTGAATTCCAATACATTAATTTAAAAACCATTTTAAATTAAATTAAAAATTTTAAATTAAAACATAGAGAAAGTACAAAAATATTTAATATTGTATAAAATATATAATATTGCATAAATATATAATATTGTACAGATTGAGTGTTGTAATGTTGTAAATGGCTTAAAAGCTACAGATTAAGCAAAAATATTACTCTAGAGCGGTTGAGTTATTCTCAGGAAAATTTCCTTCCTTCTCTCCATGTGGAAGGTTTACAAAGGGTCTATACTCTTCAGGGCCCCACTGCATTAAATTCATGAGGTCTCTGTACTTCTCATTGCTTATCTTGTTTTGGGTTACTCTCAATTTTGGCATAGTCGGTGGCATAACAACCCTTTGTTCTCTCTGATTTCTTTTAAATTCAACAGTTTTAAAGGTATAATCTGCGAAACTGGTCTTATAGCACAACTTGCTGTCTCCTTTGCGAAGCTGCAACCACACTGCATTGGGTATTAAAAATGGTTCTTTGTGTTTTTCTTCCTTGAAACAAATGGAGCTTCTTTGCTCTTCAAGTAGAGAAAATCAAGAAAGTCTTCAAGGCATATCCTTCTCACTACAAAGGGGTTCTTTTTTGAACATGAAGCAATACAATTGGTCCAATCATTTGTGGTAAAAATAGTGTGGTTTTTTAGTTGCTTTTTCGCTCTTTCTATCACACTATGCTTGCCATCTACTTCCATGTGGGTGTGTCGAGCCAGTAGGAGCTTATGGTTGACTTCTTTTAGAGAAGAAACTTTTTCCAACAGTCATAGGTACACGAAAATCATATTAATATTACTGTTTCGGCCACTGCAATTATCTGTCCACACTGTTAAGTTTTCAGTAGGCCGATCAGGATTTCGAAGCTCTTCATTCGCTCATGTGAATAAATATGATGCTATTTCGTTACCATGATCGGCTGTAACTTCATCCCAGATCATACACTATACACTAAGTTTTGTCAACGGTTGTATCATAAATTGTACTATTTAATGTCCAGAGTTTTCTTGAGTAAAAACTTCGGGAATTCTTCAAATCCTGGCGTTGGAAGACATTTTTGGAGATCAGACATAACGACTCTCAAACCTTGATTAGCACGGCCTTTCAGTTTATCTTCCCTTTTTAATTCATACCTATGTGAAACTTCTTCCAGGTGGTTTTCTTTTGTAATTTAAGTTCATTCAGTTTTTCATAATTTTTTCATTTTTAATTTCTCAGTCTAGTTTGTCGCAAACATCACAAGTGTTATTATCTGCTGAGTGGAAAGACAAGTTGAAAAATCTTCGTTGAAAACTCTGGAATATAAACCCACTTTTTCTCTGGTTTAATTTATCTTTTTCGTACTCATCTACATACAGTGAGTACAGTGTAAAAATAATCGGGTAATTGCCCAAATATTTACGTTTGGATCTTTCCCTGCTGTAGTGGCTTTCATACACCGGAAACTTTGAAATATGTTTTTTGATCCGTTCTAAGCTATCACTCGGTAATTTATTTGCTCGAATATGTTTTCCCTAAAGTCTGGAGTAACCAAAAAAGATTAACTGGCTTTTTTTAAAGCAACTCTGATGAAGGTTTAAGAAATAGAAAGCGTATTCAGGAAAAAGGTTTTGTAAATGATTTCCTCCTTATTATTAAAATTAAAAATAAATGTATGGCTCTCGGTTTTGTTTCTTGTGCCGTCTCTTTTCCGTTGTCTGACAACAGGCTTTGTTTTTATACATGAAAGTACAAACTGTCTTTTTGAGTGGATGGACTTACGTTTGTCTGGCTCAAACAAAGCTTAGGACTTACGTTTTTATAACCCTAGTAAATCAAAAAAGGATAATTTTTTACAGACTTTCGTTGTTATGGCTTGATGCAAAATCAGATTCTACATGCAAAACTGTAATAACCTGAAAATCGTCATTTTTGGACTTTAGTATGGTTCTGAGGTACAGATTTCAAAACAAAATAATAACCCCGAATCATTTTCTCTTGTTCTTTGTCATGTAAATATAAATAAAACTTTAGTCTCGCACACCAATAACAATGCAATCTTGATTAAAAATTCTAACTCTTATTTCCATAAAGCCAACACAGTTATAATTTTATCATAATATAAGGACTCGAAACCCTTATCCCTTTTTCACATTAGGACCCCAAATCCTTATCCTTATTTTTTGTCAGGTGAATAGGAAAAGAAATATTTTAGCAATTTACACTAATAACAATCCAACTATGATTAAAAATCCTGAATCCCATTTCCATAAAACCAACACAGTTACAATTTTACCACAATTTAAAAACCCCGAATCCTCATCCCAGAAACCGAAATTTTTCGAAACCTCAGACCCAATCCTCTCACTCCACTCTCTTCGAAACACATCACAACCACTCTTTATATCCATCGACACGAAAGCAAGCAATTCTCTTTTTCTTCACCCCCACTCCTTGAGAAGAATGCCGAATATTTGTAGTCTCCTCCCGGCCCGCGAGTCAGAATGCAAACAGGATTGAAAATCAATACTAATGCGATGACGGAATAGCGGTATCGCTTCCCAGACTTCAATACGGACGCAACAATTCCTCCTGCTAATGGAAAAGTTTCGGGATGAGACTTCGGTGATGGATCCGTTTAAATACGAATTGTCGATCGAATCCCGCTTTGGGCGGTTGCGATGGGTTTTTATTTTGTAGCCGGAATCTGTAATGTCCCGGATGGGCCGGCAATGAAAAACACAGGATGTAAATTGATTTAATCACACGTGAGGGGGATATGCGAGTTTGTACGATTGGTTTTAATGGTAGGGAAAGTGTTTTTCTTGACGAATGACGGTTAGTATTCAGTGGTAATTGCTGGTGTGTAATTTGATAAGATACTTTTGATGGAGCAGCTTGTTGCTATGAAAATGGGAGAGGACTGAAATTATGAACTTGTTTAACAATTTCTTTTTCATTGGATCACGAATTTCAGTGTGGTCCGTCGTGGCTCAGTTGGTATTCCATCTGCGCTAGCAACCTGCAAGTTGTAGGTGGTGCAGGATCGATTCCTGTCATGTTCTATTCCTCCCTGGGTGTGTCTCTCTCTCTCTTTTGTGTTAGTTAAACTTTCTTAGTGTGTGTCTATTACTTGATGTTTATGTCTTGTGTTTGGTGTAGCATGGCCAAATACGGCCCTCGCGCCATAAAACCCCAATCCAACCAACCAGGAGTTTCTTGAAAAAGTAGGGGCTATTATGAAATGCGAGAAAGTAGGTAGTTGAATTTACATCGGACTACAGCAACACAACGGGCTATTGCCGACGGTCGGGGATGATTCTGAATGGTCAAGAAGGTTAAAACAGGTAAGCAGTCCTACAGGGAAGACTGCAGGTTTGAAAACGGATATATGCGTGGTAACCCCTCAGAGGGTTAAATACTGAATAAATATTACTCCATAAACTAAAATAAACAGCCATTCAGTTCATTTACGAACTTTTAAGGGATGATTAGAGTTCTTATTAAGGCCGCGTGGGTTAACTGTAAACCCCGTTATCAGCCCATAAGTAAAAGATCCGAAGAGAACACCTCGTAATTTTTATCCAAGGTCAGATGACGAGGCCAACATTTGAGCTGGCACACCACTCTCTAACCTTCCACACCATGCCAAATAAAATGCTAGAAAAATTAAAAGTTGTTTGTAGACGATAAGAGGCGGAATATATGTCGGCTTACAAGTGGAACACGCCACGTCAAAAAACATAGTTCTAAGAAAATGAATTGGGAATTCTACTCACTAAGACAAACTTACGAAGAGAGTTTCTCAAAAAGAGAGAAATCTAACGATTGTGAAATAAAAAATGATCTACTGAACTTGACTAGTCTAAAAATCACCACATTCTGGCATAGAAAACCTAACAAATATATCTTGAAAATTTTGACATAGTGTTTCATTTGTTAGTCGGCAATATATTAATAGTCTTATGAATTGTCCCACATGTATCCGTTGTGCAGCCTGCAGTTTTCCCTGCGTGACTTCTAACCAATTTTGACCTCTTTGGTGAACAGAACGGTTCTCTAAGATCTTTTTAACCAATTGATGTGGTTGTTAAACCATTATGTACGTAGCCGGAAAGATCAATGCTGTTATACTCCGAAATTTCGCGACGCTCCGAGGATTAAAGAAAACCGAGTGAAAAATTAATAAAAGTTCTAATACTTTTATTAATATTTCGTTTTTAATTACTTTTATTATTAACTCAGTAGTTGACAAGATGTCTTTTCTTTCTCTGGGACATTCTGTCACAATTCGGATAGCCGAGTGGTTAGCACTTTGTCCCATTGTTCAACAGTCTCTGGAATACAACCCCGGTCTTGAAATGGATTGATGCAACGCTTTGGAATTCACTACCGGCTATAATTCGCGATGTAATTAGACCCGGGTAGCTAAGAATGATCGTAGAGCGACAAATTAAGCCCAATCAATCTATCCTTATTCCTACAGCAAATTCAATTTCTATATCGCGCCTGTTTCACGCAATTTTAAACACCAATCCGAGGCATTTCAAAATAATCTTCAGTAGCTTGTATATGAAGAACTTTTAGAAAAATAATTAACAAAACAAATTCTAAGATTATGTTCCGAAACACAATACTCTAAGATAAATTTTAAATATTCAACAGGCTCTGAGATATAACTCCTGTCTAGGAACGGATTGATGTAATGTTTAGCAATTCAATTTAGGCTATAGTCCCGATGTAATTAATCCCCGGGTAGCTAAGTAGAGCGACAAACTAAGCCGAATCAGTCAATCCTTATTCTTCCAGCAAATTCAATTGCTATATCGCGCCTGTGTTACGCCTACTTCAGGCCAGTTCAAATCCAACCAAAGACCGTCATGTACAAGGGGGATTGGTGCCCGCTAAAAGTGTCGTAACTTCAAATGTCCTCACGTGGCATGGTGTGATAGTTTGGAGACTGGTACCAGCTCAGGTGTGATCTAGTCATCCGATTGTGGTTCAAAATTACGTTGTGTTTTCCTCGGGCTTTCCCTTCGGGTTTGATCGCAGACCGTCGCCAATAGCCAGTTGAGCTGCTCCAGAGACGTTAATTAAAATAAATACCTACTGAGAGGCGTTATAACATCTCAAAATAATCTTTAGTAGTTTGTATATCAGGAATGTCTAGAAAAATAATTGCAAGCAAAGATTGTGCCTAAAACACAATAATTTAAGTTAAATTTCAAATATAATTTTAAATTTAGATATTCCATACTAATGGTTGTGAGGTGAGATTTCAGCATTGTTCCATTTTCATCAGGCAGTTTTTGATTTTCATAGCAATATCTAAAAAAAATGTTTTGAACCTCTAACATGATAAATAACCATTCGAGTAAATTTTGTTAATAGTAAAGGAGTAAAATATTACAAAATACGAGAGAATTCTCATTACAGGTGATCAGTACGTTACAGAGATAAAAACCCAACGAGCTATGAAATTTATTCTAAAAATTAATATAAGAGCATACGAAATAATTACGAATTGAAATTCGTAGTACAAAGTATTTTCATCATATTCCTTCGAAATGAATGTTTAATGAATTGCTATCTCTCTCACCTTGGAGACCATACCAGACTAAATTGCGCAACCAAAGAAATAAATAAAACTTAAGCGAAATAATATAATTTGAATGTTTTATGGTAAAAATACGAAACGTTGGTTTAATTAGAAAAATATTTTCAGCCGTTTTGCTATACTTTGGTATTATTTAGATGTTACATCTTTCTAATAATTTACATGACACTTGTATCTATAATTATCATAGCATTTATATATTCAAAACGGTGTAAGTCAAAATTCCAAATTTTTGAGGAGACAGTTTCTAGTTGAATGTAGTTTTTTACAGATCCATTATAAATAAATTTCATCATTTCAACCAGCATTTATATCTCTGCTTTTATTCATAGTTGATTTATACTGACCAAATTAAAGATCTTGTTTTACGTGTTCTCGTTTACTTATCAATTTGAACAATTGTTGACGTATATTGTTTTGCCCAAACACGCTAGATTTAATGTATAAGTTTTCTATATGAGTAAATTGAATATAAAATATGCATTGCTTTGATTTTACAAAGCTAATATTACTAAAGCTTGAATATGAGTTAAAACTTTCGACATGAACTAAGGGAAATGTCCCTTTCCAATTCACTTTTCTGGTAAAATTTTATATTCAGAACACCTTTTTATTTATCAAATCATCAAAATACGAAACTAAACCGTTATTCTAACAATCTGAAAACTAAAAAAAATTCCACACTAATGAAATAAATTTGCCACATCACACATCTCTAAAGTTTTTTAAAATTAAGTAACTTTTTTTCTGCGAACATTCTTTCTAAAAATCAAAGTGAACTTAAAATAAAATAAACACAATTGCAATTTTTAATTAATAGTACTATAAAATTACTACAGATAACTTTAATTCTATTTAATAATGGAGTCTCCAGGGTAAAAACTTATAAACTCAAACTTCCTACTCCATAACTCAAACTTATTACTCCATAAAAATAACTTAAAACGTTAAAATTGAATCAAAACGTCCCTTTAAATATCAACTATAGAGAATAAGTGTACAGAGAAAAGTTCGGTGAAAAGCGCAAGTTAAATCAGAGTTTACGGCTCCTCCTTCCAATATCACTAAAAACAAAAAATCTTATATAAATAACTGTAAAACCCCCTCATCCACTATCTGAGGTTATACAACAGAATCATTTTAAATAACATAAACCCTTCAAATAATAAATTACGTTCTCTTGATGCATTTTTAATGTCAGACTGGGAGCCATTTCAACTTTTCGACAGTTTCACATTTTCGAAGAAAAATTTCAATCTTCCTTCCTCGAAATAATCATTGCTGACAATAGGCAACATATCTAAAATTAATTAGGAACTTGTTTTCGGTAAAAGAAACAAGTACTCGTATCTTCGAATAGTTTGACAGTATTCGCATAAGGAAAGGAAACACTAAAATAGAAAAATCAATAAAATACGAATTTTTAAACTTTGAATTAATATCTTATGTATAACTTATCATTGTCATACGCACTCATAAATTTATTCGAATTTTTTAAAACCTAAAAGATGGAAGTGTGTTAACAAATTTAATTGGATAAATTATTAAATTAAATTGCAAGGCTGCATAGTTGTATTTGACTATTATTATGTACCAACGTATGATTTAAAAGTATATTATACTTATTTAATAAGTAAATATTCGACTCATGAGTGAAGATTTAGTCATAAAATTTGAAATGATTTCAACTTATGGATAATTATGTGACTAATATTAAGTCTTAAAGGTCACTTGTTTCATGGCGATTAGAGCATTTAGAAAAGAATAAAAAACAATTTTCCTATTCTAATGATTAGGAGAATTATTTTTACATTAAAAAAGAATTTGGGAAGGTCATTAGACGTGAATCGTTAACGTAAAGAAAGAAATGAAATTAATTTGATTACTTATTTCCACAAAAGTTCGAAAGAGATTAAAAAGGTAGATTATTTATGTAAATTATTTTCCAACAATTTTGAGGGATATTATTTATTGCAAAGTCTTAATTACAGGAGATGGAGATTTACATTTTCATTTATGATTTTAATCGAAGTTAGTAATCAATACAGTTACATACACGAATTAAATAAATACTTTGGAAAAGATATTCAACTCTAATTACAACAAAAACTTTGAAACGTTACCTGCATAAACTAGCAATGTTCATAATTAAATTTAAGGTGTATTAATTTTTAGAAAATATTTCATTTTATGTGATGTCAAGTTTATGAAACATTAATTTCCGTAGGTAATTTGGGTTTTAGTACCATATTTGTTTTGCATTATTCATGTGTTTGTTTGATCTGCTTTGATTAGTTTCTAAACATATCTAACAATTCTATTTTTTAAATGTTACGATTAATATTTTCGACGCCTGAATTTTTGGAAATTTCTATATAAATTAATAATTATCTCCGTTTTCTTAATGCTATTATTGTATATTTTAATATTACATCTAAAAACGTATTACATCTAAAATTCAGCTTCAAGTCACCTTGAATTAAATTTATTGTTTATGCTTGGATGGTAGGCAACGATCCGGGCAGAATCCGACAGAAATACACTGTAATACATTTAAGTTATCACTTAAAACTATTTAAATTCTAACCTTAATGTCTAAAATTTGCAAAACGTTTTCATTTTATACATTAGAGTCGTTGCAAATTTATTAAGTAAAGTCAGTTAAGTTGCACGGTTTAAAATGTTACATAACTATTTTAATTAAAATTATTTGGAAACAATAAGTACTGAAGATTGACTAATTGCAACAACTTTCCCATTCGAACAATTGCTTTTCTTGCTTTCTTAAGAATTTAAAACTTTAACTTTTAGAAATTTTTATAGACAAAAAAATAATTGATGCATCACTTAAATAACCTATTTTACTCTACTTTTAATTTTACAATATTACTAGCTCTTAGCCGAATTTATTTTATATATAACTGAAGCTTAAATCTTTTTAATAATTCTAAATTCCTGAAATATTGAGGTATATTATTAAAAAAGACATTTTCCTATTATTTCTCAAAACATTTTAATGGGAAGATTATTCAAGTATTACTAAAATTATTTATAGTTCTGAATGCTATGTATTTTCAAAATATGATTTAAATGTATTTGAACTTTTCTTTCATGATGTCCTTTGACGATTATTATATCTGATTATTTAGATTTTGAGCTGCAAAAAGTCTCAACGAAACCTAGGTTATTTTAAAACTAGAAAAGAAGTATGTACATCCAAAATAGATTTTAGTTTTAAATTTTCAGGACTTCTATTTTGCGCATTACACTTTTTAGCTAATAATATTTATTCCTCAATATTTATAATTTATTCCTAGTAAATTTTCTATATTCAATAGAAGACGACACGTTGAGACGTTTTTTAATGGAAGAAAAACGTCTTAACGTGTTTTCAGAAAGCTTTTAAAATGCAGATGTAAAATAAAGCTATTTAAATAGGGCTAATAAAATGAACATGAAAACTGTAAATGTTGATTCTTGCATTATTCCTTCAATAAGAGCAGTAGAAAATTTAGTTTGCTCCTACTTTCAATCTTTTCAAATTGAAAACTAGGTATGCTATTAATTTCTTTTATTGCTTTTATTTTAAGTGTTACAATTAATTGTAGTTTTTGTGTAAAATGCTACTTGATATAATTATTTATCTAATATATCTAATATAATTATATGATTATATCTGATGATACTTTTATAAATCTTGAAAAATGATGAATATATTTATTTAAATACTAAATCTTTTTAATTAATTTATTCTTATTAAAGAATTTCAAAGTAAAAAGAAAACTTTAGTATTAACACTTTTATTAGGTAATTACATATTCTTATTTAATTAATATGATAACGAATAGATTTGTGAGGTCACCACAGACCAATTGTGTAAAATAAGCATTCAAATTTGAATAAAATTTTACAAAAATATAAATTTAATATATTAAAATCACCTCATGTATGATAAACAGCACGAAAGAAATAATTGAACAATTGGAAATTAAAAAGATTTCATTCATTGGTACTAAGTTCAGTCATTCATGAAGAATTACAGTTGATTACAATGTAATCATCGTGTGACTTTGAACGCTTTGTAATCTACTCGATTTTGAATATAACTTCGAAGGAAAAATTGGTAGGTAAGTATTTAATTAACGTCACACTGGAGCAACAAAACGGGCTATTGGCAACGATCCGGCATTAAACCAGAAGGGAAAGATCCGAGCACAACACCATGTAATTTTGAACCACGGTCAGATGACGAGGTCATACCTGAGCTGACACCCACTCTCAAAATTTCTCGACTAAAATGTTTTATACGTTAGTGCAGTAATAAATAGAATATATCTGTGATTCGTTAAAAATATCCTTAGCAAAAACGTTTTTATACGTAACTCCTGCTATCAGTTAAGTACCAGAGATTCAATTATCCTTTGATGACAATGTTTCTATATGTTATTGCAGTTATGAATTCTCTATCAGTGATTCGTTAAAAACAGCCTTTGACGAAAATATTTTTATGTTATTGCAGTTATCAATCGAATACCCAGTTATTTGTTAAAAATATCCTTTGACGAAATCGTTTTCATACGTTATTGCAATTATTAGTCGAATATCAGTGATTCGTTAAAGATAGTATTATCTTTAATTCGAGAGGAAACTTATATAAGGTTCTGACATACATAATGATTACAAAAGGTTTTGAATTCTAAAAATAATCCTTCAGGACTATTTTATTTGAATGCAATCAGATATTAAACTTGGCTTCAGTATTAGTTTCATTGTGTGAATATTTTCCCTACTTCTCTTGTTATCAATTGAACAATCTGCATAACTCTCAAGAATGCTCAATGCGGTTCTATCAAAAGGTGCTTATTGCATTCAATGTCGACCACGCTTTACTAAGTAGTCTATCAAATAATCCAAGACTACTTTATAGGAAACGGCTTACACAGATGGCAGGTTATATAAACATGCAATACAAAAAAATCAAAGTGAGTAAATGGGAAAATGGAAGAGTGGGAAAATTGATTTATTTGAATCGAAATTTCCATTTTTTGTGGTATAATTTAATTTACTCTTCAAAAATAACATACAACAAAGGTGCAGTCTGCAAATAACAATAAAAAGTGAAGGATTGCATACAATAGCTTACGCTGCAGGAATTGTATTACATAATCTACATAATAGATGGTTAATTACATAAAAATAAGATTGGATTGGTTTGGATTTTGAATTTTATGGCGAAAGGTTCTAATCCGGACAAGCCGCGCCAGACCCAAGATTATAAAACTGAACCTTAAATAGTAGCGTTATGGTAAAAGTTATAAATGAGAAATTAAGAATTGAAACTTAAGAATTTAATTTGCATAAACAAAATCTTGAAAGTGTGAAAGTTGAAATATTGAATTGTAAAGGAATTTGATAAGAAAGACTAATGACTCATTTTGAATTTGGAAAGAAAAAATAAAAACGAGGTTGTTGAATAATGATAAATTCACCTGGAAAGAATTTCGAAAAATAGCCCTACAGGAATCATACAAGCAGAACGAAATCTTCCTACTCCAAAACGGTACCCCATGGAAGGGTTCTAGGAGAAGGGTGACGCTACTTGGTGATTCTTGTTGGAATACTGAAAGGAGTCACATCTCAATTCGTAACAGGCGTGTTGGGTTTTTTCAACCCACCGCCAAAATTTTTAACTTTACCATACTTATGAACCTTAAGTTGATAGTTCGTTGTGTAATATATAATCTCAGTGTATATCAATGGTTGTAATCAAAACCGTAAAGGGTTTCTCTATTGTTCATTTTCTATATCCTCAAATCAGCCTTCGGATTCTCCATCTAGCCTTTCGAGACAAAAGTGGAAATAGAGTGAATATATCCAATTTCAATTATTTCATATTAGAAACATGTTCATTATTCATATTCACAAGTCCTGTGCACAGTTACATCTGATTTATGTTCCAACCTCAAGGAAACAATGGTAATATATCAAAATTTATGATATGCTACCATTGTTCCTTGCCGTAAGAATGATAATTGGAAACTTAATTTATACAAAATTATTCAAATAATAATGAATAGAAAAGGAATAGAAGGGAAGCCAAGTGATGGAGTTCCACACGATAAGGAGTCAGATGACCTTTAACCCTCCATGTTGTTTCGAAGAGATATCTCGCCCATCAAGATCTGTTCAATTAATGACGAGATATCTCGTCATAAAGATGTTGATGATTTTCTTATTATGACGAAATCAAGATCTGGACAGTTTCCTTCAATTGACGAGATATCTCGATCATCAAGATCTGATCAGTTTAGCTAATACCTTTGGGTTCTGGTAACCACCAGAAGGGTTAATGATGAATACATTTGAATATGAGATTATCTGAATCTATAAGTAACAGAGCTTAGAAATGTATGATGTCAGACAACCCTTTAACCCTCCAAGTACTTTCGACGAGATATCTCGTCCATCAAGATCCAACCAATTTTGCTAATGAGATATCTCGTCATCAAATATTGCTGATTTTTTTATGATAATGAGATCAAGATCAGGTCAGTTTTTCTTTAATTACGAGATGTCTCGTCCATCAATGATTTGGTCAGTTTTGGTAATGATACCTTGTCGAGAAAACCATAAGAAAGGTTAAAAATATAAGGTATTATGTGATAAAAATTAGTTGGACTGACAAACTCCTGAATTTGGATACTAGTTGTCATTTGGAAAAAAACCTGTCTGATCCATATTCAGAGCACATCACATATCTTCTCTGGTATGAAAGTGTAATGACACTGCTGAAAAAGTAAAAGCAAGAGATAAATCATATTCGTGGTTCCGAACCTGTCTCATGTTTTTCCACATCATTGAGATACTTCAAGATACTGCAACCAATAAACGAATTCAGGGCAGTAACCTTCACACCATCATCTATCATTGTCCTGCGACCAATGGATAAGAACGTAGTTTTGAAGGAAAACTGACTACAATAGCAAAAGAGGATGGTTCAAAGTTTATGCGCCACTTAATGGTCTAGACGGTGTATTTCCGGGTGTCTTATACATCATATGTCACGCAATTTTTGAAACATATATAATATCTTAGAGACAACGAAAGCCTTTCCGCTTTTCTTTTGTTGTTACTGAGGAGTTTTTACATCAATAGCAGTCTGGTTTTCAGTTTAAAGTGCAATCGCATTGGACTTGTTCCTTCTTTCTGATGGGCCGCGGTAGCCCGGTTGGAAGAGTAGCGCATTAACAACCGGAGGGTTGTGAGTTCGAATTGGCAAGGACCGTCGTGTACAAAAGGGGCTGATGCACTTTAAATCTGTCGTGGCCTCGAATGTTCTCACGTTGGCGTGGTGTGGAAGTTTGGAGAGTGGGGTGCCAGCTCAAGTGTGACCTCATTATCTGACCTTGGTTAAAAATTACGTAGTGCTGTCCTCGTATCTTTCCCCTCGGGATTGATCTCGGACCGTCGCCAATAGCCTGTGTGTTGCTCCTGTGCGACGGTAAATTTACTTACTTACCTACCTTCTTTCTGATAATTTTGAAGTCAAAAGATATTGATTACAAGAAACAGGATAATTCATTAATATCTTATTTAATGAGTTGAGTACGGATAAAACTATCCATCTATAACTCTTTAGTCTGCTTCAATCAACCTGATATATAAAATTTTTTCATCTGATTTTTAAAAAGAAATCATTGATTCTATCTCTTAGAGATTCTATCCAAGGCTGAAGGATTGCTAGTTTTCCCAATTTATCATTTTTATTAAGGTCAATGAAAAATTTTGTACACTTCACTTCATTGGGTTGGTTGGGTTTTACGGCTCAAGAGCCATATTTGTCCAAGCTGCGCCAAACACAAGACAGCTAATTCCAAGTAATGGACATATACACACAAGAAAAGTTTAACTGATACAAGAGAGTTGTGTTTCACTGTTACACCCAGAGTTGTTACAGGAATCGTATCTGAGCCACCTACAACTCGCAGCTTGCTAGCACAGCGGGGCCACCAACTGAACCAAGGTTGGCTCACACTGCAATGCGAAAGGCCTTTAATCGGTAATTATAATTTAATCGGGCAATGCAATTTTACAGTTCTCATAACTTCAATCAATTTTCAAACATTTGATGAAACGGATTTTACTAAGTTTTCCATTATCGTTTTCATTTAAAACCTAAATTCGCAACATATATCAATCTTTTCGAAACTCCTTTCCAGAAAGTTGGTGTTTAGCATCAATTTGAAGTGTTTTGACCTTAATACTTGAAAGTATTTTATTTTTACTTTTCTTTATAAAAATTAAATTTATTTTTCAGCCCTCCTGGTGATTGTTTGACGAGGTACCTCGCGATTAGCAAAACTGACCAGATTTTGATGAATGATATATCTCGTCATTAGAAAGAGCTGACCCGATCTTAATCTCGTCGTCATGAAACAATCAACAATATCTCGATGACGAGATATCTGGTCATTAGCAAAATTGGTCAGATTTTGATCTACGAGATATCTCGTCGAAACTGCTTGGAGGGTTAATATACGAGAGGAAGTTACAAATTTCTTCTTAAAAGCAACTTAGAAAGTGATGAAAACATTGTTTTGCACCAAACATAAGTTTTCAGGGAATTCAAAATTTAATAAATTTTATAAAAATGAGAACATGAATATATGAAGAAATTACTTATTGAGTAGTTATAAAGAAGTATTTATTTTATGTCAACCAAATACTATAAAGCAGCATTTGATTGTTAAAGCAGCATTTGATTGTTAAAGCAGCATTTGATTGTTAAAGCAGCATTTATTATTAAAGCAGCATCCAGACATAAGTAAAACATTTTTATTAGTGAAGCTGGTCGGTATGTCGGTACTTGAATTAACATCGCACAAGTGCAACACGACGGGCTATTGGCGATGGTCCAAAAGGGAAAGATTCGAGGACAACACCTCGAACTTTTGAACTACGATCAGATGAGAACATCTTTGAGCTGCCACTCCACTCTCCTAACTTCCACACCACTCCAACGTGAGCACATTTGATGCTACGACGATTTAACGTGCACCATGTTTGTCATTCTAAGTAAGCCTTTTGCTTATAATCTAATTTTAAAGCAGAAAAAAAAGATGTTGCGAAATGCATTAGTTATGAATCAAGGTAGGTAGTTGAATTAACGTCGCACTGGGACAACACAACGAACTATTGGCGGCGATCTGGGATCAATCCAGAAGGGAAAGATCGAGGATAACACCTCGTCATTTTAATTACGGTCAGATGACGAGGACTTCATCTGAGCTGGCAATCCACTCTTCAAACCTTTGATTGGACCTAGTTTCGAACTCGCTTCCCTCCGGTTGTCAATCCGATACTCTTCCAACCGAGCTACCGCGGCCCCTAACAATAAAGGCAAAGGCTGACAATGAGGTCGGAGCCATAAACTTGCAACAGAGCAAGCTTCATTTTGGAACTAGGAGTTTTAGGGAGAGCACGAGGAGTTGTTTGGAAAGTGTTAGATGACGTTCGATACTTTGAACCTCCCAGTGGTTATGACGAGATATCTCGTACTTCACGATTTGGCCAATTTTGCTAAAGGCGGGATATCTCATCAAGATATTGGTCTTTTTATGATGACAAGATCAGGTTCAGTCAGTTTGAACAGTTTTTCTAATGCCGCGATATCTCGTCCATCTAGATCAGTACAGTTTTGTTTATGGCAAGACAACCACCGAACGATCCCGATCAGCGAAGTATTTTTATCTCCTGCTTACTCCTTTTAAAAGCTTTCGTCAATGTTAAACGCTTCATTTAGCAACCCACTTTGCGCTCAATATCTCTCGTAAAGGCCTTTTGCAGTCATACTTTGGCGCAGTAAACTGATTGCAATTGAACAGGGATTCGGTGGGCTCGCAAAACCCATTCATGTCCACAAACGTCCTCCCTCCCACGATTTCGCTCAAGACCTCATTCGCTGCAGCTGACAAGCGAGAACTCAACAAGTCTCAAACAGTGCGTGCCCTTTCTCTGGCAGGATATTTCTGTGGCTCTTAATCAAAGCTGGCTCCCACAGGCCGTAATAAGCTGCTTATGCAAATCCAAACGTATAGTGTTTGCTCCCGTCGCTTCCGGGAGTGCTCTGTGAATTTTAATTTGGTGTTAGGGATTAATGATTTTGTCTTGAGGCGAATGATGGTGTTTTATTTTATCATTTTTCCTTTCTGCTTAGATTAGAATACATTTTCATTGCCCTATAATAAATCAACACTGTTTTAATAAAATTGTTGTGGCACTTATTTTTGTGATCCGTTTCCTCAATCTCCTCACCTATGTTCATAACAACCCATCTTCTCTTTTCCTTTGTGCCAGAGGGTTGCGAGTTCGAATCCAACCAAAGACCGTCCTGTACAAGGGGTGGTTGATGCACTTCAGATCTGTCATGGCCTCAAATGTCCCTACGTTGGCGTGGAGTGGAAGTTTGGAGAGTGGGGTTCCAGCTCAGGCGTGACCTCGTCATCTGACTGTGGTTCTAAATTACGTGGTATTGCTATCGGATCTTTCCCTTGGGGATTGATCCCGGACCGTCGCCAATATCCCGTTGTGTTGCTCCAGTGCGATGTTAATTAAAATACCTACCTATCCTTCCCTTTGTAGGGGTTTCCATGATTTGCCCGCTGCGCTAGCAATCTGGGAGCTGTACGCATCACATGTTCGATTCTTCCCAGCTGCATTGAAATGTAAGTAAACTTAACATTGCTATTGAGATGTGCCACGGTAGCACTGTTGGGAGAGTAGCAGATTAGCAACCGGAAGGTTGCGAATTCGAAACTCGATTCCCGTGTAAGTGCACGCTAAATCTATCGTGGCCCCAAATATCCTCATGTTGGTGTAGTGTGGAAGTTTGGAGAGTGGGGTGCTGACCTCGTCTTTTGACCATGATTCAAAATAACTAAGTGTAATGATCCCTTTGGTGTTGATCCCGGATCGTTCCCAATAGCTCTTTGTGTTGCTCCAGTGCGGTTCATTAACTACCTGCCAACCTAGATACTCTTTCTGCTTAGATATGAATATATTTTCATTGCATATAATAAATTATCATTGTTTTATCAGAATTGCTGTGGCGCAGATCGTTGTGATCAGTTTGCTCAACCACCACCTATGTTCATAACATCACACTCTTCTCTAAACTTCATCGCTACATGAATCCGGAGCTTGCCGTTGAAAATACGAGGTGGAATGACGCATTACGCCATAGAAACGATGTGATCGATTGACCTAAACAGCGCCCTCTGACACCTAAACGCGGCATTTCTGAACACAGATGATTTGACAAGAATGTTTATTTTAAGCCACTCTACCACACTTTACAATTTGACCAGATATTTTCGAAGCACTCTATATATTACGAAATTTACATCAATAGAAATCAATTTTTCATATGCGGAAACTTTATAATCAATCTTCTCAAGTGACAAATTTTTCATAGACGAGTTGCAAATTTGAGTTTCTAAGTTCCCACGGTAAAATGAATTCCATGTTTTGATCGATGAGGGGAATAAAATCGTGATGGTATTCGTCTAAAACAATCCGCGAATTATTATTAACATTTTCCGCATAACTTAGAAGTAAAGTCTGAGAGCCTCGAAATATAACGCAGGCTAAACGAGTGGGGAGAAATGATCCCATACCATTACAGTATAAACAAAGAAATCTTGCACTTAAATAAGCTAAGTCAAAATTGGAGATCATTATATAACCCCTTGTGTTGCTCCAGTGTGACGTAAATTCAGCTACCAACCAACCAAGAATTCAACCAGTTACAAATACTGAATTTACTTTTTCCTAAATGTTCTGGTGGATGCGAATATTTCGGATGCTCCTATATAACATTTAAGCGAGAACTTAAATTGTATTTTCTAAGCGTCTTGGGTTCAAGGAACTAAAGGCATGAATAAATCATTTCAAGATTTCATTTTTTTTATCTTATTCTGTTGTGGTTACTAATGTAAGCCGTGTTGAATATTTGAATAAATGTTTAAGAAAATTTCTTAACTATGCATCGTTACAAAGCAAACTTCACTCTGTAAATGATAAGTACCATTTCAGAAAGACAAAGTATAGCTTCAATATGCATTTTAAACCTTACCGTGGCAAATTTGTTCTTTATTATTTTAAGTATCCTTTTGAATATAATCTAATTTTAAAGCAGAAGGTAGGTAGTTAAAGTAACATCGCACTGAAGTAAAACAACGGGTTATTTGCAACGGTCTGAGATAAATCCCGAAGAGAAAGATCCAAGACAACTCCTCGCAATTTTATACCATGGTTAGATGACAAAGACAACACTTGAGCTGGCACCCAACTATTGAAACTTACGCACCAGGTCAACGTGAGGGCATTTGAAGATGCTACAGATTTAATGTGCACTAGCCCCTAATTACACGATGATCTTTAATTGGATCGAGTTTCGAACTCGCAACCCTTCGGTTGCTAATCGGCTACTCATCCAACCGGGCTATCGCAACCCAGTTATGATTCAAATAAGTAATTAAATGTAAACATTCTATCATATTAATAAAATATGTATCATATATAACATTCCAAATACTCGTAATATCAAAGAAATCTTTTTATGCTCCTGTATGATTCTCATAGTAATCTCTCGGCTGCTTTAACCAATTTTTCCAAACTTCTATTCAGAAATTCTTTTGTATGGGGGAATAGATATATATAAATCTAAAGAATGTTCAGGGAATTTAAACATTGCATAGATAACATTTATCCTCATATCAAACAAACAACTTTGCAGCGATATTTCTTTTAATATTAAAAAGTATCATAAATAATACAAGGTCCCTAGCAGATGATACTTCTCAGAAAGGACGAGCGATTTATAACGATTTAATCTTCCGAGAAAGAGATGAGATAAAGATAAAGGGAACGGCAGGAATACATTATTTTATCCTTCAGGATATGAAGAATTTCGTACCAATAGAATACCTACTAATCCAGTTTTTTAATTTAAATAAGTCTTTCTTTATCTTTTGTTTTAAAATAAATGCAAAGTATCATTAGTTTGGCTTTGCTGACTAACCATCTTATGTTGTGCTCTTTATCTCGAAGGAAATCAGACCATTTTTACCCATCTCAGAGGTAATGATCGAGGATTTTTTTTAAAGCTTATGAATGTGGTGGACATAAAATCCCCAAATATGAATCCAGTTAAGCATGAGTGGGATGCAGTAGAAAAGCGAGTTGGAATATATCAACCTCAACCTCGGATTTTTTCTTATCTAAGACAATTCTACTTCATGAGTGGGACACAAAACATGAACAACTTCATAGAAAGCAAAAGAATCGATTTGATACTTGAATAGACAAAACAAGTAACCCCACTCCTTCTTAACCCTCTAAGTGGTTTTGACGAGATATCTAGTCCATAAACATCTGATCAATTTTTCTAATGACGAGATGAAGATCTGGTCTGTTTTCTTCTACTGACGAGATATCTCGTCCATCAAGATCTGGTCAGTTTTGCTATTGAGATACCTCGTCAAGACAACAAGAAGGGTTAATGCTCACATACTAATGTATTAGCAGAGTTTTGTTTATAATAAACGGAAGTCGTGATCTGGGATATTTTAATTCTTGAATTGTAGTCTATCTGGTCTTCAATAATAGACTTATATCTCAGAGCCTAAAAGTGACGTTTAGCAACAATCTTTCAACCTTGGCGACCAGATTCTTTTTAAGCAAAATTGTCTAAAAAAACAACTAGCTTCAAAACTTTGGCGACTTTTAAAAAATATTGTGATATTTTCTTAAACTTCGCCATAGGTCAATCTTTTAACCTAATAATGGACAGAAAAATATATTTCGGGTTTTTCTATGAGAAATTTTCCAAGGGACGCCAATTTCGAAGTTTTGGCGCCAAGCCGTGGCAACCATAAAAACATCCTAATCTGTGGTGGCTAGATTGTCATGAAAATCTTATTAAGAAAATATTTAGAGTTTTCTAATTTTAAAATTTTAATTTCTTGGTAAGTCAACGTCTGTTCCATACTTAATTAGGACATTTTGTGTTTTAGTCGATTCATTTTGTATCGAGCAACAAAAATTGCTACTAAACTAGAGTTTAAGAGGAGATATTTTTAAATATTTATGCTAATATTTCACAAGTGCTTGGGTGTTATGTGCACATAAGAGTTTTTCCATTACAGCTCTCATTCCGTGAACAGAAAATGAGAGTAGAGCGACAAACCAATTAAACCACTCGTTTCGTGAAATATGTTCAACTTTTTTTCAACCGCTGAGTTTGAACTCACACAGCTGCCTTGCATTAATACCATCATCAACAACATACTAGGCAATTTATTTATCATTACAGGAACTGAAGACCCTCTTAAATAATCCAAGTTAGTGACTCACTAAGCTTTGAAAAGCGACATTGAAAACGTGACACTTATCTCTTAATCTGTTCTTCCCAATTCGAAACTTTCAATTGGATTTAACCTAATGGTTACAATTAAGATAAAGAGTTTATATCAATTAGTTTACCAAAGACCTGAGTTCTTGAAAGTAGCTTCATTCGCACATAAAAGGATGAAATGCAAATCTTGCGTTTAAATTTCTTGAAGGGATTTTGAAAATACAATAAAGTGGTATTGAAAAAATAATGTTATAAGCTATTTCTGCCGTTTTCTCTTTTTATCAACTGCCCTTTGACCGCTATTCTAATATTGACAGTACGACTGGGTCGATTCCAGGTAGGATCGGTTGGTTGAGTTTTTATAATGCAAGGACTATATCTGGCAAAGCTCATCCAAACACGAGGCAACGTCAAGTAAATGACATGCACACACAAGGAAAGTTTTACAGACAAGGAAGAGAGAAAAACACCCATGGCAAGTTACTGGAATCGAAACGGCTTCATCTACAATTCAGAGATTCCTAACGCAGTGGGCAAACTCACTGAATCACTGCAGCCCCTCCTATTAATTGTCGTGATCACAGCCTACCCTAAATTAGTGGCACCCCAGAGTCTAATGCAGAGACAAGTTGATGAGCACCAATCACTCTCTTCAACTTCCCATCTATTCATATTTGATTCCCCACCACACCTATCAATAAGAATAAGCTCCCGCGACTGCTATGCACATATAACATGAACTACTCTCGGACTTAGTGCTTTTATGATTACAGTGTGAAATTCAATCAAACTAGATTTGTGTACGGCGTTATATATACATATATAAATTTTCCACTAAGGTTTTAGTGTAAGATGTACGCGATAGCGCGGTGTACAGCTTGGGTGTATTGTATATATACAATACACATTTCAGAGAGGTGTGTACAATACACATACGTACCTTACACACGCCTGACCCAGACAACGACAAAATGGTGTTTTCTGCTTGTAGGCAGTCAACATCGCTTCATTTTTTGAAATATTCTTAAAATTTTCCTTCGGTTTTATTGAATTGAATTATTGAATTATTTTCTTGAATTGAATTAGTTTGCTTGACATGTGTGTGTTATGTCTGAGACTTCGGCGCGCATACATGGATTTCTACATACGGTTTCTTAGCTTTTTAAGCGCTTTGCGTGGTTGAATTTTTAGGCCATCACCAAAAATCAAATAAGAGAACCCAATCAAAACAAAACAAAATGCAAGTAATAAAAAACAAAGATGAAACGAAACAACATAATAATAAAAAATAATAATAACTAATACTGCTTTGAGTTTTCGGCGCTATTGAGTATATATATATATATATATATATATATATAATTCAAAATTACAAACCAAAACAAAGAGAAATCCAAAAATTTTAAAATCAAGAAATTTAAGAAAATTTTGAAAAAAATGATGGAAGTATTGGTGGATCAGGGCGTCATCAGGGAGGAGCCTCACCCAGTCAACACAATATGGTGTTTTCTGCATGTGAGCGGCAGTATACCAAAAGTAGCTCACACACCCCTCCAAACACCATAAGAAAATAAATTAGAAAAACAAAACCAGGGACAACCAAGGACACATACCAAAGATAATATAATACAAAATTAAAATTAAATTAAAATTAAAAATTAAATTAAAATTTAAAATTTAAAAGGAGAAAACAAACCTACCCAAATAGATTAACCTAAGATCGACAACAACCCGCCGCAAACTACATGAGGACCGCCAACAAATGCCATTCATAACGCCGTATACATATATATATATATATATATATATATATATATATATATATATATATATATATATATATATATATATATATATATATATATATATATATATATATATATATATATATATATATACAGAGAGAGAGAGAGAGAGAGAGTCTTACGCTTAAACCATGGTCGAAAAGTTTTACTGATGATCTTTTTTGATCGTTCATTACAATGACCAATGACTTTCATTATTCGATGTCTGGGGCCATCCTCAATGCTATCTAGTGGTAATTTGAAATAGGCCATTGGTCAGAAACTTTTTGCAGTGTCTGGCAGCTGTTTATTTCAATTCTTAGCCCACACCTAAGAATTATTTGTTTATTAAATAAAGCTTAAGAGATGTTATATAAAAATAAAATTGTTTCGTCCTTTTGAAGAATTTTAACTTCGTGTTATTCATTAGATGAATGTTACAAGGTTTTAGGTTAGATAGTTAAATTTAGGTCGCGCTGGAGCATCACAGCGGGCTATTGGTAACATGAATATTATAAGAAAGTAGTACTCAAACGAAAATATAATACATTACATTTATTCTATTAACAGAATTTAAACTATAAATCTATGCAAAAGTAAACGTTTTAACCATGTTTCTGTACTCGTATACATCTTTTAATTTATCTATTTATATATAGCGTAATAATTTATTTAGTATCTCTATATCGATAAGCTAATCACTGATAAGACCTAACCGCTTTTCTACAGTGAATATCAAATGTCTTATACCAGGAGGGTTTGTTTAGAGAATTTAGCGAAGTTTGTTTAGAGAAGAAGGGCTTGAAGAATCAAGCTTAGAGAAAAGTAAACCTGCAGTGAAAGTTATGTAATGTCAATAGATCTCCATTATGCGTTACATCATTCTAAATATCCATATTGAAGCCAATGCTACAAACCCCATGGGTATGTTTTCATTCTTCTTTTTCTTTTTTTCTATTCAGTTATCTTCTCCTATCTCAGTTTATTTATTTTCAAGGTCCTGTAGACAATAAATCAATAAATTCCTTGGTAAAAGGGACTGTTTGAACAAAATTGAGAAAGGCTTTTAAGTTTAACTTCTGCGTTAATATTTGGACTCTGATTTCTTACTTAGGTTTACACGAGTGTATATACAAGCTTTTAATTTTAAATTAAAACCAAACAGCGTAATTTGTTGGAGTTTCGTCTATTTGAAATCGCTTGTAATGAAAAGGAAAAATCACCAGTTCTCTAATCTTAGTTGAAGCAAGTGTAAGCTAACGGTGTTGCACTATGAAAATCGTTTATCGAAAGTCTAATATTTACAAGTTGAGAATATGGATAAAGTTTTACCTTTTATCTTTTTAACGGGCACTGAAAATGTATTCAATAAACATATTGTTTTTGTACAATTCAAATTTCCAATTCTACACTTGAAAATTTTATCTGTTGAAAATGATGGAAGGGATTTGTTGGTAATCAATTAACGCAATCCTTACTCTTAATTGATAGACGAGCTTTTATTTTTTAATTTAAATTTCATTTAAAATTTATTTTGATAACTAAGCCAATACAGTGATTTTCCGTTGAAAAGATGAATTACTTTTAAGACCATCTATTACGACACATGTTAAAATGAATTGAATCATTTTACTTGCATGCAAATTTAAATATTCTTCAAAAGTTAAAATTCCTGAGTTTTTATTTATTAAACCCCAACACGATGTTGTTTCAAAAAAAGATTAACTTAAATTAAAATACTGTTACAATTTTTATGGTATTATATAATATATATGGTATTAGCCGAATTACTCGGCATTGATTGGTTGAATTGGTCAAATGCTGATTGAAAACTGATTAACTAATCACTTTTCTTTTATAAAAAATGCAAACAACATTTAAGTGTATGGAAAATAATATTTTAACATCGTTTTAACTTTTTCATAGGTTTATGTATGATGTATCCATCCATATAACCCATTTCATAATCATCGCACTCCTGCTGTGCGACAAACTACAAAAGTTTTTTCTAAGGTGACTACTTCGGAAGTCGATTTAGAAATGTCTTTGAAATACAACGTTTGGCCACCCGTTTTAATTTAATGTAACCCATCTTATTTTAAAATAGTTTTATTTTAACTTTCCAGTCATTTTAAAATAAGAAGTTACATACCTTAATTAAAAGAATTTTATTTGGTATATTTTATTTATTTTCATAAACAGAATTCTACAAACCATTACGTATTCAGCCAAAGACTTAAGGAAAGTTGGTCGAAATATACATATACTGCCAAGAAGTTACCCATGTCTAGTGATGTTTTACAGAAAATAAAAATAATTCATTAAAATTTAACTCTTAAATGATATATCTCCAATATGTAAGATACTGGAACATATAAATGCAAACAGAAACGAAATTCGAATCATTGAAAATTCCGGAAAACAGAATTCTCTCTCCCTAAAAAAACAAGATTTGAGGCGCGTGTCGAATTTCGACTTCCGGAGTATATCCTAAAATAGAGCAATTCGAAAAAAGACGTTTGAAAAATATTGATAAAGACACTAATGACTTATTTACAAAAGAACACAAATTTATAAAATTTCGAAATGTTCAAATATAATCATAACATTTCGCTGTCTTAACTCAAATACACAAACACGAAATTCTAAACCAAATTTATAGAATAAAACATTAATTATGACGTTGCCAGAATCCGAATAGCAAAACTACGCTTTTATAATCAATGAGTTTTTCTTTTGAGGTTTTCGTGTTTCATTACAAAATGTAAGTTAAGTAAAATTTCGTATTTTAAAAATAATTTTTTCATCCATCATCTGTTCATAAATTATTTATATTATGGGAAGAAACAAAAGATCAGTTTAAACATAAATTTTAAAACTTAATTTGTTTTGGAAAAAATATTTTTCAACAATACTGGTAAAATAATTTTATTGGAAAAGTTATTTTCCCTCGATTTTAGACTTCCTGAAAATATTCTGTAATAGAACAATTCGACAAAAGACTTTTGAACGATATTGATAAAGATAATAATGATTTGTTTAAAAACATATTTATAATACTTGGAAATGCTTAAATATGACCACAACATTTCGCTGTCAAGTCAAATACACAAACACAAAATTCTAAATAAAATTATATAAAAATTAAACATTAATTTCTGGCGTTGCCAGATACCGAGTAGCAAAATTACGCTTTAATGATCAATGAGTTTTTCGCTTGGGCTTTTCGTGTTCAATTACAAAATGTAAGTTACGCAAAATTAAATATTTTAAATATTCGTTTTTCATCAATCAAACATTCATAAATTATTTAGATCATGGGAAGAAAAAATGTCAATTGAAACATAAATATTATAATTTAATTTGTTTTGGAAAAAGTTGTTTTTCGCGTAATACTGCGTAAAACCATTTTATTGGAAAATTTCATTTTCGATCAATACTGGTAAAACAAACTCAGCTGCGTATCGCAATCGTTTTAAGCTTAATGTTATTTCTATGGCGATTTTGAATTGTTTTTAGCCCATTGTGCAGAACTAGGAAAAATGGAACGGGAGTTAATATGAGCCTAGGTTGCTCTCAGGGTTTTGAAGTATGTGTACCAAATTTGGTGTGGATTGGTCAAA
Organism: Meta bourneti; assembly: GCA_933210815.1. NCBI lineage: Eukaryota > Metazoa > Arthropoda > Arachnida > Araneae > Tetragnathidae > Meta > Meta bourneti. The sequence goes on along the minus strand of OW119929.1, from coordinate 35,722,767 downwards.
CGGTGTAGATCTGTATAGAGAACATACACATACACATCCATTTTTATATACGTAGACTAAGTAAAAAATGTATAAAAAGTGATATTTTGATTATTCAAAGTATGAGCTATAAATATTTATTAGCTTTTATCGCAAGATAATGTCAGAAGGATATATAGTTTTGAGCAACGTATGAGACATTCGCTTGATAAATAAAACATAAAAAGTGATGAACAATCGCGAAATTATTCTGTGGATATTTGGAAGACAAGTAATGGCCCAAAGAATGCAACATGAATAGATTGCGTGGAATAGGAAAGCAAAAATACAATCTTTGATTCAGAGTACAACGAACCCATAAACGCTGAATAGAAAAAATTCGGTAGCTACATACGTAAGGAAATTGAATTTATTGATACAACACACCAGATTCGTGATTGCATTGAAAATAAATCGATGCTCGTATTGTAGCTGTCATTATGTATCTCATATCTCATATGATAGCTTTAGGTTCATCGATTGCATTTATTCAATACGTGATACTTGCGAACACTAGAAAATCATGCTCCTCAGTAATTGAAACCAGAGAACACGTTAATCTTAGAATAAAATCAATATAGAGAAAAGCCCAAACTGTATCTAGATAGACACACGTCATCCGTATTTGAAGAAACCGAATAATACTATCCCACACATCCTGTCAGATGAATTTGATTTAGCTCGTAAACGAAAAGACAGGAAATAATATATAAAGCTGTTGATGCAGTTTTATGGTAAAAAATAATTCCAGACACCGAAATTAAGTAACAATGCTGTTACTCGTTACATTTTGATGGTTAAGTAAATAGATAGTTTATTAGTTTTAGAAATTTTATATAGTTTCTACAATTTTGTTCTACAACCTCAGAATAAAACACACATATTCATCTCTTTCTCTCGCTCTTGGACCGCGGTAGCTCAGTAGGAAGAGTAACGATTAGCAACCAGAGGATTGCGAGTTCGAATCCAACCAAAGACCTTCGTGTACAAAGGGGGCTGGTGCACCTTAAATTCGTCGCCTCAAAACGGCCTCAAATGTCCTCACGTTGGCGTGGTGTGGAAGTTTGGAGAATGGGATGCCAGCTCAGATGTTGCCTAGTCATCTGACAGTGGTTCAAAATTACGTTCTGTTGTCATCGGATCTTTCGCTTTGGGATTGAACCCGGACCGTCACCAAATAGCCCGTTGTGTTGCTCCAGTGTGACGTTAGTTAAAATACCTACCTTCTCTCGCCGCTAAATTAATATCAACACATATATCTGAATAGTTTACGGGGGGAATGCTAGCCCAGATGAAAGAATAACGATCCAACCAAAGACCGTCGTGTACGTTAGTGCACGTTAAATCCTATTGTGGTCTCAAATGTCCTCCCGTTGGCATGGTGTGGAAGTTTGGAGAGTGTTGTGCCAGCTCACGTGCTGTCCTCGTCGTCTGACCGTATTTCAAAATTATGAGGTGTCCTCGATCTTTCCCTTCGGAATTGACCGCAGTCGAAGTTTATTAGCTATGTACCTGAATAGTTTTCCATCAATACATCGTAAACTAAGAGCAAAAACTCATAAACTGAAAATTTTCGAAAACACTAAATGCATTTTCCCGGACGATGAGAAATGAATTGGCTTATTGTAAGTTCAAAAATATACAGCTCTGTCAAAGTGCTTAATGACTTGACCAAAAACTGTTAGTTGGCCTTTAAACAGCTGTCCAATAAAAATGTTTTTTTTTGTAAGTTAATGAGCTACTGTTCCAAACCTACGACTATACTTAATATTACTCTATATTTGACACTAACTGCTAAACAGGGCAACGATTTGTTTTTATATATCTCATGTTTTAAAACGAAAATAAATATGTAGCAACCAAGGATTATTTTAAAGGTAAAATCTCACACAATCTGGATTTTGCTTCAAGGAACGATTTATTACACTTTCGATCCTTTTTAATTTAAAACGTCTATATTTCCTTGCATATATTCAATTTACTTGTCTCTTATGCTTATAATTTCTCTCGTGAGACAAAATAATTGATGTAATTTATTAGTGAGTTATCTCGTTACTCACTGTACTTTACTAAATTATTAAGATAGATAAATCTAACATAGATTTTTACGTAATCCAATCATTTTATTTTCAGTAGATGTAGTAATTTCAAAACTTGTGCTTTTCTCGGGTGCAAAAACATTTGAACTCTAAAACAAATTTTATATTTTAAGTGAAAGGGAGAAAGAGCGATGCCTTGAGAATAATCTGTGTGGTGACTAAAATCGCTTAGTTTTATCACAAGGATTAATAATTTAAACCTGTGGTTTTCGATACAATTTGGCGGAGTTAATTAATGCACTCATGCAAATTTTTTTAATCTTATTTTTAAATAATTAACGACGGTTTTAATAAAAGTCTTGCGAATGGTAATACATCGAAACTAGTTAATCTCAAATGAAAGAAATTCTAAATTGACTGAATCATCTCACAATACACTATAATTAACTGGCCCATTATTCATATAGCTTCCGTCAGCTGAATAATTGCACATTCTAAAGCAGCTTTACATAAATTAGCACAAACCATAGGTAAAAAATAGAATATTTCGCATTTTGAGTAGCTAACTATTACATAAGGGTGTAGTTGAATAACGTTCTACTGGAGCAACACAATGGGCTATTGGGCATAGCACGGGATCAATCCTGAAGGGGAAAAATCCGAGGACAACACCACGTAATTTTGAACCAGGGTCAGATGACGAGGCAACATCAGAGCTCGAACACCACTCTCCAAACTTCCACACCACGCCAACATGAGGACATTTGAGGCCACGACAAATTTAACGTACACCAACTCCCAAGTACACGACGGTCTTTGGTTGGACCGAGTTTCGAATTCACAACCTTCCGGTTGCTAATCCGCTACTTTTCCAACCTGGCTATCTAGACCCTGTTTCATAAGGAAATACATTTTTCAATAATTTTCGTTTTCTTTTAGGTTATGTAATTGATGGAATCGGAAAGTTGTAACTTTTCGTCTATATTATTTGTATAAATGGTAGTTTGTAAATACGAATTGATTTTAGATGGCGCATAGTGGTCTTAGTGCATTAAAGGACAATGAACTACTTAACCGAGTAGTTAAGAGATATTGATTTGCCATCCATCATTTTCATTACCGGTCGATTTTATGGGAGAAAGATCAATCAATTCGCAAATTTAGTGACATACGCCTTCTTTTTCTTATTCTATTTAATTAACACCATGCCCTCTTATATCACGAGAAAAATAATAAAAGTGCATCTCTTGTGTTAGAACAGGAACAAAATTATATAAAACTCTTGCGTATCATTCAAATGTAATCAACAAACATTCCGAGCATTTTTTCTATATAAGTAAAAATGGAGTGTGTTTTTATTTATATAGAAATTATATTGAATAATTTCGCCCTATTTCAAATTATTTATACGTTTTGGTTCATTCTAATACAAAATTAGTGATTTCCTCGTTTGGTGTCTGCTCGTTTGTATATATGTGTGTACCCATACTTTTTGAAAAATGGTAATTGGTTACCTTTTCTTCTACCTTTTTCGTCTAAAAGGTGTTAAAAAATTCTTCTCCTGACATTTAACTCATGTTGGCATTTTTCTACGAAAGATAAAAGCGATTATTCTGGTCACTTTTCCAATCTACAATTGACCAATTCAACCCAAGTAAGGTCAGGTAATTCTTGTAGTTTATAATAATAAAGAATATCTATCATAAAATGCATATTTTATTAGATTTCATGTTACAAAGACATAAGGTATTGTCAGTTTTATAAAAATGAAATAATCGTATTCAAATTTATTTCATAATGTTTTGTTTGTGTGTGCTCACAATAAACACAAACACACACTCACATTACCTGTTAACAATAATACTTCATTATTGTAATGAATTGATTAATTATCTACCTAATCTAAACACACACGATCCATTCTAACAACTCAAATTTATGTGAGGCAATTTGCATGATAAAAAGCTTTGAATAGAAGTTAATATCGTTTTCCTGTTTAGGACTATTTCTTTTGTAGAAAGCGTATAAGTTAAAGAAGAAAGACATTTTTCACTATAAAGGTGTTTCGCTTAGGACTGTACTAAAATAAAATATCGTATTTTCTTTACAGTCTACAATGATTTATTTCCAAAATTTTTTACGTACATACATAGAAACTTTTTTGCAAGTCTAGTACATTTCAGCATCGTCACCATGCACATCTGAGTATTCAAATATTTGTTTCAATATTTCAAATGTTTCTTTTATTAATCCTAAGCGAAACACCCTGTATTGATCACATTTTCATTCATTTCAGCTTTAATACGTTGCTTGTTCACAACCGAACAATATTAATCTAAAAAATCGAGCATAGATTGGTAGTAACTAAACAATACTAATTTAAAGAAAGACGACCATCATACCAGAAAAAAATGCTTTGAAGCATTCACATATTCTTAAAATATCGCACCTAACAATAACTTAAATAACGCAAAACGTTTTCTAGCGCAATTTTAGATTTTGAGCATACACTGGAGATGTAGCGAAACAGTAATATGCTTTGGACATTGATATGAGAAAGTAACTCTCGAGTTTTAGCTTAAAACCTGGAAAAAATAGCGTTGGAAGCTTTTACACTATGACGATACAAGTATATTTAAACATATATTAATACCATCCGTTGTTACAGACAAAATCTTCTGACAGCAACAGCTGCCATCACAATCAGAGTTAAGACTTTTCACGAAACAACGCTATCTCCCGATTTATGTCTACCTTTCCGAAACAAAGCAGTCTTCATATAGAGAACCATAGGACTTGTCCCGAATTAGCCAGGAGATAAAGACAAGCCTCTTCACTCGCAACTGATGTGTCTTCAAGTCAATGTCTACGCACGTCTTCTTTTAGAAACTTAAAAAAAGTGTCGTCTACCAACAGAGACATATGGCAGCAGTTGTGTTGAAAACCATCTCACCGTTCCCTAGTTTCTATAGAAAGAGCAACGTGTTCTTTCAAACGATGCTTACTTTTATCTTTCCAGTCAGAAATTCTGCAGTAAGGCTAATTTACTTACAGCTGTTTAGAGGAAGGACTTATAGTTTAGATTTTTGTTCAAAACTGGTACATGTGTTTAAAGTTGGAGGCTTTGAGTGTATTTTGAGGAGAGTTCACAGACTTTCAATTGATCTTTCATGGTCATCAACAAATTTGTTACTTGTTTGTCGTGTGATCTTTGAACTATTTATTTTATATTTTATTTATTTTATTCCTTATTATTAGAGTTTGTAACAAATCTATATATCTATACAAAATAAAACGATTTTGCCACGTTCAGTAGAAAACTTTAAGCATGACATTACAATTAATAAATATTTTCTGGGAGTCTTGAACTTAAAATTAAATTATTGATTCAAAGTAGAAACGGGACAAAATATTATTAAAACCTTGTACTACTGCATGATACAATAATTTTATTAGAGAACTCTAGAAATACGTTTCCAAGAGGTGAGTTTTCTATAATCTATACTATATTATTTTGTCACCTATCTGGTATATTTATCATGGAGTTTGTCTACTACCAGTATGTCCCTCGAATCTTGGTTTATGAGTGCATGGATGTTGGTGATTATCCCTATTAGAAGTAACAGAGTTTTACCCACTGGGTTCTCCTTTGCAAATAGCCATCAGTTTATCCCTTGAAATTCCGAAGGTTATAGTGATTAGTGATAAGGCAATAGAAATTTTTTTAAATACATAATTTACAGCTAAGAGATCAATAGTTTTTAATAGTTTTAGTCAATCTTATCTCTTCGAAGTTTAAAGACTTTTATGCAAAATATAGAGGTAGCATGATTGAAATATTCAGTTCACAGTTTTGTTTGAATAGCACATCTAAGAGAAATCAAGTTTATTATATAAGATTGTGGAATTATTCTTAAATATGTCAATATCCATTGGTATGTAAAAGTTAGAATTTTCAAAGAAAACTCATGAGCTACCCATTTTTATTATTTTCCCCTGAAATAAAGTTTCATAGGTTGAAATAAATAACATTGGAGCAGAAATATTGTTTGACTTAATAATTCAGCATTGGCTTTGAGCAGAAACTCAAACTGACAAATAATGTTTTTTACTTTACAGCTGTTTAAAGACTAACTTGGATGTTAGGTAAAAAGTTATAAACATTTTGATAGTATTAATTTTTCACTAACCTTTTAATTTGTCTTTTAGGAAAATTTCAATGCATCAATGTATTTATCATTGTTTTGTAAATAAGATTTTAGTGTCTCCGAAAAAATGTCAGTTAGAAACTCGTGAACTTGCATTTCTTTGGAGACCCTAAATGCTTATTTTCAGAATGATGAGAAATGCGTCGTTGTATTTTAATATATGTAAAAGCTATTTAACGCTGTCAAAATGGTTATGCTTTTAACTTTTGATTGAAAAACTATAATCTATAAGCATATGTACAGTAAAAATATTTTTTTCAGTTAATGAGTTGTTTCTGCTCTAAACGGACGATATATTCTTGTTTCCATTTTCAAATAATACTTTAAAGCAGTTCATAACTGCTAGGTCAAAATATCGTAATGTTAAGTTTATGGAATATAAAAGTTCATTTTCCCATAAATGAATTCTTCTTTTCTATTGTTTATTCTTCTAATATTCAAAAAGAAAGTAATCAATTGCACCGTGATCATGATGTCTATGGAGCCTGTCTAAAATGTAAAATTAATTATAATTTTCTTACGCATTCACATAACGTTAGGTAAAAGTCGGTTTTAGAAATTAAATAATATTCGTAATTATTTGTATACGGCTATTCAATTCAATTTTCAACAACACTGTATGATTGTTCCTCTGACATTCCTTAGAACATCAAAATCAAAACACTTTTGTGGTAATTGAGCTTTAAAAGTTAATTATTATTAAGCATTTATAAATTGCGTGAAAATGTAAGATTGAATTTTGAATTTTATGGCTTAAGGTTTTAAACAGGACAGAGTTCTGTAGTAAAAGTTAAATTATTAGTGAAACTTTTGCGCATTATCAAAAATATGCACACATATGAAACATGTGCACAATAGTTAAAAACAATTTATTTCAATAAAACCCTCTTACTGTGATAATAAGTGGAAGATAGAATTTTCAACCAGGAGAGTTCAGATTGCTTCCTTTCCATAGGAGCTTAGATTGCAGAATTGCATGACTTATATCACTTTCAAACAGAGAGAATTAAAGTACGCCATTTTCCCAGAAGAGTTTACAATAATACAAAAACACGAATACATAGCTTTTGTAGGAAAGACATTCACTTGGAAATAACAAATATTTCAATTTACGGAATATGCTAAAATGTGAGTTTATCATATCTTGAATGTTTTGAAAAACGTGCATTCCAGACGAAGAAATTTATAATAACACATAGTAACGACATGATTTATTATTTAGATTTATAGATATTCAAGGGTTTTTATTTAGCTAATGTATTTATGGAATGCAATAAAATAGTTTACCCTTATAGTTTTAGCTTTGAAAATTGTGTCTTCGATACTAAACTCATCGCAAGTTTCATTTCGATTTTATAGTTAAAGAGATTATTTACAAAGTAATTGAAACAGAAATTGCATGAAGTACCTTAATAAATTCTGCTTTCTTTGAAACAAAATCTGATACATCAAAACTGGCGAGTCCCAAAAATCTGCTAATAAGCTCATCGATTGCGAATTAAGTGACGATGAATTTATTTTGAGAACATAAAAAACAATGAATTGTGATGTTAGATCAAATTATTTTTGAGGTTGTTCGCCCTAAACACAATTTGAAAAGATGACCTGAAACTATGTTCAGTGCTTTTATTAAATACCGAGTTTGAATCCTTTTAGCTGATGAAAACCTTGAACTTAAGTCTTTTAAATGTTCATGTGTAAAGATGGGTGGATATATATTTTCAATCCCATATATATTTATTATGATGGGTGGATATATATTTTCAATCCCATATATATTTATTATGATGGGTGGATATATATTTTCAATCGCACAATTCAACAAATTTGGGAATACATAAGCATACATAATGCGATAAATATTTCCCGCGATAGTTCAAATTTTAGATATTTTAGGTTAATTTTGCTATGGCATCCTTTTCGTAGGTAGGTAGGTATTTTAATTAATGTCGCACTGGAGCAACACAACGGGATGTTGGCGACGGTCGGGGATCAAACCCGAAGGGAAAGATCCGAGGACAACTCCAAGCATATTTGAACCACTATCAGATGACGAGGTCATATCTGAGCTGGCACCCCACTCTCCAAACTTCCCCGCCACGCCACATGAGGACATTTGAGATCACGACAGATTTGACATGCACCAGCCCCCTTTGCACACGACGGTATTTGATTGGATTAGGACTCGGAACCCTCCGGTTGCTAATCCGTTACTCTTCCAACCGGGCTACCTCGGCATCTTTTTCGACAAAAATGTTATTGCAAGCAATTGGAATGTAATTATGTAATGAATTTTAAACCGAAGAGAGGAATATATTTATAAATTAATTCATAAAGTCGCCTAATTCGTATAGTAGTTACCTGCCACTTAGTAGGTCATGGGTTTGAATCCTAGCTCGTAAGAGCATGGATGTTGGCGATTATCCCTGTTAGGAGTAACGATTAGGGGTCTTTCTCACTGGGTACTCTTTCACAAATACTCCCTGGGTGTATTTCTCTTTTCTGTGTCAGTAAAACTTTCTTGTGTGTCGAAGTCTATTTACTTGACGATGTTGAAAGTCTATTTACTTGACCCAGCTTGGACAAATATGGCCCTCTTGCACCATATAATCCAGCTAGCCACAAATAACCACCAGTTTGCCCCTTATAGTGCCTAAGACTGCAGAGGTCAGTGTACGGATATTAAAACCTTTAGTCGGTTAATATTACTCGGTGAAACATACATACGATCAGACATGGTTTTCAATCTCGATTTGATGACTATGAATATCCCTGTACATATACGGGCCCGTCGTGGCTCAGTGGGTATACCCACTGCGTTAGCAAAATGCGAGTTAAATGCGGCGCAGGTTCGATTCCTTCCTGGGTGTATTTCTCTCTTCTGTGTTGGTAAAAGTTTCCTTGTGTGTATATGTCCATTGCTGGATGTTGTCTGTCTTGTGTGTGGCGTAGTATGGCCAAATATGGCTATTGCGCCATAAAACCCCAATTCAGCCAGACAACCTAGTAAGTGTATGCAGTAAATAATGCAAACGTGGGACGTAAACACTTTTTGTGGATTTTCGGTTTTATGGTGAAAGAAAATCTCTACTATAGCTTACAAATTCAAATTGATGAACACTGCCTGTTTTATGGGCTTAGACATAAAATGATTATACTAGAAAATTTAAAGGTTTAATAAAATTGCGCAATCTGTTTAAAGCATTTTGCCTATTTCTTTAACGTATTGTCTATACAGAAAATTATTTTTAAATGACATGCAAGATCAAAGCTCCATTTAATCTCAACTATTATATCTGGCATTCTTTAAAGAACAATTTAATATCGTAAACATTGTCATCTACTCCTACCTGATTGCTTTATAGAAGATAGAGCATTACAGGTATTCTTGAAGTTTGTGAATCCATATTGATTTATCTAAGTATGTTTGCGCGTGATGGGCATAACACAACAAGATAAATCGAGGCAATCTAGAGGTAGAGTCGATAAGTGAGAGATCTTACTTAACTCTAGGTTAAGCTTTCACTGGATGATTTATATCGATACTTGGCATGATTCATGGATTTTCTTTTGTTTAAGGCATTGATCCAAATCTTTCATACAAGAGGAAATATGTTTACTTCTTGACTCCTTGTGTATGTAAGAGACAAATTTCAATAAGTTGAGGTTGTTTAATCATGTAGGTTCAGATTGCATAATACTCTTACATATGTCGAAATGTAATTAACATAATGTTATACATTATATATCGTGCTTAATTTTGCACTTCCTAAATTTCTTTGAAGTTTTGTACCGGAACTTCTGAAACCTCTTGTTTAGTTTCCTTCGTCAATGGAGGCGTAGTTTACCCCGATTAGGACCTTGTGCCAAAAAATTCAAAATCCAATCCTTCGGCAATGAAACCACATGTCTCTAGTATTAAAACACTAGTGTACTCCAAACAGTTTTAAATGGCTTCAATTGAAAGGAAAGTATATTTTACAAAAATATCTAGCTAAGATTCTATATTAAAGTAAATAGCATATTATATATACTGTTTTTTTAAGAAGACTTAAAAGTAAAAACCTAATTAAATTTCAGAAACGGAATAAAAAGGTAAGTAGGTAGATAGTTTAATTAATGTCGCACTGTAGCAATATTGGCGACGTTCCAGAGAAAGATCCTAGGACAACATCTCATAATGTTTAAACCACGTCAGATGAGATCCCACATGAGCTGGCACCCCACTCCCCAAACTTCCACACCACGCCAACGTGAGGACGGTTGAGGCCAAGATAGATTTAACGTGCACTAGCTCCCACGTACGCGACAGTCTTTCGTTGGATCAAGTTTCGCACCTCCCTTGTAGGTAATCCGCTACTCTTCCAACCTGGTAGGCAGGTATATTAATTAACGTCGCACTGGAGCAACACAACGGGCTATTGGCGACGGTCGGGAATCAAACCCGAAGAGAAAGATCCGAGGACAACATGTAATTTTGAACCACGGTCAGATTACGAGGTAGCACCTGAGCTGGCACCCCACTCTCCAAACTTCCACACCACGCAATTGTGAGGCCATTTGAGGCCACGACGGATTTAACCGCGGTAATCGAATACAAAAGGTAAAGATTATTTGCTTCTAAAAAATAATCTTCACTTGTTTTTGTATCACGTGGTACGTAAGAAGAGTCGTTTAAAATAGCAGTAATGATATTTTCTAAGAAATTCAAAAGATTAGCAAACCAAACCAGATCAATTAGTCTTAAAAACAAGACAAAATATTTATCAATATATTTACCTGGTCTCTAGAGAGTTAACTACAGCTTATTTTATTAAGTTAGTCTGACTGAAGAGAGCGCTCTTGAAAATGTTACTAGAGGAATGAAATTTGATTTGAGTCCAAAAACAGAAAAGATTTCGCCGGCTCATTTTTATAACTTACCTTCATCATAATTCAAATCCCAAGTGACTTGTTTTTATTAGATGGTATCTATTACGCAAATAATGATCTCAAGGGTGTAGTATTAATCCAGCTTTCGAATAAAATAATTAACTATTTTATTTGCTGATATTATTTTGGAGAATACAATTTCTATATAAATAATGGATTTTGTACTTTAAAGCTATCATAACTGAGTCACAATACATTTTCAGTTTAATTTATTAGTATAAATGCATATAATGACAAATATTTATGTAATGTCACAAAAAACGCACATAAGAGACTTTATATATGAATTTTTCAGCTCCTAAGGGGGGGCACTCCAAATTTGAAAAGAAGTGTTTTTCTCTTAAAATTATTTAATTGAAGTGCTAATATGAGGTTGAATAATAGTGGTTAACAACTTTAAACGTTTTTTTTTTCATAACATGGTTGAATTAAAGTTTTTCTAACTAATATTTGGATGCTGAATCCAAGCATTACTAAAAAGTCTCCAACGCGATCAGTTTTCGAGTGTTAACAATTGGTAATATTTACACTGCTTCGAAGTTGAAGTAAATGCCATATTTTATTTAATTCTAAGTGAAAAATCAATGTTACTTCCCACTTAATGCCAAGTGGCGAAATTTGAAAATAAGATCTACTTTCGTTTTATATGCCTAAATGCGCTAATTCTGAAAGTTAAAAATGCTTTGACCAAATAATAGAAAAAAACATGGTTGGGTGGCCATTTTTTAAAGTCAGATCTGAAATCAGCACAACACCCAAATACAAGTTAAAAACAATTAAACTAATTCTAACAAAAGCTCTGTAGGCTAGTGTAATTATAAGACCGACGTAAATAAAATATGAAAATGCCGAAACTTAAACACTTTAAAAAGTGCGGAGTTTAATATTAGCATTGTTCAAATTAATCTTAAATTTAATAAGAATGCAAGTTGTTTGGATATTTTATTTACGTACATTTGCTGGTCTTGCTCTTTTGAAAGAGTGAGTTACATTTTTAAATAACTTTTGAAAACTATTTCCACGTCATTAGCAAGGAGAAAGGTGACACATATAAACATATAAATTAAATATTTTCATGTATATTATTTTTCTTCTATGTTTACATATATATATATATATATATATATATATATATATATTTAATAAAACCAAAGTATAAATATTATGTCATTGTATACAGGCCTTGCTATAACTGAATGTTGTGAACTAGCAGCGATTTGGCAACATTTGGTAGTTTGGCGACTTCCTTAGTTCTCCAGGAGAGGGCGTGCCTGACGCATTCGATATTGAACTGAGTTACTGAATTGTTTCGGTTTATGGTATGGTCCATAACGTACTTTCGTTTTATTAATTGTACCAACTGATGGAAGCTAATTGTAACCAGCTGATGGGATCTAATTGTACCAGCTCATTGGAGCATCTTTGTTAAGTTTCTAAATAAATAAAAGAACCAATTTGATCTTGTTGACCATTACACTGTACATAAGTATCTCATTGTTAATTTTCAAAGTCAATTTATTAAATTTTATAAACAATTGCTCTCTTTTACTTATCAGTGCGGCTTAGATAGATTTTTGTGGTTCATCGTAAATACTCAGAAATTGAAGCGACCATATTGTTACTAATTTTTTCTATCAAAAATTAAACTATCGTAGTTTTATTTATATGGGTATCTGGGTATAAAGTATCAGAAGAACATCTTCTATTTCCTGTGATCCAGGAAGTGATCAAGCACCAGTATGACGATAGAGATCGAGACAGACCGTCGAACGAGTCAGATCTCAGAGGGAGAGAGACTCGGGAAGCCCTAAAGAAGGTGGCAGACGGTCACACCCCACGAGCAGGGGTGTAACATTGAAAGTTTAATTTTCCTCTAAATAGTTTCCCCGGTACATTGTAATTAAAAATATTTAATAGTAAAGGACTTCTCCTTTCATCTCCTTACCAACAAATAAAAGTTCTACATATATTACGAAGCCATTTTTAAATAATTGATTGAATCGTAGTAAAAATATAGTGTTGAAATTTAAGTATAAAATAATTTATAATTTTCAAAATAATGAACTAACTTCCGAAATGAAAATTGGCAAGTTAACAATTTACCTTTGTTCACAAGAGCTACTAAGCCGCTAAAGAACACATGAAGATTTCGATGGTTAATAGTAAGTATACAAGAATCGAAGCGTCTAACAAAACACCTTACGTAAGTCTTGAAAGGAAGCCTTGAAAATTCAACTAATCTTCATAGAACTAAAAAGTTGTTTAACGAATGCCTGTCTTAAATTTAAAGCGAACTTATTCAAGGCATAAATTTCTGAGCCTTTCCGTCAGTAACAACAAAACGCTTCAACTTCATAACTAATATTTTTCATATATTCAGTTGCGTTTGACCTTAATAGAAAAAATATAATAAAAAAATATTCGGAACCTATGGATTATGGTTGAAAGTATCCTTGAAAATTTAATTCGAAAAGCTTTTAGTCTATACAGCATAAGTAAATTTTTATTATTATTTTATAAGTACGTCATTAATCATGTTTTTTCTAATAATCTAAGCACACGGTGTTTTTTTATGTAAGGGCACCGGTTTTCTTTTGTAATAACTTTAAATTAATTTTTTTAATTATTTTTTTGTACACATTGTCTACTCAATGACAACTAACAGGACATATTAGAACTTAAATTTCTTAACTGCAGTTGATGGCAAAGTGTTTACTGACATTTCATATCTCATTTCAATCCATTATAACAAATATAGTACCCATATTCACGTAAATGTATTTCATACTATTAAATGAAATAGAATTATCTAAAAATATGTAACAGCATTTGGTTTACTTTTACTGATGGCCAATTCTTATTTCCAATAAAATGCCTGACAAAAAGCACACCTCGGTCAATTTTTACCACAATTAGATTCTGAACGTCTGCTTTAATTCCTTCCCATTCTCTAGTTCAAAGACGATTCGATATTTTTTATCTGTTTTTGCTCATATTTCCTTTTCCACCCTGATTTCTATCCTCCAGATTTTTCATTTCCATCTGTAATCAGACTGTTGAAGAATGTCATTAGAGTGGCAAGTTCTTCCACGTAGTTTTAGCAATATTATGCAGCTCCATAGCTGAAATCAAGCACATTTAAAAAAATTATATCCCTTAACGGTTGATTTTATAGCTGATACTCGTTGTTGCCATTCGGCAAAAATGAAATAACGTCAATTTCTGTGTCATGTATGACATCAATGGATACGTAAGTAAACAGGACAGCCGTTATAGGGATCAGAAAACTCGAGATTAATTCATGAACGACCTCTTCATTTACGTAAAGCAACTCCAGTGGAGGCATTATTGGCCATTTTTACCGTAATGAAATAAAAATACGGTTACTGTCAACTGTGCACGATATTGTGCGATGTTGCAATATTTCCTACTGTCTGAAATGGATCGACAAAAGGTTTTCTGAACAAAAGGTTTTAACAAGTAAACGGAAAATATTATAAAGCTCGTGTAACAAATCCGAATTCAAAAGGACACATTTCCTTGCTGAATAATGTCAAAATCTGATGTCCATTGGCCCCTCGTTCCCCTGATTTGACCACGACGTATATTTTTCGATAGGGCTACTAAAAGAAACGAGTCCAGGCTAACTTCCTGATAACGATTCAGCAGCTTAAGCAAAGCATTAGCTAACAAATTGAACAAATCACCCCAGTTGGTTCATTGCTGAATTAACGTCGCACTGGAGCAACACAACGGGATATTGGCAACGGTCCGGGATCAAAGGTCCGAAGATAACACCTCGTAGTATTGAAATGACGAGGTCAACACTTGAGATGACAGCCCACTCTTAAAACTTCCACACCAAGCCAACGTGAGAACCCTTTGAGGCCACGACAGATTGAATATGCACCAGCCCCCGCGTATAAGACGGTCTTTAGCTGGACCAAGTTTCGAACTCAGAACCCTGGTTGCTAATCCATTACTCTTCCAACTGGGCTTCCGCGGCCCTATAAATCACCGCTGAAACATGTTCAAGCGTAATGGAAAATATGATTGAAAAAGTACATATTTGAGCGCAGCCACAAAGGCCGATGTCATATTCCATAAGAAATGTTATTAATTAAGAAACCAGCTTGTTAAAAAATTAAATAAAATATTTTATTTAAAAGTCGTTTCAAAATCAAATGCCCTTACATAAAAAACTCTACTCCCTTAGATAAATAGAAACCATACGTGATCAGCCCTAGGACGACGATTTAAAGATTTTATTCTTACGAGCTTTGTAAGTACAAGTGATTGACAAGCAAAATGAAAAAGAAACGTTTATTTCACCCAATCCCAGGTTGAGGCTTTCTTAAGCTGCCAGCGATCTGCATTCTGGGCAACAAAAAAGTCAACAATGCAATTTCTCCCTTTCATGAAATGATTTATTCTCCAAAGAAAGAACAACCCGGAAGTTGAAGGCTAGTGGGCTTTTAACAAATTCCTTGCCCGCTTGTTATATAAACCTTGGAAGGTTGGAGTAAAGGAATTCCTTTGTGGTATAACGATTGCGTTACTTAGTTTCTTAGTGGTATCATTCCTTTTATCTTTCGCTATAGCTATTTCGAAGAACTAACTTTCTCTGTGAAAATGGAGTAAAATAATATTAATTCAACATTGTGTTTTCTTTGTTAAAGAGTGACGCCTCACTTTTTTTACCCAAGTTTAATTTCTTAAAACAAGGTAGGTAGTTGAATTAAGATTGCACTGGAGCAACACGTTCTGGACATTGGACATAGGAGCATTTGGGCTATTGGCGATGGTCCGGAATCAATCCCGAAGGAGAAGTTCCGAGCCAACGCATCGTAATTTTGAACCACGATGAGATGATGCGGTCAACACCTGAGCTGGCACCTTATTTTCCACACTTCCGCACCACGCCAACGCGGGGACATTTGAGGCCTCGACTGATTTGACGTGCATCAGCCCCCTCGTACACGAGGATCTTTGGTTGGATCTAGTTTCGAACTCGCAACCCTTCGGTTGCCAATCCTTGCCTCTTCCAACTGTGAAGGGAGGGAAAGGCTAAAATTTTGCTTCTGATATGGCTTTTGATATGTATCATTAGTGAATATGTTTAGGCGCATATGGTTTTTACCATCGTATTGAACGCTCTTTCCCCTCAATGCCCTCCTTCTTACCTGGATCTATCATTCTCCTCCAAGATTCTTCCAGCATTCACTTTGGGAACTATGTTTTTACCCGTGTAATGTGCATGAAATATGTGTACGTATATATGTACGTATATCCTTCTTGGATATTTTAGCTGTGAGAAGCTTTGACGTTTTGATGTATCTTTTTTAGCTTTTTTTCAGATATTGAACTCGTCATCTGACAGTGGCCCAAAATGACGAGGTGTTGTCCTTAGATCTTTCTTTTGTATTGATCATGGACATGAATTATAAATAGACTGAACATTTCTATTGAGGGGAACTTCAAAAAGTGCAATGTCGGTTATTAGCCACGTGACTGCTTTGAAGAATTGACTCCATTGACCGATTTGGTATCTTATTGCCTCGTTCGGTGTTTTTTCATCTTGACAGGGTAGGTGTGTGATTACACATTCTTATGCTACAAAAGTGGTGAAATCGCCAAAATCCACTATGTCACGCGGACCAATCATGATGATGAATCAATGGATGGGCGTCTTCTCCCATCCTGTGGACCAATCAGACGATGACTGCTCGGTTCCTTACGGCTGACGAAAGTAGTCTAAGGTTCATGTTACTGCTGGTTTTGGTCACATTATCCGTGACACATAAAAAGATTACCATTGCTCACTCTGCTTCTATATTTTCTCTATGGTATTGATACCGGATTGTCGTCAATAGCCAGTGGTGCTGCTCCAGTGCTACGTAAATTCAACTATTACTTACATGCCATTCTATCAATCGACAATCCGGTATCAATACCATAGAGAAAATATAAGCAATATATATATATATATATATATATATATATATATATATATATATATATATATATATATATATATATATATATATATATATATATATATATATAATTCGGCAATGCATATGAAAGAAATTCATTAAAATTTCTCAAATCCATATCCATATCCATACTGACAGGGGCACTTAAATGAATGGCAATGATTGTTTATGCAACTTTGGCGACACTATGTATTATTTAAAAATGAACAATACCGCAATTTCGGATTAAAATATATTATTTCCAAAATAGCTAGTTTTAAAGCCTTGAAAAGGAGCTTCTCAATTAAGGCAAGGAAAATTAAATATTTTAATTTTCGAAATTAATTTCGGTCGAAAAAATACTTCAATTTCCTTCCAGACGATGAATTTAATTAAAATGCTTTATACTTTAATGGCTCATTTTAATAAGAATCAAAACAGGTATTCGAAAATTCCGTGGAACATTTCACGTCACTGACATGCACCACTTCGTGACGGAAACATCGGTTTGTGCTTTGCTATTTATTTTTCCACTCTAAAAGAGGTGTTGACGTTTGCATGATTTGATTTCTTTCACTACATTTCTTGGAAAAATTTGACGAAAAGAAAATACGAAAAATGAATCAACCTTTTAAAAACTGCTGATTTTACAGGCGATTGAAAATTCCCTTTCAGACCAACTTAACTGTATTGGAAAGGGGAATCATCAGCAGAATTAGGTATCTGAATCCATTAAATATAAAGTTCAATGTCCTTTATGGAAAGGTTTTCTTTGTTGTGTAAAGGGTAAGAGAGAGAGAGAGAGAGAGAGAGAGAGAGAGAGAGAGAGAGAGAGAGGGTGTTTACCATATTTCTCTTGCACAATGTACAATGCTTTGATGTTATTTTATCTTAAGTTATAAAAATACGAGAGAAAACATTAAAATTGATCTTGGTATTATAAACAGCTTCAAAGAAACTTTATAAATTCCTTTAGCCTGTAAAGCAAATTCTTTCTTATATAACACAAAATATGGCACTTGGATAATTCTTAGCTTTTCTGTAATCTGTTTTTTACAAAAGATTGATCTCAACATTTTTAATTACCACATTTGTAATAATCTAATTATCGTGAAATATATGTCGACTAAGTATTGTTGTTGAGAGGATGTTACCAACATGTCGACTAGTAATCATATGATTGCTCTGCAAAAAATGGACTTGGTTGGCAGATTTGGCATCTTATCGCCTCGTTTGGCGATGTAACATCTTATGACATTGTTACTATAAAGTGCTGACAAAAGTAGTGAAATCGCCAAGTCTATTACTATGTCGAGCGTGTCAATAAGATGATGAATCAATGGATGGGCGACTTCTGCCTTCCGTAGACCAATCAGATGATGAATGTCATGCGGCTACCAGTCTCTTAGCCAGCTCTTAAGATAATGGCTAATAGCTTATGCTTTGCTTTGAAGTTGATTTAGTGTATCTTGGCTTTGAACATGCAAACTTTAGCTTCTGTTTGAGCAGTTAAAATATACTCAATTTTTTTAATATCATTGAAATTCTTTCCTCGGATGAAAACTATACTTTTAATTTTAAAACCAGTGTATTTTGAGTTGAGGTTATTATTGTGGACATAATTTTGTTCATTTCCTTTCGTCCTTATAATTAAGGCCATCAGGAATTGTATTGCTAAAGAGCCATCATTAAAGTTAGGATGTCCAGTCTCTGAGCATTTCAAGATTTACGAGTAGTATAGTATTGCTTTATCCTCACATCCACATAATGAACATATCTATTAGTTGAAGGAATCCTAGGAAATAGTCTATTGGTAAAAACTGTTTAAACTTCCAAATAGTTTCTACGAGATATCTCGACCACAAAGATCTGACTAATTTTACTAATGACGAGATATTTCGTCCATCAAGTTTTACTAATGACAAGATACCTCGTCGAGACAACCACCAGTTGGGTTAAAAGTCATGAAGAAGACTGCAAGTAGCAGAACGGATACATGTGTGTGACTACTTCAAAGGGTTAAGTTGTTATTTCACATGATAGATTAAGTGGAAATTGAATTACAAGTAGACAAGCCAATCTAGAAAACACAATTGGAATTTATCAAAATCGCAAATATTAAATTATGTTCGAATATATTGCGTGGAGTACAGAGCATCCTTGTTTTGATTAATATTTTCAAAGCGATTAACTGAATACCGAATAGTTGCGAATTATAGCATAAAATGAAAACCTTTGGTGTAAAGAAAGTACATTAATCATTTAACTGAAGATTTCTTGCTGAAGTACTCATCTAAAGTTCCTTCACGTGGAGGAGCTTTAGAGTTTGATTGAAGAGCGCTTGAGATCTTGAGCCTCTTTCCTATTATTTTCTGTATTAATAATCAAATGTAGCGAAAACTTTTTTCACTGGTTTCATTAAGAATGAGATAGATACGGCTGATTTCCTCCAATTTGTTTTAATATCATTAGTTCTCCTTTCTATTCTTATTTATTGACAATACAGGGTCATTGTACTACATGTATGGAACGTTTCTTGAAGAATCAGAGGCTTGTTTTAGAAATAGATGATATTTTTTTAATTAACGACATGCATTAATATACTGCAGCATGAAAAATCGTATTTCAAAACACAATTTTATCATTTAAGTTTAAAACAAACAATCATGTAGAACTTAAAGTATTAATTAGACATTTTTCAGAAAACTTGAATCTCACGAGTATAAATCGTTTTATTACTTTAAATACTCCATAACTTAGAGCTTACATAAGCTCTAAGCTAGAGACGCTTCATAGAGTGTGAATTCTTCAACAACACCCAGATTTTTTCCAAAGAATGTTAAGTAAATTTTGTTATTTCAAAGAAAAAATAATTAATTACTAAACTGACAAAAATGTTTCGAATTGTTAAATACCCACCCATTCGTCACTTGCATCTCTTTCAGTACCCTCATAAAAACTTAATTGGAATTCCTCAAACTTCGGCAGAATAAACAGCGAACCGTTATTTATCTTTGCGCAATTAATGAACCCAAAGCTATATAATTCGAATTTGATAAATGAACTTCAAAAAGTCATTGAACTTCCCTTTTGAATAATACAAACTGTGAGTATTAAGGGTACCTGGTTCTGACAGGACATTAGGAAAGTCATAAATCGCTGCTTTTCTAATTATTTTAAAGTAAAAAAAATAACCCCCCCAAACCTTATCTGCAATTGAATCTGAAAGAAATGACCACGAAATCCTAACCTAACAAAACGGGGTTTCGGATGGAGAAATATGCATTCATCTTTCGTTTTAAATTTTTATTAGTAAAATAATATAACTCTCTTTCCAGTAGCACTTAATGCTCACCTGGCTATAAAAATGCAGTAAAATGACTTAAGTATCCCATAAATTTTCTACTCCAAAGAAGCCGATTTCAGAAGTTTCTTTTATTACTGAAAAAGAAAGCGTTTTGTCGTTATAATACTCTCTAGATATGTAATGGGAATCGAAGGTTTTCAGGAGGGAGTCTTTCATAGAAAGGCAGTGCGGTTAAAGTTTTATACTTATTTTAATGTGGTAACGTTTCAAATGGATCGATGCTGTGGTTTTAAAAGAAAGTTTGGCATCCCACTTCCGCATTCCTGGCCAAGGGAAGGAAGGCTGTATTTTTTGGATAATGAACTCAACATTCCTTCAGGAAAGAATTTTGGAGATTAAATAAATTTTGACGATTAAACAGTACCCGAAATTGTAATAATTCATTAGTACGGCGTTGTTGGTATGCAGGAAACAAATTAATGATTCCTGCCCAAGTGGGAGGAAGAATTAATGTAAGGGAAGGAAAGATAACAAGGAAGGATTAATAATAAGTTAAAGAAGGATAATAGAGAAGGATTAATGTAAATGGAAGAAAGGATAATAATAAGGATTAATATAAGGGAAGGAAGGACAATAAGAAAGGAATAATAAAAGGGAAGTAAGGAAGGATAATATGCAAGGATTAATGTGAGGGAAGGAAGAATAATAAGGAAAGAAGAACAAAAAGGAAAGAATAATAAAAGGGTAAGTAGGTAGTTAATTAACGTCGCACTGGAGCAACACAATGAGCTTTTGTAGACGTTCTGGGATCTATCCTGAAGGGAAAGATCACGGACAACATCTAGTAATTTTGAACCACAGTAAGATGACGAGGCGACAACTGAGTTGGCACCGCACTCTCCAAACCCCCACCAACTTGAGGTCATTTGAGGCCATGACGGATTTAACGTGCATCAGCCCCCGTGTACACGACGGTCCTTGGTTGGACCTAGTTTCGAACTCGCAACCCTCCGGTCGCTAATCCGTTGCTTTTTTAACTGGGCTACGGCGGCCCCTGAATAATAAAAAAGGGAGAGAAGGATTAATGTAAGAGAAAGAAGGATAATAAGGAAGGATTAATATAAGAGAAGGAAGAATAATAATTCCGCATTCCTGTCCAAGAGAAGGAAGAATGTAGTTTTTAGATAATGAACTCAGCATTTCTTCAGGAAAGAATTTTGGAGACATAATAAATTTCGACGATTAAATAGTTACCGAAATTGCAATAATTTATTAGTACGGCCTTGTTTGTATCCTGGTATTAAATTAATGAAATTTATATTTCAAGTACAATATTTCAAGTATGCATAAAAAACTTAGAAGTACTCCAATTAGTAACAGACTGACAACATCGCATCATTTATTGCGTCTTACAACGATAAAAGCAAACTTTTAGCCTTCCCATTTGAGATAAATAATGTTTTAAATCTAACGTGTTTGGGCAAAACGGTAAGTCATAAAACCAAATTTTTCAGGAGACAGTTTTTATTGAATGTATTTTTTACATATTTATTATAAATCAACTTAGTCATTTTAACCAGCATTTATATCTGCTTTTATTCATAGTTGACTTGACCAATGAAAGAATTTTTTTTACATGTATTCGTTTACTTATCTCAATGTGAACGATTGTTGATTTCTACTGTTTTGCCCAAACACGATAGAAATATTCTACATGTTTTAAATATTTCTAGGCTTTAAAAATCACAATGTGTGTTTACTGGTTAAAGAGAATTTGTCGTAATCTCTTTCCTCTTTTATCGAACGTTTTTGTTTTAGGATTATTCAACAGTCGAAAAAAATTTTATAATATAAAAATTCTTAAGACAAAATCATTACTAGGAGTTGAAAAATTACAATATTTCACAATTACAACACTTACACAAAAACATTTTCTTGCATCTGTTTCTCACACACATACACCCATTCATGTCTAAACAACGACGTGTACAATTTGTGCAATAATTTTTTAAATTTATTATCAGACTGGTTCAACTTTCTCGGTCATTTGTGACAAAGTGGCTATTGACAGGGTTTAAATCACTATTTGTATTTACTGAAGGGTTGATGACATAGCATACGAAGTATGCATTTAGATAACTAAAAAGGCCAACTAAAATCGGATATTACATTCAATTCATTTGAAGT
This sequence comes from Meta bourneti, assembly GCA_933210815.1. Taxonomy (NCBI): domain Eukaryota; kingdom Metazoa; phylum Arthropoda; class Arachnida; order Araneae; family Tetragnathidae; genus Meta; species Meta bourneti. The sequence goes on along the minus strand of OW119929.1, from coordinate 35,700,101 downwards.
TTATTTCAAAAGATGTTAAACAGAATCAGTTTTAATAGAAAGGATTCTATAGATATTTCAACAGCACAAAGTGAAATTGGTAAGACGTCTATAAAAATTATGTTTAAAATCATTCGGATCGCATTTCAAAGTCGTGAATATTTATATGCGTTTGAAGCAACAGTATATGCAGATTGACATTGTCTGCTGTTTGTATGAGAATTAGCTGCTGCTTTTTACGGAGGAAAGGCTGAAAAATTCATTTGGAAAATTAGAATAAAATGTAAGATAAAAAATAACATTGGGTGTGTCAATAAAGTAATTTCAATATTTTTAATACTTGATCAATAGCCTGTATAGGTAATGTGTACGTATATATAGGATTATGATATCCTGTATACGTATTCAATAATACGTAATAATTTATACGCAATAAATTTAGTGATAAATAGTCCTTATTGGTAATATTAAAATGGTTGAATTAAACAAAATATTAAAATTTTCTGCAAATTTCAGAATTACGAACAAGAAACGCACTCACTGAAAAGAAATATTGCATTCATGAAAACCAAAACTGTAAAAAAGTCCATTTCTCCAAAACTCAACAAGTAATATAGCGAGCTATAGGTCGGGATTGAGGAGATATACTTGTCAAAAGGTTCTAAAAAAGAAGCACTGAGTGTCATACTTTTTCTTCTCAAAAGCTATCATTTTCTGATAGAAATTGATTGGTTCTTCCTTTTCGACGCTGATATACTCTCACCAAAATCTTTTCACTTCAAATCAATAGACTTCCTTCACGAGAAAGAAAATTCTTGAAATAAACCGCAAATAATTTTAAAGAAAGTCATATATGGATGGATTTCGTCTTTAAACTAAGTTTATGAGAAAATATATTCTTCGTGATTTTATAGGTAAACTGTATCAGATATATATGCTTAAAAAATTGAATATGTGTTTGTTCATCTATATTTAGAAAACTGTGAAGAGTTATGATCAAAAGAAGTTATTCGACAGTCTACCTCCCTTAGTTCCAATTAAAGTTAATAAATACTTTGAAATGGATTTGTAGGTCAAAAGAATGATATGCGTACTTTAGCACAGTAAATTAAAAACTATTCACATACTTTGAATTAATACATTTTACAGTGTAAAAAAGGGTGCTACGTTATCAACCTTAAAAATCTAAGAGAATATTAACACTTTTTTAAACTAAGTAATTTGTCAAACATTATAAATCTTAGCAAATGATTTTAAAGTAAAAAATAAATATAAATATTCAATTATTCTTTTATTATAGACAAAAATATAGCGACAAAAACAATTTTTCTCTTTCAGTGAATTTTTTTATTTTAATACGAATACTTCTGATTTGAGAAAAACCCTTTTTCTACTAATTATTTCATTAATCCTGTTATGAGTTAACATAAACTTATGAATATTGTGTTGCTTAAATATATTTATCCTACATTCCTAATAAATTGTTAAAACGTCAGCTATTAAAGTATTTAACACTTTTTGAAACAATAATTAATTTTTTTTATTTAATAAAAAACTATTTCATATTGGAAGATTATTAATTGCTCTAATGTTTATTAATATTTTATATAACTGTTTAAAATATTTAATACTTTTTGGAATCTATTATAAGTATGACAATATTTGAAAACAACTTAAATATATTTATTATGCGTGTATTTAGTGGATTGTTAAAGCCTTAATTATGCACCAACCTACTTAGTTCTTATATCAAAGGTTTTTCTTTCTTTGTTTCTTGAAAAGAGACATTTTCATCTACTTGCTGTTGTATAACTTAAAGATATTAACGAATTTAAAGATGCCCATTCTAAGGATATAGAAATAAATTTCCTTCCCCATTAGTTTGTTTACAAAAACCATCGTTAGAATTTCATGATTTAAAAGATTCCTTTTAGAAAGAGCTTCTAAAAAAATTTAGTGACGTTTTTATTCATGTTTTTTCTCGTAAGTAAACTGTTTAGTTATACTCCCCTTATTAAATTTTTTGACATTTGGGAATAAAAAAAATCTAGTTGAATCCAAACCAGTGTTGTTTAGTTTGGTTTGCTGGGTTAATCATCTTAAGATAATTATTTTGTTACACAAGAGCTAATTTTGGGTTTAAAGTTAATACTGAACGAATATCCAGGCCAGAAAGCATATCTAGGCTAAAGTAATAGAAGGTAGAACCTGTTGGAAAGAGGGTTGGAGTGATAACCACTCGGGGATTGTTAGTTCTGAAGAATATACGGTCAATATAAACACCATTTTAACATCATAAAAAATTTAAAATGTAGGGCCCAATTTATGAAAGCAATCATGGCAAATGACGATTGTATAGGATCGCCGACTGTTCAACAATTACGGCAATATTTGTGGTAACTTAGGGGTTAGTTGAATTAGCGTCGGACTATTGGCGACTGTACGGGAAGAATCTTGAGGGGAATAATTCAAAGACACGCATTATAATTTTTAACCAGTCTGATGACGAGGTCAACACTTGATCTGGCACCTCACTCTCCAAACTTCCACACCAAGCCAACTCGAGGACATCTGAGGCCACGACGTGTTTTAACTTGCGCCAGCCCACCCACCCCACACACGATGGTTTTTGACTGAATCATGTTTTGAATTTGCAAACCTCGGGTTGCTAATCCGCTACTCTTCCAACTGGACTACCGCGGCTCTGTTGTAACTTGGGAAACGTGGAATAAAATCAAATTGGTGGTCTTTTTTGAGGTCCGAAAGTACTACACGTATGTTCAAAAATTAGAAGAATTTGTATCAAGCAAGATCACCTAATCTCAGCCCAATAGAGCAGGCTCTAGGATGTCGAATGTACAGTCTACACAACACCGTCAAGGGTAGCATAAGAGCAAAGACGTGGTCTAGTCAGCGAATGGGACTTCTTGCCACTTGTACTCTTGGAAAGCTGTATGGAAAACGTTACTGCACGTTGTGGGACATGCATTAGAGTCCAGTAAATTTCCCTATTAGGTTGCTTTTAACCATCCAAATGGTTTCGACGAGATATCTCATTATCAAGGTATCGCCGATATTTTTATTGGCGAGATCAAGATCTGGTCAGTTTTCTTCTAATGACAAAATATCTCGTCCATCCAGAACTGGTTAGTTTTGTTAATGATGAGATAACTCGTCCAGACTACCATTAGAATGGTAAAAAGCATCTTCTAAAGCATGTTTTTCTGTTTGAAAGAAAATGATGAGATATTTCAAATAAAAACAATACTTTTTCAAATTGCTAGTCAATACACTAGTCTATTTTTACTGACTGTTCCATTAACCCTCCTGGTGGTTAGCTCGACGAGGTATCTCTTCATTAGCAAAACTGACCAGATATTGATGGATTAGACATCTCGCCCATTAAGATCTCGTCATCTATTAGAAAATTGACCTGATCTTGATCTCATCATCACCAAAATATCGGCAACATCTTGATGACGAGATATCTCGTCATTAGTAAAATTAATCAGATCTTGATGGACGACATATTTCGTCGAAACCACTTGGAGAGTTAATCTAGTCGAATTATTTAACCCTCCTGGTGGTTTATCTTCGTGTCAAAAACTGCCTTTAGGGGGCCAGCCTCTGATGCAAAAACCTGTTCCGAACTCTCACCACTTCTTGGCAAGGGACAATTTACTTTTCTTACTTGGATCTTTATTCCCTTCTGGAGTAATAGGGCAGTTTTGTCTGGACGAGAATCTCGTTATTATGAAAATCGACCAGATCTTAAACGAGATATCTCGTCTATACCACTTGAGGGTTAACAGAGCAAAAATGTCTTTCGAATAATTAAGACCTACAATGTGTTCACCTAAGCATATATTTTTCATTTCTTTAGTTTCCAGTATAGCAACCAGGCATATGGATATTTTGTTTTATCCCACATTGCTTGTGGAACATTCATTCGTCATTTGAGTTGCTTCGGTGCAGGTATTGATACAGAACTCAATTTGCATTACATTATTCTTAATTATTGGACATGTAGTATAAAATGCAATAATACGGTATCTCTTTAATACTACACCCTTATAAAAAACGTTTTTCCAAAATTGAAATAACCCTTCACGTTTTAGCAAGGATTTACAGCCGTTTAAAATAATGTTGAGTTAAAAGTTTGTAAGCAATATCCTAATTGATAAAATATTTCGAAGTCGATTGATCTGCGAAAATAATTTTCGACGTGAATACGTCCTTAAAATCTGAACTGAGGGCATGCATGAAAAATTGAGCGTTACGAAAAAGATTTACATCTGTTTTGTCTTATGATTTCAGAACTAGATGAAACACCCGGAAGATAAATACAGCGTCGCATAGGCAAAGGATGTCCGCACCTGACATGATTCTCTCATTGCGTGACCAAGTGCGCACGCAATGAGCGCGAGGAGGGGGTCCACGATATGTAGAAGTCCTACGGTGCTGGGCGAGTTTTGGGCCATTGCAACTTTGGATTCCGTGGAGGGAGGACTGTATAAGTGGTGTCATTCGAAATCTACCGAACTAAGCTATAATAATAATCCTTTAATCAATAAAATCATCCTCCAATATCAAACAGCATTTTAATCTTTCAAAGTGTAAGTTATTTGTTCAATATTCACAATAAGAAATCGTTGAAACTCCTTATGTATGCTTCATTCATTCCACAATTCAATATATGTCCCGAATATTCACGCCAAAACTATAGTTTGCATGCTCGACACAATCTACCAATTTTTCTTATTGCGCGAAATAATGCAGATAGAAATGCAGCATAGTTTAGGATTTAATCAATATTTCATTACCGTTACAACACAAATGGAAAATATTCTGTAAGCTTAAGCTATAGAAACAATAAATACTGAAACTAAATTCAACTCTACCTACATATTCTTCGAGTGTATATTTTTCTCTCCTCGGAGATATCCAAATTAAAATAAGAAAGCGAAATATTCCAAGTTAAATACTAAGAAGTCAAATAAATACGATTCCAAACGATTCAAAAGATCAACACTAAATGAAAATTCTTTTTCTTAAAATCACTCGGATTCATTTGATAAAGTTCTTCGAAAAGTTGAGTTTAAGAGTCAACACGCAAACACATTTTCTGATTTTTTCGGCTATTTTCCCTCGAGTATGGTTTCTCGGGAATTAAAATTTCGAAATGAAGTCTTCTGCTTAGGGATTTATTTGATTATTTCTTTTTATTTTAATATAGTAAAAATGAGCATTCATCTGAGAAAGTGGTAAGAAAACGATGCTACTTTATAATATTGCTGCAACATGTAGGCAATTTGTAAGAGCATCATTACTTTATTTAACGTTAAGCGTATATATGAGCCTAGTCTCCTCGATAAATTAAGAAAGCTCATTTTTATTTCCTAATTTTTATTATTTTGTTTCTTTTACTCTACATCCTAGATTCTGTTTTTACTTTTATACATATAGCAGTCATAGGCCTTGTGGTGAAGACTTAACAAGAATACATAGATAAATCTGATCACGCAAAAATTCCATCGTGGCTATTTGCAAAATAACGCTAGACTCCTGATTTGCTACTTCTGAGATATTTATTTTTTATGAACGAGTAACCTCTAGGTAATCTGGCATCCGTATCTGGTCTACGCCCCGGGTAAACCTATTCAAAGAGCCGTATTTGGTCTGCGGGTTGGGTAAATCTATCCGGAGAAGCGTATAATGTCTGTGGGCTAATTAGCCTGGTTTGAGAACCGAATCTTGTCTACGGAAGATGAAAACATTTTGAGGGCCGTTTCTGGTCTGCGGGCCTCATCCAATGTTTGAAGGGCAGTATCTAGCTTGCGACACGAGTAAACCTATCCGCAAGGCCGTATCTGGACTGTGGACCTGTTAAACCTATTTGAAGGACCAGATCTTCGGGCCTGATAAAAATATTTGGAGGGCAGTATTTGGTCTGCGTGCTGGGTATACCTGTCTAGAGGGCCGGATCTGGTCTGCGGGCCAGAACAAAACATTTGGAGAGTCGTATCTGGTCTCCCAGCCTGAGATCAATCTATTTGCCACAAATTATTATTTACGAGTACGGTTTTTGCGGACGGACTAGTTAAACCTGACCTGGGGAGAACAACTATTTTTTTAAACAGCTGATTTTTTGAGACATAACATAACGACATTATACACATGAATTCAGAATAGCAGATCCAGAGGTGAGATTTCCCTGCTGCGTGGAGGCTACCGGTAGAAGATAGGGAGAAAATGAGGAAGGAGCATAGCGTAGGAAAGGTGGTGCACATCCAACAAATTTACGGGTCCAGTCAGAGATAGGAACGTTGAATTAATGAGTATGTACTCTATCTACTGCTGAATAGCGTCTATGAATTGGACGATTTAAAACTAGAAAGACGGAAGGGTCTTTTTGGCCTCTCGCGTTATTTCAAGCCCTGTAATTCCCTTGCCCATGGATTGAATAAGTTGATATTTCATGACTTTTAATTATTTAGCTCATACTTAATGTGTATCTAGTCACTTTGGCCGAGATGTCATAGAAGCTGAGATAATGAACCGTATACATAGAAAGACGGGAAGGGGCAAAATGGCCCTTATGGCATTTCTCAGTGATCGAGCTAATTTTTTTCTGATTGATGGCTAAAATTGCCTTGTAATGACATTGAAACTATTATTTTGTCTTCCCCTCTACCATCCTGTTTACAAGCATTAAAAGCCCTCCCCAGCTGTAAGCAAAGATTAGTAACACAGTGAATATGATTTAGTAGTGACACTCTTTGAGAAAAGGGAGAAAACATAACTACAGATAACTATTTCACACCTTTAAAACTGTGAACAATTGAAATCAAAATGTAAAAGCCTTGTAGGAACACTGAGAAACAACCGCAGAGAGGTGCCGCCAACAGCAAAGTTGGGAAAATAACATCTTTATTCAACGATATTGTTTAGAAAAGGTTGGCTGGTTGATTTGGGTTTTATGGAGCATGGTCCATTAGAGAACAAGTTGCGCCAAACGCAAGATAAAATTCGACCCAGTAAAATGAAACTGTTTAAAAATCTAACCAGCAATAAAATAATTGTTTCTCACTTAAAATATTTGAATCATAAAATTAATAGTATTTTGATACTGATCAATCATAACATCATGATCAAATAAACAAAAAAGGATCATCAGCGTCATGAACGTAAGAATAAAATGTTTTGATGAAGTGTAAAACATGTAAGATAAAAAAAATCAGATAGAAAACAAAAATTTTATGTTTTGTAAAAATTTAAATAGATTTGAGTGGGGATATTCCCCAACCAAATTTTGTAAGTTTAAAACTGTGTTATGAAAATAATACTGACGGTGACGATTAAAAATAGGACAATCAATTAACATATGATGAATGGTAAAAGAACTGTACACGCTCTACACACAGGCGCAGTCTCTCTTAAAAAAGATGCCTATAAGTAAAGCGCGTGTGTCCGATGCGTAGTCGAGTTAAAAGTACATAAGAGTGCCGTGTTTGTAACGCAGGCCATAATGAAATGGTTGGCCGGATGCTGTGGAGTTTGTTGTGACTATGCATGCTCCAGTCGTTGCGCCAATCGTCCCATACGATGTCCTGGACAACTTGTCGGAGATCGTCGCATGGAACGGGAATATTTAGTGGAGTCACGGCATTTTTGGCTGTAGCATCCGCCAGTTCATTTCCAACAATTCCGACATGTCCCTGTATCCAACAAAAGGCGATACCGTAGCCACGTAGGATTAGTTTTTCGTGAATTTTAACTATGGCATCAGCCAGAGGATGTTTCCGACACTCCGTTTTTAAAGATTCTAAAACACTTTCTGAATCAGTGTAAATGATAAAATTTCCAAAAGGTAGACTAAAATTATATATTTTAAAGCTTTGTATATTGGGGGGTAAAATTTCTGCTGTAAAATTTGAGACAAAGGATGATAATGAGAAACTAAAAGTTGTTCCGAAAACAAAAGCGCAGCCGGCATAATTAAAATATTTAGAACCATCAATATAAATGGCTGAGTGGTCTTTTAAATGATGTCGGTGGGAGATAAAAAGTTGGCGATAAATAACTGAGTTGGTGTTGGACTTCTCATAGCCAGTGAATGGTTTAAAAAAAGTTTGGAGGTCACCAGGATGAAAATAAAAAAAAATAGGTCGTTTAGCAACTGATGTGGATCTAAGAGGGGTGTCCCTCAGGACATACCTCATACGTAACCCGAAAGGTGGAATACAGGATGGTTTATTACTGAACAGGCGATCATAAAAACTATCCAGGAGTGGATTGTACAGTGGATGCGTTGGATGTCTCAAGAGACGGTAATATAGTCGTAACGACAACAAAAGACGTGTCGAAGCCAAAGATGGTTCTTGGAAAACCACATAGAGGCATTTGACGGGTGAAGTGGAAAAGCTCCAGAACAGATCCTCAATGCGGTATGATGCACAATATAGAGCTTTCTTGACTGATGGGTGGAGCCATAAAAAATCTTCACACCCATAGTCTAGTCTGGATCGAATCATAGCTCGATAGATATTAAGCATGGAGGATCGTTCCGCCTCCCCCCAAAAATGTATTGGTAAGTACTTTCAAAAGATTGAGTTTTTCTCGGAAGACATCCGCAGCTGTGCGACGTGGGGGAGGAAGGTAAGTTTCTGGTCAAAAACGATATCGAGAAATCTTACACTATCCACCACTGCAATCCTGTTACCATCCAGAAAGATATCTGGGTCAGGATGCAGGTTCCGACTACGGCAGAAATGAACGCAGGATGTCTCTTGAGCGGAAAAGCTAAAGCCGTTATCGACACTTTACGGCGTCAAGCGGGACACAGCTGCCTGAAGATGTGGCTCGATGTACTGCATGTCATTCCCCTGGCAATGTATGCTCAGGTCATCAACATACAAATTACCCTGGACAGTTGATGGTAATTGATTAAGGATGTTATTTATTTTAATACTAAATAATGTTACGCTGAGGATACTACCCTGAAATACTCCTTGGATACAAGTATTCGAGGGGGAAGAACCTATACGTGCTTGAAACTGTCGTAATGGTAAGAAACCTTTTATAAAACTTGGTAGATGACCTCGAAATCCAAGAGAATGTAAATCACGAAGGATTCCATATCGCGAGGTTTGGAACGCCTTTCCATGTCCAAAAAGATGGAAATAAGATGATTTCGGCGTAGGAAAGCACGGCGTATTTGAGTTTCAAGGGACAAGATGTTATCTACCGTAGAGAGGGAAACCCTAAAACCACTTTGAAAAGGTGATATAGCCTGAGTCGTCTCAAGGATGTAAACGGGACGAGCATTTACCATCCTTTCAAAAAGCTTGCACATGCAGCTTGTGAGTGCGATTGGCCGATAGTTATACGGATTGGTGGGATCTTTTCCTGGTTTTGGAAAATGTATAACTATAGAACGTCTCCAAGTCAATGGAAAAGTATGCTCCTCCCATATACGGTTAAAAAGAAGTAAGATGTTACAAAAGGATTGATTAGATAGATGTTGAAGAATAATATAGCTGATAAAATCAGGACCAGGTGCAGTCATCCTGGTCTTCTGAAGGCATCGCTTCAACTCCCTTTCCGTAGATTGAGTTATAGGCGAGACGGTTCGAGAATGGAAATTAAGGCGATGGGATTCCGTCCGTTGTTTTGCGCGTTTAAATGCCTCAGAAAAGGTGTTTGAGTTGGAAGCTGAAGAGAAAGTTCGTACAATTGGATTTCTCGACAGCCTCCGAGACATGGTGGCCATTCTCTTCTATGAACGAGATCTTGTGTTCAGAATACAATCCCATCGCTTTCCGAACTCGGTCCTACAACTGTTTTGAGGGAGTGGCAGATGTTATGCCAGACATACTTTTTCCAAGATTCCCTTTGGGTGTGACGTCGCACTCGGCGAGCGTCTGCTTTCGTACGTACGAAAGCTATACGATTTTGTGTTGTGGGGTATCGGTGGAAAATACCCCACGCTTTTCTTTGGATCTCAATCGCCGTAGTTCATTCTTTATTCCACCAAGGTTTACAATGCTTATGAATAGTGGGAGATTTCTTGGGGATCGCTGTATCAGCACCTGTAATAGTAACAACGGTGACGGCTGCAACTGCCTCGTCTATGCTGCCTTCTGCCATCTGCTCTGATATAGTGGCCTGAGATGTAAAATTAGGCCAATCGGCTGCCTCATAGATATAACGTGACAAACAGGATCATTTCTATCAATATTTTAACGAATATTGGGAAATGATCGCTGTTGTGCAGGGTCACTATCGACAACAAAAGATAGAGATGGTAAGATGGAAGGTGAGCAGATGGCATGGTCTATGGCATGAAAGGTGCGGGATGGTTTGTGGAAGTAGGCAGCATCACCGTTATTGAGCAGACAGAGACAGTGATCTGTGATCAGCTGTTCAATCTGTCGCCCTCGGGAATTGGTATCCCTACTTCCCCAAAGCACACTATGAGCATTGAAGTCACTGAGTGAAATGAAAGGTTGCGGAAATTGATCCAAGTTCTCAAGGCTTTGTAGTGAGATGGGTATAGATAGTGGTAAGTACAGAGTACAGATCGTAATTAACCGTCTTACCGGTATTCGTACAGCGACTGCCTGTAATGGCGTGCTGAGTGGTATAGTGAACGATGGGTATTCAAGGGAGGCAAAGATAGCAACACCTCCCGAAGCTGCTTCATCAATATTGGTATTATCACTCCGAATACAAGTATATATATATCTACGAATCTTCGCCTGGTCAGCTGATTTCAGGTATGTTTCCTGAAATGCGACACAGACAGGATAGTGCTCTGGAATCACGGTTTTAATATCATTCAGTTTGTTTCTGTAGCCATGACAGTTCCAAGAAATAAAAGTTATTTTTGACTAGAATTTGGAGGAGCAGCTTTTGGCCACTCTCGAGGGTTCGGGACATTCATATCGACATCTAATTCGTCCTCTGAAAGTCCCGAGACGTGTAAATTAAGTTCTGGTTCCTCATCCATATGGCAAGGAATTTTATGTCCTTGGCTGTGAGAATTTCGTATGTCTCTTTTTTGGTTGGTTATCCAACTTTTTTATTTTTCTGTTTAGATTTACCTTTGTATGTAGGGCGTGAGGATAGTTTTGGAATCTGGAAGGCAGTTGCCTCGAGACTTTCAGAGGAGTTATTAGATGTGACAGTACTTTTATTTGCTGGTTTAGTTTCTGAAGTTTTATGGTTTTGAATTTTGGGTAAAAAAAATTTTGTAATGGAATATTGATTCCAAAAGTGGGATCTGTTAAGGTAGCTATTGTATTACTTGATTTTACTATTGTTTTAGTTATTGCTGCATATGAAGTTAATACTTTGGGAGTTCGGGACTCCACAATTTTTCGAGATTCAGGGTAAGAGGATTTTATAGAACTCTTATTGACTGAACCTCCTTCTCAAACACCCATTTGGGGCAAGATCGGGTGAAGGCGGGATGTTCACCTTTCCAGTTAACACAGTTGGGAGTTGCAGAGCATGTATCTGTGTTGTGGCCCACTGCACCGCAACGAGTGCATTTAGCGGGACTACGACAAGAAAACTTAGAATATCCGAACCCTTGGCAATTAAAGCAGCGCTGAGGGTTCGGCACATACGGACGGACTGGGCAGCTAAGGGGAAGATCACTCAGATATCCCGGGGTTGTGAAGCCCGTGCAAACCAAAAGAAGATATGCCCCTGAGGGCGATTCAGAAAAGGCTTAAATATAATGATTGCTGTTTATCAGGGGAAGATGAACAATGTTCTGTTAAGTTCTCTTTACCCTACTGTTACCATCGATAATAATGAGAAGACTAGAAGCTGTACATTTTTATATAGACTAAGTTCGGCGTCGACATTGTAGACCAAATGATACGCCTGTACGCTACAAAAATGGGATCTAGTGACTGGCCTATGCAAGTATTTTTTTAATATTTTAGACGTGTCTGTGGTAAATGCCTGGGTTTTGTATAAAGTGACGGGAAAGAAGAAACTTAGCCTGCAGCTTTGTGAAGAGGTTCGTACACCATATGTAGCATCTAAAATTAATGGAGCAACTACTCACATTTTGTCGCAGGTAGTTATAAAAGAAGACATCACCAATAAAAGATTGAAATGCAGATTGTGGAGATTTTGCATGAGAAGCCACACAAAAAATAGCTGCGCGAATTGCAGAAAGGCAATATGCTGGAAGAACTCATCGAGAGAAGTAAAATGTGCTGATTGCTTCAACAAATGAACAAAATAAAATGCTATAAAAAGCAAGGTCAGTGGGATAAATTTTTAATTTGAATACTAGTATATATTCTATTACTTATTATCTGTCATTTGAAAACTAAATTAAGCTGTATAATATAATATAAAGCCCAATAAGAGCCAGGTGCCAAATTGACCCCTACCGTCTTTCTATGCATAAAGCAACTTCCCGTCGTTCTAGTGTTAAGGAAAACTATCTCGGGAATATCACCATGTACACATATGTACGAGTATACACATATTGTAACAAAAAGCTATTAAAGAATGAGTCCATTTTTCTATCGGAATCTGACATTGACCTACTTCAAAAATACGATAGAATCGAGGTAGTAGTAGAGAAAATAAAATTATACGCCGTAAGCAAAATAACACTGCATTCCAAATTATCCAGATACTTAATTCGATTTTCACTTGGTGAAATCAGAAAATTGCTTCTTTATATTGAACACATTGTACATTTCTCACTAAAAATACAAAGACAAATAAGTCTGGCATTCCTATGCGTGCTGTTACATTTTCCTTAATCTCCGTCGAATATGCAGATTCTGATGCACTGATTCTATGTCTGAAAGGCCGCAGGGTCTTACGATTTTGACGACAAAGTCGGAACTTCCTTAGGTGTTCGAATTACGTAGAACAGAATACATTAGAAAGGAACAACTCCTTTCGTATTCTTTTCTTCGAGACTCCCAGACAGGGTTGTTAAATTAACTGTCACATAGAGAACTAACTGCCTTTCTAGAAAGGCGATGTTTCGGAAATTTTAATGCGAAACTCAGGTTTCTGCATCCATTGACTGTTCTCCATTCAATGACTATTGCAACTCGATTAGAATCGATTTGAAGCCAACAATTCGATTAATTAAAGGCTGTTAATTGTGATTAAATTTATTTTAACTATACCAGAATCGATTGGATTAATAACGGGCAGGTAATTAATTTTAATTTGATTTTTGTAGGGTGTTTTTTTACTTTACGTCCTTTCTCAGTAAAAAGGAGGAAGATAATTTGAATTAGAAGATATTTTCACTCTAGGTAGAGTTTAAAAATAGTCACCAGTTATTCAAATTCAGTTTCTAATCCCCCAAAATTGGCATTTATGGGATTATTTTTGAATCCAAGTTGAAAACAAGCTTCTTAACCACGATTATAAATTCCTTGCATTTTTTTTGCAAATACTAAAAAAGAGCTATTTAAACTGTTATGAATTTAGAATCATTCCTAAGGAATCATGTCTTGATATTTTATTTCTTGAAGTATGAATCTTAGTATATTTTTATATTCCTGGAAGTTATGCTTAAGATGTGTCGTTTTGTTTTCGAATATTACGACTTCTAGTACTATATATAATATTGTTTTTGTATAACAAGCATATTCCTTAAATGCATATCCTGAAAGCATATACCTGAAATGGAACTTTACGAAGGTAGGTAGATAGGTATTTTAATTAATGTCGCACTGCAGCAACTCAACCGGACGATCCGGGATCAAGCCCGAAGGGAAAGATCCGAGGACAACGCTACGTAATTTTGAACCATGGTTAGATGACGAGGTCACACCTGAACTGGCACCCCAGTCTACAAACTTCCACACCACGCCAACATGGAGCCACAACAGATTTTACATGCACCAGATCCCTTTGTACACGACGGTCTTTGGTTGGAAATTACTAAAATATATTAGCATATCCTAAAATCATACTCCGTTAGCATATTCTTGAAATGGAACTTAATAGAAATATAGAATACGAATCGTTTTTTCTAGTGTAATATATTTACTAATATAAAGGAGATAAATTACATATCAATATAATGTGGTACTAGAAATAGTAAAATAATATTATCATGTTTTATTCCGCGTAAAATCCACCTATGAGAGGATTATTATGCCGAGCTAAATGTAGGCAGTGGTTGTATTTTTGAGGGGTAACTTGCTTCCTGTGTGTATTCTGGACTGACGTCATGACTTGTTTTTCGAATACAATTTCAGCACGTCGCCAACAAATATTCCAAAGAATAAAATCCGATTTCATATATGATAGTTGATTGGTTTATCCCATTTATATTGAACGACAAACGTCGCCAAAATGTCGATAAACCATATTTGAAGTAACCCCACTATGTTTCATGCGAGAGCATTTGAGTAAGAGGAATGAAATCGCCGTTTCCACCTGGTTTGCTTGTTTATCCTGAAAATTCCTCTCGTACATTGAGAAAATATTTATCAGTTGAATAGATAGTCATGCAGAACATCAATAGCAAGCGAAACAATTTTTCCTACTTGCGTACTGACAAATAAAGATTCATTTGGGACTTATTCCATTATTAATGCAAATTAGTCAGCACTTTATCACATGACTATTATTTAGTTACATTCGTATTTACAGGAAACTTTTTCGCATTATTTGTTTATGTATTTTTGTTCAAATATTATAACTGGTTACTAGTACTTCTATAACTATTGAGTATTAAAAGAGAACTTATGGTAAAAAAATTATTAGGTATAAGCATTTGGGTTATCTGCATTAATAACAATAACTTATTTGATACAAGGTTTTTACAGTTACAGTTGATTTTACAAAGTATATCACATTTAGTTTGACATAAATAAACTAATTAACTTAACTAGAAAGGAATTAAAATGTTTTTAATATGTATAGTACAATATACATGTTTAATTCTAGTTAATAACATGAATCTATTAGTTAATGATATGAAATCATGTCTCTGGTACTATTGTTATTTTATGTTTATTTTTAAATGGAAAAAACAGAAACGTATGCACATAAGACATTATTTCTGGATTAAATGTTTTGTATTCCTGTGCAAGGTAATAAAAACCGTAAACACATGGAAAAAGTTTTGACACAAGAAGGTTTTAGTTTAGTCATGATTTTTTAAAAACTAGAAGATGTATGCAAACGGAATGTATACACATGTAACTATAAGTAACACATATACACTCAATTACCATGCAATTCAATATTCTTGTATTGATGAGAATATATATTGAATACCATCCAAGGAAATTTTTAAAAATTTATGTAACCATTATATTATATATATAAACTTGTATTTATGCCTTATACTGTAGATATAAAACTATCATTATTGTACCAAATAACTATCATTATTATCTAATATATTCCGAATTTCATTCAAGTAATGACTTTTCGAGAATTACAAGGTTGCATTATAATTATTTTGAAACTAAACTATATATCCGTTAGATTATATTAGTGAAACTGTAGTTATTCTTTGTCCTGAAGAAAAAAGCTATTATTATGTTTTTTAGCAAATTCTGAATATTTAATAGATATGGGAAATCGTTATTCTCAATCTTTTGTATCGTTTTTTCTTCCTGTTCTATCGTTTGTATGAATTCACTCGAATTAGATAAACAGTTGGCCCTAATAATTGTGATACCATCTGAAATATAACGACGAATAATTTTGATTCCAAAGTTAAAGCCTTTAATTTATCTGGTGTCCTAGGCACCCCAATACCAAATACAAAATAGTCTGAAAAATTCTCAGAATATTCGAAAAGTACTATTTTTTTTGTTAAAATAAAGTAAATTAAAGTGAAGTGAAAGTAATATTTAAAAGTAATCAATCACGATTCGAATAAAATATTGAAATGTCAGACATAAATATTTAATGCTAACATTGGAAGGCATATTAGTACTTTATATTGTATCTATCAAAGCACGAAGACCAGTTGTCAAATTTATTTCAAATTCATTCGATATTTATTCTGTATGCCTACATTTAGATTTAAAGAACATCTATAAATTTTTCAGCTATTTTAGGTTATTAATTACTCTAGATGTTTAAGATAACTTAAATACTTCACAATGCATACACTTCCCAGACTCATTAAAAATGGTAGTAGATATTTAGATATATTTTGCATTTCTTGAAGAACTTTATTGATTTTATCATTGCATCTTAAATTGATTGATGCGTCAAAGCATTTAAATGATTCAAAGAAACAAACCCAAAGTCACTATGAAGAATTAAGCTTTTCTCTTTCCAAAATTGATTAATATTATTACAATTAAATTGGTTTTAAAATTTCGAATGTATAAAAGCAGTAAATAAAGCTAGAGTTTAGCATGAAAATGAAATTCTTGAAAACGCTCCATTAGTTCGAAGTTTTATATCTCTTAAAAATGCATTTAAGTTCAAAAGAACTCAGATTTCAAAACTTTCCGAAAGTTTAACAGACGATGTCTTAACTTAAAACTGAAATTCTAAAAAAACCCGTCTCTTCAAAATAAGCTTCGTTAGTAATATTTCTTCGAAACTAATACTTTTCTAAGTTTATAGTTCACAAGAAATGATAGTTTTGTCAGAGTATTTTTTGTTAAAAATTGAAAACCTGAGTTGTCTCAGAGGAGCTCAAATATTTATTCCTTTCGGATGAATGATAGAAATTTCTATATTTATGCGTTACTATTATCGTACGTAGGCTTCTTTCAGATTCACTTCTTTCTGTAAAGGTCTTTGACCCGAAAGGCCTTTTTTTCTCTATTAGGAATGGCAATTTGAAATTGTTCAGTAAGTTGTTTCTCTATCAGATTAGAACTGAGCAAATTCAATATTAGGGACAGTGTATTAAGTGATATGGGGCTTCCAGAAACTCAATGTGACAGTTCCAGGAAACGCTTACGAAACTACTCCTAAAAGCCCCATGCATCGTTATCTCTAGGGTATTATATTGCAATGATCATATACTTGACTGGCAATAGATAATTATATTTTCTAGACAAGACATCTCTGTTATCTATATAAAACCTACATTTTTCATGTTTTTGTCTCATTTTCACCAAAATGTACTTTAATAACGGTTTTTTCGATTGTATTTTATTTCCAATTAATAAAATACTTACTTTAAAATAATCCCAATTGTTCACACTTGCTAAAATGTACTTGTACCTTAATATCTGAGGTTAATTAAAGAATACCTGATTTGGTGTCTCGATTCGAGTTCTATTACAATTAGGTCTATGAAAAATGTAACCGCTGTTTAAATTTTTTGCATCATACGAATTACAGAATTATAAATATTTTATTAATTGTTCTTAAACATTGGGTAGGTAGTTGAATTTACGTCGCACTTGAGCAATACAACGGGCTATTGGTTACGGTCTGAGAACAATCCTGAAGGGAAAGATCCTAAAAGAGCATCTCGTAATTTTGAATCACGGTCAGATGAAGAGGCCAACACCCGAGTTCACACTCTACTTCCACACCACGCCAACGTGAGGACATTTGCGGCCAAAAAAGATTTAAAGTGCACCAGCCCCCGTGAACATGACGGTCTTTGGTTGGATTGAGTTTCGAATTCGCAATCCTCCTGTTTGCTAATGTTGAAGTTGCAGAGTAAAAGCATCACAGATGCTTTTACTCCGCATTACCCAATTGTGAGAAAGAGTTATATTTGGGAAAGGAATAAAGGACTGGTTCCAAATGAATCGCCGGTATTGAAGCCATTGAGACTGTTAAGCTAGATATAGAGCACATGAGGTAAGAAGAACAACTCAAGGATCAGATGACGCGAGTAGCGGCATTATGCTTCTAGTGCCTGGGTGCGAGCGATTATTATCCTGAACTAGTGAATTAGCAGCGTTTCTAGTGAAGTGGGACAGGCATTGAATTATGTTTACAATATCTAATGTAGAGACATTTGCGAGCTACTGACGGAAAGTTGGTTCCATTCTGTCATAACTGGTATCTCGTCCTCATGGTAAGTAGGTAGGTAGTTAATTAACGTCTCACTGGAGCAATACAACTGGCTATCGGTGACGGTCTGGGATTAATCCTCAAGGGAAAGATCAAGGACAACGCCTCGTAATTTTGAAATATAATCAGACGACGAGGTCAACACCTGAGCTAGCGTCCCACTCTCCAAACTTCAACACTACGTAAACACGTAATTCGTCCTCGTGGAGAAACCGCTCTTCACAAAAATAGTTTATCGTTATATGAGATACTTTCTGCCACGCTAAATGTAGGTGGCGGTAGTATTTTTGTGGTGGAACTTGCTTTCTGTACGCATTCCTGACGCGTTAACACTTGGCTTAATTTTCGAATTGATTGCTTTTTTGGCGTGCTTCGATTTCAGCTCTTCTCCAATAGAAATTACAAAGAATGAGTTCTGAATTTATACATGAAAGTTAATTGTTTGCCGCCAATTAGATTAAACAGCAAATGTCACGAAAACGGCGATAAGCTATATTTTATGGTAATCCGACATATATCATGCTATATACTTCAGGAAACAGGAAGTAAAATCCCCGTCTTTGCCTGTTTTGTTTGCGTTACACTGAAAATTCCTCACATAATGTATTGCCAAGAACTTGATCGCTTTCCTTTAGTGCATTTTATAACCAGACTATTTTAATTGATTATCTCTCCAAGTGGTTTCGACAAGATATCTCATCCAAGATCTGGATAATTTTGCTAATGACAAGATATCTCGTTTATCAAGATCTGGTCGGTTTTGCTAACGACGAGATATTTTGTCGAGACAAACTGCTCTATTGCTCTAAGGGGAAAATCATCAGAAGCTGGCCACTACAGGGTAGTTTTAGAATATAAACTATCAGGAAGGTTAACCGTCCAAGTGGTATAGACGAGATATACCGCTCATCGAGATCTTATCATTTTTACCATTGACGAGATATCTCGTCAATAGAGATCTGACCAATTTTTCCAATGACGAGCGTTAGAGGTATATTCGTCCATAGAGATCTAACCAGTTTTGTAAATGAAGAGATATCTCGTCGAGACAAAAATGCCCTGTACTCCAAGGGAATAAAAATCCAAGATGGATAAGCAAATATCCCCTTGTCTATATAGTCCTTGATCCTGGTCCTTGACAAAGATCCCCTTGTCTTGACTGAAGATAGTTTGGAACAGGTTTTTGCACTAGAGACTGGTCACTACAGAGAAGTTTTCGACACGGATAAACCACCAGGAGGGTTAAAACACTCAACAAAACATTAATGTATCTAACTTGATTAACTCTCCAAGTGGTTTCGACGAGATATCTCGTCTATCACGATCTGACCAATTCTATTAATGACGAGATATCTCATCATCAAGATATTGCCTATTTTTGATGATGATAAGATCAAGACTTGGCCAGTTTTTCCTAGTGACGAGATATCTCGTCAATCGAAGTCTGGTTAGTATTTTTCTAATGAGGAGATACATCGTCGAGACAACCACCGGGAGAGTTATTACATAAACAGAATTATTCGTCATCTATGATGAACAGCTTAATACGTATACTCCACTTTACCAGTTTTCAGAAAACTGTTTTCAAATAAAATGAAACGATTTCTACGTAGAAGAATCCAACATTGTTTTATTCATGCTATTTACGATAAGTATTTTACGATCCACTACGTGCTGTACGACTATGAATGGTGATGGCTAAAACGTTTGAACACTCCGAACTCTCCTTAAAAGAGAGCAAACAAATAAATTCCACCCATGGGGGCGTAAAAGCTACCCAGAGCCCCGGTTAGAAACTTGCTGATATCAACTGGTAAATTGAAAAGGATGATCATAATCTCAAACCCAGAAGCTTCCGGGTTTGTGTTGCAGTGAGTTATTGAAAGCACAAGCAAAATATCAGCTCGTTTTATGGGCACGTACATGCACGATCTAGAAGTTTTACCAGATCTTCAAAACCTGGCAAAAGGTATTTTCCTAGGGAACTTTATGTCTCTTTTTTCTTACTTTACGCTTGTTCTCGGGTCGTTGGCCTGGCTAAACAATAACAGCGGATGGGAAAATGGAAAGTTTGGGAAATAAATTTTGAGAGTCCCCTTGCGGATTGAAACTATCTTTGAAATGGCAGATAAAAAACGAGGTTCACACAATGTTCAATAACGAATATGAAGTCTTTTATTGCACATAAACAGCCATTAACCAAGGGGATAAGCTAATTATAATTCGACCACACGTACGTTATTATATTCTACTCTAAAATTCTCCCGGCTAATCCAATTATTCAAATCGGCTTACAAAACTTTTATGTCCAAAGTTGAGCAAGAAGCCATTTTATGTAGTCATAAATGTTCCACAATGCTTACACATAACAGTGATAATTCGATAAAAGAAAATGGCAGGGAGTTTAATAAGAAAACAACAATTATCCAGTACGAGAATGTAAAGAAAAATAATGATGTTCATAAGCAAAGTATTATATAGTACCATTTGCAAGAAACGCTCTATAAATAACATTACATATACTTTGCTATTTCTGCGCCATTGACGAAGACTGATAACTAAGATATTCTATTTATAAGTGAGAGTAAAATAATTTATATTTTTTAATACCTCAATGAATTATGCTCTCATTTTTTAATTGAATTTAATTTAATTTGGTCTTTTAAAGGATACCTTTGTCCTTAAATGTGAGTCAAAGTCAATATCGTTGGCTAAGAGCAGAAACTTATTAATTGACAAAACATTTTTACTGTATATTTTTAGACTAACTATTAGTTTTTAAGTCAAAAATAGAAAATACAAGAATTTTGATGATGCTATATATATCTTAAGCACATTACAATGCGATAATGTCTAATATCATCATAAAAAAATAAGCATTTAGAGTCTCCGTAAAAATACCAGTTAATCCTCCAAGTGGTTTCGACAAGATTTCTCGTCATCAAAATATTTCAGATTTTTTATATGATTACGAGATGAAGATTTGGTCAATTTCTTCTAATGGCGAGATATCTTGTCCATCAAGATCTGGTCAGTTTTGCTAATGAACAAGATGATTAATGAGTTTCTGCTTTAAGACGACGAAGCAGAAGTCTTATCATTTTAAATTTAACACCAATATAATATTTGCATGCATATTTCTTTATCTAGTTATTAGAATCGAAATTACTTTTATACAAAAAAATATGGAGAAAACAGCCTTATTTAGATTGAAAGTATTTTGCAAGGTTATTTTCTCAAACATATTTCACTTCTTAGTAATATCTTAGACACTATATTTCAGGAAATTATTGTGAGTTTCTACATATGTTTTATCACATATGGAATGCGTATTGAATCTGCGTATTGAACCTAGATTCTTAATACAGTATACCTAAACTTAAATTCTATAGCAGCAGCCTTTGTTAAAATGTTACTTTTTCATTATTACTTGTATCTCTTACGATCAATGCATTTAGCATGTGCATAGTTATTAAAGTCAATATTAGGATTTTTTGGTTACATAAATAATCTGAAAAAGGAAGATAATACGAAACTGAAAAGTAATGTTTTAGATTTTTGTCAATAACGGATGAAAATATAATTTTTTGCCTCATAAAATAGTGTAAAGATGATTCGAAGAACATGTAGGTAGAATTAAATGCTATATTTACCAAGAATGCGAGTTATTCGAAATATATCGGCTATTCCGAAATGGATATTCACTATAATGAAAAAGATGAAATATTAAACATTTAATACTTTTTGTTCACTTTAAACATTCCAGGCGATGTTAAGTTTTTATCCTATCCCGCATTCAAGACAAATATACACTGAAATTCATTTCGCTCAAAAATTTCAATTTTCTGAAAAAAAGTTTTGCTACAGTTAACATTAGAAAAGTAATATTACAGTAAATACTAATATTACAGTAAATATTAATTTCATTAATTTCTAATATTACAGTAAATATTAGAAAATAATGAAAAATAATTTTATCTTTTAAATTATCAAGAAAAATTAAAAATGATACATAAAATATGAAATTTTAAACCTATATTATTATTCAAAAAGAGAAATGTGTATTTAGAAAAATTTAATCGCTCTTCATTTTTGAATTCCATACTTTTACTAACAACTCACTCGCACGAATCTATTAAAAGTTTGGATGTCTCACTTAAAACGAAATCAATCGGAAAAAAAGCATAAAAACGGAAAAAATTGGGCAATTTCTCTTCTCCCTTTCCAGGAATTCTATCAAAAAGACTTCCACATCCACTCAATTAACTACACCCCCTTTTTCCTTCCGTTTCCCAGAATTGCGGGTAGAGGCAGTAAGCCGATTAAGCCTTTGCGTTGCTTAATAGAGTTACGCTAGCACCTAACGATGCCGCCATTACTTGATTAAGCAAGAAGGGAAAAAAATCAGTGCTGGCAATAAACAAGATATAAAAAAGAAAAAATCCTCAGATTTATACGTTTTTATGCATAAGGTATGTGTAAGAGCTTGGTTTTAAGTACTTTGTGGTGCTAAAGTTAGCGAAATATTTTTGCGTTTACAGTAAAATATAATTATGCTAACATTATATAATGTGAATTTTGCATGCATAAAAGATGGGGCCAAGAATCGAAAAATATAATTTCTTCTATTATTACATTATTAACATGGTTGGCTCAGGCATCGTTTTGAGAATAGGTAGATTGCAACCAAGTATATGGGATATAAGTAAAAAAGTCGATTTTAAGTTTTTTAGTGATTGTGAATACCTCCATCTTTGCGAGGGTTGCGAGTTCGAATCCAACCAAAGACCGTCGTATACAAAAGGGATTGGTGCACATTAAATCTGTCGGTGACCTGATATGTCCTCACCTTGGGGTGGTGTAGAAGTTTGAAGAGTGGGGTGTCAGCTTAGGTGTGACCTCGTCATCTGACCGTGGTTCAAAATTACGTGGTGTTGTCCTCGTATCTTTCCCTTCGGGTTTGATCCCGGACTGTCACCAATAGCCCGTTGTGTTGCTCCAGTGTAACGTTGATTAAAATACCTACCTACCATTATTAGCATGGTTAGTTCAGGCATCGTTTTGAGCATAGGTATATTGCAACCAGCTATATGAGATATAAGTAGAAAAGGTCGATTTGAAGTTTTTCAATGACTGAATACTCTCATCTTTAATCCGTCTCCAGCAAGGTTTTCGTAATTCAAGTCGTGGATGAGTCAAATCTATGGAAACTAACGATCAAGCAATCACATTGTTTTCTATGGCTTCAAAGCTTTTCAAATTCCTCTTTTGTCAATGCCCGGGCAACTGTTCCTCTAACACTAAAGCAGTTAAAGAGTGGACAGTCATTGGAATTTTAACTGCTCCAATGTAATTTACTAAAAAATGACATTCTTGGGGGAAAAAATCTTACAAATTCTTAACCAAGTAATTGACTAAAGTTTCGTTTACCTTGGAATAAACGCCTTCAGAAATTTGTCCTTTCATTCGGCCAAATTACCACCATGAGTTTCAACCTAAGAGCGAAGTCTGGGCTTTCCCAAATCGCAGAATGTAAGAGATGGAGGCCATTCGTTGACAAGAAAAATCCGCCCCGTCTCCCCAAAATCTGCGGCAAATGCCAATTCCAGACCTTTAACGGGTCATGACTGTTTGTCTGCCCACCTCTTCTGGGTTGCCTAGACGGGCTTTCATTTTTGTTCCTTATGCAACTCCAAACAAATTGTTTCCACAGACAATCATTTGGAAGTGTGCACAGCACTTGGAGACATTAACGGACTTTCGCAAAAGTACTGCAGATACCAAGAGATAATGGTATAAATGCTCAGCATTTTCCAAGAACTTGAAAGATATTTTCCTGTACATTTATTCAAAATTTGCGAAATTGTAGAAGTTTGTTAATGCATATCGTTTCTAGCAAGACAGTTCCAACTTTGTCTACCAAAACATACTTCACGGAGGAGTTGGGTTACACTGCTTTATATACTAATATACTGTAAACTAAATTTTGTAGTGGTGGCTAAGTTCACTACAATACTCCTCTTCGAGAATATAGCAGTGACTGAATGCGATATATGTTACTACTAGTTGATGGAATGCCATATGTTAATACTAGTTGATGACATTGTGTAAGAACGAGAGAGCTGTATTAACACTGTGTACTTCCATATGCGTGGTCATGCAGTAGATGATTGTGACCTTTGATTGTCTTGTGCAGTCGAGCTTGAGGAGCTATGTGAAAAGAAGGCTGAGTGTCGACAAAAAGTGAAGCCATGATAGGAATAGAAGTGCAGTCTGTTATCGCAATGCTTCAGCCAGTTGGAAGTGATTAGCATCGCAACGGTAATTAAAATGTTCATAGTGGTGAACATTTTAATTGCCGTAATCATCCATCGAAGTGCGTGCCGATTTTTGCGATTGATATCTGGAGTTTAACAGGTAGGTAGTTGAATTTACGTTACATCGATGCAACACAATGGACTATTGGGTGACGGTCTTGGATCCATCCCGAAGGGAAAGATCCGAGGACAATACCTTGTAATTTTGAACCACGGTTAGATGACGTGGACAACACCTGAGCTGTCACCGCACTCTCCAAACTTCCACACCACGTCAACGTGAGGACATTAGAAGCCACGACAGATTTCACGTACACGACGGTCTTTGATTGGATCGAATTTCGAACTCGCAATCCTCCAGTTCCTAATCCGCGATTCTGGGCTATAGCAACCCCCTGGTATTTATCAGAAGCTTATGTTATGTTTTGAAAGTGTGTGTATATTATCACTTCCGCCAAACTCCAATTTAGCAAGACGCGTGAAAGGCAGAGCAACTTTGTCTACCAAAAAGTACTTCCTGATGGAGTTGGGTTACACTGCTATACACACTATTGTGTTGCAAGTTAATTTTATCAGTGGGTAAGTTCATTTATTCGATCAAAACATAAATAACTTTTCTCTTCAGTTTTAAAAACACGAAATAATTTTAAACGAACCAATTCACATTTTCCGAGTCTCTACCTCCCTACCCGAGGCCACCATGGCTCAGTGGGTAAGCCCACTGCGCTAGCAACCTGCAAGTTGTAGGTGGCGAAGGTTCTATTCCTGACAGCTGCGATTCCTTCCTGGGTGTATGTCTCAATCTTGTGTCAGTAAAACTTTCATTGTGTGTGTTTGTCTATTACTTGATATTGTATGTCTTTGTCTGTCGCAGCATGGCCAAACATGGCCCTTTAAAACCCCGACCAACCGAGTCCCTTTCCAATCACTCGCATGCAAAATGCAATGCCCATCAGCGTCACAAGACTGCGCCTCCAAACTCCAACCACCTCCCCACGCAAGCGATTCCGCATCCGTTACCAAAGCCGTCAGTAAACACACCATCCATCCCGCTTTGTTGTATTAAGTGCGTGAATGGGTCCCCCGAGGGGGTGCCTCGAACACGTGGTGACCGGGGACCCGGCAACAGTCGGTGTCGAGGGAATCTCCGAGACCGTGCGCGAGGTGTCGATTCCGGTTCTTGTGCGCAGTTATGGATTGTCTCGGGTATTGGTGGAGCAGGCGGAAAATATTCGGGATCAGCCGGCGCGATATATATTCAAAATTAAATTACTGCAGAAACGGAGCGACTATCCGAAGGAAACTCGGCACACTGCAGGATAGCGTGCAACTACTGGAGCTTCGATCTCTTCGTCTAAAAATATTCGAGGTTAGGAGCTTCCCGACCCTCGACCCCTGAACTGGACATATCACTTTCGGAGCACCCCCTGCAAAACAACTCTTCTCCGCATCATAAAAAGGAAAAATATTAAAATGATTGCTAATAACTTAAGGGTGGGTGAATTTAATAGAATGCCGATCAAAGGGGCAGAAGAAAAGTGCGAGTGAGAAACCATAGGCGCCACCCAGTCGCAAAAGAGACGGGAGGTCACCCTCCCATCTACTGACCGCGACCAAGGGGCTTAGGTTTTGGATCAAAACGTTTCCTCGGAGACGAATCCCTACAAAGCTGCACGCTCGGAGAAAAGCAAATCCCCGTTCAGAAGGTTGAAATTCTTGCATCGGTTCAGGCTCAATGCCTTAAATCATTCAAATTTGATCAGAGGAACTGTTTCCTTAAAACCGGGCATGTCTCAATGTCTTCACGTTGGAGTGGAGTGCAAGTTTGGAGAGTGGGGGTGCCAGCTCAGGCGTGACCTCGTCATCTGACCGTGGCTCAAAATTAAGTGGTGTTGTCTCCTCGGATCTTCCACTTCGGGTTTGATCCCCGGCGGTCGCCAATAGCCCATTGTTTTGCTCCAGTGGACGTTAATTAAAATACCTACCTACTTACCTTAAAATCTGATTCCTTGAATCTGAAAAATGTCGCCGAAGACGCTACTAATTCTGAGCTTCCACTCTTTTCGAACAGTCGGACTCTCCCTTTGATCGTTCACTGTCCCTCTCTCGACCCCAGACCTAAAAAATAACCCTCTTGGTGGTTGTCTCTACGCGGTATCTTCTCATTAGCAAAACTGACCAGATCTTAATGTTCGAGATATTCGTCAATAGAAAAACTGACCAGATCTTGATGCTCAAGATATTCGTCAATAAAAAATACTGACGAGATCCTGATGCTCGAGATATTCGTCAAGAGAAAAAACTGACCAGATTTTGATGCTCGAGATATTCGTTAATAGAAAAACTGACCAGATCTTGAGCATCAGCAATATCTTGATGACGAGATACCTCGTACTAAGTCGTATTGGCCAGATCTCTATTGACGAGATATCTCGTGGAAACCCCTTGGAGGATTAAGACACCCCAAGATTTAAGGATAAGAGGGCTTTTCTCTAGACTGGTGGAATGATGCACGACAGTACAGTTGTCGTATTATTTAAAATATATCCTTGATATATAAGCAATATTGAATATTTTTCCTTAAGTGGCCGCAGCCCAATAAATAATAACAATTTTTCTAATATCATATCCAGTTTCCTACATCCATAGGTAGGTAGTTAATTAACGTCGCACTAGAGCAACACAACGGGCTATTGGCGACGGTCCTCGATCAGTACCTAAGAGAAAGATCCAAGGACAACTCGTAATTTTGAAAAACGGTTCAAATGAAGAGGTTGGCACCCCATTCTCCAAACTTCCACGCCCAGCTAACGCGAGGAAATTTGAGTAATTTAAGCAGAGCATCTGTATTCTAAAACCGGGTTCCTTGAATCCGAAAAATGTAACAGGGCCGCGGTAGCCCGGTCAATAGAGTTGCTGATAAGCAACAGGAGGGTTGGAACTTGGAAGCTCGGTCCAATCAAAGACCGTAGTGTATGCAAGGGCTGGTGCATTTTAAATCTGCCGTGATCTCAAATATCCTCATGTTTGCGTGGTGTGAAAGTTTGGAGAGTGGGGTGCCAACTCAGATGTTGACGTTGTCACCTGACAGTGGTTCAAAATGACAGGATATTGTACCCGAATAAACTTCTTAAACTTCTTTGATAAACTTTCTTCAAGGTAATGCATTATCTGATGTTTTAAATTCATCTATTAACAGTGAGATGCTGTCACTAGCTATATGTGCCTGAAGTAATTTCGTGTACAAAATAATAAAGATGAATACAAAAGCTATGCATTTCTTTTTTTATATCTTATTAACCTTAAACCAGCTCACCATTTGACCGTGGTTCATTACCTGGTATTCTCCTCGGATCTTTCCCTTCAGGATTGATCAGAGACCATCGCCAATAGCCAGTTGTGTTGCTCCAGTGACACGTAAATTCATATAACTCATAACATAACTACCGAAAAACACAGCCGAAGAATCTAATTTGAGAATCTGCTCTTTTGAACATTAGATCTCTCCTCTTTGACCATTCCCTCTCTCTCTCTGTCGACTCTAGACCTACAAAGGGAAGACACCCTCAAGAAGAATAGGTGCAGGGGTCCTTTCTGGACAAGGAGGAAGGGATGCATGACGGTACATTGTCATGTTATTAAAAGTATATCCTTAATATGTAAGCAGTATTGAACATTTTTCTAAGGAGGCTAAAGCCCAACAAATTATGATAATTTTTATCACAGCATATGCAGTTTCTTGCATACATAGCTGGTTAGCCATAGTGAAGCAAAAACGGACCATAAAATGTCGAACCATTCGTTCCATTGCTTGGATATTGTAAGAGTAAATACAATTCTGAAAATGCGGGGAGGTTGGTTGTTTTTGTTTGATGGCGCAAAGGGCGATATTTGGCCAAGCTGCGACAAGCACGATACTGGAGCAACACAACGAGCTATTAGCGACGGTCCGGGATCAATTCCGAAGAGAAAGAACCGTGGACAACATGTGGTAATTTTGAACGATCAGATGACGAGGTCAACACCTAAGCTGGCATTCCCTCTCCAAACTTCCACACCACGCCAACGTGAGGGCATTTGAGGCTATGACAGATTTAATACGCCCCTGTGTACTCGACGTGTGCACCAGCCCTTCATGTACACGACGGTCTTTGGCTAAACTAAAGTCAAAGAAATGTCGTGAAAGGGAATAAAGAGAAATTGGAATAGAGTAGTGGGATGAAAGCAGAAAAAGATCACTTGAGTATCGCAGGAGCGCGACCCCCGTGAGAGAGGTGAGGACCCCACAAAAAGTAAAGGCAGGAAATCCCATAAGAAAAGTAAAGATCACTAGAGTACCACGGGTCCGTGAAGCCCATACACACCTAAAGGGCAAGTGCCCCAGAGGGTAAAATTTCACAGGAGAGCTAAAGGATATATGAATATTAATAAAGGATATATGGTTAAGCAAGTTTCACTCCACGAATTTTTAGAAACAAAATTTTGATGCATATTGGGAAATAAAAATGGCCATACTTTGAGTAAAATATTATTTAAATAGGCTTTTTAGATTTTAATTAAAAGGAAGCATTAAATATTTTTTTAATTAGAGAAATATTGCGTAACAAGCATGCACACACTTCAGTAACAAGTCTCTTACAAATGAAGCAAGTTTTCGTTTGACATGGCAAATAATTTACCTTTTACGTCCAAATTATTAGTAGTTCTTACTCATCTGAAATTATTTATTTTATGTTATTTTCTACGTATACATAAGAATTTCTCATCATTGGAAAGTATTTATTTGTTCTCTCACGATTTTATTTTAATTTATCCGTACAGAGAAAAATATCCTGTTGTGTTGCTCCAGTGAGACGTTAATTAAATACCTACCTGTACAGAGAAAACAGACAGAAAGAGTAACAACTTGTATCTAGAATCAAGCATTCACTTAAGAGCTGTGTTTTGACAAGTAATTAAACTCTTAGTGTAACCTTAATTATTATTCAATTCACACTAATTAGATTTGTGTTAAGTCGACACTCAGAATCAAATAGATAATCCTTTCTAGCTGTTGGAACAAACACATCACTTTTCTACAGTCTCTAAAGAAAAAGAATGCATACATGTTTTTCGTAGTGCATTTCTTTGCCTTAACATATTTAATTTCAGGAAACAATTAGTCCAATGTTTGTCTCCGCCGACTTAATCTCATCGACCATTAATGAAATAGACTGAGCATGCGGACTGAGTCGCTATCCTAAGATCTCAGATGTATGGTGTCATGTGGGCTTACGAATCGACTAGGACCGATTGGCTATCGAAGACTAGTGTTTGTAGTCATGCCGGATAATCACTTTAACCAACCAATAATTTGTTCCACATTAGGATTCCTGCTTTTTTTCACAACCACGAGACAGATCTTCCATCTCAACGACCGGAAGAAATAACATAAAGCTGATTGCACATGCTTCTATTTCATTAGAAGGTCAATGCTTGAACTATAACACCGTAATTCTAATCTATATAAATAAAAATGGAGTGTTTGCACATTGAGTATTTTCGACCCATTTCAAGTTTTCTATCCGTTTTGATTCCTTCGGATGCAAAATCCGTCTCTTACGCGTTTGGTCTTTGTGTGCATGTCCGTCTATCTGTTTGTCTGTATGTGTGCGTGCCAGTACCGCGTCCAAACGGTTGCATATTATTTTCACGAAACTTTGTCGTACTATGAGTACTTACATTCATTTAGTGACTGAATTTGGTTGCGTTAGTCTGGCCGTCCGTCTTCCCGTTCTATGTCTCATTTTGTGTGTGTGTATTTGTACAAGTACACACGAAATGCATTTAAACATATTTAAATACAATGTGTACATTTTACAAATCATGTTTTAGTTTAGTGGATACCTTATTTGAATTTCTTTGCTTACATATTTATACAAGTTTCATGCTAAAACGTTGAGTAAGTATACTCCCGTTAACTTTACTTAGCATTTACTTTTATTTCTGTTCTCTGTTGGAAATGTATTAAGTACTAGCAGAATTACCCGGCGTTACTTGGGTTGAATTGGTTAACTAACTTCCGCTTTTGTTAATAAATTGTAATTCCTATTCATCACATGTAACAACTGCTACATTCTAATAAAGGTACACAATTGTTCAATACACAATTTCACAAATGTCATATTTATAACATTCTACACTTTTGTAGAACTCAAATTTTTAGTTAAAAAGAAAAGTCTAGTGTTCCAATATTATTTACAACGCATACAATAATTCAGCGTATGCATATAAATGCCTTGTATGTCATTTAAAAACAAAAGCATTTCCCAAAATTAAAATACCATGGTTAAAAATGTTTTTAAAAGCAATTAAACCATTACTTGCCTTGCTTACAGTTATTGAACGAAAAACATCGAATAAAATCTAGATATACATCTTAAAACATATCTAAAAAAAGCTTCGAACGAAAAGTAATGAATGTATCTGTTTTTACACTACAAAATGGATTCTTAGAACATAACGGACACAAATTAAAAAAAATCACACGATTAAAAAAATAGCAAGGTTGCCATATTAGCTACCAGTCCTATTTTAAAAGGTTTTGTTCTGCATAGTTTTATTCTCTTTATCCACTGTCTCAAATATTCAGTATTTTTTCTATTTCGTAAAGAAAAATAAGGCTCGAAATAAATAAACTATTAGAATTTAAATTCCATAAAAATAGTTTGGGAAAAATAATTGATTTTTCCACAACACTGGTAAAACAATCCAAGTAATTAAAATGCTCAATATGCCTCCCAACTTCTCCAAAACTACCAAATTATGGTTTATTTAAGTATAGTTACTCAGATGTTTTAGCACGAAACTTGCTTGAATATGTAAGCATAGAAATTTAAAATAATTTATTCCCTGAACTAAAATATGGTGAATCAAATATAAAACATTGAGTTAAAATATGTTGAATAAACCTTATGTGATACTTGTACAAACACACAGACACAAAATCGAACATAAAATGGGAAGACGGACAAACAGACTCACACATCCAAGTTCAGTCACTAAATTAATGTAAGAACTCACAGTATGCAAAGTTTCATGAAAATATATTCAACCGTTTGGGAATACACGTACAGACAGATGGGCAGACAGACAGACATCAAACAAGCAAGAGACGGAATTTGCATCAGAAGTGTCCAAAACGGATGAAAAACTTGAAATTGGTTGAAAATATTCAATGTATATACAAATACTCCATTCTTATTTATATAGATTTATATTTTAATATATTGCAATTCCTATTCAGCTCACCCAACAACGCCACAAAGTATACGATTTAAAGTGGCATGTAAGTCAGTATAAAGCAAATGAAGTGGAATTTTTCCGTTATTGAAAGAACGTTAATGTTAAAAAAAATCCGTATTAGGACTTTGGAAATATTACAAATTCATTTCATAGTGACGAAGGTCAAGTCAAGGTGGCTTATTTTACGAGTAGAAGCTATATTTAAGACTGAAGACATTCAATTTAAAAATAAGCTTTTTTTTATTATTACACGTGCCACAAAATGGAATTTTCTAGAAAAAGTGTATTCGCATTTGAAAATAATTTACTGATGATTATCTTATCAAGTTAATTTTTCATCTTCCCTTAAGGATGGCAAAATTCTATAATGTCGTATTCATGGTGCAAGAGTGCCATAAGTCAAAAAAGATTGGTAGGCAAATTATGAGAAGTAATTGTAGAAGTTACCTTAGTCTCCACCTTTTGGTCATTCCCTCAGCTTTTTAGCAGGCGTGCGATGTATGCGGAATGTATTGCATGGATGGATATGCATGTGTAGGATTTGCGTCCAAAGTAAGTTGTAGAAATTATAAAGATGTCGAAAAGGCGTTAAAATATTATTTTACTCTACTTAAGACCAAAGTGATTGTATATTCCGGCCATTTTTTTTCTTTAATCTGTAGTTAACCAATTCAACCCGAGTAAGATCGGGTAATTCTGCTATGTTGTATATAACTGAAAAGGCGGAACTACTAGTACGAGTCACGTGTCGCATTACGAGCAGCGCTTGAGGTAGGTAGGTATTTTAATTAAAGTCGCACTGGAGCAGCACAACGAGCTATTGGCGACGGTTAGAGATCAAACCCGAAAGGAAAGATCCGAGGACAACACCACTAAATTTTGAACCATGGTCAGATGACGAGGTTCCGACTTGAGCTGGCGCCTAACTCTCCAAACTTCCACACCACGCCAACGTGAGGACATTTCAGGCCATGGGCAGATTTAACTTGCACTAGCCCCCTTTGTACACGACGGTCTTTGGTTGGATTTGAACTCGCAACCCTCCTGTTGCTAATCCGTTACTCTTCCAACTGGGCTACCGGGACCCCGACTAGCGCTTGAAGCTCGGAAGTTTGAAATTAAAATTGATAGTACGCAGTACAGCAATCATTGTCCGGATGTAAACACGCAGTTTAATAAATGTCGCTGCTTTTTGAGATTCTGAATCTATTTCTTCTTTAATGACCCACGATGGGCACATCATCTACAATGTGAAAAAACGTACTTTTGAGAATGAAGATCTCAAAGTATTAGATCACGACTATTTCATGACTTAACCAAGCTTTTGTTATTAAAATCCGAAATAAATAATGTTGTAAACGTAATAACAATAAAGACAACTATGGGGCTTTATTACGATAATTTTTACAATTGTTGTCTGAAGCTAAATCATATACAAACCACACTGATGCTATTTATCTGTAAGGACTTAGCAGTCATTCTTTTGTTTGTTGTGAAACAAAGCAGTTTTTATGGTCATGTTCAAATTCAAACAGTCTATGCTTTTGATTTATAATATTTGGAATAGGTTCATAATACCAGACAGTAACCTTTTATTTTTATAAATAAATGTGAAAAATATATAAATCCATTGTATCACACCACGTATATAACTATAACATATGTTAATACTCTGTCAGAAATTATAAAAGATATACTTGTATTTATTTCTCGTAATTAATGTTAGATTGCGTATACGATTTTAAAAACCTAGTTACAATGTTTGATTTGAATAGTTAAGCTTTTCCAGAAACGTAATTTAAATAGTTTTTCTGTTGTTTCACTGTTATAAAGTATTATTAATTTGGGAATTTATCAATTATAACTGCACAAATGTATCTTTTGCCTTAAGACATTCAAATCCTGTCAGTTTTACAACATGTATAATTGCTTCTTTCCCCTTCGTTTATACTTCAGAAATTTAATAATTGAACAAGGTCTTGATACGAAAGTACGGAATAATAAAAATGCTTAAATTGGCTTTCTAGATTAAAAAAAATAATACTTTCATATTAAATTCCATAGTAATATTTGTCTGCAAAAATTAGATTGAAGCACACTACACATTATGAATCCTTGATTGATCCTTAATTCAGGTACACCAGAGGTTCTCAAACTTTTGATCTATGGGCCCGCTCATGTCAATCTGAAGATTTCACGCCCCCTCCTTCCTACTTGATATAATTTGAAATTTCAAGAATAAAAAATTTCGTTTAATGCTGGTATTGAAGTTCTTATATTAGAACAAATTATTTTTATTACTTTTTATGCATATAAAATTAAAATTTAAAATATATTGTATACATTTCTAGAACATATTTACAATTTTTATTTAATATTTTAAGTTGCCATGGAATTTTCTCACGTAATACATCTATCTTAATTAATGGGACGAATGAGCTTGTTCTGACCACAACCGTTTCTGAACGTTTATTAAAACGAGGACTAATGCTTAAGAGAAACTCTTAATTCCTTGGGAACATCAAGTCTTGCACGATATTCATTCTTTATAGCTGCTAGAGCTGAAAATCCAGTTTCACATAAGTATGTTGTTGCAAACGGTATGAGCATTTTCATAGCTTTTTCACTTAATGTTGAGTATTCTTCTGAAACATTAATCCAAAACTTTGCCAAAGAATTATCTTTAAAATTTATTTTTAAAGAAAGATCAGTCTGTAAATCTATAAGATACTCCTGATCAGCAATGCTTAATGAACTTGGCAGGTTTGCATCAAACGGATTTGTAATCCAGCTCCATGCATCGATATTTTCATAAAAAAATATTTTTTAAATGTTCTTGTAATGTAACTAGATGGTCAATCAAATTATCTGCCACCTGTGAAGGAAGTGTCTGAAGATCAGTTTCCTTAAGCATTTCGATAGTAGTGGGAAACATTTCTAAATCATCATTTTCAACCTCTTTGTCCAAAGTTGCAGCTTTTTCATAAAAGCCTTAATTTTAACATTCCAATGAAGTATATCGGCTTCATTTCTTTGAAGGGATTTATTCAAAATATTTACTTTTTCAAATATATCTGCAAGATATGCCAGTTTATAAAGGAAAACAGCATTGCAATGAAGCTCTGCCATTGTGTGATTTTGAGCATGCAAAAAACAGAAAACTTTATGTCTCAGTTCATACATTCTGTTCAACACCTTTCCTCTTGAAAGCCATCTGGCTTCTGTTTGAAAAAGTAAAGATACATGTTCTGAGCCCATATCTTCGCACAGGACCTTGAAAATTTTAGGTTTAATGGCCGAGATTTGATGAAATTTAGTTTTTATAACACTGTAATACTTCATTTAGAGGAGAGCATAGCTCTTTAGATGCCAGTGACTGTCGATGTATCATACACTTGGCTTCTGGAACTACTGCTTTCTCCCTCGCTTTAAGTTCAGTATATTCTCCTGACATTGCACGAGCTCCATCTGTGCATATATCAATGCATCTTTCCCATGAAATATCATTGTCTTTTAAAAACTTATCTATCATATCGAAAATGCACCCTCCAGTAATATATGTACGAAAAGGCTTACAAAAAAGCAGCTCTTCTCGCAGTCTATCACCATCAATAAATCGATCATATGCAATTAGATGGCAATCTCCATGGACATCTGTTGCCTCGTCGACTTGAAGTGCATAGTAATTTGCCTCTCATTTTGTCTATTAATTGTTCATTTAAATCTTGTGAAATTTATTATTCGTCGGGATACTGTATCATTGGAAAGGGGGATATTTTTTAGTTATGCCAAACATTGAAGGAACTATATTAATAGCTGCTGACAATATTAGAGTTTCTCCAATTGTATGTGGCTTTTTGCAAATGGCTATTCTTCGAGAAACTAAATACGAAGCAAGAGCTTTAGACGTACGCTCGTTGTTTTAGTGAAATTTTGCTGAGATTTAAAATGATCAAGTTTTCTGATAAAAAATTCCTTTGGTTTATTAATAAATTCTTTATGTTAGGTTTCAAGATGCCTTTTTAATTTATTAGGCTTCATGCTATCTGAAGCTGAAATTTGGAAACATATTACACATTGAGGATGTTCTTACCCATCGATGATGATGTATGTAAAACCAATGATAAATAATTTTCATCATACCTCCTCTTCTTTATAATCCGTTTAAGGGTATATGCCGTAGTATCCTTCTTGGTGCTCTCAGAATTCATGAAATGCTCATTTTCGTCACCTACTTCATGGTTGATTAAAAATCGTTTTATTTTAGTTTTCGTTATTTTCCTTCGTGCGCCGCAAAAAAAATAAATGATATTTTGCCAGTTTACCTGAATAAATTCGCGCACCCCCTTGAACGACGCTCAAGGCCCCGTTGGTGGGCGCTCCCACGGTTTGAGAACCACTGAGGTACACAAAAGCGTTGTTCTGTAATCTATATAAATAAAAATGTAATGTTCCTTTGTTCCTAACGCAAAATCTCCCAAAATTTTTCACCGATTGCCCTGAAATTTTGCCACAACATTGCATTCGAATACGCGCATGTTTTAGTCTACTTAGCTAATGATAATCTATATAAATAAAAATGTAATGTTCCTAACACAAAATCTCCCAAAATGTTTCACCGATTGCCTTGAAATTTTGCCACAACGTTGCATTCGAATACGCGCATGTTTAGTCTACTTAGCTATATAAATAAAAATGTAACGCCAGGAGGAACTGGTAAAAGGTTCCTAATTAAATTGATTCTGGCCGCAATCAGATCCCAAAATCACATTGCCTTAGCACTTGCGTCGTCCGGAATAGCTGCGACTTTGATAACAGGTGGAAGAACTGCTCATTCCGCTTTGAAATTGCCATTTGACATGCAATTCATTGAATCCCCCATGTGTAACATTTCCAAAGCATCCAGCATGGGAAAAGTATTGCAAAAATGCAAACTTATCGTTTAGGATGAATGCACAATGGCAATCTTTCTTTTCAATTTAACCAGATGAGCCACAGCAACGCGTGGCCTGGTACAGCTAGTGTAATATAAAAATGAAAGTACAGTAAAAAATAACAATGAAACAAAATAATCTTTCATTACAAATGTTAAGATGAAAGTCTACCTATACAACTTCAAAATAAGCTGTGTTTGATGATTTACATACAATACTTAGAACAAACTTCAAAATAAATTGCTTAAAGATTTCCGTTTGATTCGTGAAATGCCAGTAATTTAAGAATAAAACTGTCTTAACCCTCCGAGTGGTTTCAACGAAATTTTTCGTCCATCAAGATCAGACAAATTTTGCTAATGACGAGGTATCTCGTTCATCAAGATCAGACAAATTTTGCTAATGACGAGGTATCTCGTTCATCAAGATCTGCTAATGGTTTTGATAATGATGAGATACCTCATCAACTCAACCACCGAGATGATTAAAATACTGGAATAAAAGTTATATTTAAATGTTTCATCAAAGAAAATCTTTTTATTAATATTGTCGTGGTAAATTCGTTACAATTTTCTAAATGTTAAGCATCTTAATTTTTATAGCTGAATTCTAAAAAAGACTGAAAGGATAATATATGGAAACATTTTACTTATCTTTCAATTTAATTTTATTCCTTGATCAATACAGAAATATTAACTAATCAGTATTGAATACTGCTCTCTAAAAACCGCTGTATTGTATTACCTCATGTTTCAAAATAACAACTGTTATCATGACGTAAGTCCTATTTTCTATTACATCAAGTAACGTCATGGTGTCAATGATCCCATATTCAATTATTATAGTTATTTGACCCCTCCCAGTTCCTTATACGCATTTTTACGTAAGTCCTTCCATTTTTTGTTACATGACTTATAATATAAGCCTTTCTATTTTCTTTTAGACCACGTAACATCATAGTGACAACAATAGTTTTTCAGAGTATCAGTACAGACCACAAAAAATCGGTAGTGCTCTCCACAATTACGTAGTGTTAGTTATACCACGGACCAATCACTGCAATCTAACGTTATAATAATCCCGACTCATGTCTTCAGATGATTTTTTTATTTCATCCTTAGGTGATCAATGTCGCAATACGAAATGGTAAATAAGAGATATTT
The DNA here is from genome assembly GCA_933210815.1 of Meta bourneti. Lineage (NCBI taxonomy): Eukaryota > Metazoa > Arthropoda > Arachnida > Araneae > Tetragnathidae > Meta > Meta bourneti. Next base: position 35,662,406 of record OW119929.1, on the reverse strand, counting down.
CGAATCTCGTTGATGGATTAACCAGTTATTCATCTCCTAATAGTCCACCATCATTGCGAAGATTATTTATGCATATATCTTGGCAATGCTAAAGAAGGTTATTGTAAATTTCTGCAAAGTGTCCTTATTCAAAGCCTCTTAAAAATACAAAGCTCAACCAAACATCTTATTTATACAATTCGAAATACAGTGTGGCACCGTCAAGAAGGCAGTCGGGTAATCTTGGTAAGTCGGTTTTTCTCATAAGCAAAAGTATGAAAGACTATAGTCGTAGACTGTTTTCCCCTCGCCAACTCGTTATCATTGCATTCGTTTTCGGCCCCGGAAGATAAACTTAGAGCCAGAATCTAAGGCAAACACGTTAACTATGAAAGAGCTCTGTTCAAATTCCAAACTCTCAGGTAATTCAAAGAATAGACTCGTTCAAAACCACATGACCCGGCAATCAGCTCACCGGAATCCAGACTACTATTATCTCGTTTCAGTATTTACATATTCTATTCGAGGACCGAGTTCTGGAAATAAATTCAATTCTTGTGCTCTCCATCTGGGAATGTGCATGAATCTTAATGGATGAGATATCTCGTCATTAGAAAAAAATTTCCAGATCTTGATCTCGTCATCATAAAAAATTGTCAATACCTTTATGACAAGATGTCTCGTCATTACCAAAATTGATCAGATCTTGATGAATGATATATCTTGTCATTATCAAAACTTTCCAGATCTTGATGGACGAGATATCTCGTCATTAGAAGAAAACTGACCAGATCTTGATCTCGTCATCATAAAAAAAACGTCAATATCTTGATAACGAGTTACCTCGTCATTTGCAAAATTGGTTAGATCTTGATGGACGAGATAACAGCGAATCCACTAGGAGGGTTAAGACTTATAAAATTTGCACGGGAAATAAACACTTAAACTTTGCACCAAGTGCTCGACAGCACCAGCTTCATCTGGGCACTTCCTTTCCTGTACTGTAGTCACTAGGGAGGATTTGGTACTAAGTTTGGCATGCAATGAGAGGACTAACGGTATTTTGGACTTGATTTAGCTCAGACTAAACCAAGTGGGACACGTAAGACTACATTTCATTTGGAAGGTATGAATGGTAAAGTATTATAGCATGTAAATGTGTTGAAAGCTTAAATATATTAAGTATTAGAAATAGGTAAAATTAGAATATCAAGAGATTTTTTGTATCAAAGGAAAAAATAATTTAAACCATTTCAATCTATATCGAACAAATTGTGCCTGTTAAACGGCAGTTAATTTTTCTAAGAACTTATTATACGTATTAAGATGAGCTTCTTTGACTTATAAAATTCTCCTAAAATATCCCAAGAAATCAAAAAGAATAATCGACGAACAAAATTTGAAGGGATTTAAATTTCAACCTTTATTTAACCTCAACCAACATAAAGCCTTGATGTAAACTCTTTGGCAGGTAGATAGGTAGCTGTATTATATACATAGCACTGGAGCAACACAACGGGCTATTGACGACGGTCAGGATTTTTCCCTAAGAGACAGATCCAAGGACAACACCCTGTAATTTTGAACCACGGTCAGATGACGAGCTGGCATCCTACTCTCCAAACTTCCACACACGCCAACGTGAGGACATTTGAGGCCACGACAGATTGACGTGCACCAGCCTCCGGGTACACGACGGTTTGGATGGACCGGGTTTAGAAATTGCAACTCTCCGTTTGCTAATCCACTTCCCTTCCAACTGGTCTACCGCGGCCCATAAACTTTTAGATTCAGATGGTAAATGCCTAATTATGACTTATTCTAACTTCAAAATAAATCCTAGCTTGTTCAGCTTAGTACTTATACTAGTTATTGCATGTCAAGATGAAATTTATTTTAATTTTTCTTAAGTGACAAAGAATAAATAACAAAAATTTAAAATTTCCATAATTTTCTTTTACTTTCAACGGAATTCATTTTAATAAATTTAAAAATTAAAGAAGTTTAATATTAGGAGGATGTCGATTTCAAATAAAATAGTTCATACGTAAACTGATTTTCATGTTTTTAGTTTTTAAGAAACGGGAAAGAAAATAAACGCTATTACCCCTAAAATGTCAAATGTCGAATAGAACCAAGTTCCTTATTTTCCTAACGATTCTATCAATGTAAATTTTATTTTATTTTTGTTCTAATTTCTTACTATGGAAACTTGCTTCTTACGCTCAAGTAGTTTCTTTATCCACTTCCGATCTCAGTACACTCAGTACACAGGACCGAAGATTCAAGGATTCTCATCTCTTATCGATCAAATCCTAGAGGGATACTCTTAAAATATGCAACGCCAAAGATTTCTTTTCTTTCTTTAAACATTCACATGCATCGATATCATGCTATTTTTAGACATCCGTCGCTTTCATTTCGTTGAGGACCCTTTCTAGGAAACTGAACAAAGTCCAACAGCACAAAGCACAAATCACAGCCAAAATAAGTTGACATTTTCGATTATCTCTGTTTGAAGGTAAGGTAAATATCAAAGATGTACGACGGTTTTGAAGATGAGTCCAATATAAAATCATACTTTGACGGTAAAAATAACAACGAGTTTGACAAAAGGATAGTTCATTCAACTTTGATTTAATTGAAGTTTTAATAATAAAAGAAGTAAAACGTATTTTACTGAGGTCGAGTCGACACATTTTCAAACGTACATTCTTTTTCTTACCTTAATGAGCTGTAGGCGACGCAGGTTCGATTCCTCCTTAGGTGTATTTCTCTCTTCTGTGTCAAGAGCCGTGGTAGCCCTTGGAAAACCATTATTTTAAAAATTTAAAAAATTAGGATGATTCTAATAGATTTACTTCACCCGAGAGTTGAGGTCGAGGTAGCCCAGTTGGTATAGTCGTGGATAAGCAAACGGAGGGTTGTGAGTACGAAACTCGATCCAACCAACGACCGTCGTGTGTGTGGGAGCTGGTGCACATTAAATCTATCGTGGCCTCAAATGTCCTCAAGTTGACGTGGTGTGGAAGTTTGGAGAGTGGGGTATCATTTCAGGTGTTGACCTCATCATCTGACCACTGTTCAAAATGACAAGGTATTGCTCTTGGATCCTTCCCTTCGGAATTCGCAGTGAGACGTAAATTCAACTACTTAACCTAACTACCAAGTAATTGCAAATTTCTTCTCGAGAAAAATGAATGAAAACTTCTCTACATTTTAAAGTAGAAGGCTGAATGTATCATGTCTCAGTTATAAATAAGCATGCCTTTGAATTAAATGCTTTGAACTAATGCCTTTGAATTAAATGTTTTTATAAATATTTCGACTGCATCATTTTTATTCAATGAAAAGATTTCTCTTCTGCCTAAAAGAAAAAAAATTATTTTTGTTTATAAAATGCCTTAAAAAAGTTCCTTCTAAAGTAATATTATCTTTTTTTTAAATTTTAAAGCTCAAAACGCAAATTTCGATATTGCGCAAAATTCTCAGTAGAATATACAATATTAAAACTTCTCCGAATAAAGATTAGCTCTAAACATACAAATAAGGGATTCTGTAAAAACAGCATTTCTAAGATTTTCATTGCGTCAAGAACAATTTTGTAGAAATTCAGGAAATCTATGAACTTAACTCGTGGACAGTGTTTAGGAAATTAGTGATTATTCAAATCTATCACATAAATTATTAATTTCTTTGCCTAATTTCAATATTTCTCTTTTAGAACGCAATTAAAAATGTGTGGCATGGTTATCAAATAACATTATTTATGGACATTTTAATGATACATCTTTTAATGACCGAAATTTTACTGGTAGGACTTAATTGCCTCAAGACAGCACAAACTTTGAAAGCTATTGTTTCATACTAAGTGAAAAGAAAGCTAACATTTGCAGGTACTGTTAAGCGAAGGTTTCATTTTAAATGCCTTGATGCGAATTAACCCTCCTGGTGGTTATCTCGACAAGGTATCTGGGCATTAGCATAACTGACCAGATCTTGATGGACGAGATATATCGACCATCAAGATTTCGTCGTCTCTCGTCAATAGAAGAAAATTGACCAGATCTTGATCTCGTCATCAAAAGTGGGCAATGTCTTGATGAGATATTTCGTCCATCAAGATGTCGTCTCGTCATTAAAAGAAAACTGACCAGATCTTGATCTCGTCATCATCAAAAAATTGGTAATATCTTGACGAGGTACCTTGTCATTAGCAAAATTAATCAGATCTTGGTGGACGAGATATCTCGTCGAAACCAATTGGAGGGTCCAATGTCTTATCGTGTTGAGTCAGTACCAATGGGTTAATGGTAGTTGTAAGCATTTGACTTGAACGTAAACACAGTGCTCACTATTTTGTCCTAAAGTAACAGAGATTTTATTCTGGTAATCAACCAATATTTGCAAGTAGTCACGCAATCTAGATTTGCAATTGGACAATCAACTTGTACGAGTGTCTGGAGAAACAAATACTCAACTAGTCGAGGAATATCGTAGAACGTCCCGGGGTACCAAACACTTATTGGAATTTTATCTACTTATTGGAATAGACAGAAATTCTTTTATTTCGGAAGATGGCGGGTCATTAAACCTCCATGGTTAATCTTTTTCACTTAATTGACTACCTCAAAATGCCTACTTTAATTGAATAAAAATTACTGATTGAATTGATAGCTTATCCAAGACAGGTATAATAATTAGCAAACTTCACTGAAAGCGTTGTTTTAAATACTGTTTGATGCAGTACTGTTTGACTACTCATTTTTGTTAAAAATGTTTGAGCACTATAAGTACTTATTTATGGAGCCACATTGAAATGGTTCAACTTTCATCAGAATATTTCTATGTAATAAAATGTATTTGTAGTCATTATATTTAGAAAGAAATAGAACATTTATGGAATCGAATGGACATAAGAATTATCTCATTATTTCGCCATGAGCGTTGTCCGATATAATCGTGGACCTTGTGGTGACTCCAAACGTCCAGGCGTTTAAAGCCCCACGAAATATTGCCTGCTAGCCACCCATTCCAGAATACTCCCTAATTTTCAATTCCTTGCTGTGTCAGTTACATCAGACAACACAGAGAGAGCTGTGTTTGTGTACACTTGTCCTTGAAGCACTTGTCCTTGTTCTATCCTTCAGTATACAGCTTAATGTCGATTGCGTAAATCGAAAAAGAATAAGAAACTGCTCATAAAATCGAATTACTTTCTTATCTGTAAACCACAATACATTTGAACATCACGAGAACATAGTTTAGGCTTTTTTGTTTATAATTTTGAATCTACATAACTTAAGGTATCCGACTACCTTTAAAACGCGATTTTCGGCGGAAATTGCGATTTTCCAAATTTGATATAATATGAAAGCCCGATTTCTTATCTTTCCAAATCTGTTTAAATTTTGTTCCTACCATGCATAGAACGTAAGATACAGGTCTTTTAATACTACATAGTCGACACTTTTTAAAACCGGAAGTGCCTTTCTGCAAACAGGAAGTGAACGTAAAAGTTTGTTTACATTCTTATTTTAACAAATTAAAGCGTTGAAATTTGCTCTGAAGTGTGGATTTTTTTTTATTAATTAAAAAAAATAATTAAAAAACTACTTTTTACACAAAAATACATCTGGCAATCATGTTTAACTTCACAATCTGGCATCAAACTTGAGTTTCAGTTTGTACACAATTTGAACTCGTGATTTTCGATCGTGCGTTCAAAAAGTTCTACAACTTGATAATTCTTCTTGCATAAAGTGATTTTTCTTTACAAAATGGGAAAGAGTATTTTGCCAGGAAGAAGAAACACCACTTCAAAGGTAATCAACACTCTAAAACACTGAAGACTAACAGTCTTGAAGATCCAGTGTGCACAGCCAGTGCTTCAAAACTGCAAGCATCTAGCTCTTCCAAATTCGAAGTTTTGAATGAGGAACTGTGTGGTAATCGGATTTTCGACCTGGAAACTTTAATAAATATATTTTTGGTGCTTCCATGTCCCAAATGCTTTGCTTCTGGTTTGCATTTAGTTGAAGACTCCAGGTATGGATTGTGCTCACACTTCTCTTTGAAATGTCACAATTGTGATTTTGTAAAAGGCTTTGCCTCCTCCAAAAAGAACAAAAATGTACCTGAAGTGAACTCTAGAATAGTTTATGGGATGAGGCAGATTGGAAAGGGATTTTCTTCAGCGTATAAACTGTGCACCACGCTGAATTTGCCACCAATTTCTAAAGCTGCGTATAACATCCATGAAGAGAAACTCTTGAAAGTTGTGTCCGAGGTTGCTGAATCTTCAATGTTAAAAGCAGCTGATGAAGTTGGTTCAAAGGGAGAAGACAGTGAATGCGGCGTGTCTGTAGATGGAACGTGGCAGCGTAGAGGGTACACTTCTTTGAATGGTTGTGTTGCTGCCATTTCAATTGACACGGGAAAGGTTCTCGATTTAGAAGTCATGTCCTCATACTGCAGAATTTGCAAAAGATTACAGAAACTGAAGAGAAACCCGTCATTTGAATCACAGGAAGCTGACCATATATGCCAGTGCAATTTTAAAGGGTCATCAGCAAAGATGGAAACTGTTGGTGTCGACAGAATTTTCAAGAGGTCAGTGAGCACTCGGAAGCTGAAGTACACGAAATACTACGGTGATGGGGATTCTAAAGGCTATTTGTGCGTCCAAAACACATATGGCGAAAAAAGTGTTTCAAAACTGGAATGCATTGGGCACATTCAAAAACGGGTGGGTACACGTCTGCGAAAATTGAAAAGCAAAACCAAAGGTCTGTCTGGTAAAGGCAAGTTATCAGATGTCTTTATCGACAGACTACAAAATTATTATGGCATTGCGATTCGCTCTAACGTGGGCAACTTACAAATGATGCAGCAAAATGTAATTGCAGCTTTGTTTCATTGTGCTTCATCACCAAAGAAACCGATGCATGGCCAGTGCCCTATTGGTGTAGACAGTTGGTGCTATTACCAGCGAGCTGTAAGCGAAGGGAAAGAACCAGAAAAGCTCAAGCATTCTGGTTTGCCCAACAATATTTTAAATGTAGTCAAACCAGTGTATTTAGAGCTTTGCACCAGAGAACTTTTGAATAAGTGTCTGCATGGCAAAACTCAAAATGCCAATGAAAGTTTCAATGGTGTTATTTGGCAGAGAGTTCCGAAGGAGGTTTTCGTCAGCCTAAAAACTGTAAAATTAGGGGCTTATGATGCAGTAATACAATATAATGATGGATTTGAGGGTTGCACCAGTGTTTTAAGCAAGATGAACATTGAAAATCTTGGTTACTTCACATTAAAAGGTTACCAAAGTTTGGATCGCATTAGAATCAGTGATTCCAAGCGCCATACAACACCCGTTTCAAAGAAGCGCAGGAAGGTTTTGAGGGCAATTAGGAAAAAAAAAGTAGTTGATTTAACTTCTATAGAAGGTGATCTTTACAAATCAGGATCATTTTAGAGCTACATTTTCCATTTAAAGGTAAGATTCATTATTGAATTTTGTTTTTAGCTTTTTCTTGAAATTGACATTTTAGAATTTTGCTTTTACGCAAAACATGAAAACTCAAAAAGTTATGCTTCAAATGTTATGAAATTTGGTAGGAATACTTTCAAAGAGTTTATAAAGGGAATGTACCACTTCTGTAATTGTGCATTAATTAGTTTTTTTATTTTTAATTATAAAAGTTATGCGTTGCTATAATTTATGGAAGATTTTCTTCTTGGTTGTACTTGAACCTCTCCAGTTTTTAAAAGAACTGGTTTACAATGATGTGAGAGGTACATTCCCTAAAGGAGGTTTCAATCTTCAAAATAAAATTTACAAAATAAGAATATCTTAATTTAAATTTAAGTTATCATGTTTTGCGGTGGTGCTAGTTTTTGTCTATTTTTCACCCCTTTTTGGGGTTTAAATTTTAAAAAAATTATTAATTATTTTTTTTATATGTTATTCTCTAAGTTTTTAACCATATTCTATAATATAATGCACAAAAAAAGTCAAATTTCAAATTATTTCAAAAAATCCTTTCCGAAGGTAGTCGGACACCTTAAGTATTCAACGGAAGAATTACGTTCCATTCTATCAACATCTTCAAAGTTATATTGTCAAATTTCTTCCCCAAACTGGGGCCACTGTCGACCAGTTGGAAGAGTTGCGAATTTACAATGGAGGGTGAGTTCGAAACTCGATCCAACTAAAGACCGTCGTATACGTAGGGACTGGTGAACGTTGAATAGGTCGCGGCATCAATGCCCTCATATTAGCGTGATGTGGAAGTATGTAGAGTGGGGTTCCAGCACAGGCATTGCCCTCGTGAGCTGACCGTGGTTCAAAATTACCAGGTGTCCTCGTATATTTCCCTTAGGGACTGATCTTGGACCGTCACCAATATCCTGTTGTGTTGCTCCAGTGCGACAACATCCCTACACAGATTCTGAGTGAAGAGGTAATGAATTGAAATTTGGACTATATATTCTTCATGATATTTGTTCACTGTTTATTTGTTCTCATTATTCACGACTTTTATCTATTTATTCGAATCTGTACATAATACTCAAATCAATATGTCATTGTAGAGTGAATGTATTATGTCGCATATGATTACAATTGCACAACCCGATTAAGCAGATTAACATTTTAATTGCAATATATCTATGTAGTATGAGAACTTTTGCCGCCAAGCTAATTGTAGGGGGCGGTAGTGTTTTGTAGAGGAACATGCTTCCTGTACGTATTCCGAGCGTCAATCACTTGATTTGTTTATAGAACACAATTTCAGCACGTCACCAATGGATATTCCAAAGAATGAATTTCGAATTGATATATGATAATTAACTCAACTTCAATTAGATTAAACTACTGACGTAACCAAAACGAGGATAAACTACATTTTAAAGTAACTTCGATATACGGGAGCATTTGGGTAACAGGAAGTAAAATCCCATCTGTCTTGTTTGTTCAGTGAAAATCTCTCTCATTAGAAGGGCTGCTGTAGCTCAGTTGGAAGAGTAACGGATTAGCAACCGGAGAATTGTGAGTTCGAAACTCGATCCAACCAAAAATCGTCGTAGACATGGGCGCTGGTGCACGTTAAACCTCTCTTGGCCTCAAGCATCCTCACGCTGTAATGGTATGGAAGTTTGGAGAGTGAAGTGCCAGCGCATATGATAACCTCGTCATCTGATTGAGCTTCCAAATACCTAAGTGTTGTCCTGGGATCTCTCTGTTCGGGATTGATCCCGAACCGTCACCAATAGCCCGTTGGTTTGCTCTAATTGACTACATACTTACCCTCTCATTAAATTACTTGATTAGTTGATTTCAAAAACAATTAATTACTATTTCTTACGTTTTGCATGATCATTGGGAAGTACATCACAAAGCTGTTTCCATTCAGCCGTATAGTATTAATTGTCAGGAATTAATCAGTTTTTGGTGACATACTACGGTGTTGTTTTATACACGAGGGGATCGATTACTCATAATATCGGGGAGGGTTGAAGGAAAGTGGCACTCATTGGCATGGTCGAGTTGATTCTCGGGGTGGATTCAGTGATGGTAATCTTCTGTGGGTTCCAGGAGGTGCAATATCCATAATTCTTCAAGCAACAGAGGACCACACTCTTACACCATTCACAGCCTTTATCGTTGTCTGGCACAGTGAGGCAAAAGCACTCCCAATAACGATAAATTTCCTATTTTCTTTTCGATGCTCCTCCCAGAGTCAATCATTATGGTTTTTAACCCTCCTATTTGTCTAGCTCATCTAGTTGGCACAATTGTAACACAATACAAAATAAAACTTAAAATATAAATCGTACGTTGCATATCAGCAATTTTCGATTATAAGTTTTGTTGCATAACCAACATTTTAAATTAATGATTGGAGATACATGAAAATAATTATGTGGGTAACAATCCAGATTTGAGTTCAATAAACAGATTGAATACATCTATCTACACGAACATCGTGCACATATGAGATAGTGCACGTTAAATATGTTGTGGTTTCAAATGTCCTCTCGTTGGCGTGGTGTGGAAGTTTGGAGAGTGGGTTGCCAGTTAAGATGTTGTTCTCATCATCTGACCATGGTTCAAATTACAAGACGTTGTCCTTGGATCTTTCCCTTCTGGATTGATCCCGAACCGTCACCATTAGACCTTTGTGTTGCTCCAGTGCGATGTTAATTGACTACCTCCCTACCATCTATCTTCACATTGCCAATATCCCGTTGTGCTGCTCCAGTGCGACATTAGTTCAACTACCACTTACCTATCTCTATCGACACACACAGTAGTTTCCCCGATATCAGGGACACAAATCTATAAAACGGAAGTTTTCTAATTTTAAAAACATTGATTGACATTTTAAAATAACGTGCAGATGCTCTAATCATAAAATTATTTCCCATTTGTCTGATATCTTTACATACTTATATCTCATTAGATTTCTCTTTTATATTTAAAATAGATTTTCACACCTTTAGCTTTAGATGATTAAAATCAGATCCAAATTTAAACAATACACATAAAGAGACTTATATTTCTAAGAGCAGTATTTGCGAGCGGTAATGGGAGATATGGTCAATCATAACCAACAATTTGATTATAAAGTAAAATACTTGTGAGTTTGCCATTATTTATTAGACCTATATGTCAAAAATATTACAAATTACCCATCAATAATTTAATTTATAGTAATGATAAATAACTTTCGTTTAGACACTTTTCATTTCGTAGTGCTAAATACACTTCTGGAGAATAATATGTGCTAAAATATTGTGATGAAATTCTATTATGTTTTTTGATATAGTTAGTTGGTTTGAGATTTTATGGCACAACGGCCATATTTGGCCAAGCTGCGCAGTTTTCTATGCTCGGTGTATAAAGAGTGTTCCGTAAATACCCTATGAATTCTGTATAATGAAGTTTCTAGCACTGTATTGATAAAATATATCCAAAGAACTATACCTATGCAACCCTTAATTTCGAGAAAAACCATAAAAACTAATGTTGTATACCAGCGTTTCTCAACCTTTCAGTATTCGCGGCCCAGTTTTCAATCATAATTTTCATCGCGCCCCCCCGCTTACAATAAAATGTATACAACAATAATGTATATTGAGTATTTTGGATTCTGTTTTTAAATTATTTTTAACTAACTGCCAAAACAAGAGTAAAAGCGAGCCAACGTTGGCGAGAAACCACATCTGGCATTTTGCCAAGCGGGCGGTGAACAGATGAAGCGAATGAAAGCGGGGAAAATTTAAACATTATATTTGAAATGAAAGCCAAACAGGGAGATAACGTTAAAAGAATATGAAAGTAGAAAAATTCGTTAATGAAAGTTAACCTAGACGGGGTGAGCTAAATTTAGAAACTGGGAATACATTTTTTCGAATAATAAAAGAAATAAAACAGAAGCATGACTAAATAAAAGAGAAAAAAATAAATAATGTTTGTGGAAGGGAATCCACACGACCGATGCCGTCTCGAGCATGCGCAGAGCAAATGTTTTCTCATAGGAAGAAGGAAAATGTTCGATAACACAAGTTTCACAATTCCAGCCAGTCTCATTCGCGAGTCGATCCTTCTATCGCTATCGAATCTATCGTGAATGTGTATGTTATATATGTTTTCGTGTTAATTGCAATTCAACATATTAAATATTCACGGCAGCAGATTTATGCAGATTCATGGATAAATTTTTAAGCGGAAGTAAGCGAGCATTAGACGATATTCAAGCATCAACAAGTACACAGACGAGCGTGGTTCCGAAAATAAAATCAAGAAAATATTCTCAAGAATACTTAAATTTTGGGTTTACCAGTACTGAAGTAAATGAAGAAAGGCCCCTGTGTATCATTTGCTCAAAAATATTGGCAGCAGACAGCATGAAACCTAATAAACTTAAACGACATTTGGAAACGCTTCATAGTGAGTACGTCAACAAACCCAGAGAATTCTTCGAATTAAAATTAAAATCATATAAAAAGCAAAAATCATTTTTTAAAGAAACTTTGTCTGTGAATAAAAAAGCTTTAATTGCATCTTACAAAGTTTCATATAAAATAGCCAGATGTAAAAAACCTCACACCATTGGTGAAGAGCTTATTTTGCCAGCAGCAATTGAGATTGTAGAAACTATGTTTGGAGATAATTTTTCAAAACAATTGCAGTCCATACCTCTTTCAAATGATACTGTTGCTCGTCGAATTGGTGATATAGCTGAAGATATACAGTGTCAGCTTTTCTCGAAGTTGCGTGACAAATTGTTTTCAATACAGCTTGATGAAGCAACAGATAGTAATAAAGATACTCATTTAATTGCCTATGTTCGATTTTGTGATAATATGTCAGTAGTAGAAGAACTACTTTTCTGCAAACCAATAGAACTCAAAACAACAGCGCTCGCATTATTTGCTATTTTAAATGATTTTATGAACGAGGCAAACATAGAATGGAAAAATTGCGTCGGAATATGCACCGATGATGCTCGTTCAATGTCCGGAAGATTACAAAGTATACAAGCACTTGTAAAACAAAAATCGCCTCAGTGCGTCTGGACACATTGCATGATCCACAGAGAAGCTTTGGCTTCGAAAGAAATGAGTCCTGGTCTGAATATTGTGTTAACCACGGTTATAACCGTAGTAAATTATATAAAAATGAGACCCCTGAAATCGAGAATCTTTTCCGCACTTTGTAAAGACATGGGTTCAGTACATTCAGCGTTACTATTTTATTGCGAGGCAAGATGGTTATCACGTGGGAAATCTTTGCAACGTGTTTATGAATTAAGAGAAGAAATCGCCATTTTCCTAGAAGAAGAAAACAGACCGGAAGCCGAGAATTTTCGCGATGGTTTATTTGTGATGAAATTGAGCTACTTGGTCGACATATTCGAGAAATTAAATAACGAATCTTCAACTCCAAGGAGCAAATACACATATGTTGGATACGAGTGATAAAGTTAATGCTTTTTGTAGAAAATTGGAATTGTGGAGCAGAAATTTAAAGCAAAAAACCTAACAATGTTTGCAAATGTGGATGATTGTACTAAAACTTACAAGGCTGAAGAAGAACATGTAAAAGTTGTTTTTGTAACCATTGAAAATCATTTAGCCATGCTGGCAAAGAATTTTAAAAAGTATTTTCTTGCTGACGACAAACTGATAGCAAGTTACGAGTGGGTTAGGGATCCATTTCATAAGACTCCCGAAGGACTCTCAATTGATGAGGAAGAAAAATTCATAGACTTCACGACAAGTGGCGAAACCAAAAGACAATTTAGTAATAAATCACTATTTGAATTTTGGGCAGGAGTAGAGGATGATTTTTCTGCACTAAAAACAAGGGCATTTCGCATTCTATTACCATTTTCAACATCCTACCTTTGTGAAACTGGATTTTCTGCTGTGGTTTCTTTGAAGACAAAATATAGATCTCGGCTAAATATAGAAACAGAACTGAGAGTGGCTATTTCTAATATTAAGCCTTCCTTCGAAAAACTTTGCTCAGCAAGACAGGCCCAAGGAAGTCACTAATAATTATTAAATTTGTTTTTAATTTAGTATGTTTTGATTAAGTAAGTTTTGATTTAGTAAGTTGTTTTACTTTATTTGTTAAATATGTCGAAATGTATTTTGTTTTCTATGTGTATGTGTGCTTTCCTTTCAGTCAGTTAATCAATTTTTTTAAATAATATTTTCTCTTGGATATTCTCGCGCCTCCCTTCTAGTGTGCTCGCGCCCCCCTAGGGGGGCGCGCCCCACAGGTTGAGAATCGCTGTTGTATACCATCAAATAAAATGTTTTTTTAAATCATTACGAGCCGATAGAGATAAAATAAATCGTTGATTTGCCAATCATTCGTTGTAAAAATTTTAAGTACTGTTTTTATGTTAACAGTTATTTCATGAAAATTCCATTAATTTGGCTTGTATAATAAGTAATATAGTACCTAACAGAAATGCGATTTCGCAAATTCACATACTTCGTGAATGGATTCGAGGTAGTTATATGTACCGTTTAATCTAAACACAAAGTAAAATCTTTTACCTAAGATAATGGATCTTCCCTTGGAGATTGATCCCGGACGTCCGCCAATAACTCGTTGTATTGCTACAGTGTGACGTTAATTAACTACCTACCTTTACCTAAGATAAAATAACACACATATTTTTCACAGGATATGATTTCATCAATTTTTACACTTATCTTTTATTGAAAGCTGTGTCCTAGATTTAAAATTCTTGAGGCAAATTCTACCTACTCAAAGCGAGAAATATCGCTATGTAGAGCGTATTCATTATTTCCAAGATTTCCTTGTAATCGATTTTACTAAATCCTTTCAAAATCAATGGAATCTTTTTCAAGGTCGATACGTTTTAAGTAGGTCTTAACGGAAGATTTATTATTGTTCTCTCGGGTTTTACGATCACAGTTACGTCACACGGGTAAAGAAAGTACAATTAAATGCGGTCAATAAGGTTTGCTAATGGCTAAGGTTCGAGACCAGAAAAATCTGAGTCTTCTGCTTCGTCTTGCAGAGTCGTTATTTCTTGACTAATTGGTGCTTCCAGAGTCTGGAGAACCTGTAGGTCATTCACACCTCTTAAAAGGAGGTTTTTTGGGTGAGCTTTTCTTCTTACACCTAGTTAGTAGACATGAGCTTCAAAAAACTTAGCAGCTTCGTTCGTACTTCCTTGTGGAATTGTAACTGCTTTCCAAGTGTACACTTGGAAAAACGATTCACTTGCGTTTTTTCGATAGTTGTTTTTGTTCTCATTAAAATTTATGATCTTGGTATGCTATTTTATCGACCATTGGAACTTCAAATTTGCTGAAATACTGATGGAACTTTTTTTTTTACTTGTCTTAATGTTTAAAAGATTAAGTTTAGTAGCCTACATATAAAATCTCTCAGTACATAAACTTAAAAACAGAATTTCATAAATTCACCAGACGATTTTCCTTCCAATTACTGTATAAAACAATGTTGTGGATTCCAATTTTAAAAATGTTTTAGCGTGATGAAAGGAATTTTTCAGACAAATATTTCACTTTTTTGAACTTTCAATTTATATCTATATTTTCAATTATATATATTTCAATTTATATATATATTCAATTATACATATATTATTCAATTTATATATTTTATTATTTCAATTATATTTTCAATCTTATTATATACTAGCAAAATTGCCCGACCTCATTCGGGTTGAATTGGATAACTATATATTGAAAGTGACCAGAAAATAATCACTTTCCTCATTCGTAGAAAATTGCCAAATAATTTAAATGTGAGTAAAATAATTTTTTAACACCTTTTCGACATTTTCATAATTTCTACAACCTTCTTTGGACAAAAATCATAAACATGCATATCCATTCATGTAATGCATTTAACATATATCGCACCCCTGCTAAAGTTACACTCTGGGACCAGGTTTGCGACATTTTCGAATTTTGCCATCATTAAGGGAAAGATGACAAATTAATTTCATAAGATATTTATAACTAAGTTTGTTTAAAAATGGATACGCAATGTTTCTTGAAAATCCCGTTTTGCGGCATGTTCAGTAATAAAAGAATTAGTTTTAAAATTGAATGTCTTCGGTACAAAGGAACCTGTTACCATTTTTTAATGGTAAATCGATTTTATAGTTTCTTCTAAAAAATCATTGTTTTAAGAAAACCTTCCTTATATAAGTTGCTTAAGTATAGTTTCAATTCGTAAATTAAGCCACCTTGACCTTCTGTCGCTATATGACAAAGAATTTGTAATATTTCAAAAGTCCTCGTTCGGACTTTTTTTAACGTTAACTATCTTTCAATAATGACAAAATTCCACTTAAAATTTGCTTTAATCTAACTTACATGCCGCTTTAAATCAAATACTTTGCGGTGGTGGTGCGTGTGATAAAAAGGAATCACAATTTATTAAAATAAATATTTAAAACAGAAAATAGAGCAATGAAACAAAATAAAAATGGACGGTTGTTCTAAAGATATAAATTCGTGATTCTTTTTCCTCTTGTTCTCGCACAGTTGACACAACTTACAACTATATATATATATATATATATATATATATATATATATATATATATGCACGTGCACACTGCACGTGGCAAACGAATACGAATTTTCGTTTTGTTGCCAATTATCGTCTTTCCCAAATATTCGGAAATACTTTATAGTGTTCGCAAAAATAATAAATAAGTCTCAAAATAAAAAATTTTATAATTTAAAATCCATAAAAATAGTTTGAAAAAATAATTTATTTTTAGCAGTACTGGTAAAACAATCCAAGTAATAAAAATGCTCAATACCTACCATCTATTCCAAAACTACCAAATTATGGTTTATTTAAGTATAATTACTCAGATGTTTTTAGGCGAAACCTGCTTGAATATGTAAGCAAAGAAATTTCAAATAATGTATTAACTACACAAAGATGGTGGTGTATTAAATATAAAACCCCAAATTAAAATATGTTGAACAAATCTTATGTGATACTTGTACAAACACACAAAAATAAAATCGAACATAGAAAAGGAAGACGGACAGACAGACTTACGCAACCAATTCAGTCACTAAATTAAAGTAAGAACACACAGTATGCAAAATTTCATGAAAATATATTCAACCGTTTGGACGTAGTAAGGGCACACACTGTTCAGTCTAGCTGTAAAACTATTCGACTTTTGTTTTTCTTTTGGGTTGTCAGAGGTGGCAACGGCGCCACATGTGTATTGTATCTGTTATGCTATCGTCAGTCTGTATGTGCTAATGACGGCGTGCAGTCGAAGTGGAATATTAAAGAGTGCTGTGTTTTTAGCAGATGCTTTCGTTTTGTTTATGTGTTGTATATTCTCCTCGAGTTATATTAATTTTTCTCGACGAGTATGAAGCCGGGTAGGTTTTGCATTCGATTTGGTACAATTTGGCGTCCGCGACAGGATTCGAAGGAATATAATTTTCGAAAGCGAAAATAGTTTGTGAAGAACATGGACACTTAAAATTAAAAACAAAGAGGATTCCACTTATAAGTACATTTACGAGAACATCTAATTCATTGAAAGAAGCATCGGAATGTTCTCAACCGGACTTAAATGTTGTGGAAACTTTATTAGAGCAATTAGAAGATAAAGGAAAATGGCTGAGCGAAATAGATAGTGAGAAAATGAACTTTATGTTAGAAACGAGTACTCAGCAAAAGGACTATGAAAAAGAATTCGTCTTGCGAAGAATATAGTGCGAAGCTTATTGCGTATAAGCTAACGGTCAAAAAGATTCTTTCTACGCCTTCGTGGGAAGGCATTTCAAGTGTTAGTGTTCCCGAAATCGAAAGTACAACTACATGACTGGTTACGGCCCCTGCGACTACCAGAAATAACATTAAAACAGTTTGACGGCGATCCTCGATCATGGTTGAACTTTTTGAATACGTTTAAGATGATCCACGAGGATAAAGTTCTAAATTATCATTTAAAATTCATGTATTTGATGCAAGCAATGCCAGCCAAATCAAAATCATATGACATCGTCAATAGTTATCCGACAACGGCAGAGAACTATCCTAAAGTCATCCAACATTTAAGGGACAGATTTGGCAGAGAAGATACATTAATACAAGTATACGTGAGAGATCTTCTAGAATTGGTGTTATGCAACAACAGCGGATCCCGAAAGGACGCAAACTTATCTTCACTTTATGACAGTTTAGAAACGAAACTTCGTTCTTTGGAGTCCCTAGGTGTTACAGAGGACAAATATGCAGAGACGTAACTTGAGGGGGCAGACGGGGAATCTGCGCCGGATTGGGGGGTCGCTAAATTGGCCGGGTATTTTTTTTTACTATAGATTTTTTTTTCGTATGATAAGAATTGAAGAGAGGAAAAACTTATTAGTAGACACCAAAAACTATAAAAGGAGCTAAATGCAGAATGTGTGAAGAAATAGCAGGAAAGCTTATCCTAGATCCTCTTTTTAAAGAAGTACGGAGGAGAAAGAAGCGGAGGTTTGATGAGAAGGGCGAAGTTGAGAGCTATGAATTCTCAGAAGAAAAAAAGTTCAAATTATTGATTATAATAGATCGGATTCTGAATGAACCGAGGCAAAGGTTTCAAGTCATTCAAAACATGAATAATTTATTTGTTTTCCTCAATGGAGCTCGGTTTGAAACAATGAATGGAGAAGAATTGAAGAACCAGGCACTTGAGTTAGCTACCACATATAAAGAAGACTCAGACAAGGACTGGCTGGCGATAGAAGTGGAGAGTTTTAAGTATCATGCCTTGGATTTAAGCCCTAATATGAAAACGGCTGCTCCATCAGGCCTTCTGATGTTAATATACAAGAACGGACTTGAAGACGCGTCCACTAACATAACGACAGCGTTGAGAATTTTCCTCACACTACCAGTCTCAGTCTCCTGAAATGAAATGAGTTTTAGCAAACTAAAGATCATAAAAAATTACCTCAGAAACTTAACAGGACAACAACGACTAACCAACCTGATCAATCATATCAATAGAGCACAAGTTAGCTTCAAAGCTATCTTTTGAAGACATTGTAAAAATGTTTGCAGCCGAAAAAGCCCGTAAAGTTTTAGTTTAAGCTTTCTATGTTTAAATTAATTTTTTTTCACATTTTGTCAATAGATTAAGAGATTGTGAAAAATGTCTAAGTATAATAATACTCAAGATAATAACTTGAGTAAAATCTGTTATTATTAGTTCTTGTTCCACAGTTTTCCAAAATCCTTGAATGGTTTTCGGGCGATGTTTCGATAATTCTCTTTTTAAAAATCCAAAAGCACAAAAGAGGTGCTTTTAGACTTTTGTCTCACCCTCTCACAAAAGGTTGAGACATCTGGAGATTTAGTAGGAATGTCAGTAAAGGGTATTTATCGACTTGATACCAGTTTCTTCCATTTTTCTAAGAATTTAATAGTGGATTTAGATCTGGGGCTGCTTGCTTTATCCTGATGCAGTTCTACTGATTGTTGGCCCTTTGGGTAAAGATAAAGTATTTCTTTTTTTAATATTGGGGATAAAATAGGGTCTTGATAATATGTGGGAGTTGATTTTTACATTCCCCTTCTTTTTACTTTTAATTTTCCATTATATGCAAAACCGGCAACAATCATAAATCTCTTAGAGAAAGTTCTCACGTTAAAGTTACAAAGTTGAACCACATTTTAAGATTTTTCTCCTCTTTTATGATAATAAATTGTTCTATTTTATTGCAATCTTTTAAATACACCCACGCCTCGTTTATTGTCACAACATTTTTCCATCTTTCTCTAGCTAAATGCTTCTCATACAGAATTCTGCAGCGAGTTCTGCTTTCTGCAATACGTCGTGGAGATAGACGATGAACATTGTATTTTTTGGCCTTTTTAAGATTCAAATCACTGTTAATTATTTTTATTTACAGTTGAAACTGAACTTTTAATGACTTTGTAATAGTCCTTTGACTTGGCGGATTCTCTTTTAAAATTAAAGATCTTACCTTACAAATATTCTCAGAAATTCTTTTCTTTTTTGGATACGTATTGGAAGTATTTTTCCACTTTTACGCGTTTTTATTCCTTTCTCATTAATAATATTACTTATCGTACTTTTAGATATAGAAAAACCATGACTTTTTCAGCGTTTTTGAATAATTGAATAAGCATAATTCTTTTCGGAAAGAGCGGAAACATAGCCTTCCATCCATTTTGAAAGTAAACAAAACTCTGAGTGAGCAGACGATAAGTTATACTTTAACTGCTGCGAAAATAGAATTATTTCGTAGCATACAAATTTTTTTACAGCTCATCAAAATCGTTCAAAAAATGTCCGAACAGCCTCTGTATTTATCATAATTAAATATCCTATTCTAAAGCAACAGTCTGTTGTTGATGCAGCCCATAGATATCCCGATATCATTTGATAAAACCTTTTCATTTAATTTGCAGCGATTATAAGTATGAAAGAATATACCAAACATGCTACTCTTAGATTATTTGTCAATGAAATATCTTAGAATTAATTAGGTATTTTATCTTGTACTAAAAATGAAATTGCTGCAAATTAATCTATTTACCTTTGAAATCAGGCATTTACCATCTAAGTTTAATAAAAAAATTTGGACTAATGGAATTAATGTGTGATGGCGATATCAGGTGTTGTCGGGGAGGGTTTTCGTTTGGTTGGTCGGTGGGGGGGGGGCAAGGCGAGTTCTTGCCCCGGGTGGAAACTAGCATAGTTACGTCTATGCAAATATGCAAGTATTTTATTTCCTTTAGTAGAATCTTGTTTACCTCACGATATTTTGAGAATTTGGGAAAGAGAGCGTGAGAAGACAACACAAGGTAAGAGCGAACTTAATTCTATTCTTGAATTTTTAAAAAATGAAGTTATGTCAGAAGAACGAGTTACATTAGCTCGTTCTAGTTTTGGTTTCGATAGGACAAAGAAATTGTCCAAAATTAATAATATTTCTGAAGAATGCAATGTTGCTACAGCTCATGATTTAATTGTTGTTGAGAAATTTAAAGAGAAACATTTTATTAAGAAATATGATGAAACATGCATATTTTGTGACAAATGTCACTCATCAGAAAAAATGCTTTAAAGCTAGTTCACTTCCTTATGAGGAAAAGAGAAGTTTAATTTTGAGAAAAGGAGCGTGTTTCATTTGTTTAAAGAAAAATCATATCTCGCGCAATTGTAAGGCTAAAGTTCAATGCATGATTTGTAGGAAAAAACATTCTACGGTTATGTGTCAGAATATTCCTGCTGAGGGATGCAATGCGGCGCCAGAGAACCGCAAGCATGAACCAGGAAGTAGTAGCGACAATGTTTTCACTACGCAAGTGTCCGCGAGATTCTACTGTTTTATTGCAGACCTTGAATTTTCGCGTTAAGCAAGGCGCCAGAGAAAGGATAATTCGTGCCGTTATTGACACTGGGTCACAGCGAACATATATATCGGATGATGTAATCAAATCTTTGAATTATAAAAATTGTGGTGAAGTGAAATTAATTCATAAATTATTTGGAGGAGTAGAAACAAATGAAACACATCATTATAAATATAAAGTTCATGTAAGTAATGTAGATAATCGTTATAAGTGTGAAATATACTGCTTTTGGATACACCTGTTATTTGTTCCAATATAAGAAAGGTGCCGAACGAGCCGTGGTTAAGAGAATGGAATAAATATGACATTCAAGTTACAGATATTGAAAATAATGTACAGGGAGTTGAAAATGAAATTAAATTATTGATCGGTTCCGACGTAGCGGGAAGTTCGTTTACCGGAAATGTCAAATCTTTACAAAGTGGTCCTGTTGCTGTACAAACCCGTTTAGAGTGGACTCTGATGGGCAAATTTTCTGGAATTAAACCTGAAACCAAGGGCTCTCTTATGGTTATTTCTTCCCTTTGGAATGAGAGTTCCAATGCTAATTTATGGAAACTAGATATTATGGGTATAATGGACCCAGTAGAATCTAAAACAAAGTCAGAAATACATGAAGAAACCATGCAATATTTTAAGAATACCGTGAAAGTGAAACCAAATGGAAGATACGAAATCGCTTTGCCCTGGGTCCTAGATAATTCCCGTTTGCCGAATAATAGAGAACTGGCTGAAAAACGCTACCACGCAAAGAAATCTATCAGACTCAAATAAAACCAAAGTTTACAATGAAGTATTTGATACGTGGTTAGAGCAAGGAATTATCGAAGTAGTTGCTGATGATAAAGAGTCTTAAGTTCATTATTTGTCACACAGGCCTGTATTTAAAGATTCGAGTGAGACCACGAAGGTGAGACCAGTTTTTGATGCCTCGGCTCACGTCAAAGGGTCCCCTTCACTAAACGACTGTCTGGATAAGGGCCCTAACTCAATTGAAATAATTCCTTCACTACTAAATCGTTTCCGGAAGTATCCCGTTGGAGCAGTATCCGACATTGAAAAAGCGTTTCTTCAAATCGCTATTACAGAAAGAGAGAGACTATTTGAGATTTTTATAGAAATATGAAGCTAAAGGGGAGTTTATAGTTTACAGACATAAACGTGTGATTTTTGGGGTCAATTGCAGTCCTTTTTTATTAACTGCCACACTGAATCATCATTTAGAAAATGCTCCCAATCATTTCGCTTCTACAGCAGAAAAATTGAGAGAATCGTTGTATGTTGACAATTGTGGTTGCAGCTTTAACACAGTTGAAGAATTAAATAAATTTATAATGGAATCGAGAATGCTACTCTCCTCTGCAAAATTCAATCTTAAAGGATGGCAGTCAAACTGCTCTACTGAAATTCTTACACAAGTGCCAACAGATGATGTTACACCGGTTTTAGGCTTAAATTGGGATTTAAAGATGGACACACTTTCTTGCAAAATCGAGTCGTTTAGCGAAGATAAAATTGTTGTTACTAAGCGAGCTCTCCTCTCATCGGCTCAGAAGGTGTTCGATCCTCTCGGATTTACTTCACCTGTGTCTCTGATCCCTAAACATATTCTTCAGGAGTGCTGGAAATTGAAATTGAAGTGGGATGAAATAATCCCTGAACATTTGGCTAAACAATTTTTTAAGTGGGTTCAGGAAATAGATTTAATTTCTAACATCAAGCTACAGCGTTATATAAGTCTAGATCATCCTGAGGATAAAGATATCAGTCTTCACATATTCTGTGACGCGAGTAGAAGGGCGTATGCCACTTGCATTTTCCTGAGGGTGAAGACAAATAATCTCATTGAAGTGAAGTTAATAAAATCACGTGCAAGAGTAGTTCCTCTTAAGAACATAACAATACCACGGTTAGAACTTTTGTCCTGCTGTATAGGAGCCAGACTGTCAAGTCGAGTCATTGCTGATCTAAGAATACCAAACCTAAAGATCTTTTATTGGAGTGACTTTACAACAGCTTTGAGTTGTATCCAACGAGACGGTAGATGGGGAACGTTCGTCTGGAATCGCGTTCAAGAGATCAGATCACTGACCCAGAAAGACGAGTGACGACATGTTGCTGGAAAACTGAACCCTGCTGATCTTCCTTCAAGAGGGTGTTCCGCTGAACAATTCTTACAGCTAAGATGGTGGGAGGGGCCAACGTGGCTAGCTAAACCAGAATCTTCTTGGCCTCGAGATGTCGAATCACCAGACGATGTTATTAATGCTGAGAAGCGGAAGAGTGTAATCACAGTCTTCAACAAAGGCATCAAACCTGATGACTGGTATTATAGACATTTTTCATCTTACAGGAAGATTGTACGATTGATTGCCTGGATATTACGATTCATCAATAATTCCAAGAATGTTAATTCAAAAGAAGTATCTGATCTTACGTACTCGGAATTAGAACAAGCCGAAATGAAACTAATGATAATGATACAAAGAGATGCATTTAATAAGTATGATGATGGGGAAATCCGTGGTCTAAGAACAATGATGGGTGAAGATGGTGTTATGAGAGTAAAAACACAAGTGATATATCAAGAAGATACTGCCAACTTTATTTTGCCATCGGATCATCCTGTTGTCCACCGACTGATTTTTTGGAAACACCAAGAACTATTACATGCTGGAGTGGCTCATTTAATGACAATTCTGCGAGAAAACTACTGGATCCTGAAAACCAGGAAAACAATTCGTGCAGCAGTTCAGAAGTGCGTTCGATGTAAAAGATTCAGTGCACAGAAGATAGAATCAGAGCCTATTGCGTTACCGACTGATAGAGTTCAAGATGCTGCAGTGTTCCAAATAGTTGGGGTTGATCTGGCGGGTCCCCTTTATTTAAAGGACGGCAGAAAATCGTGGATTGTACTGTACACCTGTGCAGTCTATCGAGCAATACACTTAGAATTAGTGTCGTCATTGTCAACAGAAGCCTTCCTCCAATCTTTCAGGCGCTTCATAGGGAGACGAGGAAGACCCACAACAGTATATTCAGACAACGGAACAAATTTTGTCGGGGCTGACAAAGCCTTTTCTAACATCAATTGGGAACATATCTCTGCAGCAGCAGTTGTACAAAAAATTCGCTGGAAATTTAATCCGCCTACCGCTGGCTTGTGGGAACTACTAATCCAACTTGTGAAACGCGTTTTGAGAAAAGTCCTAGGGAGGCGAAACTAAACTATGATGAACTGATCACTGTCCTCTGTGATTGTGAACAAGTTCGGAACTCTAGGCCACTAACTTATGTGACTGAGGAGTTGAACGACCTAGCACCGTTAACACCATCCATGTTTCAAAAGAAATAAGATCTTCAGAAGTAACATATATAGATGCGATTGGACACGCAAGAGCTGAACAAAAGAGTGAAGTACAGGCAGCAAGTGCTATACTTCTTCGAAAACGGTTTCGCATTGAATACTTAGGGCAATTACGACAACGGAACGTGCTTCAAAAGACTATGAAGCCACTCACCATTGGTGATATGGTTCTTTTAGAGTCTGACAAGAAATGTGCATATTGGGCTTTAGCTCATATACAAGAGTTGATTCTCGGAAAAGATGGCCGTCCCAGAGTTGTTCGAGTAAAGACTGAGGGCGGTGAACTCCTAAGACCAATTCAAAAACCTTATCATCTTGAAATTCCTAAAAGTTATCAAAGTGACTGAGGAAAATGTTGTACTCAACTTTCTTTAGTGTGTCTTCTGTATTAGAATAATTTCAGTATTATTTTGCATTTAGTGATATGTATAATATCTCTTTGAATTTTCAGATGATTTAGAAATTGAATGAGATTACTCGTAAATAAAGACTTAGTTTGTAACGTAAGTGTACATTTGTGTTCTAGTAATGTAAGTATTTGTTGAATATTTTTCTTCCATATTTTGATTTTGTATTTTATTGTACTTTATAATTGAGTTTACTTGTTGATGGTACTACTCAAGGTGGGAGAATGTTCAGTCTAGCTGTAAAAACTATTCGACTTTTGTTTTTCTTTTGGGTTGTCAGAGGTGGCAATGGCGCCACATGTGTTTTGTATCTGTTATGCTATCGTCAGTCTGTATGTGCTAATGACTGCGTGCAGTCGAAGTGGAATATTAAAGAGTGCTGTTTTTAGAAGATGCTTTCGTTTTGTTTATGTGTTGTATATTCATCGAGTTATATTAATTTTTCTCGGCGAGTGTGAAGCCGGGTAGGTTTTGCATTCGATTTGGTACACATACATACAGACAGACAGACGCGCAAGAGACGGATTTAGCATCATAAGGGTCCAAAACGGTTAGAAATCTTGAAATGGGTCGAAAATATTCAATGTACAAACAAACACTCCATCTTATTTATATAGATAACGCGTTTGCTATTATATTATAATTAATTATATTGAATTTAAAAGTTCTCGTTTGCACAGTATTTATTACTTAATATAAAATGTACTCGTTGCAATAGTTAAAATTATTTTGAACTTTCTTTTATTTATTATTTCCCTGTTATATTTAATTTCTTTCTAACAGGATCGTTCCGAATCCATTCAAACCGACTTAAATTTCCAGTTAAAGAAATGTAAAATATCTTGGAGTATTCGACGATAGTAGAGTAATGCATATTGGAGAAAATTGCATCTTCTCGGACACTCATCCATCCGACTCACCAGAGGTTTAGAACCTGCATTGGAAGGGTGGTTGGTATTACATGTCTAAACTTAGTTTGGTGTGATATAACCTCGGTTTTATTCCAACGCAGTGTTTACAGTACTAAAAATCAGACATTTTTTATTAGCTATTATTTATCACTCATTCCTTATAACCGATAAACTTACAACCATTTTAAATGTTGGTATCCATTTTTGTACAATTTCTTTTTAAAAATTCTTAGCAACAAAAATATTTAAAATTTTCAACTTCAAATATTTTATATGCAACAGTAGTAAAGTTGTATTATCAATGCAGTAAAATATTTACTATTTCTCTACTATGTAAAATTTTATCATACCTAGTACATAAAATATCTTATTTTATTTGCCTAGCAATTAAATCTTTGTTAAATTGTCTTGGAGAATTTTGAAGTTACTGTGCTGTGTTAATTTGTATTCAGAATAAGAATTTAAATAAATGTATTAAATGAAAATTAAATGCGCAATTGGATGTGAAACTAAAATAATTTATACATTTTTACAAGTGGGCCAGATTCCGTCCAATATTCATTCACATAAAACAGATTACAACAAAAATGTAGAAAATATTATGTCATTATTTAATGCAACGTACATACACCCTCTTAAATATTTCATCCGTAATTTTTACTGAGATCAATATTGGTATTATACTTTAGCATACATTTTATTAAAACTATTAAATAATTATTAACAGATCTATTTTTTCTCTTTAATTTTGCAATACAACCTATTAAAAATGCTAACTATTGATTTTTTAAAACTATGGTAAATGTTAGATTTTTCTACTTGCTATATTAACAGCATGGCAAAATTATGGCTACGCAATACAGCCTGGAACATTGAAACGTAAATATCACTTTACAAATGTAATGAAAGCCTAAATGCATCAAAATATACTTTTGAAAATAATTTATCACTAAAAATACGCATACGAAAATCCGAATTAGAATTCAATCCGAATATATTATCCTTTCAAAGCTAAACCACTGAACCAAAGAGAAATGTTTTTCAAAAATGCGTAATGAAACTGGAAGCTGATCAAATCTATTATTTTAGAAAGATGCACTTCATCATCCTTTCAAGTTTCTCATGCAACCCTAAGTTTAATTTAAACCAACTAGCAGGTACAACGGAAAGATGAAAAAAGCATATTAATTAAAATTTTGACTGACAGCAAACCGGAAGTGAGTCTTAAGAAAGAAGAGGTCAAGGAACTCTCACTCGCATTCCAAAATTGATGCAGCCTAAACTTTCTTGGGCCATTCTAATCAAACTAGTTATTATCTTTGTAGTTTACACCGCTCGTTGATGCCTCAATCGCTGCCGCTCAACGTTATAACATATCGCGAATTATAATGAGTAGTTGCATGAACTCTCTTAAAATTAACAATTGATTAAATTAAATGCACTACCTCACAAGGAAAAATAAAAGAAGTTAAGTGAGCGCAAAATTCTAGGACTAGAAATTCTGAAAATAAAGAGTGCAAGCTTCTTGAAAGTGAGACACGATAATTGCTGACAATCAAACATATAATATTTACATGATTAAATATGGTTAAACATTATTATATATTTACATTCTGTTTAAGGATTCATCAGATTGCGTGTCAAGGAATGTGAATAATTTAGTAACACTGTAGTTCTCAGAAACGCAGCGAATAATGCGGCAATTATAAGTGACAGAGTGCTATGGAAGTTATGTACTTCAAATTATAACGTGTAAAAATACTGGGGATGACATTATTACAGATTAAACGAAGCATATAAATGTTTTAGTGGATGTAAAAATTTATCTTTCCTTCGATCATTTAACTATTCATATATATTTCATTTGTTTTGAGATTGTCATGGTGATTTACCCAGAAAAGTTCTTAATATAATAATTAACGCTGTTCTTTCTTTTTCGGTAAAGAACAATTGTTGAAAATTAATTCCAACAGTTCTATTTTTATTTCCTTCCAGAATAAGCAGAGGTGAATCGTTTGGAATCCGACACTTCTTGTACTATCGATCCTCTTAGAAAGTATTTTTACCTTCGTTTGAGTGTACCCAGAGCTTTACTATAGTCCTTAAAAGATAATATTAAAAGTGCAAAAGCGAATACAGTGAAAATATATGTTAATAATCAAACAACCAAAAGAATAAAAACTCAAGCCATCTTATTTTGTTGCTAAAACGAAATTATTTCAAGCATAAATCTCTGCTGCAAACTAAAGTGCATGAATATAGTTATAAATGTTGCAAGATAAAATATAAAAGATAAAATTTTTAAGTAATGATGTAAGTGTATGAAGGTTGATACGTTAATTAAATGACGATGCTTGCTCCATAGTTAACTTCAAATGGAAAAGTATAAACAAAAAAGTGATACATTTCAGTTTATCCGAAAACCGAAATCACTGTAGAATGGCAGTGCTCATCAAATATTGTTAATGAATAAGTAACAATTTAAGAATAATTTTCTAACGTATTATATAGAATAATATTTTTTTCTAGATATTTACTGTTTATATTTTGGTATGCATGTAGTTCAATTTACGTCTCACTGTATCACCACAACGGTCTATTGTTGACGATGCGCAATCAATCCTGAAGGGAAAGATCCTATGAAAACATCTGATAGTTTCGAAACCACGGTCGGATGACGGTTTATATTTTGGAACTTTTGAAGCATTGATGCTATGTTTATCTGAGGAGCTTTTTCTGTCAAGCTAAATGTGTGTGGCGATCGGTGTTTTTTTTTTTTTTTCCTCCGGCGGGATGGGTTTCCTATACATATTTCAGACATGACGTCACTTGGCTTGCTTTGTATACGATTTCAGCACTTCGCCAAATAAAAATTCCAAAGAATGAATTACGAATCCATGTGATAGTTGATTGGTCATCGCTAATAAGATTAAACGCTAAATGTCACCAAAACGTCTATTAACCACATTTATAGTCACACTCCATATGCATTTTGGGAGAGCATTTGCGTAACGGAAGCAAAACTTCCGTTTCCCATCTGGTTTATTTGTCTGACTGAAAATCACTCCCAAATATTGTTCTCCGTAAATAAAGCAAATTAGTTGGTTTGGTTTGTAGCTCTATGATCATTTCTCGCGGGCAAATTAAACAGAGAACTACAAAAACAAATTGATAATCTTCATACTTTAATGTTTAATAGTCAATTTAATAAACTGTATTAATTATGCTATTCTATTTAAATAAGCTACAAAATTATTATAATATTCTATTTAAATAAGCTACAAAAGTATGCTATGCATTTATAATATTTAATTCGTAGGTACATAAAAATAAGAAACCTACTTTCGGGCAGAAGAGCTTAGTAACATAGAGAGGTTCCCCTACTGACTATATGACACTGAACTTTAATAATCCCTTCAAGAACTTTCAATGACACAGAAGTGCAAATTTTACTCACACTATCATGGATGGCTGAATATGTTGACATTTGGGGTAATCAGTACACATCACTTACACCCAATAGCATTAGATTAAGCACTGTCGATTGGACTTAAAATGTTTCTTTTTAATATAGTCATGTTGACGAAGGATCTATTTTCAACCGTAAATCTCCCCTCGGGGTCAATTTCGAGCGGTTCTACTAATAGACTGTTTTCTTAGACAGCATGTCAACTAAGCTTACTCTTAGCCTGAAAACGTTGAGTGTGCCTGAAGTGACAATCGGAGATTTTAAAATAAAATAGTTAACAACAGGATGACGTCAAGTAATTGTTATATAAAAATAAGGTGTTTTTATAATGAAGTCTGTTGAAGAGTTTGCATAACATGTGTTTGGTTGGTAAACTGCTCATAATCTCAATATTTTTTCTTGGAAAATTACAATTATCTGAATTTACAGATATATTTTAAAATTTATCGGTCAAAGGCTATTTATATAGTTCTGAAGAAAAATGCAAATGTGTAAAAGAGAAGAACTCTACTCTACTAAGCTTATTCTATTCTAAGCTCTATTTCTTGAGTTTAATCCTCTGAGTATCACGGTAGGTAGTTAATTAAATTGCATTGAAGGAACACAACTGGCTATTGGTGACGGTCCGGGATCAGTCCCGAAGGGAAAGATCCGAGAATGAAACCTCCGCATTTTGAACCACAGTCAGATGATGAGGTCAACACCTGAGCTGGCACTCCACTCGCTAAACTTCCACCCCACACAAACGTGAGGATGTTTGAGGCCACGACAGATTAAACATGCACGAGCCCACGCGTACACGACCGTCTTTGGTAGGATCAAGTTTCGAACTCGCAACCCTCCGGTTGCTAATCCGTTACTCTTCCGACTGTGCTATCGCGACCACTTCATCTGAAGGACATGAACAGACAAGACAAACCCAGACCTTCTTCTTTTTAGTTGGGGGCGCAGCCCTTCCGCCCGACCAGCTGAAGCCACTACGGATATAGGAAAGGCCTCTAGAGGTTTCTGCTAAAGGTCTCGACAGTAATTGCGAGATTTGCTTTTCATTTGATCGCCGTGAAAACAAAATGGGCAATGCTCATCAATTGCAAGTTGGTAAGTTTTTTGCATGCATACACGTGTATTCGGTCGGGGGTTGGATAGGACTTAATCCCTATTTCTTCCATCTTACCTTTATAGTCTGGTGTGGCTTTTATCTTGCAGGGCTAAGGAAATTTCTACATAGGCATCTATGTCTTATTACTGTGACCGTTATATTTTCGACTTACGTGAACCTACACGCCTCGTCATGGTTCTGATGCCTAAACCATTTCCCCGACCCTCGGTGGAGGGCTAGGAGTTGTCTCCTACACAAATATCACTCAGAGACACTTCGGGTTACTCTTAATATTGCTGAGTCGATCTGTAATGAATTCGAGTCCTTCTCGGAGGTGCGTCGTCAGCCTGCAGTTCAGCATGTAGTGAAGATAGTCATCTATTACTTCACCACACAAACAGGTGTCAGACGTCGGGTCCCGTGCAGAAAAAAGTATTCCGGGAGATAAGCGCAGACCAAAGGAGAAGCAATTGCCTGGCTTCGACAAGTTGACATTTAAGTCACATGGTTTTGCACGAGTCTATTCGTTAAATTAGTGGGATGGTTGAACGTAAACAATATGCTCCGCCAATTGGCATCGTTTGTCGCGGATTCTGGATGAGTATTTACCGTTTGCAGCAGAAGGCGATAGCAGTGATTGCGATCTGGCGAAATAAAAAATTACATATGGTGATGACCACACGTAATTTGTTGTATGATATTTCTTTCCCCTGGAGAGGTTACCACCTTTCTAGAAAGCGACTTCCTTAGGGACATCTGCCTTGGGGAACAGAACTCTTATACTGCCCTCACCAGAATTCCACTTTACATTAATAACAGCATGATATCAAACTAGACCCTCTGACTCCTACTGTCCGTAAGCAAGCAGGGCTCGCAACGGGAAAGAAAAATAATTTCGCTAACCGTCAACACAGTCCATACATGGAACGTTCAACGCTCATTGGCTAGTTACTGCATATTAACAATAGGTTGGTAGTTGAATTTACATTTCACTGAAGTAACACAACGGGCTATTGGCGACGGTCCAGGATCGATTCTGAACGGAAAGATCCGAGGACACCTCACAATTTTGAACCACTGTCAGATGACAAGGTCAATACCTGAGCTAGCAACGCACTTTCCAAACTTCCACACCATGTCAACGGGAAGACCTCCGAGTCCACGATAAATAAAACGTGCATCAGCCCCCACGCACATGGCGATCTTTTGTTGGATCGAATCTTGAACTTGCAACCCTCCAATTGCTAATCTGACTCTACCACTAGGCTATCGAGGCCCTTTGCATATTAATAAGCTAAGAAACTAAGGAAATGAAACAATAACTATACATTCCCCTTATTCATTACTATATTATAATAGAATATGAATACAAACTGATAAAAACTAGTTCATTAAAGTGGTGTTATTCAGTCAATTACGTATCTATTATTTATAATTTACGATGTGGACAATTCTCTCTACCTTTAAAAATGGGTGAATAGTAGGATAACTCAGAAATGAGCTTTGACTCCACTAAATAAAGAAAAGAATTCAATCGATTCTTTCATCTCAAAATAGTACAATGAATCAACCAAGAAAAATACATTAGAAAAGAAATTAAAAAGAAACATTTAATATGCTAATAAAAAAAACTTATTTTTTAATATTCCCGATGGATCTTCCCTGATGTTTTCCATTCTAATTACTTCTACAAATAGCGAAAACAAACAGAAGAGTATGGAAAAGTAAAGGGAATGAAATAAACACGGTATCTTCACACTTTAATACACATCAGTTAAAACTGCATTACGACTGAGAGATTACGTCCCAGATACAGATATTTTTCACTAAAGAAATTCACTGCATATTTTTGAAATATCTAAAAAACAGTGCTGATATTTACTTCGAGTTTAATTTTTTGTTAGTAATTACATTTCGAATAAAAATATTTCTTGGCGAATCCTTTTAATTGAACTAATTTAAACTGGAAAAAGAAAAAATAGCTTTCATTCGGCATTTAAGATTTGACTTATTTTAAATATTTATGATTAATTTGTTATTTTTATAATTCTTATACCTTAAAAATGTAATTGAATTGAAAAGTGTCCATTATATTAAAAGCAATCACTGATTTGTTTGAAGATATTCATTATATGCGTTTAGGGTAGGATGAGATACCTCGGAAATGAGCTTCCCTATTTTTCCTATCCAAATCTGTGAAAATGTGTCAATTACATCTTCGTACTGAAGATATAATTGGCACTTCGCGTTGCATTCCGTCGTACCATGCCTTTTTCGTGAATTTTTTCTCCCAACACAATAAAATTATATCTGCATAAAATCTTTCTGACTTGTCAAGTATGCAAAAATTATACACTTGAAGTCTGACTGTCTTTCCAAAGTTATTATCGTCAGGTATAACAAAATCACCAATCAGAAGAGAGAAATAGTAATTTGATAAAATGTCAGAGTAATTTCGTGAAACAAAAATGAATTTTTTCAATCTAACATGGTTTTTACGAAGCAACCGTTAAAGTTCAATGACTGTAGCTCCATTAGTATTCTCATGTGAACTAAATAAAATTTCCCTAATAGTTAATGCCGCTGAACGATATATTTTCTTGTATCGGTTGTTGTGTGATTAATTTATAAATAAAATAACACAACGTTAAATTTTGCCAGAAGATTTTGCATTATATCTCAAATAACAGGTCATTACAGTTAAGTACCGAAAAATGCGACATTGAAGAGTACAATAAAATGCGTCTTGTCCGATTAAATACGAAATGTATTTTCAGCTCTCATGAAATAATTGGATGTAAATGTAATAAAAAATTTCAAATACTTATGATATTTCAATATTAAAAAGTTAAATATGTTATTACATAAGAACATTGAATTTAAAATGTTACGTTGTTTAAAAGCATATACGAATGGCAATAATATGATCAAAAAACACGAAATATTCAATGCTTATAAAAGATTAGGAATGCGAAAATAAAGAACGTTTAAATTAATGATGAAAGTTATAGTGATTACGGATAATTGCATTCTATTATACGTGATTCTACATTAAGAATGTGGTAATGTATCAGTCTGGAGTATTCACCTTTGTCAGATAATATAATTTAAACCTTCAAGAGGGAACAAATGGGGACAATTTATAAAAAAAATTATGTTGTGAGCGGTTCAAGCGACTCGAGAATTTAATTTTTATTCCGCGCGTGCAACTGTTATTTTCGTATTTGCAAATCTTACATATTTATTAAGCACGTACAAACGATAATATAAGTAAAGATATTTTTTTATTATGTCCACGTAAACGATAATGTTGAGAATGCATTTTTCTATATTTTGCATGGGTAAACTCTAATCATGATATGGAATGTGATAAAAAAATTAATTTGGAATTCGATACGGAGTGAGAGTTGATCGCTGCTCTTTCTAATTTTGTGTCGTCTTTAGTTTCCTTAACAAATGTTTAATTTTTTTAACAAGCGTTCGTCTCCATATATGCAACCAAAAAGCTTAAACTACTTAATGCAATCGGGCTGATATTCTGATCATCCAAAAAGTAAATTTAGCTAATCTTCGTCTCGAAGTTAAGTTAGACTAGGATCACCACGCTCCGCTCCGACAGATGTGCTATTAATTTTTTTTATTATTTGAAGTTCATAACCAGATTAAGATATTATGGTACCATAAGATGAACCAAATATTAAATATTCAGTGTTGTTGAAACGAAAATATCAGTGGTTGGTTGTTTAGTTCTTATTGTATTTCAAAAATATTAAATTTCAAATTTAAATAATTATTCGCTATTCTCTTCATTTACAAGTGCTAAATTTGTTTTGATTTCATTTATGTACCAATCTTAATACTGATATTTTTATGAGTATATTACTCGGAAAATTTAATTCATTTAATAAATTTATAGACCTTTTTGTATAGTTAACTTTCAATATAGTCTTCCATTATTGTTATTTTCTTTTCTCACTTTTTAAAATTACTTCATAATATGAATCACTTTATATTTTTCTCATTATTCTGTTTTATTTTCGTTTTTATGTCGTCTTTTCTAGTCAAATATACTCCTGTTTATGTAATCTAGAATACTTCGTCACAATTAGAAAATAATTAGTTATACCAAGAAAGGCAAATTTGAGTTTAAAGCAATTTGAAATAAATTATAACTTTACATGCAAAGTATTTATTAAACGTATCGATATATCTCATGCCTTTTATAGAAACGGAATCCAAAAACCTAAATGCACCGAAGAGCTTGTTTTGTTTGGTTCTAAAACAATAAATCGCACGTGACTTTTTTTAAATATTTATTTGGCATTTTCTTTTAACGTAGTTATGAAATGTACTTCAGAGATAGGGTGTCAGATTAAATAAGCTACTACTACTATGCAATATAAAAAAGTATTCTACAATAAGTAATACTACGCTTCAAACTTTTTTATATTCTGACCTGTTTTGGAGTAAAAAACGACGTGCTTGTACTGAATAAAACATACTGGAATGGGATTCGAATAAAACCTACTTTCAGATTAAAGCATCGATGTATTGTTTCCTAAAATTGATCCTAAAATATTCACTTCATATCTATCTAGTAAATAACACTAGAGGCCCATGTCCTCTATAAAATTCTGATGAATATTTGACACTTTAGAGGATTACTCTGAATCTAGCCGTACGAGAATAGTTTCGCATTTCCTGAACAAACAGAAAAATTTTCTTTCTGTGATGTTTGAGGAATGAATATTTTCTCGAGTTCGAAAACGAGATTTTAGGATTTTATTTCTCGTTTAGAAATCGGTTTCAACATTCTTCATGATGTTCCAAACTTTTAGCTTTGAGGGCAAACCACTCGTTCTTCGAATGCAGATTGAAGTTTATCGAAAGAGAGTTTTAAAAATTTAGGGCAAAGGAAGTATTGCATGTAGTGTATGTGATATAAAAGACACGACTGTGTAACGCAACAAGATAGTACTAGTCTAAAGTGGTTTTACGTTCTAAAGGATAGAAAATGCGAGAATTTACTTTAAGATGATTTATTTAATGTATTTTATGATTTCATCCAAACTCTTGAGTGAATTTTATATTTATCATCTGAAAATAACACTTCACGATTTGTAGTCAACAAACTTATTTTTTATCTTTCCCATTCAATGCACATCGAAAAGGAATTGTCTGCATAAAAGGTACTGAAAAGTATAAAGCATATTTTCAAATACAAAATATAGAATCGATTTATTTAAGTTAAAAAGAATGCCAAGATGCACATAAATTGTTTTTATCATTGCCTTTAGAGAAAATTATGACTAAAACTACAATACAAAATTAAGTGAAAACATAAAAGTAGTTTTCTTTTTTGTGAAATTTCATTGGTTTATTCACGAACACGAATTACATTCAGTTATTCAAATGTTAATGTTTGTAATATATATATTACAAACATTTTGCTTTTTTAAGCTAAGCCTAATAACTTAAAATGTTTACACTCCATATGGAAATTCTTATATTTGGTAATGGTTTTCATGATTAAAATTTTTTCACATTATTTTATTAACTTATAATATGATGATAGTTTTACTTTAAATTTTATCACATTCTTTCCTCTTGGTTGTAAGGGGATGCACCTTTTACTTTACACTGGATTGTCTAAAATTCAACTTTCTGCATAAATGAATTTTATTACATGCGTTTGCCGAAGGCAACATACATTAAATGATAAAAGCATGCACAGTTTTGTAATGCCTTCTATATCATTAAAAAATAAAAATTTTCCTAAAATTACCATATAATGATTCGAAAACTGTTTTAAAGAAATTAAACATTTACTTACCTTGATTTCAGATATTCAACGAAAAACATCAAATTGAAAATCGAGAGATGCATCTTAAAACACAGATTTTAAAGAAAACCGAACTGAAAGCAATGAATGTATTTGTTTTTTACAAAATGGATTTCTGGAATATAAGCCAACGGATTACTGAACTTTAAAAGAGCAAACGATTAATACTGATTGTTTCGAACTAATTCATTTTCGCATGCCAAAAATTAATTTCTAAAAATACCAAGGTTGCCATATTAGCTACCAGTCTTATTTTGAAAGGTTTTGTGCTGTTTGTTTTATTCATAATGTTTTATTCTCTCTTTATCGTTTGTCCCAAATATTAAAAAAAAATTATGCTTCGTAAAGAAAAAAATAAGGCTCAAAATAAGTAAGAGTTATTAGAATTTAAATTCCGTAAAAATAGTTTTTGGAAAAATAATTTCTCTTTCAGCAGAATTGGTACAACAATCCAAGTAATCGCAATGCTCAGTATACATTTCATCTTGTAATAAACTAATAAATTATTGTTGATTTAAGTATACTTAATCAGTTACTTTAGCATGAAACTTGTCTAAATATGTAAGCAAAGGAAATTCAACTAACGTATTCACTAAATTAAAATACGATTTATAAAATATAGAGCATTGTATTAAACTATGTTGAATAAATTGTAAATAATACTTCAACAAACACACAGACACAGAAACAGATGTAAAGTGAAAAAACGGGCAGTCAAACCAACGCAACAAAGTTCAGTCACTAAATGAATGTAATTACTCACATTATGCAAAGTTTTATGAAATACAACCAGCCCTTTCAACGTAGTAAGGGTCCATACGTACAGACGGACACACAGATAGACAAATAGACAAACACCAAAATCTCAAAACACCGATTTTGAATTAAAAGGGCCTAAAACGGATAAATAACTTCAAATGGATCGAAAATATTCAATGTACAAACACTCTTCAAGCAACACTCACTATGAAGTTAGGTGGCGTGCCTGAAATGCAAAGACGTATCACGGCCCAAGCGTATATTAAAGTATTAAATAATATAGGTATTATGGATTGGGGGAGATAGTTATATCAATACATAGGTAAGAGCCTGTACATATATTGTATGTATTAAAATTCAAAAAATGAAAAATAGTAAAAATGTCAAAAAGTCAAAAACCGTGGAAATAATCATTAGTCAAACAGAATTGTATGCGCGCTAAAGCCACAAGACATTTGGTGGACAAAATAATATCAACATCCATATGAAAAAGGGCCGTAATCCGTCTTTGCAGTTCAACCACGCCACCTAACAAAGAAATCTGCCACCTTATACGGAAATACCAGTTTATCAGCAGCAGTCATACGGGTTGTATGTAAAAATTCTGCTAGCAGTCAAACGCAGTTTTGTCCGACCTCTGAATTCTAGGGACATGATCATTGGAGTGCGCCTCCCACTGGAGACGAAAACAGTCAACCTTGCTGGTATTGCAAGGAGCACCATATCAACTGTTGTGACAGCCTACACAAAATACGGTAAGACGTTTTCGAAACAGGACCAGTGGGCGGAAGTCAGATCTCACTGAAAAGGACGGGTGCTGAAGCGGATAGTGGCCCGAAGGTACAAGACAACAAGTCTAGATGACCAGGAGGTCAGACGAATATTGGTGACACCGTGTGATGCTTTGAAGCGCAGAAAATATTGCCGAGATCACAGAGATTGGACACAACTACAGTGGGGAAAGGTCATCTATCTGATCTGACAAATCTTTATATTATTTCAGACTGACGGGCGTGTTTATGTCTAGAAAACAGGAGCCTTTCATGTTGATTGCCTACTTCCAACAGTCAAGCATGGAAGGGGCTCTGACATGGTGTAGGTAGCGAGATCTTGGCTTGATCTGGGTCCACTTATAGTCCTGCATGGGAAGATCAAAGCAGTGCAATATCGTAGCATTCTGGGTTATCATCTAAATCCTGTACTCCAGATTGTGTACCCTGGTGAATCATATGTGTTCCAAGACAACAACGGCCCCATTCACAATGCTCTGTGTGTCCAAGCATGGTTCGATGAGCACGAAAAAGGCGTGGAATATCTCTTCTGGCATCCTCAGTCTTCTGATATAAATATAAATGAACCCTTGTGGAATATTTTGGAAGTAAAAATAGGTGCTAGGTTTCCACCTCCAGCCACACTTTCTGAACTAGAGACCCTCTGCACGAGGAATGGATACTTCTTCCGTTGAACTTTGTGCATGACCTGTACTTGACCAACCCACGTTGGATGCAAGCTATAATTAAGGCTAAGGCTGGGTCAAGCAAGCTATAATTAAGGCTAAGGGGGTACCCCTACTATTAAAGATTTTGTGTCCTTTCACAAGTGTTCAGGGGCCAAGTGTTCGTGGCTCAGTGGGTTTGCCCACTGTGATAGCAATCTGCGAGTTGCAGGTGGAGCAGATTCGATTCCTCCCTGCATGCAATTCTTTCTTCTGTGTCAATAAAACTTTACTTGCGTGTGTATGGCCATTACTTGATGTTGTCTGTTTAGTATTTGGCGCAGCTTGTCTAAATATGACCCTTGCACCATGAAACCCAACTCAACCAACCAACAAACCACAAGTGTTGATATTATTTTGTCCACCACCTGTATGTCGTATACTTAACCTGTATGTCGTATACTTAACCTGTATGTCGTATACTTAACTCTTTAAGTGGTTTCGACGAGATATCTCGTCCATCTTGATCTGACCAATTTTGCTAATGACGAGATACCGTCCATCTTGATCCGACCAATTTTGCTAATGACGAGATACCTCGTCAAGACAACCACCAAGAGGGTTAAGTAATTTACGAAGTAAAATTTTCTTCTGTAACGTGTTAAAAAAGACATTGAATATAGATTATTACAACTATTAAATAATAATCAAAATTTATGTTTTAATGAATACTTGAAACATCTCTGTGCACCATTGACAATTATTACAGTATTGTTATTAACTTGAAAGATAATTTTTTTTTCATTATTTTATTTTAAAACTTCTCTTGTTTTCTAACAAATTGTTTTATACACAAAATGGTGTTTAATTAAATGAATATCTGCTTTGTGTAAAATGTAAAAATAAAATACCTGTTTTCTGAACATTATTAATTCGTTCCGTTTTTTAAATCAGCAAGAGATTACCTTAAGTCATATCCTTTTGTTGTTTTAGGACAGAAAAAACGTATTTCTTTTGTATTCAGAAATTTTATCATGAATACACTGTTAATTACACATTTTATTAATACACTGCGTAAAGTAAGAAGTAAAACCGGAATTCCAACGTTTAACCAAAAGGATTTCGTTAATTAGTTATTTTGAATTGTTAGTCTAGAACTATGTAATTTTACATTTTATTTTAAGTATGTCGTACTTCGAATTTTCTTTTATTCCCATATTAAAAACCTAACACAGAAATTAAAAATTCAAAATTACAGATCAACACAGATGATTTTTTTAATAGTTATTAAATATTTCTGAAACATTAAGTTTCCAATAAGAAGAGAAAATTTTCTCTTTTTGTTCTGCCACGTGTTCTATTCCAAAAATACACCATTTCTCCGTGTATCCGTTTCAACCCTTTTAAAAAACATCTCACCGTAAAATCTAATTTAAATAACACTCAGATTATCTAGAACTTTATTATTTTTACAAGAGAACGTGTACTATTAATTGTTTATCCAAGTGGTTTCCACGAGATATCACGTCCAACAAGATCTAACAAATTTTGATAATGGCGAGATATTTCGTCATCAAGATATTGCAGATTTTTTGTGATGAGGTCAAGGTCTGGTATATTTCTTGTAATGATATAAATGAACCTTGTAATGATATAATGGCGAAGATTTATCAAGATCTGGTCAGTTTTGTTAATGACGAGATTCCTCGTCGAAACGACCACCAGAAGGGTTAATGTACATAATAAAGGGGAAATATACGACGAACATTTATTCAGAAAAATATTCATTACTGACTATTTTATCTTATCACATGATTGTTA
This sequence comes from Meta bourneti, assembly GCA_933210815.1. Lineage (NCBI taxonomy): Eukaryota > Metazoa > Arthropoda > Arachnida > Araneae > Tetragnathidae > Meta > Meta bourneti. The sequence goes on along the minus strand of OW119929.1, from coordinate 35,622,379 downwards.
ACATTTAATTAAATGTGAATATTTTTAAATCCTCAAGAAATGTTTTTTCAATTTAATAATTTCTTATAGGTCGTCGGCTTATAATTTAAAGACACAGACAAAATGTTCAAGACATCAGACTATTTTGTTTGACTTTTCTAGACCAGATTGTGAGTCTTTAGACTAGTGAAGTGCTATAAGGTAATTTTTCTTTGCATGGAGGTTAGATTTCTCCATGAGAAACACATTACTGAATTTAGCTTAGTGAGTAGAATTGTCGCCCTTTATTTTCTCGGAATTATTTTTTTGACAGTGTGTTTAACTTGTAAATCGACTATGAATAACTCAAGATCGAGTATCTTGAACTCTTATCCCTCCAAGTGCTTTTGACGAGATGTCTCGCCCATCAAGATCTGACGAATTTTGCTAAGGACGAGATATCTCGACATCAAGATATTGCCACTTTTTTATGATGGCGGGATCGAGATCTGGTCAGTTTTCTTTTAATGACGAGATGTACAGTCTATCAAGATCTGGTCAGTTTTGCTAATGATGATATACCTCGTCTAGGCAACCATCAGGAGGGTTTATGGCAGATAAAACCAAGTCAGTCCTAAATAAACCAAGTAGAAACCAAGCGATGTCAAACGGTTAAACAATGCAATTCCTGATCAAATATGGATGAGAAATGCTTATTTTGTTTCTTTCCACCATTAATGGTCAGAGCTTTAGACTATAGATTTTGCGTGAGCTTCCTTTACACATACGTATATATTCTACATATCCGGTATACACTGAACTTTCTATGTATCGATAATTAATTCAGTAAAACTATACACTACAACATTGGGATTCGTCCGATCTCAACTTACTTTTGTTTTGGAATTATTCAAAGCATAAACGAAGAACTTTTTATCGCGAGTATTAAAAGTTTTCTTCACAAGCATTAAATGCCTGTAAAGAACGGTTATAAATGCTATAGAAAATCTTTTATGTTCTTTAAAGAGTTTTAAAACAGCCTTGCAAAAAGAGCCAAAACATAAAACGAAAGACGAAATCTTTACTGTAGTACTGATGACTTCTCTATCTAAGATACCTCAGATGTTTCAGGTTCTTAATCCTTTCGATGCATAAAAAATATTTTTAGTTAAAAAAGCAAGACAATTTTTCCATCCTCTTGTTGAAGAGAGGGAAACAATTTCACATTTTTGAAAACTTTCTGCACTTTAAATGAGTTGTTTCATTTTTGTACTGATGTCATGTTTTCTGTTTTTCAAGTCGTTCATGGCAGTTTAAATAAGTTAGCTGAGCGAAATTCTGAATTCTAAGTAATCGTATAGAGAGAAATATTTTTATCTCGTATAACATCCCTAGCTACTCTCAAAAGGTGAAATATGCATTTAAATGTAAATTATTTCAATTAATAGTATTATATATCTCTAGTTTTATTATTATTTCTAGTTTTATTTTCAAGCAAAATGTCTTGCGCTTTCTAGTTTTATTTACAATGCAAAATTTTTCAAACCTCTTATTTTTCCATTACGGAACACGTAATAGACACATTTTCAACCTCTCAAACAACGGCAAGCTCTCAACAAAGCACTAATCCTAATGTGGGACAAATTATTGACTGGTTGATATGTAATTATCGAGTTCGATGAAAGCTACTAGTTTGCGTTTTTTTCTCCCACTTTCTCCTCTCTCTGTCTCTCGATAAACAATCGGCCGAAGTCGATTCCCAAGCCCATGTGACCTACACAACTTCGCCCATACGCTGCGTCTGTTTCATTAAAAGGTCAATGAGTTTTTAGCATTTTTAAATAATCAGAAAATAAGAAGGGCATTAAAATGTCTTATTTTTTCGTTCATAATTATATTTATTGTTCAGAAAATATTAAGTTTAGTATCAGATCTTTTGATCAACTGTGCCTAGTTCACTGTCAGTTGTTTGCAGTTTGCAAAGGATCCTTTTATTGAGGTATATGTAGCTAGTGTGACATAAGTCATAAGAGTAAGACTTTAAGTATTATCTGTACCTGGAAAGTAGCTTCAATTATCTCTATTAATTCTTTGAATGATGTAAAACGAATAAAACTAACTGACAGTTTGAAAATTCCAGAGAGAAAACAGCTCATATCAATTTACTTTCAAGACTGCAACTAGAATTTTCGCAGCAATGATGTAAAATTGAACAGCTATTTATTTTGTAGTGAACGTAATCAAGTAATTTTAGTTTAAAAAACCGTAAAAAATTACGACCAGCTATGAGTCTGGGTTTACACAACGTTTACACAAAAACACAAAATTCATTCTGTTTAGAGCACATTAAGACAAATCAAAACGACGAAATTAACAAATCTGCAAGGTGGAATGACGCGTGTGAAACCCTCAGATGGTTAATTTATAAATGAAATTTTATAATTTACGCATCAATGCAATAAAAAGATAAATTTTTGAAAAGAATTGAAGTTTTCATCGCCTGTAGAATTAAGTATAGATTCATAAATAAGCTTTTGAAACTTATTTTCATTCCCGAACTCTAAAAGGTCCTTGACAATTTGAGGCCCTTCAAGGCGTTATCTTTTATAAGACATAACACATTCGAAGAAATTGGATCTCCATTATTTTCAGAACTTTTTCGCACGTGATATGATCAAGTGGATGAAAGGCCAGGGAATTCGAAGAAAACATTCGATTTTAGGGAACCAGTTAGCCTTTCCTCTGGCAAATAAAATCCGAAACGATTTCGATGTGCCCTCCTCTTCAGATTCGAGTTGTCTTTTTTGCCAGAATTTTATTGCCATTTCTTATCTCGGCAAGTTATAGCATAATAGAGTTTCGGCTGTAGAATAAAGAAAATAGAAATGTGATTCTTATTTATTTTTGTTTATTTCATTTGGTACAGCTCTGCTATGTTGAACTTTGTATTTTAATGTTCATTGGATCATTTAAAAATTAAATTTCAATAAGTAATCGTAGTTTGTTTTTGTATAAGAAAGTCTATTTGTATATTACCATTCGATTTAAAGAGATAGCTGGTAGTCAAGTGATTAATTCTTTAGCCCTTGCTTTAACTGATTCTGGGTATGAATTCCGATCATGCCATGGATGTAAGAAGTGATTCAAAATTTACTTTAAACCGAAAGTCCCAGTCTAATCAGCCCTGGCAAAAAATGGCCATACAAGAACAACGAAACAAACAAGTATTGCGAAGGAAAGTATCTGAAACCTCATAATCTGTAGCATGATCACTTGAACACAGTTCGATCACACTCAATAAACTGGTGTCTTAAGACGTCGTCAAATAGGAAGAGTAAGGCGCAAAGCGATACGTGCAGACCAATCAGAACGTTTTCACCGTTCATGCCGGCACCTCTGATTGGTCTGCGCTTGTCGCTTTGTGCCTTGTGCTTTCCAATTGACCGCGGCTTGAATGATCTTGCTAAACGCTAGTGTTAACCTTCTGAGCGTTACGAGATTTCCGTGTAGTGTAGTATTTCTTTTTCCCTACAACACACACAATGACCAAATAACTACATATATTGGTTGAAAGAATCCTAGGAAAGATTCAATTCGTCAAGAAGGTCAAAATTGGTTGGATGTTATACAGGGAATTATGTTGGTTTCGAAACGGATATATGCATGTGAATCTTACATAGGGTTGAATATCTGATACCTATAAACGCAGCATAACAAGTGTTAACTCAAAAACACAAAATTGCCTTTTGACGAGCACGGAAGTATAAAACTTTTCAATTCGTGCAAATCGTAGTCCAATAATAAAATAGTTTAAAATTTTGTGCTAATCATAAAATAAAAGTTATCTCATTTCACTTTTTTCCCCAATTTCGCAAGTTTTCAGTCATTCATTTCCATTGAATTTTGATTTCAAAATGTTTCACATTAGTTTCTTTGCAAGATCACTGTTAGCATCTAGTATTTATTATTAGAAAATGGGAACAATTTCATTTTATTCAAATTTTTACGTTACTCACGTGCACACAATTCATTCACATGGTCTGTATCAAATTCTCTGAGGATACTTACTGACAGCTGTAGCTTCATCTGATATTTAACCCTTTTGATGGCTGCCTTGACGAGGCATCTCGTAATTAGCAAAACTGACTAGATCTTGATGAACGAGATATTTCGTCATTAGAAGAAAACTTACCGGATCTTGATCTCGTCATCACAAAAAATCGGCAATCATGATGACGAGGTACCTCGTCATTAACAAAATTGATCAGACCTTGATGACGAGATATCTCGTCATTAGTAAAACTGATCAGGCCTTGATGAACGAGATATCTCGTCCAAATCACGAGGAGGGTTAAAGAACTGGAACAAAATCGGAAGTAGTATTGGAATTGGTATACTAATAGATAAACGTAGGCAGTTTCCAGTGTTTCATAAAATACATTTAAAAGGACCCCTTATCATGCCATTACAATTAATTACTTCTCTTACTATGAAATGTTTGCAGGGGAAGTAGAATAATATCATTTGGAAAATTTCTCCCACCCATAGCTGGTACAAGAGAAAACATCCCTGTAGTGCCTTTAAATTCGAAGATGATTCGAATCGAAGGTCAGCATACTACATCTCTAGAATGGCCAGTGGTCGTTTGGTATACTTTTAACCCTCCTGGTGGTTGTTTCGAAGAGATGTCACGTCATTAACAAAAATGACCAGAACTGGATCGATGAGATATCTCATGATTAGAAGAAAACTGACCAGATCTTGATTTTATCATCATAAAATATCCCCAACGCGACGAGATATCTGGTCATTAACAAAGGCCTCTTCTAGTCACCTCCTACCTTATCTGCGTCTGTCCATGGGGGATTTGTAGAAGAATCCAATACTCTTGTACTCTAGCTTGTCTAGACCAAGTAGGATAAAAACAAGATAATAATTCTCGATAACGCCGAGTATTTTCCTGTGAAAATGAACTTGCATTATGTGAAAATGTAAATATTCCATTAAACAAAGGTAAATAGTACAACATAAACTGAATACTCTGCAACAATTTAATTTGTAAAGGTTTGATTACACAGGAATCCTAATTTATTTCATCAAGCCTTTACACAAGGAAACCTGGAAGTCATCGTAATGAACAGCATTTTGATTGCCAAGCAAAGAAATAAAGTCAGAGTGGAGACACGGCATAATGAAATTTGTGTGTTAAAACTTTTTTCCTCCAAATACGTAACTGCCTGAATACCTTATTGAATTGAAAATATATTTTTTGTATGAACGAGTACATCATTCAAAGTATATCCTTTACCTTGTACATCCCACGATATTTAATATTGACCTATTTGATATAAGCTACATTTCAAGTATTTCGTTCGACAGTTACTCGTGGGGATCTATTTTCGCTCTAACCATTGTTGTAACCCCTATGATTCAAATCCCAGTTATCCCTTTTTTTGCTCGTTTTCTATTGAAGGCATTTTTTTCTCGGTATAGTTAGCTCGATTGACAATCTACTACATAAAATATTCAAACCTGATGTCTCACTTTTAAAAGCTTCTTTATATCTGATAGTAATTTGCAGTTCTATTAATTTATTTCTGTTAATTTGTAGCATTTAGTTGTTAAAACTGGACGAGAAGGTAAGGGAAATAAGTCGCCCTGTCTGGATTCAACCATTAACCCTGTGAGGGTTAATGGTTGAATCCAGGGAATCCCTTGGGATTTCGATTATGCTATAAAGTTGCTGTTTTTATTCACCCGAAACTTTATTAATGGTGGACCGTGTATTCTTCGCTTTAAATAAAGCTTGGTACTAAACTAATATATATACGTACAATATTGTTAATACACGCCTTCGTTGCCCAAATTTAAAAAAAATAGTAAATCTGTAGCTTTTATAATTTAATACAAATGTACGATTGGAAACAAAATATTGTGTGTTAACAAGTTTATTATATAAATCTGATTATATAAATACTGCTGAAAGAATGTCAAAATAGCTATTAAATAAAGCGATCGTTTATCGTCTTCTATGGTCAACCAAAAGAAAACTTGTTTGTATCAAGAATTGCATCTTGGGATATTATTTTTTTTGGAATCTTGTTTCAGTGACATTTCTGCTTCTGAAATTTCACCTCTCTCGTCGCTGTGACAGATGTTGGATTAGATTGATATTGTTTGTCTCTTAGAAAAGCATTGAATGTAGGCCCTAGTAGCTGCTTATGTTACAATGTTTAATATCAATCCATCTCCCTACATGAACTTTATTTCCGCAACCGTTTGTAATAGGAATGCAGCATACTTTCATTCTCAGAATGTTTAAAAAGATTAGAATTAATGTTTTGAATTTTTTATATTGTTTGTAAATTGAGAAACACATTTATTAGAAAATTGGAATCTTGCTTTATGATAGTCCCTGACGAGATGGCTTAGAAAATAAAATTTCCTTAATACAAATAGAAGTAAAGAAGTATACAAAGTAGAAGTAAAAAAAAAAAAAGATACAAGTAAAAGTAAACAAGTAGAAAAAAATACTAGAAGTTATTATGTATAAAAAATATGCAAGAACTATCCTGAACAAACATAAGAGGGTATACATAAGAGGGTTTATCTGTGAAGCTAGACAATGTTTTGATAACCTCTTTTTTAACTTGTGTCAGTAATGGTAATTAATTAACGTCACACTAGAGCAACACAACGGGCTATTGGCGACGGCCAGATGACGCGATCAACACCTGAGCTTATAACTTGTGACATAATTTGATATGCTACTCAAACACAATTTCGACTTCAGTAATAATCATCTCACTCACCTAGATTTGTCTTACACTATAGTGTGATGCAGGTGAAATGGATTATATGGATGGATAAAGGAAGCATATGGTATTTCGTCCAACATAAATAGTAGAAGCTATAAAAATGTCAAAACGAAGTTTAAAAAATTATTTTCCACTCACTTGTTTTTTCTACATTATATTTTCTGATATTTGCATTTTTCTATGATAGATAAAAGTGATTTTTCGGATCACACTTTCAATCGCAGTTTAATAATTCAACCCTAGCAACGCCGGATAATTCTGCTAGTATAGTACTAAACCAGTACTTTAGTACCAGGCCTCTATTTGGTACGTAATGAAAGATATTATAGCTGAAAAGATTCTCGAAATGAGGTTTGATAAGATTCAGTCTTCCAAAGTTCTGAAATAAAATTTCGAATATCCACCCAAACTTATCATTACTGGTTATTTTCTCTGAAATGCATAGGTTTGAAAGAGAGAGTGAACTTACTTTTCACAGAGCGGACTATCATATAAATACACCGATGTGATAAATGCATTAATCCTCCAAGTGGTTTCGACGAGATATCTCGTCCAAGATGCGATCAATTTTGCTAATGACGAAATCCCTCGTCGACACAAAACTGCCCTATAACCCCAAAGGGAAGTAAGATTCACGTTAAAAATTATCCCTTGCCCAGAACTGGTGACAGTTTGGAACAGGCTTTTGCATCAGAAGATAGCCATTTCAAGGAGGTTTACGAAGCGAAGATAACCACCAGGAGGGTCAATTGTTTGGGTTGTTAGCAGTACCTTTGTTCAACCGGAGGGTTGCGAGTTTGAATCCAACCAAGACCGTCGGATACAAGGAAGGCTGGTGCATGTTAAATCAGTCTTTGCCTCAAATGTCCTCACGTTGGCGTGGTGTGGAAGTTTGGAAAGTGGTGTGACCTCGTCATATGACCGTGGTGTTGCTTTCGAATCTTTCCCTTCGGGGTTGATTCCGGACCGTCGCCAATAGCCCGTTGTGTTGCTCCAGTGCTACGTTAATTAAATACCTACCTACCTTATACCTTTATTCACTAAATAATATGGCAATGGATATTTATATACACAAAAGATTGAATAAAATTAAAAGTATCCAATTAGTCTGCAGTTAAATTATTTGTCTTATTCGAGTAATTATATAAATCCAAATGATGGACAAGAAACTCACTTGATTTAATTTTTTGGCGTTGAGCTTTTTTCGCGTACATATAGCAATATAGTTAATTAGACTAAATAGTTATACTATTTCTTTTAGAGTTAAAGCCTTAGTAATAACACAATTCCACCTCAAACTTTCTAATCTCTTAATTAGTCCACAAATTTTTCAGTCCTAAATTTGTATTGGATTATAATCAAATATAATCCCTGTTTTTTATTCCCTTTATATTGAAGTATTCTATTCAAACTTTTTCAAGAAGTTCGATGAAACCATAAAAATTAAATTCTTTCGTATTCTAAAAGAACTTTCATTACACATAATTGAGTATAGTTTGTATTAATTTTTATATGATAAAAATAGTAAGTTTTTATGTTTCGAAACACATGCAAAGGAAAAAGACATCATATAAAGTATTATCTTGTTTCTAATGTACAGAAAAAATTCAGAATCCAAATTCTGTTAACAGGTTCTTAGTAAAAATAAATTAGATGAATAGTTATTCAATGGATGCGTTTAAACACTAGCATGAACTTAGATGTATTAATGAATATTATGATTCATTCTTTACATGTATATTTAGGCAAAGCAAAGTATATTTGTTTTCATCTTCAAACTGGCTGTTTTCTAATTTAAATAAAGGATTAAAATAAGCAAACTTCCAAGGATTTATAGAGATAATATGTGGATTGTGTAATAAATTACATAGTATGTTACGAAAATTATGCAAAATTTATTTTATAAACTAGATTTATCTATCTGCTTTCTGACGGGACAAGAAACTTTTTGTATCTCATGGAATGGGACTAAATCATACTTATTTTAACATTTGTTTTCATAGAGTTCGATAAATTGTGTGCTCGTTTTGTGCTCAGATGTGAACAAAGACATTGCAATAGATCTCTTTTATAAATAAAAAAATGCTGTCAATATCCCATTACATCAATTTTTATGAAAGAACGAATTATTAAAGTCCTTTTCATTTAATAGCAAGGAGCGTAAAAACGAAAAATATTTCCATCTAAAAGAAAACGAACAAAGTACGATAAGAACATGGGAGAATGTTTTTTCTCTTGAAAGAATCTCCAAGAAATATTGAAAGAATCGGAAATGCTTAGAACAGTTCTATAGTAGGAAAACTTGAGTTAATAAAAAAATAATTCTAAAGCAATTTACCACTTAAAAGAATTTCAAAAGGACGATATAAAACTACCGAATTTAATATTCATTGCTTGTCGCAATTGGTAGTTAAGAAAGGATCTTGGCGACTGAAATCATTGTTTTATGAGCACGTGTTTGAAGAGTTTGGGCACAATATTAGAAATTCTAGTGACATGTTTTGACAAGTATCTTATCACTTGAAATCACTCATCTTAGATACATATTTTAAAATAGATTTCTGCTAAAGAGGTGTGATGAATTAATAATTTTCCCCAATGCAGTTGTATGTGTTTCCGAAAAGTTTTTCTTTGAATACCTCAAGGCGATATTTCTGTCCTATCTTTGCTGTACATATTTGAATTTGCTAAATTGGTTCACTAGTCGCAGCAATGACGCACCATGACCGATTTGCTTTCCTCTTGCAGCAAAGAGGTTTCGGTTATCCTTTTGGAAGAGGGTGTGAAAACGTATCAATAGCAGAAATATGTCGAGACTTTCAGCACAATATTGGAACGGCGTTTTACTGCAACGAAGTATACGAAAGAATTTAAAGTTCAAAAATAATCGCACAAGTGTTATGCATGAAGGTTTAGCAGGACGTGTAGAAGATAGTGCAACGTTGCCTACTAAAAAGTACTTCATGGTTGATATAGGCACATCGATTTACATGCTTATATAATGTGAGTTAATTTTCGTAGTGGTGGCTAAGGTCACCTTAATACTCTCCTCCAGAATTTAACAATTGTTGAATTCGTTAGATGCTACCACTGGTTGATAGATTGATGTGAAACCGTGAGAGCTGTTTTAAGATCACTTCCGCGCATGCGTGGTCATATAATCAATCGCCCTTATAATGAAATAGACTGAGCATGTGTCCGCAGTTTCATGTTATTTTTTCCAGTTGCAAGGTTTGAAGATCTGTCAAGGGATTGTGGGTAAAAGCATGAATTCTAAATTATTGATTGGTTAAAGGGATTATCCACCGTGATCAAAAAAACACTAGTCTGCGATTAGACAGTCAATCGGTTAAGTCGATTCGTATGTCCGATTTATCCTTCAGAGATCTTACGTCAGAGACTCCACCCACATGCTCCGTCTATTTCATTAGAAGGTGGATACATACAATAGATGAGGGTAACCATGGTCTGTGCTGTGTTGCCTTTAGCATCCATATGAAGATAGGATTAAGAAGCAAGGAAGGGTTAAGCCATATGATTAAAGCAGCGTCTGTTATCACATGTTATAAGTGATAGGTTTCGCTTAGACAATTCACTGTTCACCGTGGACAATCCACCGAAGTGAGTGCAAGTGTCTAAAGAAAGTACTTCATGGTGGAAATAGGTTACACTGCTATACATACGACTATATTGTGTTAATGTTTTAATGGTGACTACATTCACCTCAAAGGAACTGTTAGTTCATTACCCCTAAAAACGACATCGATTTCAGCACATTTGACTCCATATGAAACATCCTCTATTAAACAAATCATCCTCTATTGAACAAACACAAATGACTATTGCAGTGGCAAATCATCTGTAAATCAGCCATTCACTTTAGACATGCAACTTTAGAAATCTGTGCATGCTTAACCCTCCTGGTGTTTTTCTCCTCGAGGTATCTCAACATTAGCAAAATTTACCAGATCTTGATGGACGAGATATCTCGTCATTAGCAAAATTGGTCAGATCTTGGTTGACGAGATATCTCGTCGAAACCACTTGGAGGGCTAACTCAAAACGCATCCTCAGCAAGTAAAGTAGCTTGTACAACGACAAAATACGAGCATTGAAAAGCAAAGTGAAGCATTGAAAACTAAAATTATTATAAGGTAAAAGAATACGGTAATAATAGTTAATGAAATTAGTTCTACAGCTGCACTGAAGATAATTATTGACACCTTCTTAGCACTCAAGAAAATCATTGAGGACTTACTTGAGATGGTACCGACGCATTCATCGTTGTTTCATAGTCTGGGGGTAAATCCTTGTCATCTTTAGTCTTTGTATCTTGGACATCACCTTCCAGACACGAACCTGCCTCCTTGGTCATTTCAGTGTCTAAAGAAGATGTGAATTTAGAGTTCTTTTTCCAGAAACGGGAGAAGAAACCTCTACCTCTCTTTCTGGGACTGGACTCTTTGTGGTGATTAGTCTCTTTCAATTCCGGATTCAATTGCTCACATTCCGACTTCACCAGCTCTTCCTTAGATACGGTGCTTGAAAGATGGCGTCGGTGCTTCTCGGATGTGCCAGTACGAGTGCGACACGTGCGAGGGGGTGGTACATCCTTTTCTGTGGACTTTTTGTGTTCCATTTTTATCCTCTCGAAAGTTCCAAGCCTAGGAAACTTCTTTTTAGGCGTGTGCTTAACTTCAGACGATTCCTCAGTATCATTAGTCTGGACAAGCTTATCGTTGGTTTTGGGGGTGTTTGGTGCACTTTGGACAGCCTGAGCTGGTGCATTTGTGGTCTCAGAAAGATCTTTTGGAGTGGGTTTGTCAGTTGGTAAGTCATCTGCATCTGTGGTTTCGATTACGTATATGATGTTCGGTGCTCCAGAATGATACTCTTCCACGCAATCGATGAAAGGTATCGAATCGTTGAAGTCATTCCCAAACGATTTGGATCTCACGACGCCTGGTTTTTTGGAGCCTCTTTTGGCAACGCCTTCGTTGAGCGAGAAATAGCTCCCGTCTTTTACTTTCTTTTCAAGCTTGAAGCTCTTCAGTGCAGATTTGCAGCTGATGCTGTTCAGCCCACCGTCATCGAAAGGTTTTGGGTTGTGACTGGATTTATGAATGTTGGAAGCGTCAGAGGCATCTGCATACTTTGGTCCGCTGACATACTTGAGTGTAGCTGGTGGTCCACTGGCAAGGGTTACGAATGAGGACTCTTCGTATTTTGAGCTCCGCTTCGGCAAAACACCCTGAAGGTAAAGTGTAATTGAATAATACGATAATATAATTTATTTAGCAATTAGTTTAAAAGGTAATACGTGGAATAAAGTTACCATAATGTAATCCATTTAGCTATTAGTTTAGATGTTAATAAGTACATTAACGTTTAAAATAGTAAATTAAAGTTTATAGAAAAATTGCGATTGACTATCAGAATATTTAGATCAACTAAAAAGTAATTTTAAGAAACTGACCTTTTTAACTACTAGTTAAGCACAATATAATTCTAATTTCATGCTATTAGCATATATAAAGTAAACAAGCATTGATAGAAAATTACGGATTTAACAATGGAATTTTTTAACTTTACAGCAAGTTATGAGCAGATTTTTTAAACATTAGTTTTAACGCAAAAGTAATGTTAATTTTCATAAGTATTAATCCTATGAGCATCACGAAATATTCGAATAGAATGGCAATGCTTTAATTCCACAGCACACGTAATGACTGAATCAACCACATTGATTGGTTGAAAGAATCCTAGGAAAGATTATACAGTTCAGGCATTGATTGGTACTTGAATTAACCTCGCACTCGAGCAGCACAATGGGCTATTGGCGACCGTCCGGAATCAATCCCGAAGGGAAAGATTCGAAGAAAACATCTCATAATTTTGAACCACTGTCAGATGACGAGGTCAACATCTGACCTGGCACTCCACTCTCCAAACTTCCACACCAAGCCAACATGAAAGCATTTGAAGCCACGACAGATTTAATATGCCCCTGCCCCACTCACGACGGTCTTTGGTTGCATTTAGTTTCGAACTAACAACCTTCTGGTTGCTAATCCAGTACTCTAACCAACTGGGCTACCGCAGCCAAATTATTCTGCCCAAAAATGTCAAAACTGATTAGAAGTCATACACTTCAAATAAGTACATGGAATACGATTTGTTGCACATATATGCACCAATGCATGATACACATTTATGAAACAAGTAATACATATCAAAACAACAAATTATAACCAATCATATCAGTTTTACCCTAAAAACTAAAGACTGCTTAGGATGAACAAAGCTTGCTTTTCCAGAGCCTAATGCTTCTATAGTGAACAGTGAAAGCTGATACGTGAGTATTGTCTGCCAAAGAAGCTTTACTCCTGCGCACGAAGCTCGGAGAATCCATGTAGTCCATTGATTTCGGTGTCCTGTCGATTTATGTAGATTCTATAAGACAGAAATTTAATCACACATTCTGTTTAATATCCCTTGGTAAACTTAAACAAAGCATTCAAGCAACTCATTTCATTTAAAATATGTAAAACTTTCGTTACACACATGTCCCAAAATTAATTAATTCAAGATTAATCCCGTGGTAAGTACTTGCACCAAAGTACCTCAAATAGCCAATGATATTCCATAAGCTATGTGGAATAAAATAAGAACAACCACATCCGGGCTACTGGGAACTAAAGAAATGAAAAAATCTTAGGGGACCCATTGCATGTTATGCTTACTGTGAAAAAAAAACATTTTTTCCTCTGTTAAAAGCAACTTCATAGAAAATGTGCTGGCCTCTGATCCTATTACCATCGACCTTCTAATGAAACAGATGGATCATGTGGGTGATCGCTGGCGTAAGAATTCTGAAGGGTAAATCACAAATCGACTTAGTCAATTGGTTATGGAAGCGCAGACTGGTGTTATCAATCACGGTGGATAATCACTTCAACCAATCAATAATTTAGGATTCATGCTTTTACACACAACCAAGTGACAGATCTTCAAACCGAGCAACTGGAAGAAATAACACGAAGCTGCGGGCACATGCTCCGTCTATTTCATTTTAAGGTCGATGTCTAATACAGGCATCACAACATGCTTTCCACAAGGCTGTAAGAGAGTTTCCGTTGGAAGGCATCCCATTTTTACTCTAGTACACATCCTTGCTGTTGTGTGATCGTTGACGGTGTTGTGTGGGCTGCAGTGCAAAGTTCGAGATCATTCCAAGCATTCTCTATTGGATTGAAATCAGGTGACAACGCCTTATTCGAATTCGGCATTACACTTAATTTTTGGACATGTGTGTACCTCTAGAATTCAATTACCATTATGTGCACTTCAAGAACATAAAGAGACCCCGTAGAAGTGACATAGCCTATTATAAAGCGAAGTACTCTATACAAAATGACTTTGGGATTGATCCCGGACCGTCACCAGTAGCCCATTGTGTTGCTTCAGTGTGACGTTAATTAAAATACCTACCTATACAAGATGAAATAAATATTTCACCATAGAATATCCAACAGACAAGAAAAATTTAAATTTTTAACTGTGAATGGTATCAATATACCCTCGAAAAAAATAAATCCTATGTACACATTCCGAATCATTCATAAAATTGAAAGCATCAACTTCAAATTAAACTGAATAAAAGGTGAAGTGAAAATAATGTTTTCTGAAGGAAATAGAAGACCTATTTTAGAGATTTGGTGTATTTATAATAGCAATGAATAAAAATGGTGTTAAAATATTTTGTGAATCTGGTTCTCTCTCTTTGGTATCTTATTACTTTAAGACATATTTTTACGTATAGGAGGTAAATCGAAAGGGTACATAACACACACAATTGTTGGTGAATAAAGAAGCTGAAGCATTACGGAAAGTAGGTAGGTAGCTAGTTAATTAACGTGGCACTGGAGCAACCCAACGGGCTATTCAATAAGGAAGGCTTTATGTATTCCAGTATTATTTGCGTAAAACTTCAAATACAGCTCTTTCAAAAGTTGCTAGTCTTATCACGGATCAAACAAAATTGAAGAGTGTTACTTATTTAAAGACTCTTTAATGCTTTGACGCCAATGAATACTTTGGGGTAAGGTTCTTAAAATATGAAAAAGAAGCTGGTTTAAAGTTAATAAGATATAAAAAGAAATGTGCATAATTTTTTATTGATCTTTACTGTTTTGTACGCGAAATTACTTCGGCCACCTATAGCAAGTGACAGCTTCCCACCGTTAAAAGATGAATTTAACTCTCCTGGTGGTTGTCTCGACGAGGTATCTTGTCTTTAGCAAAACTGACCAGATCTTGAAAGACGAGACATCTCGTTATTTGAAGAAAACTGACATGATCTTGATCTTGTCATCATCAAAATACGGGCAATATCTTGATGACGAGATATCTCGTCATTAGCAAAATTGGTCACATCTTGATAGTCAATATATCTCCTCTTAACCGCTTGGAGGGTTAAAACATCAGATAATACGTTACAGGGAAGAAAGTTGATCACCTGCTCACCAAAGAACCACTGATATAGTAGATTAAATTGGTTTCGATAAATTTTTATTAAAATCATGACTGTTTTTTCATACAAAAAGTAGACACATTGAAAGATATAGAAGGTAAACATACATGCTTTACTCTATATGAAGAACATCATTTCTACGTATTTTATTGCGATGGATAAATATGCACACAATATGTCTAGGAATCTTGCTTAAAGGAGATGAATATAATGTTGTGTGACTTTCTTTTAAGCATTGTCTATTCAAAGAAAAAATAAATAAATGTCATAGCAAGAGCCACAACGATCAAATGTTTCAGAAAATATTCTCTTCAATGTTCATTAATGCTGTTGGCAACCCTAGGGCAGTAATGCTGTTGTAACTTGAACCGTAATCAGTTATAGTGCCCAAGAATCCATGTAGAACTATACTAACTTTGTTCAGCTTCCACTTCTTTCGTATCCCAATGTAATAAAAAAGCAAATTACACTAAGTCATTGAGTCTGAAAAAAAAAAGTTTTGGGGTAATGGCAGTTTGGTCCTTAAAAGTATCTTCATGTATGGTTCCAATGCAATTCAGGCTGATCAGCTTAAACGTAAATATGTTTTATTTAAACATAAGGATAAAAGAAGGATAAGGTTGAAATATGGTTGAATACCAAGAATAAATTTTCTCGATAGTAACAGGTAGGAACCATAGAGGAAATGTAAAAGTAGAGTAAGCAATGTTAATCTTTTTATGTGCCCAAGATTATGCGACCAAATCTAGTAGTAACATGACCCTTAGACTATTTTCATCAGCTGGTTGGAACCCAACATTCATCTGATTGGTCCAATGACGGGAGAGGACGACTACCCATTGATTCATCTTCTGATTGGTCCGCGCGATATAACAGTAGATTTTGGCAATTTCACCAATTTTGTTGTCACTATCGAAATGCGCTTTTAAACGCCTACCCTGTCATTAGATATTATATCGCCAAACGAGGCGATAAGACGTCAAATCAGTCAACCGAGTCACTTTTTCATTTAGCAATCACGTAACTACTAGTCGACATGTTGGACACAATTGTTGAAGCTCCTCTCAGAAAGAATGCTCAGTGTACTTATATCTAATGTCTATGGTAGGAACCAGATATTTATGTCAAAGTAATTCTTTTACTGTTCTACTGTTCTCAAATTAATATTCACACTCCTTTTCTAGAAACATTTTTGAGATTGTTGATATTTGTATGCTATAGAAAAGTCATTCGAATATATACTATTTAGGTTAACGAATGATGACTTGGTGTTTTTTATTATTCAAAATACAGTCACATAGATGGAATTGTTCTATAAAAATAATTTCTCACTGAAAAGATCACTATTCCAAATGAAACAAAATGATGTTTCATGCAGATTATTACACTTGATAATATGAAATCGAACTGATATTAATTATTCAAGTGTACTTTGTCTTTCTGTCTCTCTCTCCTCTCCCTCTCTTGAAATATCAGGTAGAAGAATTTTTTTTAATTAAAGGAGAGAGAGAGAGTTCCTAATTAAAATATCATTATTAATTGAAAGAATATAATTTTCAAGTCTCCATTTTAAATTAAATATTTTAAGCTTTATCGTGAATTAAAAATTATCCTCATAGTACAAAACTTACTATGAGGATATATATATATATGATATTTTTATAAATATCAACAATTTAAAAACAGTTTATGCTGGTTGAATCAACAGTTTCTCTAAAAGAAAAAGTAGCAAAGGCAGGTTTATTCGAAGAACGTTTTCATGAATTTGCATTTCATTCTTACACCATTAAAATGAAACGAGATATGTATTCATTAAACACGAAATTCAATAACGCATTGAATAAATTCTTTTAATAGTTCGTGTTACAATTCTCTTGAGAGATTTGTGATGATGTAAATTTTTACAGGCTCAAAATTATTCCTTATTTCCCATTGTTAGTCGTTACTCGTTTCCGGATTACAGCTTTTGAGCTTGAGTTTATTTTAATTGGACACATGTGCAAACATTCTCCATAAAATAGCTTTATAAGCAATTGCGGATCAAATAATCAACAGGAAAATATTTCCGAAAACTTTGTGAGGATAATAGATACGTTGATGGTTACCTAAAACAGCTAATAAGACGCGCTGTTGCTTCATTTTCTAATTAAAAAATCTCCTCACAGGCTAAAAAAAAACACCAAAAATAAAAAAAAAACGGCTCCTAGGCATACAATAGGCAACAAAATATTCAGCTATTAAAATTTGCTTAGTATTTTTTAAGAGTGATAACGAATATAATTTCTAGTTTAATGGATAATATTGTATAAACAATGTTGTATAAGCAATTTTACTACAAAATATTAAAAACTAGTCTTCCTCTGATGATTTAAATCCTATTCCTCCTTCATACCCAAAAAATATTTTCAAGAACATTCGTATAAGTATAAGCCAAGATCCTTCTTCTAAGCTCGACCTCTGACCTTTTGGCCGGAACTACAAGGGGATAATTGATGGCTATTTTTGCAGGAGCACCCTATGGATAAGCCCCCACTACTCCTAAAATGGACAGTCACTAACATCCGTGCTTACAAACCGGGATTCGAATCCGCAACCTATTGAGTTGCAGACAAGCGCTAGGACCACTATACCAGTTAGGTGGTAGGTATTTTAATTAACGTCACACTGGAGCAACACAACGGGGTATGGTGACGGTCCGGGATCAATCCCCAAGAGAAAGATCCTAGGACAACACCACGTAATTTTGAACCACGGTCATATGAAGAGGTAACATCTGAGCTGGCATCCCACTCTCCAAACCTCCACACCATGCCAACGTGAAGATATGTGAGGCTATGACAGATTTAACGTGCACCAGCCCCCTCTGTCCACTACGGTCTTTGGTTGGATTCGCAATCCTCCAATTGCTAATCCGCTACTCTTCCAACCGTTCTACCACAGCCCCTCCCTAGTTAGGTGCCATAAGCCAATTTATACAATTAACTAAAATCCAATAAAAATCTTGATTAATTGGAAGACAATGGCGATATTGGCTAATACAACGTACAGTACTAGGATCAATGTTATTACCAATCCTCTTGATAATAACATACTTATGCTCTTGGTAAAGCATAACCTAGACCAGGGGTCGGCAACGTGGTGCCCGCGGGCTCCAGGGTGCCCGCGAAGCAATTTTAAAGTGCCCGCGGTTCAAATATCTAAATTCTAAATTTTAGATATTTGAACAACAAACACTCGTATTTGTAATGAATAATTTTAATAAAAATTCTTATTTTATCTTCGCCATTTTAACAATTGTACGAATTGTACAATCAAACTTTTGACAAAACTGAATCTTAGCGACATTTAGATAACACTAAATGACTAGATGAATCAATTTTCGACTACTAGAGACATCTGATTCCGCATATAGTGAGCTATTTTCTGTCCCCACTACCTTCGTATACTCTGTCCAGCCACGGCGTGCTACGCTTTACATTCGTAACCTCTGTTCGACATAAACTTGTCATTTCATGAATTTGTATTTCGAGTTGTAAATATACCTGTGATTGTTTAATTTAATTATTATTTATTTTTATTATTATTGCAGCCGCCATGGAAAAAAGAAATAAGAAGCAGAAGACACATCATTTTAAAGTTGAGTGGGAAGAACAATCTTGTGTCATTTATTATAAAGAAAAAGTGCATGCTAATTGTGCAATTCAAGTGTAGTGATTGCTAAAAAGCGTAACGTGGAGAGACATTTCATCACTGCTCATAAAAATTTTCCAATAAACTCGGAAATTAGAAAGAAAAAAATTTCTGAACTAAAACTCAACTGGACAGCAGAGTTTATTTGCCAGACTAATTTCCCAATCAAGAAAACCCACATCTGCCTCTTTCAAAATTGCTCACTTATTGGCAAAGAAAATCAAACCGTTTGTAGTAGGTGAGATTATTAAAGAAGCCATGTTGTTAACTGCAGAAACATTTTTTGATGACTATAAAAATAAAAACGAAATAATAACGGCAATACATGCCATCCAACTAACAGCGAGAACAGTAACTCGAAGAATCGAAGTGGTGACTACTGACATTGAATCACAGTTGAATAATGATATTCGAAAAAGTGTATTCTTTTCATTGCAAGTGGATGAGTCCCCCGACGTGTTGGACACTTCTCAATTATGTATTATTGCAAAGAAGTTTTCGACGACAATTCTATAAAAGAATTTCTAAAAATTCTACCTTTAAAAGGACGTACAAGAGGCAACGATATTTATTCAACTTTTAAAAAGTATCTAGAGGAAAATAATATACCTTTAGAAAAATTGTCCACAATTACAACTGACGGCGCTCCTGCAATGAAAGGAAGAAATAATGGTTTCATTGCGCTATGTAAGAAAGACCCGATATTTCCAAAATTTGCATCTTATTGCATTATTCACCAAGAAGTGTTATGCTCAAAGGTAATTCCTTTTCAGCATATTATACAATAGTAACAAGAGTGATAAATTCAATAAGAGCAGCGGCAATGCAACACAGATTGTTTAAATTACTTCTACAAGAAGATGGTGCAGAATTTGAATATCCTATAACACACACAGAAGTGAGGTGGCTCAGTAGAGGAAAGGCACTTGAGCGGTTTTTAAATTTATTACCAGATGAAAGAATTTCTATTACCCAGGAATGAAATTTGTTTAGAATAAGAGTAAAAACTTGGTTAATTAAGATTGCCTTTCTGACTGATTCAACGGTAAAATTGAAGGAATTAAATTTGAAAGTACAAGGTAGAAATCATCATATTGCTTCTATGATTGCTTCTATGATTTAGACCAAGTCCAAAAGACCATGATTTACAAGTCGAGTAGCGCCCAACTCCGGTTCATAGTGGAGCTGTCCCACAACGATACACAATCTAAAACATGGAAAGGAGTTCTTAACCCTCCAAGTGGTCTCGACTTGATATCTCACCCATCAAGAACTGGTCACTTTTCTAATGACGCGATATCTCGTCGAGACAAAACTGCCCTATCCAAGGGAATGAAAATCCAAGCAAAAAACAGAAATTGTTCCTTGCCCAGAACAGATGACAGTTTGAATTAGGTTTTTGCATCAGAGACTAGCCACTGCAGGACAGTACGGACGTGAAGATAAACCATCATAAGGGTTAATACTCCTGGTGGTTTTCTGTACGAGGCATCTCGTCATTTGCAAACCTGATCAGATCTTGATGAACGAGATATCTCACCGAAACCACTTGGAGTGTTAACTCATCTAACAAAAGTCATGGATCGTGTGTGCCTGCTCCTGTCTTTTCAGAGCAGTCTGGTGCAGCCCTGAACCTTTAAAATGCAATGACAATCCAGAGCGCTTGGCGAGATACCAAGAATATGGGTGGGGGAACAGACCTTGTTTTTTGGTTTTTCTACTTGTGGAAGCAGTAAATTTCACGGCTGTGAGATCACTAAGTCTTTTTACTAAGATTAACGTGTTTCTATAGACAATTTGCAAATTTTAAATACACGTCAAAGATTTTTAAAAAGATGAATGAAACATTACTCATAAAAAACTCCAACATGTGATGAATTTAGATCTGCACGTTTTAATTTCCTAAACCAATTCTTTACGCTTCGTGTTAGTCAGGAAAGTTGTACCTCTAAATATTTATTTTGTGTTAAAGGTTGATAGGGTGTGTATGTAATATTTGGTACCTTATAATGCTAGAAAACAAAAAGTGCACTTCACAACTGATTGAATGCTGGTACTGTTATACAGAGAGTGTTGTTGAGTATCAGATAATATATTATACGCTGCACACATAATATCCTTTATCCTCCAACAACCAAACTTGGTGGTAGTACTGTCTTGCATAGCAAGGCAGTGTTAATCTTTCTCCTTCACTAATATCAGAAGGAATTTAAGTTTCTAATATATCATGGCTCAATTCT
Organism: Meta bourneti; assembly: GCA_933210815.1. NCBI lineage: Eukaryota > Metazoa > Arthropoda > Arachnida > Araneae > Tetragnathidae > Meta > Meta bourneti. Next base: position 35,601,140 of record OW119929.1, on the reverse strand, counting down.
CAGGAGAATCAACTTAATATTGATGCAAAGATCTCTGAATATTATGAGTCACATATTTCCACACAGCGCATAAAGTCACGTGTCTATCACAACGTGACTAGGAATCTTTACGATTTCTCTGTCATTTGTTCGCACTAGAAGCTTTTGTCATGGGACGACTCATATTTCCACTTGTTTTTACTACACTTACGACGCAATAAATCTTGAATAATCATTTCTAAAAGTTCTTAAATTAGCTGTGTCTCCTTAATTGCGTTCCTGTACCTTAACCTTACATACATATGTGCCTTACATGTATATGTATGGTTTTATTCGTAACTGAATCGTTCACTTAAACCCAGAACGCCTTTAGCTCTATGAGCCTCATGAGATTTCCGATTAGTGTACTATCGCTTTACCCCAAAACACACATGATGACTAAATAACCATATTGATTGGTTGGGAAAATCCTAGAAAGGATTCTATTGGTCAATAAGTCTAGAATTGATTTGAAGACATGTAGGGAAAACTGCAGGTTTCACCGTGGAATGTGTGCATGACCCTCACCTTAAAATTCTCTAGTTTTAAAACTCATTATAAAGATATGTTGACGTTCATCAAAATTTAGTGCAGTAAGTGTGAACGCTTTAATCTCTTCAACTAGATTGAAATGGTTCTAAACCTCTTTGTTGATATAGGTTTTATTAAGCCTTTGATGGGTTCTCAAGCATAATTTCACCTTCATTTCTCCCCTGCGGGATTTCTAATCAATTTTGACCTTGACCAATATAATTTTTCCAAAGGATTCTATTCTAAGAAAATGAGCGATAGATTTTTCAAGGGATTCATTCTAAAGAATGGGACAATATAATCTTTCCAAGGCATTCCATTCCTAGGAAGTGATCAATAGAATCTTTCAAAAAAGGTTCTATTCTGAGGAAACAAGCAATGGAATCTTTCCAAAGAATTATATTCTTTTACTCTAAATAAGGTATGATGGAATCTTTACCAAAGGATTCTATTCTAAAGAAATGTCGGATCTTTTCCTTCCAGACTGATCCTAAACCGTCGCCAATAGCCCAATGTGTTCCTCCAGAGCGACATAAATTCAACTACCTAACTAATTTTTTACTCTAATGATTTCTCTGTACAGAATTCCAAATTTAACGCATGTGCTTGTTAGCACGTGATCGAAAATTAAATTTTCGTGGTGTTGAATTATATTTAAACTATTTATATCTGAGGAATTCTCGTCTTCTTGTGAAAAATTGGTCTTCTTTTCCATACTGTTTGAAGTTTCGTGTGCCATTTTATATTTACTCATTGTTGGGACAGACCTAGAGGAAATATAAGAGTAGAGTGAGCAATTGTAACCTTTTTATGTGCCAGGATCATGCGACCCAAACTAGTAGTGACGTGACCCTTAAATTGCCTTCGTTTGCAAGGTGGAACCTAGCATTCATCACCTGATTTGTCCACAGGCAGAAGACGGCCATCTCTTGATTCATCATCTGAGTGGTCCTCGCGAAATAACAATAGATTTAGGTGATTTTACCACTTTTGTCGTCACTCTATCGAAATGCGCATTCACACATTTACTCCGTCATAAGATGCTACATCGCCAAAAAAGGCAATAAAATGCCAGATTGGCCTATCAAGTCAGTTCCCCTCTCACCCTCTCTTCTCACCAAGTTCTTCTCAATAGCAATACTTAGTCTACTTATATTTCACGTCTATGGGATAGACAGATGCGTCTTCAAAGTACAATTTCTGAATTCTCAGTTCTTTGAAAAAATACATTAGTGTTTTCCAACCACAATAGTAAACAGGGAAGAAAGACGCAAACAACCTCTTTCAGACTATGTGTATTTTCCCAAAACAATGAAATTGAGAGGAGCATTCTACAGAAGTGTGCCTAGACTTCTTGATTTAAAAAATTAGGAAGACTACCAAGGGTACCTTTACGAAAGATAAAGCCTCTCTGAGATCGTGCCCTTGTTTACTGAAAATAACGCGGCTCTTTCAGTGAGAAAACAATCTTTTGTGTAAATACACTAAAGCTTGGAAAATTGAAGTCTGTTTAGACAGTCTGTTCATAGACTAAATAATTATATAGCAATGTCTCCAAATGCTAACATATTCATTATAATTAAATAGTTAAATGGTCTTTGTTTCGGTATATGCTTTTCATGGCATCTAAACAAAGAAGATTGAGATCGAAAGGAAAGAAATGAAGCAATCAATGCTTCAGAAATGGAAAAACCCAGTTTGCATGCAATAATAGTTGGAAAATTACTGCAAAAATAGAGCCTAAAAAATTCTTGAGTCTCGACAGCAAAGAAAACTGAAAGTAGTTGATAATAAACGATAAGGACTTAAATTTCTTCGATTGGGGTATACCTGATACCATGAAGGACTGAATTTAGGGCTTCGAAATGGCTGTATCGAAAGTTTTCGAGTTTTGGCATATTAAGCTATCTCAATTAGCTTTGTGAAGCTTAATAAGTAAGGTTTTTGAGGGTGACTGAGTTTCTCTTATGTTATAGACGTATATTTTAAAGTCTAAGAGCTTAAAACATACTTTTTCTAAACCTTATGCTAAGTAGGAAGACAAGTCAGCCAGTTTGACATTTGGTGAAGTTATGTAGAAAATATTTCAGTCAAAGGCTGGTATCTTCATATAAAGTGAAATCAAGATTAATAATGATGAAGATTTTCTTAACGAAAAGTCTTTTATTAAAAGCTTTGATAATGTAATTAATGTAGAAAGGTATATAAAGTGTATGTATTAAACGTTCAAAGAAGAGTCAAGTATAAATATAAAGATAGTTTTTTACTAAGAGAAAATCTAGAAGCGAGTGTAGTGAAATTGGAAGAAAATACAGAACTTAAATATTAAAATTCAGGTTGTAATAAAATTCGCTGAAGCAATTCAAAAGTATTTCTTGGACAATGGAGATTCTGATGAACTTATTTTGATAAACTTTTTTATCAGATACTCATTATATAAAATATTATACGTCTACAAACTCTACTTACTCTATCTGTAAATCATATTTCAATTTTTGTGTGCAGAGGATATGACTTTTCATGCCTTACAATTAGTAAATCAGAATCAATTAAATAACATTCTTTGATTTCCTTTAGTAACACATATTGAATGTTTTTGGTAAAAATGTTTCCTTGAGTTCATATACATTTAAAATTAGTATATTTTATTTATTTCCACTCACCACTTGCTAAAATAAAGGGGATTTGGAAAGGTACAATTCTCTGAAGAAAGACTATGAAATCATAACCTCAGATGAGAACCAACAGGAATATACTTATAGATACTTATTTTTAAAATGGATGTTGCAAGATTGGACATTTAAAAAGAGAGCCTTTTGAAAGCTCAATAATTGAAAATCTACAATCACATAAATGAAAAATTGATTATTATAATTCATAACGTTTATTACGAAAAATAAAATTCTAAACTAGTGAAGATCAGAGTAAACTTATTGAAGACTGATTCATAATTAGAGTGAAAACTATGTATTTCTTGTTCCTCTACTTTCTTAATACTCAGAAAAACTTATTTTGCTACCGATATTTATTTCAAATTATTCAACAAATATTGTGCAAATGTTCCTAAAGTGTCGATACTTAATATTTGATTTGAAAAAATTCCATACTCAAATAATCAAAAGAACCAATGGCAATATTTCATAAATATTATTCATCTAATCCATGCGATAACAATTATCAAAAACATGATTCTAATGATTTTACTTTGAGTAAAAATAATTTGATAGTTACTATGTTGCATGCATACCCAACAACCAAATTCTTTTTGTGCAAAATAAAATTTGTAATAAAATTGGCATTTTGATGCATTGTCGAAAACTGGTTTGATAGCCAGCAATATCTGAAAATTTAATATTTCACTTTACTATAGTGTAAAAACAAATTTCACTTCGCATTCTACAGCAGATATGTAGTATTCTCTCTCTAAGAGGGTAACGAACTCATTAGCTATATCAATTGTGGGCTTTTCACTGCCTCTTTGAATCAACTAAGGTTTATGAATCCTCTGAGTGAGATAATAATTTTAGGCAGTTCCAATGCGAGAAATAATGACCAGCTGCCCTATCAGGCTCACGCCTCGGTAGTAATGCAAATTGTTTCGGGCTTTATCTTCACGGCTGTCATAAAACGATGGACACTGTTTAACGTAAGTGTCTTGTTATGTGCGATAGCAATCTGTGAGGAGTTGGTGATTCCGCGAAAAGGTCATAGAACCGTTAAGTAAAGAGTTATTCGGTTGTCGTATTTTTCAAATGGAGCATGTATTATCTTCAGTTACTATCACCCTCACTACATAAATAGTTAAGGAAAGTATACCTGCCAGCTTCCAGGAGAAAAAAAAATCCTGAAGATTTTTATCTATAAAAACCAATGCAGGGAAGTTTAAAACGAACAAACAAATTGAAATATTACTACCAATTAAGAATTTCTTTCACAATATGAGTGAAATCCCTTTTCCCAAAGTCGACTTGCCCAAAGCAAATTTTTCTGGCAATCCGATAACTAATCCCAATGCTGATCTGAGTACATAAAAAGGTTACCATGCTCACTCTACATTTATATTTCCTCTATGGTAGCAGTGGCTCACCCACTGATGCTCCTTTGCTAGTAGCCCTCAGTTCTCTTGTAGTGCTGAAGGCTGAGAGGTCAGTGATAGGGTATTATAACAAAACATAAAGGTTATTAAACTGTCAAACCTTTTTTACTTGTTAAGCAGAAAGTACGAAACATTAAAAAATTAACAGAAATATTATATTTTTATATATTTGTCGGGACGTATACTGGTGAAACGAGTCTAATTTATCTTGGAGACGAAACCTCACTCTATTCACTTTTTGGATCAATAGAATATCAGTTCGATTGCATTAAATAGTTGTAAATAAGCTTTTAGGTTGTATACGTGGAGACGAACGCTTATTAAAAAATTAAACATTTATTAAGGAAACTAAAGATTATAGAAAATTATAAAAAGCACATCGTTTAATCTCTCTCTTTCACTCCGTCACCCCATTCTTATAAATTCCAAATTAATTTTTTCATCACATTCCATACCATGGTTACAGTTTGCACGTGCATAGTTAAAAATTACATTCACAATATCATCGTTTGCGAGTGCATAATTAAAATTATCTTTACTAATATTATAGTTTTGCACTTGCTTAATAAATATAATAGCGTTTACAAATATGTACCTCAAAACCAGACGAACGTAAGTCACATTATGCCAACTTTTCAGGAGAACATAAAAACTGAACAGAAGGATCTCGGTGCCTGGCTACAAAGCTAGTATTTGAATTAGCCTGCAAAAATTGATTGTTAACAATAAAAATATACATGCTTTATCCATTGTTGGTTAATTTTTATGTATTTATAGCTTATTAAGACAGGACTGGACTTACGTTATTGTGGTTCTACATCAAAAACCTGTTTTATAGGACTTTGGTAGCACATTAAAAAGGTGTTTCAAGTAAACTACACGAGCAATCATAGTAACAATGTCTTCAATACTATCAAAAACATAAAGTACAAAATATTTAATATTGTATAAACTATATACTATTGTATAAAAATATATAATATTGTACAGATTGAGTGTTGTAATGTTGTAAATGGCTTAAAAGCTACAGACTAAGCAAAAACATTACTCTAGAGCGGTTGAGTCATCCTCAGGAAAGTTTCCTCCTTCTCTCCATATGGAAGGTTTTCAAAGGGTCTATACTCTTCAGAAACCCACTGCATTAAATTCAAGAGGTTTCTCATTACTTTACTTCTCATTACTTATCTTCTTTTTGGTTACTCTCAATTTTAGGATCGTCGCTGGCATAACAACCCTTTGTTCTTTTTGATTTCTTTCAAATTCAACAGTTTAAAAGGTATCATCTGCGAAACTGGTCTTATAGTTCAACTTGCTGTCTCCTTTGCGAAGCTGTAACCACACTGCATTGGATATCAAAAATGGTTCTTTGTCTGTATTTTTCTTCCTTGAAACAAATGGAACTTTTTTACTCTTCAAGTAGAGAAAATTAAGAAAGTCTTCAAGGCACATCCTTCTCACAACAAAGGGGTTCTTTTTTTGAACATGAAGCAATACAATTGGTCCAATCATTTGTGGTAAAAATAGTGTGGTTTTTAGTTGCTTTTTCGCTCTCTCTATCACACTATGCTTGCCATCTTCTTCCATGTGGGTGTGTCCAGCAAGTAGGAACTTCTGGTTACCTTCTTTTAGAGTAGAAACTTTTTCCAACAGCCATAGGTACATGAACATCATATTAATATTCCTGATTTGCAATTATCTATCCACACTATTAAGTTTTCAGTAGGCCTATCAGGATTTCGAGCTCTTCATTCGCCCATGTGAATAAACATGATGCTTTTTCGTTACTTTCTCGACCGGCTGTAACTTCATCCCAGATCATACACCAAGTTTTGTCAACGGTTGTGTCATAAATTGTACCTTTAATGTCCAGAGTTTTCTTGAGCAAAAACTTTGGGAGTTCTTCAAATCTGGCGTTGGAAGACATTTTTGGAGATCAGAGATAACGACTCTCAAACCTTGATTAGCACGGCCTTTCAGTTTATCTTCCCTTTTTAATCATACCTACGTGAATTCTTCTAGGTGGTTTTCTTTTGTAATTTAAGTTCATTGAGTTTTTCATCTTTTTTTTTTAATTTTTAATTTTGCAGTCTAGTTTGTCGCAAACATCACAAGTGTCATTATCTGCTGAGTGGAAAGACAAGTTGAAATCTCCATTGAAAACTTTGGAATAAACCCACTTTTCTCTGGTTTAATTTTTTCTTTTTCGTACTCATCTACATACAGTGAGTACATTATGGAAATGTTCAGGTGATTGCCCAAATATTTATGTTTGGATCTTTCCCTGCTGTAGGAGCTTTCATGCACCGGAAACTTTGAAATATGGTTATTGATCCGTTCTAAGCTATTAATCGGTAATTTATTTTCTCGAGTATGTTTTCCCCTAAGGTCTGGTTTTACCAAACCAGACTCACTGGCCGTTTTAAAGCAACTCTCATGAAGGTTTCAGAAATAGAAAGCGTATTAGGAAAAACGTTTGGCAAATGACTTCCTCCTTATTATTAAAGTTAAAAATAAATGTATGGCTCTCTGTTTTGTTTCTTGTGCCGTCTCTTCTCCGTTGTCTAACAGCAGGCTTAGTGTTTATACATGAAAGTACAAACTGCCTTGTTGAGTGGATGGACTTAGGTTTGTCTGGCTCAAAGGTTTGGACTTACGCTCTTATAACCCTAGTAAATCATAAAAAGATAATATTTTACAGACTTCCGTTGTTATGGCTTGATGCAAAATCAGATTCTACACGCAAAACTATAATAACCTGAAAATCTTCATTTTTGGACTTACGCTCGTCTGGTTCTGAGATACAGAAATATGCTAGTAGCAGTTGCACGCGTACAACTGCTACTCGCATATTTAAAATTAAATACTAGCATATTATAAAAATTAAATTCACGAATCGATTGCACGCGCTCACAATCTTAATCCACCAAATAGTCATTTCACCAATTAAAACTATAATACATCCAAATCAATGGAGGACAGCGGTAGCCCGGTTCGAAGAGTAACGGATTAGCAACCGGAGAGTTGCGAGTTCGAATCCAACCAAAAACCGTCCTGTACGAACGGGGTTGCTGCTCGTGAAATCTGTCATGGCTTCAAATATCCCTCACGTTGGCATAATGTGAAATTTGGAGGGTGGGATGCCAGCTGAGGTGTTGACCTCGTCATCTGACAATGGTTCAAAATTACGCGGTATTGTCCTCGGGTCTTTCCCTTCGGGTTTGATCCCGGACCGTCGCCAATAACCCGATGAGTTGCTCCAGTGAGGCATTATTTAAATACCTACCTATCAAATCAGTGGGTAATAAAATCATATCGGAATGATCTTACTTGTTTTTTGCTTTTGGAAGGTGCGAACTCGTAATAGTTATTATTCTGTAAAATGTTGAGACGTCGTTGGGTTGAACCGATCAATCTCTTAAAAAGGTAGGTAAGTAGTTAATTAACGTCGCACTAGAGCAATACAATGGGCTATTGGCGACGGTCCGGGATCCAGGGGAAAGATCCAAGGACAACGCCTCGTAATTTTGAACCACGATCAGATGACGATAACAATACCTGAGCAGGCACCCCACTCTCCAAACTGCCACACCGCCTATGTGAAAACATTTGAGGCCTGGACAGATTCAATGTTCGAAACTCGTAACCCTCCGGTTGCAAATCCGTTTCTCTTCCAACTGGGCTACCGCGGCCAGCTCTAAAAATAGAATTATTCAGAGAAAATATTCAAATGCACTAAGCAATATATCTTTTTGATATCCAACTTCTTGAGCAATATTAAATTTCAACTAAAATAAAATCCTCCTTCAAAGCATATTCTGATTTTACATGTCTACAAATATTTTTCATAATACTCGAACTCTAAAGAATCTATTTCAATACGAAATGTACAATGTTAAAACTCCATGTTAAGCTCAATTGCAGTTTACGCTTGAAAAATTAAATCTAAAGAAGGCCTATCCTAAATTCTCCTGACATAAAACGTAAATTATCTATTTCGGTGTATTTCATTGTCTGTTTTGAATGAAATATGTATATCAAAAGTCCCAAATAAGCTTCGGATGTATTTATTAAGACTTTTTGACAGTTGAGTGGGAGTAAGAAAAAGAAGTCTACAAGAAAATTTACGTGAGTGACACTGAAAATAGCTCAAAATAGCTCTCGGTTTCAAAGGATCGAAAACTTACAAGATTGCTTAGAATCTCTCCCGTGTTTTCCTAGAATCCTATTTTGTGTAATGCTTAAAAAAGGCCGAGATGAAAATGCTTTACAAATCCTAAATGAAATTCAACCATTTCTCCATTTTTGTAAGATCTTTATGAATTGGATTTACCTTTTTCTACTCATGCCGTTAAAAAATACGTTTACAATTGAGTACATTCTATTTTCGCGAACTACCTTTTTCTAGAATGCAGTATAAGACTTAAGTTTCTCACCACATAAATAGGATACAGAACAAGAAAAGAATAAAATGCTATAAATGATTGAAGTCTAATGGAAAATGCCATTATACTCGTACAATCGAAAGGTCGTCAGGGCACATATTGCTTTAAAATGCTGTACTCTATGTTGTGTAAGCAATTCATTCACAATTGTATTAAAAATGGATAGTTATTTTCTGTCGATAGAATTAAAGAAAATAACCACAACTTGGGACTTAGTATTGTAATGCTTAAGTCTCCAAGTGGTTTTGACGAGCTATCTCGTTCAACAAGATCTGACCAATTTCGCAAATGACAAAATATCTCATCGTCAAACTGTTACTACCGATTTTTTTATGACGACGAGCTCAAGATGTGTTCAGTTTTTTCTAATGACGAGATATCTCGTCCATCAAGATCTGACCAATTTCGCAAATGACAAAATATCTCATCGTCAAACTGTTACTACCGATTTTTTTATGATGACGAGCTCAAGATGTGTTCAGTTTTTTCTAATGACGAGATATCTCGTCCATCAAGATCTGACCAATTTCGCAAATGACGAAATATCTCGTCGTCAAACTGTTACCGATTATTTTATGATGACGAGATCAAGATCTGGTGAGATCTTTTTCTAATGACGAGATATCTCGTCCGTCAAGATCTGATCATTTTTGTTAATGACGAGAAACCCCGTCAAAACAACCACCAGGAGGATTAATAATAAACACAATTTGAATAATTTAGTAGTTTTTACAAACATCTTATTTAATAATTCAAGTAGGAAGTTTGAGTATTTAAATGTAACTTACTTCGAGAGCAAATAATATTCTGAATTCGGAATCTGTAAGAAATGAAATTATTAATCCATCAGTTTTATAAAATTTTTCATGCGTATGTATTTTTTACTCCGAATTACAAACCATAGGGGAAAAGCATGTTTCCTAATCTTGATTTTGCTTCCGACGTTTTTATAATTCACTCATTTCTTTGTTTTAAAATTAATTTTGATTAAAATTTCTCAAAAGGTTTATTCTCCCAAAATAGAGATGATTACTTTGGTTTAAATTTAATTTTATTGGTTTTAATTTAATTATTCAGTCTTCATAGTTTCGGTAATCTTAAGTAAAGCTAAGAGAATGTATCAAAAAACAATTTGGATCACCATTTTTCTTTGTTATACGATACATTTTCTATTTCGTCAAGCTAAGCTAAGCAATGTGAAGCACATGGACAAACACTAGGAAATTTTAATGACACAGGAAAGATAGAAATACGCCACAGGAGGAATCGAACCTGACAAGAATTGACGCAACTTGCTCTTCTATTTTCTTAAGGGGACATTGGATATTCAAATTCAACAAAATCGATGGAAAATCTTTTTTTTTTTATGTTAGCGTTAAAAATACATTGATATCAAACTCTGCTGATAGCAAAAATATTTTTCCAATTACGATAATGCTTGACGGAATTACCTATACAACAACATAAAATATGCAGTAAATATAAAATGTCAACTACAAGGACACGTTTTCTCCGATTCAGATTGTTTGACATTCTTCTGGTTTCCGAAATGTTCTTACGCGAAATTGTTTTTGATTAATCCTTGTAATCTATTGTATGTATCTTCAAGCTTCCAAATTTTGAAATTTTGGTTTAAAATGTTACTTAACCTAGGCTTTATCGCAATTTCTTAGGTGTTTTTGTACGAAATTTATTTTTCAATTACAATTGACCTTTATAATTGAGCGATACACTTACCAAATGAAAATAATTTGATTTATGTGGTTGCAAACTATTATGTGAATTAAAAGTTTGACAATACATGCAAAATTAAGGCTCGTGAGGTCTATCAATTTTTACTAATTTATCAAAAAATTTTGACCACGTTTTACGGAATAACTTCCGCATAACTTAATATTTTGGGATAAAATTTTATACCAAGGCTTTTCAGTGAAAGACGGTCTGCAATTTTTATATCAATAGGATAATAACTGCAAAAGTTTGTTCTGAAAGTCCACTGTTCCCTTAAATTCCCCTGTTATATATGACACACGACTAGACACTTCCATAAACTCCCCTTGCCCTTTGATTCATTTAGACAGTTCTAAACCCTTAACCATGTAACTGATTAGGCGTTCAATATTTACTCAAGTAAGCGAATTCTTGAATTTAATCTCCTTATTGGCTGATTGGTTCTGAATCACGCTAATTGCATTATCATCATACGATAGATTCAGAAGGAAAGTAGATACCTTTCATAAGTCAGAGATTTTAACTAATCGGTTTTACCTCTAAATTATTTCGCCTTACGTTATTTGAAGATTTATAATCTAGTTGTTGAATATTTTGACAAAACTAGTTATTTGGGGCATATTTTTATTAATAGTTCTGCAATTTAGTACCTCATTATTTTTTTGCAATCACGTGCAGTATATTTTCTATAATTTAGTACCTTGTTTTCTGAAATTTAGTGCCTTATTTTTCTAGAATTTAGAACCTTGTGTTTTCTATAGTTTAGTACTTTCTTTATCTACAATTTAGGTACCTTATTTTTCTATAACTTAGTACTTTATTTTTGCAATAATTTGGTATCTTATTTTTTTTGTAGTGTAGTACCCTATAAATACTTTATATCTGTCTTTTGGAACCCATGAAACGACGTGAAATTGAGTCGTTGGAACTAAGTTACGCATCCCAATGCTTGTATTGTATTAGTTAATTCATCACTCCTATTTAAAAATGTAAATTTTCTTTAAAAGCAAGCTTTATTGCAAATTAGAACAGGGAGTTTGATATGTTTATGCAGTCTATTCTAATGTTAAAGTGAAAGATGAAAACACTTTCCAAACTGGAAGTCAGTCTAAAAGTCATCAAAAAGTACAAATACAGATAAAAAGCAATGTGATAAAACTAATCTGTAGCTTTTAGGTTGAACAAAACGCTCTTCCCCACCAAAATAAACGACTCAATATCCGACTTCCGACCAAAATAAACGAATAAATATCAGGACCAAAATAAACGACTTGAAAAAAGTACTGTGATGCGGCTTTCTGCAGAAGGCAGTCTAGTCACATAGTTTTGAACGAGTCTATTAGTTAAATTAAGGGACTGGTGATATTGCAACAAAAAAAAACGCTTCCACAACTGCAGATTCTGGTTCTACGTTTATCTTTCGATGCCGAAAACGTTAGTGGTGATAACGAGTTGGTAGGGGAGAAACATCCACGGTGATCATCATTCATGCCTTTCGTGCAGTGGCCTTCAGCCTAAGGCTCTTTCGGGCCATTAAGGTCATTACCAATGCGGGAAGAGTCCACAAGGAGTTGGGCCGTTGTAGCGTGGTAGAATTGCGGATTAACAACCGGAGGATCGCGGCTTCAAAACTCGATCCAAACAAAGTAAGTCTTGTACGGGGGTTAAATCTGCCGTGGATTCAAATGTTCTCATGTTGGCAAGGTGTGGAAGTTTAGAAAGTGGGGTGCCAGCTCAGGTGTTGACCACGTCATCTGACAGTGGTTCAAAATTACGAGACATTGTCATCATATCTTTCCCTTCGGGTTCGATCCCAGACGGCCACCAATAGCCCGTTTCTGCTCCAGTGCGACGCGACCTACCCAACGCGCTTTAATTAATTACTAACAGCTACTACCTACCTAACCTATTCAAAAATCGACTGACCCAAAGTCAAATACCTTCTCATCAGTAGCAGTTTTTTTTATACTGCGGTTCCAACGAGATGGCATTTGAGCCACGTGGTTTTGAATTAGTCTATTTTATAGTTAGGGGGCACGATAAACGCAAACAATGCCTTCCCACGATTGGCGTCTTTGGCGTGGATTATGGTTTCGAATTCATTCATAGGTGTCGGATGCGCTATCGGGGATTATGAGGTGACGAAATAAATAATCACCTCTGGTGAGTGGTTATACTTTATTTTGAATATGGCATTCCTTTTCGCTTACACCCTTTGCAATCCACTCTTTTATTTGATGAATGATTGATACATTTTAATGAATCTGAAGTCTAAACATTTAATGTGACAAAGTTTTATTGTAAAAATAAAACGAATTATCTACTATACGACATATTTTATTAAAAATGTAAATATTATCTGTATATTATAAAATGACATTACATTTCGATAGCATTTGAATTGAGAATTACAGCGCTTACCGCAGTTTTTAACATCAAAGGTTGCTTGGTAGATAGATCTCAGCATCACTGGTTCATCCAATACCAAAAGAACACCTTGTTCTGTTCTTCGTGCGATTATTAAACAATCCGACAACAAAAGACACCAGTACTGCAAAAATAATTATTTACTTTATGAATTGGAAAATGTTTTTAATGATTTATTACCATACATCTTCTAATGAAATAGGTGGAGCATGTTCACGCAGCTTCATGATATTTCTTCCGATCGCTCGGCTTGGAGACCTTCCGATGGAGGTCAAGTGGAATAGCAGAAAGCATGAATCCTTAAACAAGACTGATTGTTGAGAGAGATGAAAACACTTTGCACTTGATTGTCAACAGGCCCAAGTCCTTTCCGAAGCCCACGTGACTAAAACTTCTGAGATCTTACAATAGCGACTCCACCAACATGCTCCACCTATTTCATTAGAAGGTCGATGTTGATTAGAGTGAGGCTTGTCATTGTAAGAAGGTTTTTATTTTACAGACGTCAATTACTTTAGTTCCATGACAGGCAAATCAGAACAACAATAAAAACGAGTTGCAAGTTGCGAGATATAAGTGAAACACATGAACACTCAAACGTATTTATTTTTCAAGATGCTATTCAAGAAGCCAAGCAAATAATAACGATCCAATTTTTCTCTCAGAAACTTATGAATAGAATAGTTTTGAAAAATTTACATTCTGAACTGAACTTATGAAGAATTTACATTCTGAAATTTCCCTTCGTATTTTCTATGAGGGAACTAAACAATTTTCAAACTCAATTTTTATTACCTAGGACGAAACTAGTATTTTTGTCGACAAAAATATTTTAAACTTCAAATGCATATTTCATGAGAAACTTTAAATTATTATTATCATATTTATAAAAATCGTTATTTTTATAAATTATATGGCAAGCAACACTGAATTTTAAATATGTATGAAGGTTATATTTCATGCTTTTTTTAAGTATATTAAAATCATCCATGCTTATCCTATTTTTTAAGATTATAAATATTTTTCGAATGTTTCATGTGTTTTGAATTGTCATTCGACGTGCTATAATTTGTGAGTAACAATATAATTTTGAGAATCAGAATAAAATCTTTTTAGTTGTATAAACCAGTATAAAATTTTTATTCCGAAGTATTTTAAATATATGTTGTTACTAATCTCCTTGATCAAGATCAAATCTAGACCATGCCCAAAAAACCATGATATTTCAGCGACCAATTTCTGTTGTATATAAGTCATCAGGACAAAACACAAAATGTCTTCTTTTTAAAGTTATTCCCACTTTTCTCGCCTTGAAGTGGCTCACTGAGTGAAGTAAGTGGACTCCCTTCAATTCTTTTATTTTCTTAATTCTATATATGTTTTGGTTTCTCCCCAAAACCATTTCTGGTAGTAATTTTTTATATATTTGTTGAACTGATCTGATTTCAATCCTCTTTAGGCAACAAATCAACTTTCTCATTACCAAATAAACCAACGTGTGATGGTATCCACTATCGCTAAGAAAATGAATCAAAAAGCTTTTTGATTGGTTTTAATATTAATTCTTGACAAATTATAAGTACATAAAAAATTTCCATTCGACAACACTGATATCAAATTTAATTAGTATGTTGTCATCTAACATAAAAATGTTCTAATACAATTCAATGCGTAGTCACGCAATCGAAAGGTTAAAACTAATATATTTAAATGGTTAAGCAAGCAACATATTCCCCAGTGTTTCATTTATAAACAATTTTATAAAATTAATCCTAAATTAACCTCGAAACATTTCGTATTCAGTGCAATATATTAACCCTCTTGGTGGTTGTCTTGAGGAGGTATCTCACCATTAGCAAAACTGACCAGATCTTCATGGACGAGCTATCTCACCATTAGCAAAACTGACCAGATCTTCATGGACGAGCTATCTCACCATTAGCAAAACTGACCAGATCTTCATGGACGAGCTATCTCACCATTAGCAAAACTGACCCGATCTTCATGGACGAGCTATCTCACCATTAGCAAAACTGACCAGATTTTCATGGACGAGCTATCTCGTCATTATAAGAAAACATGATCCCTATCATTAGAAGAAAACTGACCCTATCTTGATCTCGTCATAAAAAAATCGGCAATATCTTGACGACGAGATATTTCGCCATTTGCAAAATTGGTCAGATCTTGATGAGTGAGATATTTCGTCGAAACCACTTTCTAGGGTCAAATACTGAAAAGCTGGTGGCTAGTTACCTGAATGTAATGCCTTCCATCGACTTTTGACAACTGGCCAGAGAAAAGCCAGTATCTCCCAGGGTGGATAAGAGAAAAGTCCTAGAGAAAATATTTCAAAATTTCAATTCAACGTTTATCCTAACCTCCTCGCTTTCATAAAATCAGATATCATAACAAAGATATGCAACACTAATTTTAAGATGGGACCTTTCAAAAACTGTACTGTTAAAAGTATTTGAGATACCGTTCTATAGGTTATTGACTCGTACAATGTCAAATTTTGCAATTCTTTAAAAGATTCAAAATTACCCAACCTATAAAACTGTTATTATCCCCTTTATTCCAGGTACTGCTTAGGGTAACTTTGCTGTTTCAACTTAAAGATAATATATAATTGAAGTAAAAAATTAGGACCATAGCCAATCATTTAAAAGGAAAGACTACGATTATTGCAAATTTAAAACATTATAGATAGCTTGACATTTAAAAGTGAATAAAGTACATTCTACTGTAAAAATAGTTTCAAAATAAATAGATATGGAAACCAAAGAGACCTATCAACCAAAAATCTTCATAAAATTTGTGATTATATTTTTAAGAATGTTACATTATGAAACAAGCTGTCATAGATAGCTTATGAACCAGTAGTCTTAAGGAAAATTTACCATTATTTCACGCTTGTTAAAATTTCAATTACCTGCCAATAGAAATGCACTCATTTTCTCTTGGTTTTAGCTTTAACCTGTGATTATTAGTGGGGATTGTATTTTGAATGTCTGTTTCTAGGAAGTTCTTATGGAATGTAATCAAGCAAATATGAAAGTTGCATCATAGTGAAAAATTATATCAATCTAATCAAAACTGTAAAGTCTATCCTTAGAAATCGGTGCTACATCGTACCTTCTTTACAAAAGTGAAACTCAAATTTCAACGTCCCCAAGTATATTGCCAGAGACTAAATTATTTTTTGGTTAAACCTTTAAAAATAACGTAAAAATTTTGCAACAAATATATTTTTTAAACCCTGTAATTCTTTTTCAGAGGTTGATATATTTTAGAACGATTTCAATACAATAAGTAATCTACTTCAATGAAGTGTTTTATTTTATTCCTTATCAAATTTGATTGGTGTTTGTCCTTTTTCCTGCAGTTTTTGGATCATTTATGTTTCGTTCTCTGCAACAGGATATTTTTCTGCAAAAAAACAACAATAAAATTATGATTTTACTTTTTAAACTGATAAAGGATTCTATTAATCGAACAAACCAGAATTCAAATCAGAAAATATACGATTCTATTAATTGAACGAACCATAGAATTTAAATCAGAAAGTATATTAAATTTTCCATAACGATATGGCATAAGTGGTTTTCAAACTGATAAGTAAAACAGTAAAAAGATATCCAATTTTCTTTTGGCTCTACTGTAAAATTTACTACTTTCTCGAGAATGTATGATATGTTCATCAACTAAAAGTCTATGTCTTTATTGTAAACACTTTTGAACTTTTGATGCTGGATAAAAAAATAACAATAACTAAGCTTTTAATCGTTAAAGTATACTTTCCAACTGCTCAAAAATAATAGCATTCCTCCAAAAAGCACAAAAAGCTATTTCAAATATTTTCTTTCTCGAGAACATATGATATGTTCATCAACAAAAAGTTTCTGCCTTTATTGTCGGCACGATCTACACGAATTTTAGAGACTGGGTAAAAACGACAATAACTAACATCTAATCTTTAAAGTATACTTTCGAACAGCACAAAAAATAATAACTTTACTCCAAAAAAACTATCTCAAAATGCACTATACCATACCCTCGGTCCTCTTGTGAAGAGCGTTTTTTCTTGCAGAATCTCCAGATTAGGATAGGGTTCCTCGCCATCAAAAGCGGTGTCTGCTTCCTCCAAATCCTCAAAAATTGACAGCTTATTCATCACTTCGTTCATCTCGCTCTCGAAAGTTCGGTAAACTGCAAAGCAATAACACAAAAACTTATCACCTCGAAAGCGGGGATTCGGGCGGACTCCTTACAAAACGAATATAATCCTATAGTTTCGCTAAAAACCTTTCGGAAACAAGATCGGAGGAAAACTTTATAAATGCCTTTGGGTCTTTAGAGCATTGTGCGATGTCGTTTTTCATTTAGTTTGGTGGGGTGGTTCGAGTCATGTTATTAAGCAGGATGTATTATTTAATATGTGCCAGGCTCTTGTCCGTCCATTCATAACCCAGATCCCCCAAGTACCCATGGGGTTTAAGGTTCGTTTATGGGGCGACCCGGAAATACAATTACCACGTTTCGTATACAAAGAACAGAGTAGATGAGGATATGCAAAATAATGCGAAACCAAACAAAACTATTGGACAAACAGCGCATAATTTACATAAAGAGAAATAATAAAAGGCAACAGAGACAATTTCATTCAATTTGTACAATAACTCTTTTTTCATTGAATATCACAACCAACCAATTGATCTAGTGGTCATGGTGCTGGCTTTTGGACCCAAAAGTTCCTGATTCGAATCCGGAGATAAGGCACAGGTATTTATCCGTCTTAAATGAAGATATGAAATGTAAGTAGACTGAGCATTTTGCTATTGAGAGGAGCTTCAGAAAGTGTAACCGACATCTCGACTAGTAGTCATGTGACTGTACTGTGAAAAATTAACTTGGTTGACCGATTTGGTATCTTATCGCCTCGTTTGGCGATATAACATCTTGCGACAGGGTAGGTGCGTGAATGGGCATTTCTACAGAGTAGTGACAAAAGTGGTGAAATTGCCGTCTACTATCGGATGATAAATAAATAGACAAATCAGATAATCAATCAATGGATGGGCGTCTTCTCCTATCTCGTGGACAAATGAAATCATGAATGTTAGGTTTCACCCAGCATACGAAAGTAGTCTAAGGGTCACGTTACTACTAGTTTTGGTCACATGCACCAGTCACATCCTGGGCACATGAAAAGGTTACCATTACTCACTCTACTTTTAAAATTCGTCTATTGTGTAGCACCTCTATAAACGGGTGGCGCCTAGAATGTGCGATATGGTGTAAAGTGGACCCACCCCCGTGGTGCACCAGGGTAACAGTACCATAATGAACAATGTCCAATTGACCGGGCATTAGAAAAAAACCGTCGAGCATCACACTACAATAAGTTATGAAGGCAACCTAATCTACGGCTGCAACAAAATTGAAGTGTTACAATAGTGTAGACAAGACAACCTATGACGGTTCAACACTAGTGCATTACTCTTAGTAATTTTAGTAATAAAGTACAGAAGTATTGGGAAGCCAGATGGTGAATGACGTGAAGTCAAGTGCCTGGCATTTGTTTCATTGATATTGTATACAAAACAGTGAAAACTTTTTATTTTAATTCCATAATTCCGCGTGTGATGTGGGTGGAAAGCCGAACACACATCTCGATGCGTTTTAACACTCCTGGCTGTTGTCTTGACGACGTATCTCATCATTCATTAGATTAGGTCAAAACTGACCAGGCCTTGATGGAGGATATATCTCGTCATTAGAAGAAAACTGACCAAATCTTGATATCGTCATAATAAAATGTCGGCTATATCTTTGGTGACGATACATCGCATCATTAGCATATTGATCAGATCTTGAGATATCTCGTCGAACCCACTTGTAGAGTTCACGAGTTGCGGTTTTTTACAACCTCATTGAGCCATATATATTTTTTCAATTATCGTTTAGCCTTGACAGATGTTATTGGTTTGTGATCAAAGATATGGTCGGCTTCGCCGACTTTAATCTTGTCTGGTTTAGTAACGCAGAACATCCATGAAGTAATAATAAGCAGTTCATACTGATATATACAACTAATAGTAGTACATGTATTGCAGGGCACAACACACATAGCTGTTACACATTAAACAATATGTTTGATTTATTTATCTGATATAGCTCGTTGTATTGCTCCAGTGCGAAGTTAATTCAGCCTACATACCCATTTATCTAATAGCCAGTCCCGCTTATCGACTTATGGAACTAATAATGTAGTTTTAACCCTCATAGTGGTTTCGACGAGATATCTCGTTCATCAAGATCTGACCAATTTTGTTAATGACGAGGTATCTCGTCATCAAGATATTGCCTATTTTTTATGATAACGAAGTCAAGATCCGGTCAGTTTTCTTCTTATGACGAGATATCTCGTACATTATGATCTCGTAAGTTTTCTTCTAATGATGAGTTAACTCGTTAAGACAACCACCATGAAGGTTAAATGATGCACTTAATGGATAGTAGTGTATATGTTTCAGGGTTTTTTTATTCACATAGCTCTCTCTATATATACCTTTTTAAATAAAAAAGATGTAATACTTTTGATGATAAAGTTTGTAAAGTAAAAAAATTCGGTGCAGTATTATAGAAAATATGGCGGTTTCAAACAAATCCGTTGATTAGTTTAGTATTGCATCTTTAAAACTTTACAGTAGTTTTGAATTTTATAAAACTAATTATTTTGCTAAAAATTCGCGTATTACGTTCTTCTGTTTAATACCGCTTAAAGAGCCTTCCTAAGGAAATAATCATATCCTCTGAAAATACTTTTAATACATGTGAAGTGTTTTACAATTTTTAAAGCAGCGTTTTGAAAATTATCCTCTTTTAATTCTCTTACCACCCAAAGGTGAACAGAAAGCCCAGAATAATTAGTGATAATTTCATTCTTGAAATAAGATTTTTGGTGCCCAGGTTTAAAAATGATACTTTTCGTCTTAATTGCTCTCACGACGCTCAAAACTTCTTACATAAAAATCACTTAAATGAGGAATTTAATTCATTTTGGTGAGACATTTTTGCTTAATTTGAGTGTTTGTTTCTTTCAAAAGGAGGTGACGAGGTGTGACATTTTAGGTTTATCTAGGTAAAAGGGTTAAGGTCATTGTGAGATAACCTCCTAACTGTAACTCAAATAATGCACTGGGTAGAAAGAGTACGGGAAACGAAGGGGGAGACTTCCTGTTAGAGCTCGAGGCAGACAAGATGTCCCCTGTTTCTTTGTTAAGTTGTGCTTTCTTTTGTTTCAT
The DNA here is from genome assembly GCA_933210815.1 of Meta bourneti. Taxonomy (NCBI): domain Eukaryota; kingdom Metazoa; phylum Arthropoda; class Arachnida; order Araneae; family Tetragnathidae; genus Meta; species Meta bourneti. The sequence continues at coordinate 35,580,585 of OW119929.1, read as the reverse complement.
GAGTGTTGAATTGTTCGTATTTGTCCTGTGATGTCCTCACATCTACTGTAATAAAGAGTTTTCGTCGATGAGGTATCTCGTCATTAGCAAAACTAACCAGAACTAGATGGACGAGATATCTCGTCATTAGAAGAAAGCTGACCAGATCTTTATCTCGTCATCATAAGAAAATATGCAAAATCTGGATGACGGGATATGTAGTCATTAACAAAATTGGTCAGATCTTGATGGATGAGGTATTTCGTTAAAACCACTTGGAAGGTTAAAAACTATTTTTAATCTGGCATCATGCATCGTAACACCCAACCAAAATAATCCAACTGCCACTAAACCTTACAGTTTGAAAACATTGAAAGTCATAATATAAAATATGTTTCAAACCTGAATTGGTTTGGTTTGTCACTTTACGGTCATGTGTCACTTTACGGTCACTAAAGCAAATTAGACCAGGACTACAGCTAAAATTCAAACCTAGAGAATTTGTAGATCGTCAAAAATGGAATATTTATTTTTAAGAATCTGATAGTGCATGCTTTCCTGTATATTATATGGTTACAGTAGAGTTTTCAAAGTACTGATATTCTCATTACCGGTAATATACCAACCAAAATTTTCAGTATCGGTCATATACCAACCAAAATTCTCAATGTCGGAAATATAGCAACAGAAATTCTCAATATCAGTAACACACCAACAGAAAATAATATTCATTGATGGCCAGAAATCCTTTCCCACCTGTATAAAATGCGGCATATTAACAGCCTCTCCATCGCAATCCTGAATTGCATTGGAGCCATACATGAAGACAGTTTTAGGACCCATCTGCCATTGCCCCAAAACTGTTTTTTGCACAGACTCAATGATTTAGAGTAATTTTTTTTTACACTGGGATAAGAAAGAAGAACCAACCGAAATTCTTATTACTGGTAGGTATAGGTATTTTAATTAACGTCGCACTGGAGCAACACAACGGCTATTGGCGACGGTCCGGGATCGAAACCGAAGAGAAAGATCCGAGGACAACACCGCGTACTTTGGAATCACGGTCAGATGACGAGGTCTACCTGAGCTCGCACCCCACTCTCTAAACTTCCACACCACGCCAACGTGAGGACATTTGTGGCCACGGCAGATTTAACGTGCACCAGCCCCCTTTGCACACGATGGTACCGAGGCCCACGAAAAAGGAAGAGAACAGGGAGAAGAAAAGATAGAAAGAGATCTCTCGGATACGTCGGGGTCGTGAAGCCCGTATCTAAAGGAGATGTACCCCTGAGGGGAGGTGTTTGCGAGAGAAGAGGATACAGGATTGCAAAGGGGCTATATTATAAACCTCACCAAACAATCCATTGCCAAAAGCGCCAAAACTTCATCTGACTTATTCCCACGCAAAATATAAGACACCTGTTTCTGTATAGTGACCGCCAGTACCTAGATTTTATGTCTGGAACAAGTTCTCCTGATCGACAGAGTGTACTTCTTTTCCAGATGTACTTATTGTACAAACCGCAGAAAGGAAAAAGGTTATGTTGAAGTGGTATAATAATTCTTTTCAGAGATCATGAAAACAATAAAAAAATAAGATAATCGCTTTTTAGATGCTGCATTTCCTTACTTACCCTTATGTAATCAGATCTCGTGTCAAATACTGCTATTAATATTTGGGTAACAATATATTCCGAACTGATAACATTGGTCACTACTGTCGTTTACATTCATCCCTGTTGCATGATCTTAAGAATAAAGCTGAAATAATAAATTATCAATATAGAAAACTAGTAATAATGTTTTGGTAATTGTAGTTCTCATAAATCTCCCAATTCATTAAACCGTACCTTACGAGTTAAACTTTAAAGCTTGAATACCTAAGTTCCGAGTTCTAGTAACCTGGCTTTTTTTAGCATTCATTTTGGAAATAAACCATTTCTGAAGCAACGACCAGACATTACGCGAACTCGAGAAATATTTATTTCATATGACCAAATGTACATCCTTTCAAACAATATTTTCTTTCACAGCCTGTTCAGTCACAAAATTTTTTTACTCTGACACTCGTATGTGGACTTCATATTGAATGCAACCAGAAGCAGACGAGTGATTTCGAAAGGGGAACGCAATCTCACACGCTTATAAAATCTTTCTTTGAAAAATTTATCGACAGCAAGAATCTAAAATGCATCCCAAATTATTGTCGGGGATATTGAATGGTTTCCGAGTATAATCTAAAGTTAACTGGAGATGAAGACTCTTTTTTGGTAACTTTTCAGGTAATCAGAGTATCAGTAAGATTGCATTAATTAGTTGTGGATTATATTTCTATTGCACACATGGAGACGAACGTTGTTAGAAGTATTTAGACATTTATTAATGAACTAAGGACGATATAAGACCACTAAGAACACGAGTGGATCAATTCTCTTTTTTACACTCCTTCCACCAATTCTTCCAAATTCTAAATTCAACTGGAGGGTTGTGAGTTCGAAACTCGATCCAAACACAGACAATCGTGTACTTGTGGGATGGTGAACGTTAAATCTGTCGTGGCCCCAAATGTCCTCACGTTGACGTGGTGTGAAAGTTTGAAGAATTGATTGCAAGCTCAAATGTGACCACGTCAACTGACTAGTTCAAAATTATGATCCCGGATAGTCGCCTAATAGCCCGTTGCTCCAGAACGACGTTAATTCATCTATCCACCTACCACACACAAATTCCAAATCAATTGTTCATCACATTCCATATTATGGTTACAGTTTGTCACGTCCATAATAAAGAATTCATTGACTAATATCATAATTTGCGCGTGCTTAATAAATATAATATCAAGACACAACAAAGTTTACGCTAGTAGAAGTTGCATTCGCAAAATAAAAATTAAATTCGTGGAGCATTGGACGCTCCTCTATATGAATTTAGAATCTAAATTTGGCATTCTAACTCTACATCAACGCCGATTTAATCTTTCGGACTCAAGATTTAGCTGTTCATTTTTAGAATTAAATACATCGAAGAAACGTTAGTTAAGAAGTTAAATTTATTTTTTCAATCACAACTAATATTCTTGGTGTGTCATATTTTAAAGTGTCAATAAATTATTCCTTTTTATGTTATACGACAATGTTTGTAGGTAAAAAAAATTAAGAGTTATTTTAGCTTACATGAAAATTATATTACGTTACATAAAAAATACTTGTGAAGAGCTCAAATATCGACGTGGGTGTTGATTTAAACTCCAAGAATTTATTTTTTGCATTTAAAGATTTTTTTTTATTTTGACGTGAATACGTCTTTAAAATCGGAACAGTACTGGGGCATGCATGAAAAGTCTAGAATTCCAAAAAAGCGTTACAACGTCTTATAATTTTAGAAGTAGAAGAATCATCTAGAAGATAAATATAGCGTTGTGTAGACCAAGGATGTCCGTACCTGATATGACCTTCGGACTGGATGCGCAGTTGAACTGAGAAGGGGGAGGTTGTCCTAAGTATGTCGAAATTCTACGGTGCTGAAGAAGCTTTGTGCAGTGTAACTTTGGATTGCGGGTGCGGGGTATGAGGCTACGTATGAGGGCTAATTGTTGAATATCAACAATAAATAATGGTTCAAACTTCCTATGTCTGTTTCATTCATTCCACAATCCAACATCAGTCTCGAGTATTCACGTCAAAACTAAGATTTGTGTCTCTTCGAAGCAGCCTACCAATTTTTATACATACATACACTGAACTCTTTCCTAAACATTCGCGGTGGCCCGGTTGGAAGAGTAACGAACTAGCAACCGAAGGGTTGCGAGTTCGAATCCAGCCAAACACCGTCGTGTACAAAGGGGGCTGGTGCACGTTAAATCTGTCGTGGCCTCAAATGTCCTCACGTTGGCGTGGTGTGGAAGTTTGGAGAGTGGGGTGCCAGCTCAGGTGTTGCCTCGTCATCTGACCATGGTTCAAAATTACGTGGTGTTGTCCTCGGATCTTTCCCTTTGGGATTGATCCCGGACCGTCACCAATAGCCCGTTGTGTTGCTCCAGTGTGACGTTAATTGAAATACCCCCCCCCCTAAACATTCATTGTTTCACATCCCTTTGGTATAATTTAACGAATGCAATTTTAAGTAGCTGACTTACTCGATAACACAGTGAAATATGACCCCGACTCAGATATTATATTTTCTAGATCTAAAATTAGAACGTTTTACTGAGTGCATCCATATACATAAGCAGGTAGAATGTAACTAAGTGTGACAACATTATAAAATTAAAGCAGAATATAAATTATTTGCGAACATTTTACTGTTCAAAATAATCTTTATTACCCAAATAGATTCGTGTAACCAGTGATGTGCAAGTAATTCTTAAGACAACTTTTGTAATTGAAGTAGTTCCTTTTCAATTTTTGATAATAATTAGTGACATTTTGTGTAAGTGTAATAAATGAGTAAACAGATGCTATCACATAAGCTGAAATATGATGCTATCATATATGCTAAAATCAAAATTCGTCAAGATAGCCTAAAATTTACTTATGTTTCTTTTAGCAATCTATGTTTCTAATTCAATTTTAACGTATTAAGCTATGAAAATGAGTTGTCTCTAATTTTTTAAACAAAAATTATTTCTCCTTCGAGGCAACATTGTTTTCAATTCTCTGATATAAATGAGAAAAAATTTTCCGTATATAATGAAAGGAAACTAACATTTTCCGATCACTTAATTTAACGAAACATCTTTAGCGCCATCTAGTTTATAAAAAAGAAACTTATCAGCATCTTCGAATGTATCTTAATCCTTTACCTAGAAAATTCTATATAAAAGAATTGAGTAAAATAAAAAAAAATGCTTATATGAACAATTTATTCACAACTAAAACTCAGGGGTAATTTTATATGCACACTCAAATAGTCGTATTATCTGCTTTTAAACTAAATCTGTTGTTTATTATACTGCGATGAAGATGTGCAAATGAAAAATACACTAAATTTTCATTCAATTTTAAGCAGGGTTAACTCAGTTTTTGATGTAGAAAACTTTAATATGAAATGTCTAACTTACTTTAAACAAGTCGAGCATATAACGGATAAGACAGAAAAGATCGTAGAATATATTACCTTTTATAAAAAAATAAAACTTGAGGTTCTTATGCAAGTTCTAACGTACAAAAAATACTAATATTCAGAAAATACAAAGATAGTAGGATCTCATTATACCATCCGCATATAAAGGTATAACACTACAAACGAATATAAGCCAATCAGCCAATAAAATTTAATATAAATGGAATTACACGAAGATTACACTTATCCTGAGTTTTTCATCATATGACGTGAACAAGCGTTTCGTATTTTGTGGAAATTTCGGGTACTTTATCCATTACGTTATCAAAGTAACATTGCACCTCAAAGCATTTCAAAAATCATTTGGTATTTCAGAAATTTCTTAAGATAACAAAGAAAGGGGATTATATTTTTGATAATAGCCTTTGCTTCTAAAGTCCCTTAGTTACACGATTTAAATCGTGACAAAGTCACTCTTCTATTCAATAATAATTATAAGTATCGTAACTTTTATTAAAGGAACCAATCAGTTTTTAATTTTAGGAATAATTGTAGAAAATTACTCCTCTATTCTTTTAATCCAATTTTTTAAATTTATGATACATTCTAATACACTCTAAATTTTCAAGTTATTTTTCAAACGAAAACAGTTTCAAAATTTGAACTCAAGACAAGTCAATTCTAACTATTTAGTATTTTATATTGATACTTTCTTTAGGGGTAAATAACAAATTTTTGATAAAGGTAGATTTATTATTTGAAAGTTTCAATGCATAACTTACTTGAAACAATACTTTCTAAGCATACGTAATCTCTGTGACCAACAGCAGTGCAAGATAGGAGGGCAGCAAGTTGAGTTGTTAGATCAGATATGTACTGAAGAGAAGAAAAGAAATCTCTTAAATATGTACTCATCAAATTCAAACACGGTATCTTTATTGTAAATTATGATATTTATACATAAAAATGTCTAAAAGCTATATTGAATTCATTCAAAACTAATTTTTCTAATATAACATTCCAAGTAGTTTCGACGAGATATCTCATCCACCGAGATTTGACCAATTTTATTAATGACGAGATATATTGTCAAGAATTGTGTTGTATTATGTTTTGATGATGACGAGTCAAAATGTGGTCTGTTTTCTTCTAATGATAAGATATCTCGTCCATGAAGATCTGCTAATGGTTTTACTAATGACGAGATATCTCGTCAAGACAACCTCCAAGAGGGTCAAAACAATGTTCTTAAAATCAACTTACATTCAAGGGCTTCTCAATGAACTGTAACAATTCAATATTCTCCTCCGATACTTGTAAAGACTATAAAAAAAATTTAATTATATAAATTAACTTTCGTTAATACAACAAACAGGGTATGTTAATTAGTTTTTGCATTTCCTGTTTTGTAAATGCTAAAATAATTAACTTACATGTTTGAATATTTGGTCTTAAAATTATGGTGATTTACATTTACATACGAAGTATTTCAGGACTGAAATATCCCAAACTGAATTAAAATTTTAGTTATAAAAATATTAATTAACATCCATGCATGATGTAACTAATTTCGCATTCATGCATTCATGAAGTATAGACGTTTCAGTTACATATGAAGGAGTAAAATATTGTCGCTCCTTATACCCATGAATAAATTATAAGATAACAACAGTTAAATGCCTATTATCAACATCTTGGTATTAATGAGTTTTCTTAGTTAGGACACATGAGTAATTAAAGTTTAAAGGAACTGCAAAAATATGCATTAGTGTTTCTGTAGCTCAAATGAAAATCAATGAAATTAACCATTTTTTGTAAAAACGAAGCCAAATTATTGTTATCACAAACATTATAATTTATATCAAAAGGTTTTTGTAAAAGTCAAAATAAAACTATAGATTTGAATATATATGAAGCTATTATGTAATAAAGATATAACCTATAACTTTATTTCTAAAATTTATGATAATCCCCCAGCAACAAAATATTCAATATTTTTATTAAAGGTAAGAATAACTAATCAATTTAGAACTTTCCTAATAGGGGTCAAAAGAATCAGTTCAATCGAGTAGAAATAATTAAAAATTCGAAGATACCTAAAGGTTTATTTGCAAAAAAAAGAGAAAAGAGCAAAGCGTAACAGAAGAAAAGGAATGATAAAATACATAATAATCAGCGTTATATAGAATAAATAAGCAGCATTTGATGTTTTATAATCTGTTACAAGATGCTTCTTTAAAGTTCTACGATTCAGTTACAAAACAAACAAAATAAAATATATAAACTTTAATGAAAAATAGTTGCTGAAACATATCGTCGACTTACAACAGAAACTCATTAATTGAAATTTTCACAGAAACTCTAAATGCTTATTTTCATAATGATGAGAAATACGTAATAAAATTTTAATCTATTTACAGATATAGAGCATTACCAAAATTTTATAATCTAATTTACCTAAAAACCAATGGTGAGTGATTAAATAGCTGCGCAGTAAAAAAATAGCTTTGTCATTTAATGAGTTTCTGTTCTTAGCTGACGATATTATATGTGCTTTCAAAGTCTAATGGCGCTTTTGAACCTGGAACTCCTATGGCTTTTTATAGATTATACATCGTTTGCACAATATAATGGATGAGAAGCAGTGAAAGATAGTATCGGTATCTATTCCTCTTTATAAAAAATTATAATTTGAGGTTTTGTACGCAAGTTCTATCAGAAATATTTTTAAAATACAATGATTGCGTAGGATCTCATTACCACACCATCCTCATATATATAATTCTAAAAACGAATATAAGCTAATCAGCCAATAAAATTCAACATGAATGGAACTACACACATTACATATTTTGACAGTTTTGCATCAAATAACCAGAACAAATGTTTCGCTTTTAGCGAGAATTTAGCAAAAAGCTTAGATTAAGCGACGTTTTAAATCAAAATTTCAAAATTTCGAAGCATGATTAAATATTTATTTGCACTTACATATATACAACAGATTACAAGGATTATTCCAAAACAATTTCAAGGAAATCAATCAAATTCTGCCCCGCAGGGAGCATTTCGAAATCAGAAGAATGTCAAAAAATCCCAATCGAAGAACGTGTTTTTGTGGAAGACTTATTATACTCATTTACTATACGTTTATGTTGTACACGCAACTGTGCTAAAAATAATTGTAAATGAACAATTCTTTTTGCTATCGACAAAGTTTGATACCAATTCACTTTTCATGCTAATTATAAAATCAAATTTTCGATCTATTTCGATGATCTTGAAAGTTTCCCTTAAGATAACAAAGGAGGGATGCTAATTTTGATAATTGCCTTTGCTTGTACAGTCCTTTCGTTACACGATTTGAAACGTGACGAAATCACTTTTCCCTTCAATAGCAAATATATGTTTATGTTTTATTTAACGAAACGATCAGTTTTCAATTTTAGAATTAGTTTCCCTTTCTTCAAAGTATATTCAAATGCGTGAACAATTTCAAAAATAACACTTGATTCTCTACATAGAAGATTGTTTACATCAATCATTGGAATATGAATAGTAAACAAAACGTAAAACTTTATGTCGAAAGAACTATTTATTGAATTTTTGACAGCTTATATCTATCCAAATTTTAGATTCCAATTTGATTTGTCACTCCACGGTCATTTTTTCTACACGAGGGCTAATTAGATCATATCATCTAATGCATAATTTCAATTATTTACGTTTTGTATTCAGTGTAGGGTCCCTTAATTATTGAGATTAATAATCAAATCTCTTTTAACCCTCTGAGAATTTCACTCACATGATTCCACGTTGTAACGTGCAATCTTCCCTACATAACTTCTAACCAATTTTGAACTTCATGGAAAAGGAATCTCCAAATGATTCTATTCTAAAGGAAAGAGTAATATAATCCTTCCAATGATTCTATTCTAAGGAAAGAAGCAGTAGAATCTTTCAAAGGATTCTATTTGAAGGCAAGAAGTAATAAAATATTCCAAATTATTATATTCTAAGGAAAGGAGAGCAATAGAATGCTTCCTAAGCATTCTCTTCTAAGAAAAGTAGAAATAGAATCGTCACAAAGAATTCTAATTTAAGGCAAGAAGCAACAGAATCGTTCCAAATGTTTCTATTTAAATAAAAGACCAATAGAATCTCTTAAGATTGAAAGGATCATGGATTCTTTAGAAATATGTGGTTATTTAGTCGCTGTGGGATAAAAAGAACACTACACTACTCGCAAATCTCCCGACTGAGAGTTAACAAACTAACAAGATATTAAGATAAGACAACTTTATCGTGCAATAATTTCAAATTACAAATATTAATTCTCTAACGTAACTTTATCTCGGTCTTTTTAAAATTGTGATGCAAAACATAATTTTATTTTCGCCTTTTAGCGAACCAGACTAAAGACATTTGTTCTTTTATTATCTTGCTTTTAGCGTAATATATATCTTTGTATTGGAAACAGAACAACCAGACCAGAAACTATTTGCGTTGGGTTTCCAGTGGAGCGTGAAACGTTGGCAGCGGTTCCCAAACTGTCTAAGGTGCATGTCTGAACATGAACTCTCATTCCGATAATACATTTCAGTAGTCAGCTCGCAATAGTAGGCCATCGAGTTTTTCCCGTGGATGCACAGTTTTTTCATTAGTTTCCCAACTTTTATAGATATTTTAATGTCATCAAGTCGTAATAATAGATTTATAATACGCAGCGTAGCATATAAGTAAAAGATAATGTGATAATATAAACGAAACTACAAAAGATAAGCACAAAGAAGGTTCCATTATAATTTTGTTACGGTTTCTTGGGTAGTTATTTGATCATTGCAGAAAAATATCGAATTGCAAAGAACAAAAAAATATACTATCCAAAAAACAAAAGGAAAATACAAACACACAAATACAATTAGACAAGAGATGAAACAAAACACGTCATTTGATGCAGGTTACTACTTGAAATGAAATCATCAAAAAATACATCAACCTCCAAGAAAGAATTATGTAGTTTTAAAAAATCTATTTGTAGCAAAATCGTTATATACATTCGTTTTTAGACACTTAAAAATAATTTACAGTTTTTAGTGATACCCTGGGGACATTTAAATCAATACAAGGAACTAAAAATAAAGAATCAATTTTGTTATGTAGGAGGTTGTAAAAAGTTTTTTAAGCAATGTCTCTACGGAGCTTCAAGGTAATGATACCGAAATGATTTAGCAATTCAGAAGAATATGCAATTAAATATCTATTCATAAATCCTAACACATGTTGTCAGCATTGAAAAATATACGTGCCAAAGAATAATAGTATATTGATATCATTGCACACAAATGTCAAAAACATTTTAGAAATATGCTCCAATTAGAACAAATTTTAGTATTTTGATTTAACTTTCGTTTTAGCACCCCTTTTATATCATATTTCTGTACGATTTTGGACCCAAAGTGCATATATGTAAACTTTTAACCCTCGTGACCCTGTAATCCCTGACATTTAACCCTCGTAACCCTGAGATTTTCGAGTAGTGTAGCGTTGCATTTACACACCATACTTAATGACTAAATAACCATATATTTCTAAAGAATCCGTGGATTCTTTCAACCTTTTGAAAGATTCTATTGGTACTTTCAAAGAAAAGAATCTTTCTTTTGAACGATTCTGTTGGTCCTTTCCTTGGAATGGAATCCTTTGAAACGATTCTATCGGTAATTTCCTTGGAATAGGATCCTTTGGGAAAATTATATTGATAGTTTCTTTAGATTATAATCCTTTGTGAAGCTTCTATTACTAATTTCCTTAGATTAGAATCGTTTGGAAAAATTCAATTGGTCAAGAAGGTTAAAGTTGGTTAGAAATCATGTCACAATGCAAACTGCAGTCAAGGAAGACTGAAGTTTGCATGGTGGAATTCTGGTGGCTTGTGAACCCTCAGAGGGTTAATCAATGCAAGTATTAAGAAAAACTCCAAGTAATTTGAACATGAATTATTTCCTTTCTCCACTCAAAAATTGGAGAAACAATTTTAATGCTAGAGTTAAGCATACCTATAAATTCTAAATTTATATTTTCATATATGGAAGTACTAGTAGCTAGTGGAATAAATATTCAAAACTATTTACTTCCACTAGCTGTCTCCTGCAGTCAGCCTTGTGCCTCCCCTTGGTAAAATAAGCAGTCGAAAAGACCAGACTGCACTCTTTAGGCTTCGCAGTGAAAGCGTGAAGCTAATTAAGATCGAATTGGGTTGAAAGCATTTTCATCTTTACTTCAAATGCAATTCAGCTCAAACCTCGTCTGAGCTCATCTGTCTCGGCTGTCCTTCGGCCATTGTATTTACTATCATGAGTTGGCTCTTAAGTGCCTCGGTATTGAGGGCTTTGTGTATATTTCTATTTAACCCAAGTGTGATAAATGACAGCAGCATATTGTCTAATTCACTGTTTTCTAGGTAGCCCAGTTGGAAGAGCAACGGATTAGCAACCGGAGGGTTGCGAGTTTGAAACTAGGTCCAGCAAAGACCTTCGTGCACACCGGGGCTGGTGCATGTTAAATCTGTAGTGGCCTCAAATGTCCCCACGTTGGCGTGATGTGGATGTTTGGAGAGTGGGGTGCCAGTACAGGTGTTAATCTCGTCCTGACCGTGGTTCAAAATTAAGAGGATGTGTCCTTGGGTCTTTCCCTTCGAGATTGATCCCGGACCGTCGCCAATAGCCCGTTGTGTTGCTCCAATGTGACGTTAATTAACTACCTACCTACCTGTTTTCCAGAGTGGGATCCACGGAACCCCAGGGGTCCGAAGAAAGCATGCAGTATTCTACTAGTCAAAACAGGTAATTTTCAAGGAAAAAAATCGTCCATTATTTTCTTGGATTCTTTTAACGCTTCAGATTGTTTCAATGAGATATCTCGTCCATCAAAATCGGACCAATTTGCTAATAACCAGATATCTCGTCAGCAATAATGTCTATTGAATTCCGAATGATGAAGACATTGCCGTTTTTTGATGATGACGAGATCAAGATTAGGTCAGTAATGACGAAGTACCTCGTCCATCAAGATCTGGTCAGCTTTGCTGATGACGAGAAAACCACCAGGAGGTATCTAAAAAATGCTGTTACGTTCTAAAAATGATTATTAAAAATTGTCTGTTTTATTAAAAATGATCAACTGCACTAGTATTCTTCAGTGACTGGTGATCGTGATATCGCATCCCATCTGCAATACCACCATAACTGAAAAATCACAAATTTCTGGTCGTATGTGTAAAGAAAGACTATAAATGCTTATCTACCCTTTTTTCAAAACTGCCCTTTACAGGAATCTACAATTATGGCAGTTTTCCAGAAAGTGCAGAAGCATGTATTTGCGTCATTCTACACTTAATTCTAGGAATTATTTTTTAGTTATGTCGGTTTTGCAACAGTCATACGATGTGTGGTAAACGAATATTTGCTGATGCACGATAAACTTACCTCTCTCTTATGCTGCTATGAGATATTTCAGAGCTCTAGTTTTTATGTTTCATAACTTTAAATTGCATCACTAATCGTTAATTTGAAGTTTTTAACATTTTATAATCTATTTAACAAAAATATAAATATTTTACTCTCTATATTAAGGTAAAAAACAAGGATCACTGTGGTCCTATGCAAGTCTACATATGCCCTATTTAATTTATAATCTCAAGGGGTCCTCGAAAATGTTTAATTTCCAAAGGGGTTCGTGGACTTAAAAGTTTAGGAACTACTGTTCTAATTGATTTAATGGTGGCAGTTTTAAAAACTTCTTAAAATGACACTTTCTACGTTTGAATAGCTTACCAGCTTTTTATAGCACAATGAAAAATAAATGCGTTAATTTTTTAGATTTAATTGTTGTGATGTAAGTTTCAAAATACAACACTTAATCGATTCAATTCAATGAGCAAAGTTGATTTTAAAAAGTTTCTCTATTTCCTGCCTAAAATGTGTATGAATCCTAAAACGCTAATGATTATAGTCCTGATAACAGTGTTAAATAATCCAACATGCCTTAAGAATAAGTAAACCTGCACATAAAAATTTCCGAGGATTACTTAACAACCGAATTAACTGGAAAGCAAAGCCATCTTTCTTTGTGAGAAGTATCAGATTCTCAAGAAACAACTTTTCTTCCGTTTATTATCAAACTATTCTTATTGAAAATGTCAGGGGTAACTGGTAGGATTTATAATTTTCTGCGTTCCAGAGAAATATCGGGATTCCTTTAGCTATTATATCAATTTGATATATATTTGGATTCATTCTTGAAGCAGTTTTTAATTTTGTCTCATACATAAGCCTCGGATGCAGCGAATTTGCATATTTCGGGGAAACATGTCAGATAAAAATAAATGATACACAAAGGCTTTTGCACTGTGAGGTCTATCCGATTTTTAAATAAGTTATATGCATCTTCGTATTTGTTCAAAACATAACTGAAAGAAACGAGACAGGTTGTGTTACTGAACAATATGAATAACAGTAAAAAGTATTAAAAGTAGTGAGATAGATTTATTCGTTAATTCCTTATTATTTTTTACGCGAATACGTCTTAAAAATGGGAACAGTACTGGAGGGTACGTATGAAAAGTCTAGCGTTACGAAAAACGTTACAACTGTTTTGTCTTATGATTTCAGAACTAGAAGAAACATTCAGAAGATAGATATGCCGTCGTATAGACAAAGAATGTCAATACCTGACATGACCTTCTGCCCGAGTGCGAGCTAAAAATTTATTGATGATAAAAACTTAATTTTGCTATTCGGTATATGGCAACGTCATAATTAATGTTTTATATTATATATTTGATTTAGAAATTCCATGTTTGTGTATTTGAATTAAGGCAGCGAAATGTTCTGGTCATATTTGAGCATTTCCAAGTATTATTAATATGTGTTCTTTTTGTAAATAAATCATTATTGTCTTTATCAATATTGTTTAAGTCTTTTTTCGAATTGCTCTGTTTCAGAATATATTCAGGAAAATTGTATTTATGTGTTCCAGTATTTTACATATTGCCGATATGTTATTAAGGAGTTAAATTTTAATGAATTATTTATTTTCAACAATATCATTACACACGGGTAATTAATTTCTTTTCGGTATATGAACAGTGGATAAAAAAAGATTCCGTACGGAAACTAAAACGGCGTATAAATTATAATAATTTCTAAAGAAATCTCACCAAAGATTCAGAAACTGCACAAGAAACTTATTTCATACTAGAGAATGTGTTAAGTCAAAAGTTCCTTAATTTTCACAAATAAAAAGCAATTAATTAAAACTGAAAAACACATACAAAATGAAAGGCAAAAAAAGTTTCCGTACGCACTATGAAAATTTATTAGAACGTACAATCCAGCTATCCCGCATTCAATCCTCATAACTATAGAATGAAAAAGAATTTCAGTATTTTGTAAGTAATTATTTCAAACTTTTTTTATATTAGTAGATCGCTGAAAATGGGAATTCTGAAAGCCATTCGCGTGTTCGTGATAAAGTTGAGAAATAACGGTTTATATCAATGAGGAAAATATTGACGAAATCACTAATGAATCTAAATCTACGGTAAAAATCACTGAGATATAATAAGGTAGAAACTGGAAAATAGGAACCGATCCGGAAGACCTCAGAAATTGAGCCATAAACACCAGAAATATTCTGAGAGAAGTTCGCTATAATACACAAATTAGGCACCACAACTTGCATCCGCGTTGAAAACTGATCACAATCTTGAAATATAACCTCAGACTGTAAGAAAAGCAATAAAAAAAGGTGGATATAATGGGCATGTGCACAGAAGCCACTCATTAACATACTTAGAAGAAAGTGTCTTCAGTTTGCAAAAAAGCATGTAAGCCATTAACTTTCTCTGATTCTGTACTTTTCAGGTATGAATCAAAATTTTGTCTCTATGGTTCAGATGGACGAGTTATGGCATGGAGAAAACCAAAACATCGAATGCAAATAAAAGGCTTAGGTAGAACTGTAAAACACGGCGTAGGAAATGTAAAGGTATGGGGTTGCATGAATTCTGGTGTGTGTAATTTATGTTTTGTTGAAGGTAACATGGAAAATTACATCTCTCAGAAGTTAAGGCATGACTTCCACAAGTTTTTTTGTTATTTCTGGAGTAATTTTTTCCAGGCGTCCAGAATGGCACTTTTCAGGTTATCTGCCTGCTGGTATCATAATTTTTTGTTCACGGCCGATTTCTTCCCATAAGTGTTCCATGGGGTTTAAATCAGAAGACTGGTGGTGTGTGAAGATTCTACGACATATGGCAAAGGCATCGTTCTTTACAGAACGTTGCAGTGTGTTTTGAATCGTTGTCCTGTTGGAAGATAAATGGTCTTCCAAGAGACAGTTTTGTAGCACTAGCAAGGACATTTTGTTTCAAAATGTCTAGGTACACATAGCTATCCATGTTACCTTCAACAAATCATAAATTATACACATCAGAAGAACTCACGTAACCCCATACATTTACATTTCCTCCGCTGTGTTTTACAGTTCCACATAAATTTTTTATTTACATTTGATGTTTTGGTTTTCTTCATGCCATAACTCGTCCATCTGAACAATAGAGACAAAATTTTGATTTATCCCTGAAAAGTACAGAATCAGAGAAAGTGAAGGCTTACTTACATGCTTTTTTGCAAACTCAAGAAGCTTTCTTCTTTTAAGTTTGTTAATGAGTGGCTTCTTAGGTGCAGTATGCCCATTTTAGCCACCTTTTTTATTACTTTTCTTACAGTCTGAGGTTATATTCAAGATTGTAATAAGTTTTCAACAAGGATGCAAGTTGTGGTACCTAATTTGTGTATTATCCGGAACTTTTCGCAGAATATTCCTGATGTATATGGCTCAATTTCTGAGGTCTTCCGGATCGGTTCCTATTTTCCAGTTTCTACCTAATTCCATCTTTCAGTGATTTTTATAGTAAATTTAGATTTGTTAGCGATTTCGCCAATATTTTTCTCATTGATGAACCATTGTTTCTAAAATTTTTCATCAACACGCGAATAGCTTTCGGAATTCCTATTTTAGACGATCCACTAATATGTATATAAAGCAAGAAATATTTCATCTAACTCTTTTAAAGGCATGTTAAAGAGTAATGAATCAGTAAGTAGCTTAGATATATTTTTGCTTTTAAAGAATGTTTATACATAGGTTTTTGCATTTCGTGTTTCCAGTAAATTTTATTTTGATATATCAAGTGGATCGCAAATTTGACTTCCAGAGGGCGTTTTAATTTAATTATGGATACATTCGGATATATATGCATATAAGAAAATTTTATTTCATCTGTTTTCAAACTGAGGACATCATAATTTATTTTTCTAAAAAATGTTTTATTTTCTTCAGTAAACGTTTTCTTTCGTTTTTAAATTGTCATATCTAAAGATAATAAATGTCACAAAATAAGAAACTGTTACAAACCTCTATAAGTTCTTTGAATGGTTTGTTCAAAATTTTGTATTTATACAGTATTCTACCAATTTGTAAACCGGAAACATATTTTCTCAAAATAGAAAGTCTTTCATCGACCTATAAAAAATAAACGCTAAATTTATGCTATCATATTAAAAATATAAATAGAATGAAATAAAATCCTTAGTACTGATTATATTATTACAAATAATACCATGCATTAATCACCACCATTACCATTTTAAAACAATCACACGTGAACTTAAAATTGAATAACATTCCTTGCACGTGTGCATTGAATTATTTCAAATTAAATGCTTTTCATAAAGCTCTTCCATGCAGAAAATTGATTAGATAGCTAAATAATTCCTCTTAGGTTAAAAAAATGCAAACAATTAAAAAATTGATACAAAAGGTTTTTCAAACGAATGTTTCTTTTGTTTCATGATTACATTTATGAATTAGTTTCTAATCCAACTCTAATGAAGTGATTAATGGTTTAACTGAAATAACCTTTCCAGGCGTTTAATTATTTTTGTTTAAAATTAGACGCCTCTTATAAATAAAGCTCTCTCGAAAAAAAGAAATATTTTATTTTTTTCGCTTGAGTCTGGACGTCCTAGTTTTTTTACTTCTTTTTGTACAAGTAAAAATTAATTGAAAATTTCCGGAAATTAATTATCCACTTGTCATAAACAACAATAAAAAATTATAAAGTTTCGTATTCAAGTAATAAAGTCCTCGGTAGATAGGTATCTAATTAACGTCGCACTGGAACAACACAACGGGGTATTGGGGACAATAAAGTCCTCGATTATATACAATTCGAAAATAAGATGAGTCATAAATATTTTTGACAAGTGCTTTACTTGCTTTCTAGATGCATTGGCAGATACATTTAAATTAAACTTTTAAAAAAGTATTTTATTTTAAGGGGTGGATGTTGCTATTATTGGAAACACAACACAGCATAATTGGTTGAAGCAACTAAAATCTTTTGAGAGAGAGAGCTGTAATACTTTAACATTTTACACATGGAATGACGCTTACATAGTTTTACAGCTAAGCGTATCTATTTTCTTAAGAATTGAGAAATAAAGTTTATAACGATGATTTTATTTATGCATATAAAACTGATATTACAAGGAAAATTTTTCTTATAAATAGAATCAAATAGTTTTTCTATTTTAAAGCATTTTTTCAAATGAAAAGCAATGGTGGATTCGAGTATACTAAACTTCGCTAAAACACAAAGTTTTAAACTTCTTAAAATTCTTTGACATAGGAGTCATTATCTTCTTCAACTGAACCTTCCATATTTAGATCCAATACAAAAAGTTAATTCTTTGCTTTTTGTATGAATACATATCTTCACCGTGTAATATATCTTAGTGATTTGAGTTCAGTTTGCGCAGCTTTTTTAATATAAAATGCAAGTAATTCTTCTTCATCTTACTTTTAAAATAAAAGTATTTTTCTTACATGATAACCTTTCGACTAAAATTCACATTATTGATCAATACTACTTACATTTTTTGAGTGCAGAAGTCAAAGTCTGGTAAAGAATCAATTTCCATAGAGGAATCAGAAAATTTTGCTCTACTGTTCGGCAAAATTAATTTTCATATGCATGAAACGATACCCGAAACTGATCCCCTAAGTACAATTCTCACCACAGATAAGTCCCTTAACGTTCCCCTTTTCTTTTCTCACACCGGTAGCCATTTTGTCAATATATCTAGCCGCCTTCATTCACCTTTGAACTCCGGCCATCTCCCTAACCTTGACTTCAAACGGACCCACTCACTCGAAATGTTTATCTCTTCCTTTCAGTTCAAATTACCTTCTTCATTAAACCACCAACTTCTACCAATGAACTTTCTTGATAGATCCCTTGTCCAATAATATTTCTCTTAATCATTATCCCCTAGCGAGTTCATTGTAAACTATTCATTCTTTCACGAGCCTCTTTGGGGTAAGGAGCTCAGAGCGGTCCCAAACCCCCCACACTCAACAATCTCAGCGTATTACGATGTTACTACTTGTCTGTTTAAATAATAAACTATTGTAATGGAATTTTCTGCATCTATTTGTGTGGAACCAACGCTACTTTCAGACCAATGAATCAGTCTCTCCGGTTGCCTTATGCCACTCTTATCACGACTGCAGGCTTGTAATTTCTGTTATATGCCTGCATATTCAGGAATAAAATTTCGAAATGAGTATATCAAACACAAATAATTTTCTTACCTGTTTCTGATACAATCTGCCAACACAGTCTTCAGTCCCTTGTGTAAGCTGTCTTAGTTGCTGCACTTGTCTTTCATGAATTATGCCAATCTAGGAAGAACATAATGTGTCATATTCAAATAAAATGTATCAATTGTTCGAACCTACTCAAATTATCACCTACAGTCTTAGCTATTTTATATATTACTAGCAGACTTGCGCATAGCATCTGCTCTAAAGTTGCTTTCCTGCTTATATCTATTGAAGACGAAGTATTGTTACTCACATTCCAGGTCATATTTCAATCTTTCTAAAATGAATATAGCACCCATATTCACATAAATAGATTTCATGCCACCTAAATGAAATAATATTACCCAAAGATACATAACAGCATTTCGTATACTATTACTAGTGGTCAACTCTTATTTCTAATAAAATGCATAGTAAAAAGCCCATACCTCAGCCATTTTATTACAGTTGTTGTGAATGACTACTTCATCTTTTTCCTTTGTTCCAAGGCTAATTCGGCATTCAACGCGAAACCTAGTTCTTTTCTGCTCTGATCCTAATCTTCCATATTTCTCATTGCTTTTGTTATCATTATTGTTTGTTATTATTTTTATATTGCTGAAGAATTTCATTAGAGTGGCGAGTTCTTCCATGTTGTTTTAGCAATGTATGCGGCTCCATAGCTCAAGCATATTTAAATTAAGCAGCAAGCGTGGCGAATGAATCTCTTAAAGGTCGATTTTATATTGTTTACATGAGTTGTTGCCTTTCGACAGTAAACAAATTACGTCGATTTCGGCGTCACGTACATAATTTGTTGATTGTATATACTAACTCTGCTTATTCATTATTCTACTTATTCATTAGCATATTTCAATTTCCAGAAAATGTATAACTACAGTGTTATTGGCATTCGATCTTCTAATGAAATTGATGAAGTATGTGAGCGCAGCTTCATGTTATTTCTGTCAATCGCTTTGTTTTAAGGTCTGACTCATGGTAGTGGGAAAAGCATGAATTCTGTGGAACAAATTGTTGATTGGTTGAAGTGATTATCCAGCGTGATTAAAAACGCTAATCTACGCTTCGATAGCCAATAGGCCCAAGTCGATTCGTAAGTCCACAGGACACCCTTCTGAGATCTTATGACAGCTTCTCCTCCCACATGCTTCGTCTATTTCATTTAAAGGTAGATGGTTTTTGGTACAAATCATAGCGTAAACTAAAAGAGATAGCAGTACTTATGGAAAACCTTCATTTTTATTTTTAAACCTTACAGAAAGTTTTAAGACTGCTGTCTAAATTTCTGCACAGGAGCAAAAAATTTCAATATTTCAAAAATGCATGGATTTTTTTGCTGCAATCGTCTTTTAGATAGCTGCTTATTTTTTATATTTAAATATTTAGAAATCTTTCTTTCTCCATTACTTTTAGATATTTGATCTTTAATATAAATTTCGTGTTGCAGATGTTAAAATAGTGAACATATAAGCTAACCTTATAGCTTACTTTATATCTTAAGCCCAAAGAATTATCTAATCATTACTACATAAACTCCTTCACAAGCAAATATGTTATAAATTAACTGACAGGAACCTCATTTCTTGTATACATTTAATTACGTGTTTCACGGGAAATAGTTGCAAATAAAGGTTCTATTTTTTATTTTCCAAAGCAAATACTTTTACTCTTCATTTTCTCTATACAGCAATATTTCTCAAAGCATCGTGATTACTTACAA
The DNA here is from genome assembly GCA_933210815.1 of Meta bourneti. Taxonomy (NCBI): domain Eukaryota; kingdom Metazoa; phylum Arthropoda; class Arachnida; order Araneae; family Tetragnathidae; genus Meta; species Meta bourneti. The sequence goes on along the minus strand of OW119929.1, from coordinate 35,560,088 downwards.
ATCTTCTCTGTCAACACTTTTTATCTTTACGAAGAAAGAAAAAATATTCTCAATTCTGAACAGTCTTAAATGAATAATAGAACGTTAGTAAATCCTGGTTTCTAGAACAGCCAATACACAGAACGAATCCTTGGGATAAACATTTGCTCAACGTGAAAGCAAGTTTAGGCTGAAATGCATAGTCATTAACAGTAAATGCATTAGAGTAGAGGTTAGTTACTTTTCTGTTTGCACCTTAAATTATTCCGAGAATCAAAATTCCAAATTAAAACACATATTCCAGGAATTAAGATAATTCTTTTTCTATTCATAGGCATCGGCTTTAAAAACAGGTTCCGCCTTTTGTGTGTATTCCTTTGTAAATTTTTCTGCATTTTTTAAACCTTTTCTTGATTACTACTATTTAAAATTCTAATACGGGGCCGTGGCAGCTCGGTTGGAAGAGCAACGGATTAGCAACCGAAGGGTTGTGAGTTCGAAACTTGGTCCAACCAAAGACTGTCGCATACGTGGGGCTGGTACACGTTAAATCTGTTGTGACTCAAATGTCTTCACATTGGCATCGTGAGGAAGTATGGAGAGTGGGGTGCCAGCTCAGGTGTTGACCTCGTCATCTGACCGAGGTTCGACGAGATCACCTGACCATGGTTCAAAGGACAATAACCGTTGTGTTGCTCCAGTGAAACATTAATTCAATTACCTACCTACAAGTCCTGTTTCCCTTTTCGGTATGGTCGTGGCTCAGTGGGTATGTCCACTACGCTAGCAATCCTCGCGTTGTAGGCGGCGTAAGTCCGATTCCTACCAGGTACATTCCATCCTGGGTATATTTTTCTCTTCTGTGTTAGTAAAACTTTCATGTCTATTGATCTATTGTCTGGCGCACCATGGCCAAATATAGCCCTTGCGCCATAAAACCCCCAAAACCAAACTAACCCTTTTAGGTATGCAATATTTTTCCTTGTACATTTCATTTGCCACGAAATTTAATATTCAGCATAATTAATAAACATTATTTTTTTAATAATTTTTCATATTTTGATAAAATTAAATTTCATTATTAATAAAAAAATAAATTCCCATGTATTGAGAGGGACTTTAACAGTAAACAAACAAACCCGATGGTCCCCGAAAATTTTACTTCAGCTTCACAAATGCCCTCTTCCCTAAAATGCAATTTATTGCCGTCTTGGCAACGTTTGGCTTTCAATCGATTGGCGTAGACCAATAAACTAACATATATGAATTCAGGTAGGTATTAGGTAGGTATTTTAATTAACGTCACACTGGAGCAACGCAACGGAATATTATATATATGAATTCAGAATATATTCCTTGGAATTTTTACTGACGGCATGCTGAAATCGTATTCGAAAAACAAGCCGACTGACGTCACTTTCAGTTTTCTTACGAAAAACACGCATCGCTTCAGAAACACTACCGCCACCTATATTTAACTTTAAAGAAAATTTCTCTCATAAACGATTACTGTTGCATTACTGTGGATTAAACTTACGAGGTATGATTCTCGGACCGTCGTCAATAGCCCGTTGTGTTGCTGTAGTTCGAATTTAATTCAACTACCTACCTACCTTTTGCATTACTAACATATAAAAATTAGCATGAAAGAAAGTCACAGAAGAGCTAAATTATACTCGTTAATGCCAAGAAGTGTTAATCACGTTAGTTAATTGCATTCAATCATTCTTTGCTGAAGAACTCGGCTATAAAATTTATTTCATCCAAAGATTATTGTTAAAAAAACTTTACCTTTTGCCTTTCTTAGTGTTTTATCGATATAAGTCACGGTATTCAAAACCCGGAAGTCTATAAATGAGTAATCAAGCGCTTGACTTACGATTTTTTTAGGTTTTATTAGGTTAGTTTGTTTTTAAGTTTAAAGATATCTTTTCAAGACGTAACGCTAGGTAGAGTTTATGCTTTTACTATTGAATTTATTAGGATGTACGAAGTAAAATTATCGGTAAAATTTTCACTCTGCTGCTTTGAGCAAATTGGCGTTATTATATCCCATTGAATTAATTATATTTTTGTTTCAGCCCCTAAAGCTGATTAAAAATATTCTTTTATAAATATAGAGAGTAATTAACTTCTAAAGAAGATCCTTTATTCAAATAAAATACTACTACCGTTTTAATTAGTGAATGTGACATACTAATTTTTGTACTTAAAAGTCTTTTACGTTTTACCAGTAAAACGCTATTTAAAATGCAATTTATGTATAATAAAACTCCATACACTATTGCATAAAATGGAGCATTTTTTATTTACATTTGTCATAAATGGGGCAATTGAAAAAATGACAAACATTTTTACCGCATTAACCCTCTGATGGGTTCATATGCATATATCCACTTTGCAACCTTTTAGTTTCCTTGCGTGACTTGTAATCAGTTTTTATCTCTTTGGCCAATAGAATTGTTCTCTAAGATTCATTCAAACTAATCAATGTAGTTATTATGTTTGCTGTGGATTAAATCAATATAATACTCTATTAGGAAATTTCTTGAATCTCAGAGGGCTAAGCTTAAAGCATATATTTTCATATTTTGCATATTTTCACTTGCACTTTATCTATATAAAGAATGGAGTGTTTGTTTGTACATTGAGTATTTTCGACCCATTTCAAGTTTTCTATCCATTTTGGGTCCTCCTGATGCAAAATCTATCTCTTGCGCGTTTGATGTCTGTTTGCATATGTGTGCCCATGCTACGTCCAAACGGCTGATAATATTTTTATGAAATTTTGCATACTGTGAGTACTTACATTCATTTAGTTATTGAACTTAGTTGCGTAAGTCTGTTTGTCCGTCTTCCCGTTCTATGTTTGATTTTGTGTTTGTGTGTTTGTACAAGTATCACATATAATTTATTCAAAACATTTTAATGCAATGTCCTACATTTGATCAACCATATTTTAATGTAGTGAATGCATTATTTTAAATTCCTTTTCTTACGTATTTAAGCAAGTTTCATGTTAAAATATCTGAGTAACTCTACTTAAATCAACCATAATTTGGTAGTCTTGGAGAAGCTGGAATGCACATTGAGCATTGTAGTTACTTAAATTGTTTTACCAGATTGCTGACAAATAAATTATTAAAAAAAACTATTTTTGAAAAATTTAAATTCAAATATTTCTATTTTGAGCCTTATTTATTTTCTTTGCAAAATATAAACTATTTCTGAACATTTGGAACAGATGATATTTGCATCAAAACGGAAATTCGTGTTCGTTTGCCACGTGCAGTGATATTTTTTTCGCTCTGAATTAATTTCGTATTTTTAAATTCTATCTAATTTTTAGTTGTGGCAACTGTGCGAGATCAAGAGAAAAAATAATCAAGAATTTATATCTTAGAACTTTTTCCCGCCAGCTTTTATTTTGTTTTTATTCTTTGTTTTCTGTTGTTTTGTTTTAAATATTTTTATTTTAATAAATTGTAATTCCTTTTCATCACACATAATACTACCACAAAGTATTTTGTTTAAAGCGGCATGTTATTTAGAATAAAGCAAATTTTAAGTGGAATTTTGCCATTATTGAAAGAACGTTAATGTTAAACAAAACCGAAGTAGGACTTTTGAAATATTACAAAATCTTTGTCATAGCGACAGATGATCAAGGTGGCTTATTTTACGAATTGAAGCTATATTTAAGCAACTTATATAGGGAAAGTTTGTTTAAAACAATGATTTTCTTTAGAAGAAACGCTGTCAAATAGATTTACCATTTAATAAAAGTGTAATAAGTTACCTTTGCTTTATCACTACTGAAGACATTAAATTTTAAAACAAGTTCTTTTATTATTGCGCTTGCCAAAAAACGCAATTTTCAAGAAAAAGCGCATCCACTTTTAAAACAGACTTAGTGATAAATATCTTATCAAATTAATTTGTCATCTTTCCCTTAATGGTAGCGAAATTAGGAGAGTGCCACGAATGAGAAATATTGGCAGGTAAATTATGTGAGAGTATCCGCAGTAGATTAGTCATTTTTACGAATTGAGTTGAGCAATTTTACAGGAATAGAACTTAAGAAAGGAATTCCTAATCCTCCCTCAAAATCGTCTTTTGTAGCAGTTACCACAAATCAACCATAATTTGGTAGTTTTGGAAGGTATATTGATCATTGCAATTACTTGGATTGTTTTACCAGTACTGCTAAAAAAATAAATTATTTTTCAAACTATTTTTATGGAATTTAAATTATAATGCTCTTGTATTTTGAGCCTTATTTATTTTCTTTGCGAACTGTAAAGTATTTCCGAATATTTGGGACAAACGATAATTTGCAACAAACGAAAACTCGTGTTAATTTGCCACGTGCAGTGATATTTTCTGTTTCTGTTTCTTTCGCTCGGAATTAATTTCGTATTTTTAAATTTTTTCTAATTTTTAGTTGTAAGTTGTGGCGACTATGCGAGATCAAGAGGAAAAAAGATTCACGAATTTATATCTTTAGAACAACTTTTTTCCCGTCAACTTTTATTTTGTTTCTTTGCTTTTCTGTTTTAAATATTTATTATTTTAATAAATTATGATTCCTTTTCATCACACGCAAACACCACCGCAAACTATTTGATTTAAAGCGGCATGTAAGTTTGATTGAAGAAAATATTAAGTGGAATTTTGTCATTGAAAAATCGTTAATGTTAAAAAATCTTAACTAGGACTTTTGAAATATTACAAATTCTTTGTCATTTAACAACAGAAGGTCAAGGTGGTTTATTTTACTAATTGAAGCTATACTTAAGCAACTTATAAAGAAGGTTTTCTTAAAACTTGATTTTTTAGAAGAAACTATCAAATCGATTTACAATTAAAAAAAATGGTAATAGGTTACCTTTATACAGAAGACATTCAATTTTAAAACAAGTTCTTTTATTATTGCACGTGCCGCAAAACGGAATTTTCAAGAAACTATGCGTATTCCACTTTTAAACGAATTTAGTGATAAATACCTTATGAAATTAATTTGTCATTTTTCCTTTAATGATGGCGAAATTCGAAAATGTAGCAAACCTGGTTCCAGAGTGTATGTACCTTTAGCAGGAGTGCGATATATTAAATGCATTACATGGATGGATATGCATGTATAGGATTTTTGTCCAAAGTAGGTTGTAGAAATTATAAAATGTCGAAAAGGTGTTAAAAAATTATTTTACTCATACTTAAATGATTTGGCATTTTTCTACGAAAGAGGAAAGTGATTATTTTCTGGTCACTTTCAATATATAGTTAACCAATTCAACCGGAGTGAGGTCGAGCAATTTTGCTAGTTACTTATAAAACTTCAAGCATGACATAAGTTTTATCTATTTCTTTATTGGAAATTTTGAGTTTTTACGATACAAGTACTCAAGATAATTGTGGCCTAATGGTCAATATAAATTAAAATTGAAAATTTCAAAAATGTTAATTACAGATGTAGCAAAGCTTCATTGTGCATTTCTTTACAGTTTGTTTGAATCTGTGAGTTCAAAAAAGACGACAAGTATAACAAAATGCGAGATCTGTCTGGAAAGTATCTAGACACCTAATATGTTGTACCTAAGACTTTTGGCACCTAGTCTCCTTCAAAGTAGGCCCTAGAAATCACATATTTCTCCATGGTTGGAGGTAGGTAGTTAATTAACGTCGCATTAAAACAACACATCGGGCTATTGGCGACAGTCCCAGATCAATCCCGAAGGGAAAGATCGAGGACCACACCTCGTAATTTTGAACCACGGTCAGATGACGAGGTCACACCCCACTCTCTAAACTTCCACACCAACGTGAGGAGCTTTGGGGGGTCACGACAGATTTAACGTGCACCAGCCCCCACGTAATCGACGTCTTTGTTTGAATCCAGTTTCGAACTCTCAACTCTGGTTGCTAATCCACTACTCTTCCAACCGGAGAACCGCGGAACAATGGAGAATTTTTGGAATCGCCATCAACTTCCTCGTCGTGTTCTGAATCTCTACTCTAAGAGATTTCAGAACATAGGATTAAGAGATTTCAGAGATGATTTCAGGTTTAGGAAAAGACAGAAGTTACAGGTTGCCGAATCCGGGCTGTGGAGGGGGCTAAGCCACCTGCCTGATTTGATGTTTTACTAAAAAAACTACACGAGACTTGATAAATGGCTCCGCCACGCGCTTCATGCTACATGCTTTGCAGTCATGGATAACTTTCAACCGATTCACGAACATCTTTGAAGCGTCTGTACCATACATTTATTTGCGCTGCACTCATCGCATCATGACCCCAAAAGCCTTCTTAACCATCCTGGTGGTTGTCCCGGCGAAGGTATCTAGTAATTAGCCAAAAATGACCAGATCTTGTTAAACGAGATATCTCGTCATTGGCAAAATTAGGCAGATCTTGGTGTACTAGATGTCTCCTTGAAACCAAATGGAGGTTTAATCATCTGAATAATTTCCGTAGACGAATTTTCAACTTTAACGCAAAATTTGATGCAGATTTGATGATCATTCTCTCAGTCATTGTGGGTGCAACGATCTCACAGAACATATGCTCACTCAGGCACCCAACGTATTAGTCCAATGAGTTAGTGAATTCTCAATCATGCAAAACAATATCCATTATCCTTTACTGCCAAGTTTCATCGATATCGCGTCCATCAAGTCCTGAATGAGGTCTGAATGATTTAACGAATTTTGATAATGACGAGATATCTCGTCATCAAGATATTGCTGATTATTTTTTAAGATAACTGTATCAAGATCTAGTCAGTTTTTCTAATTTCGAGATATCTCGTCCATTAAAATCTGGTTAGTTTTGCTAATGACGAGATACCTTGCTAATGTCGAGACAACCACCAGGAGTTTTAAAAATTCTTGGATATTTTCCGAACAGATCACGTATAACACATCGAAAAGACGAAAAAAATATGAACCTAAGATTGGGTAGGTAAGTACTTAAAAATTGTTGGATATTTTCCGGACAAATCACGTATAACACATCGAAAAGACGAAAAAGTTCTGAACCTCAGATTGGGGTAGGTAGTTAATTAACGTCATTCTGGAGCAAAACAACGGGCTATTGGCGAAGGCCCGGGATCAATCCCGTAGTGAAAGATCCAAGGACAATGCCTCTTAATTTTGAACTATCCTCAGATTCTGATAATATATCCAAAGAAAACATTTGTTATCACTAAATAAATTTAGTAAAAATTGTTAGCTATTTTCCTACTTCTTCCATATTACCGAACAGCATGTCCAACTCCACTGCGGTAGCCAACGAGCACTGCTTCCTTAACGGTGTCATGAAGCGTTCTTTTCCATCCTGTATCACATTCAACAGGTCTTCCTCACAGAGAAGCAGTTTCAACAGAGCCCTTTCCCTTTTCCACAGCATGATCTGAGCATCCTGTATAAGACAAATATCACTCATATCGAAAGAATAAGGCGATCAAAGAATTCAAAAAATGTAATATTAAAATATTTCTTTTACTTACAAAAATGTTATCTCGTCTATAAAAATTTACTTTTTCCAAAACTGCTCAACACATAGGCTTACCAAAGCATCTCAGTAATTAACGGGACATATTATGTATGTCCTTGGGAGGATTGCAGTCGAACTGTCTTTGAAGTGGTTTCCCGAGATGTACTGGGGAAAGTTCTTCAGAGCCCCATCCTAGGGTAATCCCACAGATGTCCACTAAATTTGCTGATTATGCACTATCTTTCTCCCTCTCTGCTTGTTTCACATATTCTTTTAGCCCTCTCTTCTGACTAACCTTACCTCCAAGCACATCGGACGTTCCACCCTTGGGTCTGCTATTCTTATTTCATTTTTATAATTACATTATGTCTTAATAAATCCATTTTTTGAAGTCAACCGCAAGACCCATGGCGGCTTCGTTTTTATACAATGTGTATATAAATATTTTGTGAACTAGGAAACTGTGCTATTGATCTGAGATAGATATTGGTCAAACCGTAAATTATTTGGTACAGAAAATTTTAATTTTAAACTGGTTTTTTTTATCAATGAAAATGTTCAACACAAATTTCTCGTTGAACGACATTTTTCGTTATGGCATACGATTATGCATTAAGGACCTTCATATTCTTTGAAAGCAAATGCACATTTGCTTCAAAAGAAACATAATTTTTTATGCATATTCATGAAACTCAATGTGAAAATATTTGCTGAGCAAAAGTAATACGGAACCAAAACTCAGATCAAATAAAATTGTGACGTAGTTATCGCTGAATTGAATATCAATGGTGAAATTGATTAGAAACTCCTCCATATTTTAGGCACATATATTAAAAGGAAAAACCAACACACAGAGCATAAAATTTAAAATAAATTATTTTAATAAAAAGTGTGATTCAAAAGCATTTGACCGAAACTGCATTTTGCAACAGAAGAATCCAACACCAGTTATCTAAATCCGATTGGTACTATTTAAATTGGGTTTCTGAATAAAACTGTTCTGAGTCATGTTATTGTTTCGTTAAAAAAGACTTACCAAACAAAATAAACCGTGAAAAACGATAGGAAAATATCTGTAACCAATTATTTTACGATTAAATTTTGAAAACTTAGATGGGACTTAGTTTAGCAACCCACTCGGGTGTTTCCTATCTACGGATTTGTGAAACGGATTCTATCTATGGATTTGAGATATATCGTTCATCAAGATCTGGCCAATCTTGCTAATGACGAAATATCTCGTCATCAAAATATTGCCGAATATTTTTATGTGATGACGAGATCAAGATCTGGTCGATTTTCTTCTAATGACGAGATATGTCGTCCATCAAGACCTTATAAGTTTTGCTAAAGACGAGATACCTCGTCGGGACAACCACCAGGAGAGTTAAAAGCTGATGAGGTTTACCGATAATACTCATAAAAATCATGTTCGCCACTGTGAATGTTATCGGTTTACTTTTCCTTGACAAGTCATCTGGTTGGTTTTCTCTTATACCTCATTTATTTCAAGCATCCAGATCCCCTATGCTTGTTCGTTTTGTCTTTTTTCAAATGTGTGAGCTTGTTGCTAGACATTTTTGGATTCCTAGGTCCCCCTGCGTCAGCTCTCCGGGGCCCAGTAGGTAGCCGAATAGGTAGACAATCAAGGTAGACGAAAGGCCTCAGTACCAATTTAGTTTGAGTGTCCCTCATGAAACAAAAGTGTCCCAAGAATTCAATGTTCAACTTGTACAAACGTTTATATTTGTCTTCTTTCCTTAATACAGCTGTGTTTCATTTTTATTATTATAAACAACAAAAATGTGTGAATTTTTTAACCTATAACTGACATTACAGTAGAAAATCTATTCACATTTCTAGGGGCCCATGTAAGACTTTCATCCCCGGAATCATTTACAGGTTACTCTCTTATGTGGGGGCCCTTCCACTCCAGGATTGTAAAGAAATGTATCACTCTTGAGGGCGCTGGGCCACCCATGACTATTTTGTTCTCCCTTGGCAAGAAGCCAATTTCGTTTTTGTAGAATTATGCTGCAAGTTTACAGTCACCCTGTGAATGTTTGGTGATGTGTCCATCCATTAAATCGTTTTGTTTAAAAATAGCGACTTGTGATTGAACTTAGTTGTAACTATTGGTTGATGTCGAAAACTGAACCACTAATTTATGAGCCTTTGTTATGAATTTAGCGAATGACTTAAGGATTCAAGGGTAATTACAACTTACCATTCAATGAATATTCCATCTTGTAAAGACCTAAACTCTTCAAAAGAGATAAAAAAATTGTTAATTCTTATGCTCAATTTATTGCGTACCTGGATTACCATTCTTGATCCTTTCTTCGTGAAAGATTCCTTGCGTCTGAAACTTGTTTGTCTTTTTCTCGTTGCCAATTCTCCTTCGGGTCTAATAATATCCAATTCCATGATCTCTTTGACGTTTCTGCTCAAAGAAAAGGATAGAATTATATCTTAAATGTATTACCGATTTCCTTGATCCTATATACTCGGATTGTCTTCCCGATGTTAATGAAATCATGATCCAGAAAGATTTCAATTCAGTAGTTCAGGGAGATTTCGTTAATGGATCGCGCATAAATGAAACTGTATGTGATACGTGATCTCCATGTTGTGTTCCACGATTAAGTAGCCTTACATACTCTAAGCCTATTTTAAAATAATACATTATCTTGATCTCTGAATTGTTTTGGCTGCGTTTAACTTATTGGTATCAAAAATGTCTCATAATATGTTGATTTAAAGTATGAACTATAAATATTCTAATGTTGCGTCTTTGTGTTTTCTTCTTGCTCTTTAATTTTTCATACAAACAATATGTTGCATATTATAAATCTAAAATATAGATAACAGATTAAAACCTTAGTTAAATAGGTAGTAAAAAATGCAAAACTTCAAAACTGCGACTGATAAAACTAAAAAACGGAAAAGATCGTCAATGGCCACATCTGTGGAGCAAGTCGTCTACCATCGGAATAGAAATGAATCACAACAGGGAAAGGCGAGTTTAATTATGTTGTCCTAGAATAGTGTTACCACAATTCACTTTAACTAAGTCTTTCGAGTAAAGGCAGGGAAACACACGGTTTTACTATTCCAAAGTATGCTTCTAAAACTTCCATCTGAAACAGTCTCCACAATTTTATATAATATATTCTTTAGCAGCAACACACTTATTGTAAAGCTAGATTATTTTCTACATGCTCATAAATTACAAAACACCTTTCAAAAATGTATTTCTTTTCTAAAACTATTGTATTTAGAATATTTTTCTTTGTTGTGCAAGCTGTTTTGAATTTTTATAAAAAGCAACTTTCTTGGCGACACTAAAAAACACAAATAAAATATCTTCACAACTTAAATATATTTTCCGCCATAAATATATTAAATTATTTCCAAATGAGTTCTTACTTAACAATGTTCTCAATTTCTTCCTTTCCCTTCTTATAAACTTGAACTTTATCGATAGAAATTATCTTATCCCCAGGCAGAAGACCTGCTTTCTCTGCTGCACCACCTAAAGAGAAAACCACTTTTCCAATCAGCTAAAAAGAGCATTAATACAAGTTCAATCTTAAGATAAATTCCCTATTATTTACATTAACAGGTGCAACCCCCTTCTCACAGCTGTTAAGGTCACCTTGGTGTTACAAACCGCTAAATCTTCGACAGCTTTCATGGGTGATAAAATCTGGAAGCACGAATCGTATATTTAATACCCAAGCCACATCCTGTTTTTATTTCACTGTACTGCTACTACATGGCAAAAAGATGTTGCTACGGTAAAATAATGTATTAATGAGCTTCGTATGAATTCAGTGATTCTGGAATTTTGATAGAAAGTAAAAATATTACTTAAATTCCTTTTCATTTTTATGTTTAAATTGAAGTTTGAATACTTGAATTATATTGAATTTAATGGTAGATACTGAATTAACGTCTCACTAGAGCAATACAACGGGCTATTGGTGACGGCCCGATATCAATCCCGATGTCAGAGGAAAACGCCTTAAAATTTTGGGCATCGGTCAGATGACGAGGTCACACCTGAACTGGCACCCCACTCTCCAAACTTCCATACCACACCATCGTGAGGACATTTGAAGTCACGACATATTTAACGTGCACCAGTACCCATGCACATGACAGTCTTTAGTTGGATCTAGTTTCGAACTCGAAACCCTCCGGTTGCTAATCCGCTACTCTTCCAACAGAGCTACCTCGTGGCACATAGAATTTAATTAAACTTATTTTTATGGTAATGAATACATCTTAAGTTTTAGTATGTTTGATACGAGTTCTAATAAGGGTTTATGGTATTTCATAATAGTTTAATTTCGATTGCAATCATTTCATGTATTTAATCAATCTTGCATCCACCTGTAGGTCTATTTAGCCCTCAAGGCGGAAAAATTGACCGTAGAGTGACAAACCATAAATTAGAAAAACTAATTACACTCGACTGACCTTTACTTATAAAGTCGACTAGAGGTGGTCGAAATTAATTAGTGACAAACCGTAAGTTAGAAAAACTAATTACACTCGACTGACCTTCACTTATAAAGTCGACTAGAGGTGGTTTTGTCCAGGCAACAGTAAACCCGAAACCAGAAGCACTCTTTGGTACAGCAATCTAAAATTAAATATGAAGTGTTGAGTCAATTCAAAGGCTAAAAATATTTTACATAAATGTATGTGAGGTAAGAGAAGCAAAAGCTTTTCCCCATTCTTCTTAGATCAATCACTCAATCGTTTTCGCATCCCGAGAACGATCTTCTAATTTGTTGGAGCTCCATGACGTTCTGGACACTATGTTCTAATTGGTTGGAATTCCGTGCGTTCTGGTCAGGATGGAAACGCTCATAGCAGAGCGGGAAATTAATTAATTCTAACTTGAGAACATCGGAATTTTTGCATGCAGTCGGTAGACCATGTTGGTTATCAAGTTTGTAAATATTCCATCTGTTATATATTTCATCTCATCATCATTAATATATAGTTTTTGAAATGCGAATACTTGAATTCTTAACTAAGAATTATACGACTGCATTGGTCCCAACTCGGGGCAGTTTCGGACTTGATATGCATAATGAACGCTACTGCTGTCAAAAGAAAATTTATATTCGTATCCATCAACAGAAAAACCATTACATACATTTTGTGTATGTATATATTCAACTTCCGATGCATGTAACAGAAGCAATATTCTTGTATATTGATTCATGTATTGTTGAAATATTTCTTCACACTAAAAACTACATTTCCAACATAAAGTAAGCAATAAAAAAGCACAAATTTTGCAGTAATAATCTTCATATTTCAAGAATATTCATGGGGTGATTTATTTAATTCTATTATGTTTTTTATTCTACAGAGGCTGTTCGGACATTTTTTGAGCGATTTTACTGGACTGAAGCTCAATTTTTTACATGAAATTTTTGTGTTTTAAATGTTTCATTTGATAGCCCTTATTGTTAACTATCTTTCTACACCTTAATTTTCATGATAATAATGACTTTTGTAGTATCGACAGTGGTATTTTGTCCCATTTTTGTTCCACAGTTTTCCAGTCCTTGAATGGTTTTCGGTCGACGTTTTACATTTTTTCTCCTCTTTTTACTTTTAATTTTCCATTATATGCAAAACCGGCAACAATCATAAATCTCTTAGAGAAAGTTCTCACGTTCACTTTGCTATAGTCCTTTGACTTGGCGGATTCTCTTTTAAAATTAAAGATCTTACCTTACAAATATTCTGAGAAATTTTTTCTTTTTTGGAAGTATTTTTCCACTTTTACGTTTTTTCTTTTCTCATTTATAATATTACTTATCGTACCTTTAGATATCGAAAAACCATGACTTTTACAGCGTTTTTAAATAATTGAATAAGCATAATTCTCTTCGGAAAGAGAGGAAACATAGCCTTCCAACCATTGCTTATTTAAAAGCGCCATTTTGAAAGTAAACAAAACTCTGAGTTTGCAGACGATAAGTTATACTTTAACTATTTAACTGCCGTGAAAATAAAATTCTTTCGTAGCATACAATTTTCTTACAGCTCATCAAAATCGTTCAAAAAATGTCCGAACAGCCTCTGTATTTGTAATTTCTGTATCATTGTGCTACTCATTGACACAAATATCAATATTTTTTTAATTGGATTACTCAATAAAAATCATCGACCTTCCAATGAAATAGACAGAACATGTGAGTGGAGTTTCTGTCGTAAGATCTCTGAAGTGTAAATCGCTAAGGCTTAAAAATCGGCTTAGTGTTTTTGATCACGGTGGATAATCACTTTAACCAATAAGTAATTTAGTACTCATGCTTTTTCCCACAACCACTTGACAGTTCTTCAAACCCAGCGATCTGCAGAAACAATATGAGGCTGTGTGCACGTACTCCTCCTATTTCATTAGAAGGCGATGATAAAAATACTAACGCCTCAGTGATCAATTTTAACTTACTGCAAGGTACAGTAAATTGTTTGCTTCTATGTTTGCTCGAAATATTTTGTATCTCTTAGAGTAGTTTAAATAACCTGGTTATTCTAAAAATGCATTATAAGAGTATAATTAGAATTGAGGTATAACTTTGAATTGTTATGCGGTAATTTGCTAATAGTCCATCGACCTTGAAATGAAATAGACGGAGCATGTGCCAGCAGCTTCATGTTATTTCTTCCAGTTGCTCGGTTTGAAGATATGTCACGTGGTTGTGGGTAAAAGCATGAATCCTAAATTAGTGATTGGTGAAAGTGATTATCCCGTGATCAAAAACACTAGTCTGCACTTCCATAGTCAATGGGCTAAGTCGATTTGTGATTTACCCTTCAGAGATCTTACGACAGCGATTCCGCCCTCATGATCCGTCTCATTAAAAGGTCGATGTAATAGTCAGTGAACATAAACCATAGAAACTTGATTTTAAGCATATAATCCCAAGTTTTATTTACAGTTTCACGTGGTCATCGGGATCGCTTTATTCGAAAAATGAATGTTCACAAAAGTACTCAAAAAAAATTTAAAAGCGCATTTCCTTGTATTGTATTTTTAACATAAGAATGAGTATTACCTCATTTGTTTTGCATTTAATAATAATAGTTGTCTCAGTTTTACTCACCGTCAAAGTCCTTTTCTTTTCGGATGACCATCTGAACGACCTTCTTATTCCTGCTCAGGAAAAGTGGACAAATTAGAAAAGTCAGATAAGTTTCCGTAAACTCCTATTTCATAAAATATATCCCTTTCTTAAAAATGCAGTTCATAACTGGGCTATTTATAAAAAAATATTTTCCCCCTATTGCTTTTGAGCACATTTCGGGTGATTTTTTTTTCAATTTCTTAGTGAATGTTACGCTTAATCTGTTGTATCGTTACCAGTTTATAGCATAGATTCTCTTCTTTAAGTAGGCCTATAGAAAAAATTCCGGCTCTGCCAAATCAGGGAAACGAGAGGGCCAATCGACGTCACCAGGTTTTGACATTATTCGGCCAAGAAATGTGTCCTTTAGAATTCGCATAGTTGCATGAGCTTTATTGCAGATTGATCCCATCTTGTTGAAACTATAC
Source organism: Meta bourneti (assembly GCA_933210815.1). NCBI lineage: Eukaryota > Metazoa > Arthropoda > Arachnida > Araneae > Tetragnathidae > Meta > Meta bourneti. The sequence continues at coordinate 35,545,024 of OW119929.1, read as the reverse complement.
TGTAAATAAGAAATTTTGTAAAATCGCACAATATCATTCGTGATTGACAGAACCCAATTTTCATTATATCCTCTAAAAAACGGTCTAATGGTACCCCAGTCCAAATTTCCAATCATCTATATTATTTCTATAGCATAGATCCCTTTTACGCTTCTTACACGCGGCGAATCTTAACAAATGAGGTATCAAAAGAAAGACAATTTCCCGGACACTGATGAATCCGTTCTATTTCTCCAAGGTGTGCAGAGGGGGGCCTAAAAACAATTCGAAATCCCCATAGGAATAACTTTGAGCGTAAAACGATTGCGGTACGCAACTCAGTTTGTTTTACCCATATTGATGGAAAAACAATTTTTCCAATAAAATTGTTTTACCAGTATTACTCGGAAAACCAATTTGTTTTACCAGTATTGATGGAAAAACAACTTTTCCAATAGAATTGTTTTACCAGTATTACTCGGAAAGCAATTTTTTCATCGTCTGTATTATTTCTATAGTATAGATTCCTTTTACGCCTCTTACACGCGACGAATTATTTATTTATGTATCGAACTGGTTTTTCATTTCTTTCCATAATATCAATAATTTATGAATATGTGATTTGATGATATAAGGATATTAAACGACGCATGTTCCACGCGAGGTTAAGATTTGAAGGAAAAAAATGGAAAATATACAACTTAACATTTTTTGTGAATTCTAGAGAGTTAAGATAACCTTATTAGGCCTTTTGGCGGAAGAATTACGTGCTTTACAGAAATGGTTGGAACTACGCTAACAGTGATCTCAAGGAGGAAGTGTTGTAAATAGTGATTGAATAAACTTTTTTTTTTGGATATAAAAAAATTCGCTTACATATTTCACCCTTATAACGGATGCGGGGGTTGGGGTGGAATTGTTCATGCGAGAATTCTCGCACGGGCAAGCTACTTGTCATTAATTGAGTAATTAGTGCGTAAAAAATTTAAAGTAAAAATACTTCATAAAACAAAATGATGCCCTTACATACAAACACCCTGTCCTTTTTATAAAATAAGTTCACTTCTACCCAAAGACACTTGTTTGTAATTATGAGTGACACACAACTGCACACTCTTAAACGAATTTTCTATTTTTTAAATTATTTTTTTACTTATTTAAAAAATAGTTGCTACCTCCCATCTCAAAATGATTGAATCACCTCTGAGCCGAATAGTTTGAAAGGAGTCAAAGAACATTTTATTGAAAAGACGCAAATGAAATTTAAGAATATGAGGAAAATTAATTTTATATACTGCAAGATTACTTCCAAATTTATCGAAAACTGTTCCGTTGTAAGAAAAGAACATGATTGAATTCCACTTGTTTTGTTTGCACGAGATTGAAATTTTGATAAATAATTAATAATTTTTGTTTCGGACGGGATTCATATTTCGAAACTCCTTTGATAAATATTAAAAAAAAAAAGATTTTTTTTTTCTTTTAATTTTCAAAAATTATCTTTACTTGATTCTGTTAAAGAAACTAGATATATTGACCTTTTTGAAAAGATTACTTTTCCTGTAGATCAAACATTAAAACGGTATCAAGAAAACACGGGAAGTAAATCAGATTATACTTCCAAGTAGATACCAAAATCATGGACTATTCCTCCAAGTGGTTTGGACGAGATATCTCGTCCATCAAGATCTACTCAGTTTTTGATAATGACGAAAGACACCTCTTCGAGACAACCACCAGGAGGTTTAAATATGATAATTCCAACAAATGGCTATTTCCTTGACAATTAAAACCAATGAACTTTATTAGAAACCATACTTTATCTTACTTTGAAATAATTTTCTTAAACCTCAGTTTATTACTTTATTCAAAATGTACTTTTGTAGTGCGAAATCTAGTTTTGCTTTCATTCACATGTATTCCCTTTTTCTTTTGGGTAAATACAACCTCTATCATTTTCTTCTACTTTAAAAAAGATTTCTTCCACTTATTTTTTCACACCTTTAAAAAACAAACTAAAATCTCAGTGTAAGCAATTAAACGAGAGAAAATAGTGTCTTACAAATAAACCGAAAAGGGATTTCCTCCGAAAAAGGCTCAAGAAAAAGCTAACCGACAACTTTGATCTTCTATTCTTCGCCAAATATCAAACAATGATGACGGAACTAATTACTTTGTGAATAAAAGAAGAAAAAAGTCTACACCTTACTGAAAAAAAAATTTAAAACGCTCACGGATATTTTCTTTGACCCCCAAAATAAGAAGGCTGTCAGATACAATGTGGTACTTTGTCAACTGAGAGGGATGTATTGATTGAATTTTTTTATTTATGCTAGAGAGCCGTTGGCAAAATATCTGTTATAACAAAAAATTGTCTCAATTTATACCTCTAATGGATTTAAGATTCCTTGTTCCCCTTCAAAATTACATGGTGTTGTCGTCGGCTCTTTCCCTTCGTAACTGACCCAGGACCGTCGCTAATAGTCCATTTTGCTGCTCCAGTGCGACGCTAATTCAAATACCTCTTACTACCTTATTCACCATAAAAATGTTAAGAAACTATCTTAAAGGTATTAGATATCTTTCAACAAGAAGGACTCCAAGCTGGTAACAAAGTTTCACCAAGGTTGTTATTTTGTCCGATTGCAAGTTATGTATAGCAATAGAATATATAACTCGAAGCGAATGTATGAGGTAGATTGTTCTTAATCCTCTAAGTGCTTTTGACGAGACTTCATGTCCATCACGATCTGGCCAATTTTACTATCGAGGAAAAGACAAAATTGCTCTATTACTCCAAGGGGAATGAAGTTTCAAGTAAGAAAAACAAATTGTCCTTTGCCCAGAACTGATGACAATTTCGAACAGGTTTTTGTATCAGAGGCTAGCCACTACAAGGCAGTTTTGACCACTAGGATAAACCATAAGGAGAATTAACCCTCCGAGAGGTTTCAACGAGATATCGCGTCCATCAAAGTCTGACCAATTTTTCTTATGACAAGATATCGTGTCATCAAGATATTGCCGATTTTTTTATGATGAGATCAAGATCTTGTCAATTTTCTTCTAATGACGAGATATCTGGTCCGTCAAGATCTAGTCAGTTTTCTTCTAATGACGAGATATCTCGTCCGTCAAGATCTGGTCAGTTTTCTTCTAATGACGAGATATCTCGTCCGTCAAGAACTGGTCAGTTTTGTTAATGGCGAGATACCTCATCGAGAAAACCACCAGGAGGGTTAAACTCTTCGTGCTGCAGTGGGTTCCTGCTCACTGTGGTATGGAAGGAAATAAAAGAGAAAGATCCCCTCTTTTTGCTTATCGCCTCTTATATTATTTCTATTGCATATCATCATTGCTTGTTCTGAAAACAATTTGGTCACTTCGAACAAAACTAAATTTCGCAAGTTTTTTTGTTTGGGCACAACCTTTGCACAACCGATTGCAGCTTCAAGGACTAGAATGATACTCGTCACCAGATATTCTATTTTGGTGCTGCTGATCATGAAATGATCTAGAGAAGGAGCTTCAAAAGACACAACTTTTGTTACGGCTCCCAAAACATCTGAGTGATTACATACATATATTAATACACTACATAACTGCATTTATAATTTAAACACACAAGAAACGTAACACATAAATAACTTCATGATATAATACCTCTTTTCAAATTGTAGTGAAAAGCAGTTGCATACGCACATTGAATAAAACTTAATATTAACGATGCACAAATCTATATAAATAAATGTTGTCAATTATGTTCCGTGTTATACTATAGCTGGTTAATATATGAATTGTACCAGATCATTAACCATTACTAATTTCACCAACTAAACGCATGTATCTGTTTCTGTATTACTTTATATGTCAAGATGATCATTAGAGTTTTATCAGGGTATAAGTTGACACTTGAATTAGGAAAGGTAAAAATTATCAAAATGTGGATACTCTTAGTATACCACTTGAATTGTCATAGCATATCATATCAGATCCACATGAAGGAATGTTTATTTCAACTGTAAGAACTTTTCTATAACAGCAGAAACAGTTGCAGCTTGGACTTCAGAAGATCCAGTTTTAAAGCAAGTAACGACATTGTCATAAAAAAAGTGGCCTAAGAAAACATTTAATTACGTATATGAAGCATATTTTGGAAGGAAAGATAAAATTAATTTTTAATAAAACTACTTATTATGGGGAAGTAAGACTTTCTAAACAAGCACCCTGGTAGGTAACAGAATTCACAGACTTGAGAAGCATGTTAAAAATACCGTATTTCAACACTATATTCGAAAAATTATCCTTTTATCCAACGATCTATCTTGTTTTTTCTTTCCGAACACACTACCGAACTATATTCGGCCAATAATATTTCATAATAGAACCGGGCGCAATATGTGCGATTCACCCTCTACTGGATATAAAAAATAACAATCCGAGACTGAAGTAGAGTAGCTTAACAGTGTGGAAGGCTTACAGGGATCATCGTGGGATAATCCCAAATAAAGGTCGTCAACACATGTTGAAGCATCACAAGCACTAAGTGATTTATGGTGACCTGATTTGGAAAAGTTAGGGAGAATGGTAGGTCATTGAATCAACGTCGAACTGGAACGACACAACTGGCTATTGGTGACGGTCTGGGATCAAACCCGAAGGGAAAGATCCAAGGACGCCACCTCTTAATTTTGAACCCCGGTCTGATCAAGACGTTATACCTTAGCTAGCACCACACTCTCCAAACTTCCACACCACGCCAACGTGAGGGCATTTGAGGCCACGGCAGATTTAACGTGCATCACTCCCCATGTACACGACGGTCTTTGGTTCGATCTAGTTTCGAACTCGCAACTCTGAGGTTGCTAACCCACTACTCTTCCAACCGCGGTCCCGTTTAAAAGACATTGAACGAATTGTGGATAATTGTGAATTGTGTCAAATGTATACTAAAAAGCAACTTAAAGAGAATGTAAACCCTTCTGGAGGTTATATCGACGAGATATATCGTCAGCAAAACTGATTATCTTGATGGGCAAGATATGTAGTCAAGAAGAAAACTGATCAGATCTTGATCTCGTGATCATCAAACAATCGGCAATATCTTGACGACGAGGTATCTCGTCATTCGAAAAATTGGTCAGATCTTGATGGACGAGATATCTTGTCGAAACCACCTGGTGGGTTAAATGAACACCAACCATAATTGCATTGGAGGAAGTACACTTCACCATCTCATTTATTTATTCATCGGTAACTCATTTATTCATCCATTAAAAATGGATGCCTTATACCACAAAATTTAAATAATTATGGAATATATGCGAATAATATTAAGATAATAAGAGAAAAATAAAAGCTTGATCTAGTGCATTTTTTAAATATAAAAGCTAAACATTCAAATAAATTCAAGCTCAGAAAATATATTCAAGTATTTCATACCAGCCATTGCAGTTGTTATTTCTATGTAGGTATATTTATTGTGCTTGGAAATATATATCCAAATTTCAAACTTTCTAGACACCTGAAAAATAAAATCAGAATTCCATCACTGTAAGCGTTTAGAAAAATATAACTGTCTGGAGTGTAGAAAAATCTGGATGTATTTCGTATGGTTAAGGAACAAATGGAAAGTCTAGACTTTCTAGGGCCATTTGCAAAGTAAAGTATATAATTTAGGAACATTTTCAAAAGGGAATCGTTTCATTTCCGTGTGACTTGCAAATATGTAACAAAGAACTAAATCATTAGTCATTACACTGGATAAATTTCACTAATTCTTATTTGAATTCGATATCAATTATAATAACAAAATCATACGAAAACATCTTTTAGCTCAAAATATAAAAAAGTTAATTTTTATGCTTCAGAATATGGTTGAAAAATAGCGGCCACAAAATTTATGCATTTTCTTATGAGCATACTGGAACACCATTAAAAAACAATTATAAAATAAACAAAAAATTCCATGAAAGTGTTATCTATTGTATATTAGAAAGTGAATAAAGGATGGATACAGTAACGTCAAACTTTTAGAAACTCCTCATTCATTAGAGAAAAAAAATTACCTTAAGAACACACAACCCATGAACCCTCGAAATGGTTTCGACGAGATATCTCATCCATCAAGATCTGACCAATTTTGCTAATGACGAGATATGCTGTCATCAAGATATAGCCAATATTTTTATTATGACGATATGAAGATTTGGTCCGTTTTCTTCTAATGAAGAGATATCTCATCCATCTAATGCATTTGCTGACAAGATACCTCGTCAAGACAAGAGATTTTTAAGGGCTTTAACAACACTATTTAAAAGTATCTTTTTTAGTAGATGTAACCATGAGGTTCGAATTAAACATTTAACTTTAAAAATTAGTTCTACTCATTTTAACCCTCTGAACATCACGAAATTTCTGAGAAGTGTGGTATTGCTTTTCCCCCACAACACACATGGATAAATAACCACATCTATTTGATGAAATTCATGGATTCTTTCAACCTTTAAAAATATTTTAAAGGTTTTGTTTTGTCTATTTAAAATAGTTGGTCTTTTACTTAGAATAGAATTCTTTAAAATATTCTATTGCTCCTATCCCTAGAATAGAATTCTTTGGAAAGATTTTGTTACTCGTTTTCTCGTAATAGATTTTCTTTGGGAAATTCTATTGTTCAAGAAAATCAGAACAGGTTAGATGATAGGCAGGAAAGACTACAGGTTGCAATATGGAATTATGCGCTTGAACCATTCAGAGGGTTAATGTAGGTTTCCCTTTAAAAATGGAAGCTATTGAGAAAACTTAAATTCCATAACTGTCTTTGTAACAAAACACAACATGTTATCTGTTTCTTATAATTATTTTTTATTTCATTTCAATGCATGCTTTCTTGAAAGCGAGCGTTGAGTTTTTGAAATATTTCAAAGCGAATGCACAGCGAATTCTTGACATCGAATGAAGTTTGCTGTAAAATTAGTCAAGGAGCGGAAAACACAAGACCAAGGAGACTTAAGGGATTGAAATAAGCAGCTTATATATCATACGCGAACATTCTTTGATTAGCTTTCTTGTTCTATTTCTCTCGACAGCATTCTGTACATTATAAAATCCCTTCCTACCGAGTTTTATGGTGAAAAAAATTCTTTCACTATCGACCTTAGTTCGTGCTTTCTTAAAGACAATAAAACCTATTTCTTTTAAACTTTTCTTATCTTTATATTTACCCTTACACAACTCATCCATTTCTCATGATTTAAAACAAGATGATATATTCTAATATGAGCATGTATCTTGACAATATAGATTCTTTGAGTCCCCAGAATTTTGAAAATAAAATTATTTTTCTTTATGGAATCTTATTTGGTGAACAATTATCTCAATTTTAATAGAAAAATTTAGTTTCGATCGCCTAAAAAAGCAATCTATTGACTAAAGAATATAAACAACTAGCTGAATTAACCCGGCGTTGCTCGGGTTTAATTGGTTAAACGACGATTGAAAGTTATCCAAAAAATCACTTTTCTGTCGTAGAAAATGCAAATATAAAGAAAAAATAAGCGAGCGCAAAATAATTTTTAAAACTGAGATTTTTATAGCTTCTACAATTTACTTTAGATCCATTTCACGTACTATAGGTAAGACAAACCTACAAAAACTGTTACTGAGATGACTATATGCAAAAGTCGGTTTTGAGTTTTGGAGTGATTGCGAATTAAGATCATTTTCTAAAAAAATAACATACATCGTATTATTGCAGTCAGTTTTTTTCTCATCAATATTTTTTTATTTGTAGCACCTTGCACCAGGAATGCGAATTTCAAAATTTCACCATCATTATGAAAGGCTGACAAATCATATTGATACGATATCATGATCAACGTTTCAAGGAATTACACTTTATACTTGAAAATTCCACCCCGCATTTTACAGACAGGATACATAAACGATAGTCCTTTCTTAAAGATGTTGTATGGAACTCTTCTATCACACTTTTGAAATTAGTTTTAGTAAAATTTAGTATTTGAGGTACCCAAATACGCTGTCCTTTCTTAAAGATGTGGTATAGAGCTCTTCTATCACATTTTTGTAATTAGATTTAGTAAAATTTGGTATTTAAGGTGCCCAAATGAGCTCCTAGTCCTCTTTTCAAGATTTTGTATGGAGCAATTCAATCACATTTTTATATTTAGTTTTAATAAAATTTAATGATAGATTATAAATATTTAAACCTTTGTATTTTGCAAAAAAGAATAACGCAAATGTAATCCATAATATGCTTATGGAAAGAATAACATATACATATATATATGCAATTTTAGAGACATGTATTCAATTTTCGCTCAAATTACGCACGAAAATTTCTGGAGCTAACTCAAAATTAGGTTTTTAGAGGTCAAAAATATTGCATCTCCTTGACCAAAAGAATGAGATGTAATTCAAATAGACGTACAAAAACTAATTGTGGTAACATGAGACTGGGGTGTGAATATTTTACTATGCACTTTATTGGAAATTAAAATTAACACCAGTAAGAGTACATTACAAAAATGTAAACAAAATATCTTTATATTTCTGATTAATTTTATTTCATTTGTACGTAAGAATAATGCTTATATTCATTATAAATGGATTTAAATTAGCTATGAAGTATGAGTAACGACACTGAGATCAATAAATATTAGCAATTAAGAAACTTTATTGCAGATGCTGTGCGAAAGCCTTCTATTTTAGTGTACTTAAAAAGCAAAATGTACTTACCTGTATTTTTTCTCAGTGAAAGAGATTCACTATATGCTATAACAGGTTATCAACACCCTATCCATAGGCCGTCTCCGTCGGAGCGGTCGAATCCTTATTAGTATTTTAATCCAATAAAGAGAAGACCTATATAGACTGTCGCCGGAGAGCCCACTTGTTTGGGAGTTAACAGTCTAACTCTACTCTGTTAGGATTTGGTTGAAATCAGGACGCTTCCGAGATCAAGGGAATGTAGGCTAAGATCTTGTACAGTGTGCTTTTTGTTGCACTTTTTACAAAACCTCTTTATTACTTAAACATTCTTAACACCCCCCCCCCCCACACACACACACACTTGTTGTCTCGACGTGGTATCTCGTCTCATTAGCAAAACTAACCAGATCTTGATGGACAAGATATCACGCTATTAGAAGAAAACTGATCAGATCTTGATCTTGTCATCACATCAAAATACAGGCAATATCTTGATGACGAGATATCTCATCATTAGCAAAATTGGTCAGGTCTTGATGGAAGAGATCTCGTCGTAACTACTTGAAGTGTTAATTACAACTAGTTTTCTAACGCATGTTTATGAAGTGGTAGATGGTTACATCACGCATGCTAAAATTAGATAATATTGATCAGAAGTATTATCTAATCAGAGTTAAAATTTAAGCAGCACTGTGAATTATGTGCGTTTTTAACGAAGAAAATCTATGCGTGCTTTCTTATATTTGGATTAAAGTTTTATGTAAAATTTTTATTCACCTGTATTGATTCTAGGCCAATGAGATGCTACAAAATCCCCCCGCGTTAATACTGGGTTAAAATTAATCAAGTTTTCTAAACAGTTCAATGCAAATACTTATCAAACCTCACTATTTATTTCGATTCGCTTATTTTTTACTTAAAGTATTATTTTGTTATTGATATAAATTATAAAATGTGTGAAACTCTTATGCCAAAATTTTTAAGATTGATCTCTATCATGTTTCCTGCTTTCCAAACTGTCCTAAATTATTTTTGTAATTATCTTTAACAATACAAACGTTTTGTGAAAGATGGAAATTCCAATTTTTAAATCCGACTCATTTTACAAAGCAATTATCTTCACATTTCCCGCCTTCCCCACACTCTAGGGTCCCAGTGCTGTCTGTCCACCACGAGAACTGTTTCAGATACCAAGTCTGCCCATGTCTGTTGCCATAGAAAAGAACCTCATCATATTCTCCATAAAGATGAAAGAAGAGATGTGTTCTAGTTTGTCAGATTGGCACGTTTAATGAAAATTCTGAAACATATTTTCTCAGAATTTTACCTGCCGAGATCTGCGCTAGTAAACTACCTTTATCCGTCGCCAACATTCGCGAAAAACTAAGTAAAATTACTCCACCTCCGAGAATCACTCCTACTCAAAATGAACAAGGCCCGTTTCTATAGCGACCGTCACCACCCAGGCTTAGTGTCACGAATAGTTTTTGTAGACAAACAGTACCTACGGAAATTCACAATATTGGTTTTAAGTTCTAGTTTCTTCCGAAGTTAGCTATTTTTAAACACATTTCCGAAATGACAGAAATTTCTGCTCTTTGTCGCTATAAGATGCTATTTTTGTGTGAACATATAAATATTTCCAAACATTTATTTCCTTACAGAATTTCGTCTGAAATGGTAAAGAAATCAGATTATACTTCCAAGTAGATACCAAAATCACGGATTATTCCTCCAAGTGGGTTGAGTGGGTCAGGTTTTGATAGACGAGATAATCTCGTCTATCAAGATCTGATCAATTTTGCTAGTGATGAGATATCTCGTCATCAAGATATTGCCGATTTCTTCATGACGAGATCAAGATCTGGTCGGTATTCTTCTAATGATGAGATATCTCGTCCATTAAGATCTGTTCAGTTTTGCTAATGATGAGATACTTCCCCTTCCACAAACCTTAGACGAGATATCTCGTCCAGACAACCACCAGGAGGGAGGAGGGTTAATAATAAAGGTGTACAATGAGTATAAAGAAAAAGAAGAGTAAAGTTTATACACTGGACGAATTGAACATTAATGACTTGGGATACATATTTTTTTAATTTCACATATCGCTCTTCATCGAAATTGGTAGTGGAACCGGAAAGCTTAGGAGGACTGCATATGATAAGATTTTCGACGCATATAATCATATAGCAAAATTAAAAAAAGATGAACCGAAGACAACTATCTTCTAAGAGTGTTTTCGAAGAAACCAAAAGGAAAGCGAAGATTTTACTTCAGTTAACCAATACTCTCACATGATGCACATCGGGTAATTAAAATGTAATTTATTGCCATTTTGGCGACATTTGAGGCTCAATATAATTAGCGCTGAACCTCCTCCCTCCTATTAGCTATCACTTTTCAATTCAGAATTCATTCTTCTAAATTCTCATTGGCGAATTGCTGAAATAGTATTCGATAGCAAGCCACGTTCGAAACACGTACAGAAAACACGATCATCCGGAGAAACGCTGCGCCACCTACATTTGGCTTGACATGTAGGTGGCGCAGTCGTAAAAGGAACTCCCACATGATTTTCGCACTAGTGACAAGGCTTGATAAAATGTCTTACATAAATTTTATCCACAGGCACGTGCAGAAAACAATTCAAGAAATAAAAATCAAAGAAGCATTTTTCTGCCCGTCTGTCATAGCAAATACCACAGGAAAGACTTAAATCGTCTAATGAATTTTTAGTCGCTCCATTATTTAAGATATTTATTTTCAGATTTATAGCTTTTAGTTCTTACAATATATTGTCCCTTCACTGCGAAGAGAAACAAATGAGCTGCACCGCTACGTTTTATCGGTTCTTTTTCCTTTTTGGTGCGAGCCAAGAGGCTGGCGTATTATCCTTCAGTTGAAACTATTTTTCCAACTCACGTAGCGACTTGAAGTGTCTCCGGTGTGCTTTCCTTTTCGAAAAATGAAAAGCATAACATTTTCGGTCGTCGCGTTTCGTGACAATTTCGACACAGTGACATATAAAATGTGTTATCTTAAATATAAATCGCGAAGGGTCGAATTTGGGATTCCAGATATTAAATTGATTTTATATGCTATTTAATTTTATTTAACTATTTTTCGACATGTGTGATATCATGCGTAGAACTTTCTAAAATGAAGGAATTGAACCATCGGAGAAGAAGCACGAAATTCATCGTCAAGCAAGTTAAATGGTAGGTGGGTATTTAATTAACGTCGCGCTGGAGCAACACGACGGGGGCTATTGTCGACCGGTCGGGGATCAAACCCGAAGGGAAAGACTCGAGGATGAAACCACGTAATTTTGAAACGTGTTCAGATGGCGAGGTCACACCTGAGCTGGCACCCCAGTCTCCAAACTTCCACACCATGCCAACGTGAGGACATTTTAGGCCATGACAGATTTATGTACAGATTTCCTTGTACACGACGGTCTTTGGTTGGATTCAAACTTGTGCCCCTCCGGTTACTAATCCGTTATTCTTCCAATCGTGCTACCACGTTCCACAAATTAAATGCACAGAAAGTTTATAAATTATAGCATGTTTATACATTCCTATAAAAAGTTTATCTTTCAAATCCTCTTAAGACGTCCAGCAAAGAACAATAACTGTGTACAGAGGCATTGAAATACAATATTTTTAATCTTCTATCAAACAGTGCTTACTCAGTTTGTTTTAATTTGCATACTTCATTGAACACCATTAACCCTGCAAGTGGTTTCGACGAGATATATCGTTCATCAAGATCTGACCAATTTCGCTGATGACGAGATAGCGCGTCATCAGCAAAATCTTTCATTAATTGTTTATGCTGACGAGATCAAGGTCTAGTAAGTGTTCTTCCAATGACAAGGTATCTCGTCCATCAAGATCTGGCCAGTTTTGCGATGAGACACCTCGAAACAACCACAGGAAGGTCAACGCCGGATAATTCTATTTACTAATAGAAAAGTTTAACCCTGAAGTCCCCTTTCAAATCAAGGAAGTGCTTGATCAAAGCAATGCAGCTCCAGACATTATCTACAGTTTGAAAATATTTTTCCCCATTCTAAAGTACCAGAAAATTGAAGAGTTTTGAGTTTAGAAGGTTAAAGGTAAATGTCTGTATAACTTATCTCAAATACTTCCAGATTATTTTTTTTAATACGTTGTCTGTGCATATATAGAATGTTTCGAAATGATGCGTTTGATCTTGGTTCCTTACAACCGCTTAAAGTTGGCAGACATTTTTAAAACACCCTTATTACTTGGGAAGTCATACGAGGGTAATATTCCTTTGGTACAAAGTTAAGAGATAGAGATGTGTGTGAAAATATTCTACGCATATATTGAAACATTAAACTGTGAAGTAAAGGCCAGAAAGAAGTCGGGGAGCCATATTTACTTGCTGAAATACAAGTACACTTGCAGGCATCGTACATAAAAAAAAAACAAATTTATCTCACTAAATTGATCGAAATTTATAATTTACGCAGAGAAATGGAACGTATAATTTAAAATTGGTAAAAATGAACGCGAACATTTCTTGTTGAACTGTAAATACAAAGTTAACTTGTGTCTTCAAACCCTGTATAAAGTGCAGTTTCAAATATTCGATATTCCTTATGAATGAAGTAAAATTAATTCTATAACTTTTTATATATAGGACCGCTTTCAACCAGAGTAGCGGATTAGCAATCGAAGGGTTACGAATTTGAAACTTGATCCAACCAAAGATCATTATGTACGGGGGCCTGGCTCACATTAAATCTGTCGTGACCTGAAATGTCCTCACGTGGGCCTGATGTGGAAGTTTGGAGAGTGGGATACCAGCTCAAGGTGTGATTTCGTCATCTGACTGTGATCCAACATTACGAGGTATTGTCCTCGGATCTATCCCTTCAAGATTGATACCAGACCGTCGCCGATAGCCGGTTGTGTTGCTCCAGTGCGACGTTAATTCAACTACCTAATTTCAAACGGAACAGAGAAAAAAAAATTTTAATCATAAGGATTTTTGTTACATCTTACAATTGTATGTACGTATTAATGTAGCACATGGATGCTCCATCGTTTTGTGCATTTGAAGATGGAACAGGGATTGCAACCAAGGCAACAAACAGAATAATTAATTTTATTTTCATAAATAAATATAGAATAAAACATAGGATTGTGAGGTTAGTTTAAATATATTGTTCTACTTCCATCCCTTTATTCTATTCCCCAATCCCCCGTTTTTTCCCTTTCCCCTTTCACATATTTTGCTTGAAGTTATCCATCTTGTGTTTGGCGCAGCTTGGCCAAATATGGCCCTTGCGCCATAAAAATCCCAAAATAACCAACCGCTAGGACAAAAGAGGAGATTCAGGGAGGTCTGAGCCTCTAAAGTGCTTTGGGGGTTTAAATTTTTCAAGTTTCGCTCTACATGAAAAAAAATTTTAACTAAAGGAAGTATATTCATTTAAAACTATATTTCAGAAGAATGAACCGTTAGAGATCTTTTTCTCTCATGCTTTGAAAGCAATTGAAAGGACAATTTTTGACTCACAACAAAATGTACGAGAAACTTCATAGTTTTTGTTGATAGACGGTAATAAGGCATTTGTCACATGATTTAAAGATGTTCATTTCCCCAGGAGACATGGAAGAGTGGTGGAATGGTATGTATTTGGGAGGGTGTCATTTAAAAAAGGTATCATGTGACCGCTTACTTAAAAGTAAAGAACAGTGACTCAGTCATAAAAACCTCAATTCATAGTGCCTAAGTAATGTCCTGTCTCTCAAATGTTCAAAATTAATTAACTTTAATAAGGCTCCCTCCGGGGATTGAAATTCTTCCGAAACAAAATTCTTCCTTTCTTTAGTCAGACATTCGCACGGAAAGGAAAACTGAAATGAAAAAACTGAACTTTCTACCCTGAAATGGAAAAAAGAAAACTTCAGATAGCTTACAGAAATTGAACTCATACTTTCTGCAGCAGGCTGTGACTAGCGAAATTCCTTTAATAAAAGTAATAAAATTTAAAAAAAAACGATTTACAAAATTTTATTTTATTAAACATTAAATAAACGATGTCTCATTAAAACGATATCTAATTAAAATATTTTTTATATTCTTAGTTTAAAGTAGTTTTGATTAGTAGATGGCAAAGTTATGTTATTCAAGATTTTAACACATATTCAATAGATTTAAATGTTAGACAAACGCTGCTTGAATTGATTTTGAGACTTGCAAATTTATTTTTCTGAAATAATATTTAAAATGTAAGCCAGTTCTTAGGGTTTGTTTTTAAATAATTTTCAAATTAATCTGTAAGGTTCTGAAATTAAATGTTAAATGAAAAATAGTTTCTCGTTTATTTAAAATACATATCTACTTAAGTTATCTATAAAACTTTATTTAGCATAAAATTGACCAACTCAGCGAATGTAAATTGAAAAACAAGAATGCAAAATTGGGAATTATGAAATTAGAAATAACGAATATCAAACTTCATATTTTATTTACGTTGAATTAGAATGGATTGCATTTGGTAAAATTTCTCAAAAAATAGTTAATCACGACATTTATAATAATTTTGAGTTCGTTCTTAAATTTAATTATTCAATGCTAGTTAAAATGTAATAAAATGTTAATTAAAATGTCCTATTTAAAATTGAACTTAGACAAAATTTAAAAAGTTGTACTACTTCATAGTTTAAAAATCAATGATAAGAGAAGTATATTTAGGTCGAAATTCTGTCACAACAGCCTTTGTCGAAGTATCCATCTTCGTGTCAAGAAGGCACAAGTGAACCTTTATTTTTTTAAATGAAACGATTTGAGATGCTTGCAAAAGTTTAATTATACAAATTTTCATTTCACAAAATAAATATAGAATAGATTCCATGATACGTAAGCAAAGTATATAAGAAAACTGAACAATATACACAATAATATATTTTTATTTAGAAATGAAAACGTCTTAAAAATGAAAAACGTAGATCGGCGTTGGGTACTGTAACGTATAATGGGCTAATTCACGAAATCAGGGACAGAGGAAGTGAAAAATGAAAATTTGCATACACATGAATTTATTATTCGTTTCAGTAGTAAAATGTCCCAATATAATTTTTAGACCCCTAAATAATTGTTTCAACAATGTGTTTACTTGGAAAGGGCTACTGTTTGCACCTTGTGACTTGATTTTTGGAGTGTAACATAGGCTGATTTTGAATTTGTATTCTGCTACACAAATATAGACTTGAAAATTTTTGTGATTATTTCTCTTCTTCCTCATTTATCTAATCTATCAGTGATTTTCAAAATAATTGGTTAATTTATTATAATTTAAACTAAAAAGTTATAAATCTTTGTTTCTCATGTAACGTGGGCTACGAAAGCATACATTTTTCTATATATATAACACGAAGAGAACTTGACCAATTTAAGTAAAACTGTATAGCTTCCTTCTGTAATATGCATTTAATCAATATACAATTCTAAAAATATTCAAAAACATTGGCACATACTCAATGAACATTAAAATATATTATAATATGAGTCACATACACACAGAGGTGCAAATAACGTCAATGTAACGTGAGTCACACTTGTTCAATAAAGCAAATATTTTCTTTTATTTGAAATGTTAGTAAAAAAATTTTTAAACTATTTTAGTCATACTCAGTGAATTTTACTTAAATTGGTCGTATGTTAAATTGGTCGTATTGGTCGTATTTACTTTAATTGTAAATTGGTCGTATTGGTCGTATTTTACGTAAATTGGTCGTATTTACTTTAATTGATGAGTATGACTATTTTAGTCATACTCATCAATATACTCAGTGAATATCAGTCATACTCAATGAACATTAAAATATATTATAATATGAGTCACATACACACAGAGGTGCAAATAACGTCAATGTAACGTGAGTCACACTTGTTCAATAAAGCAAATATTTTCTTTTATTTGAAATGTTAGTAAAAAATTTTTTAAAACTATTTTAGATATTCAAAATTGGTTATTAATATTACTTTATTTTAAAGAATAAGGAATGTTGACAATAAATTGCAATCGCCGTTACTGATACAAAAATGAGTTAGGTTCCAAACACATAGTAAAATCACGGAAATTGATAGTTTGATACACAATAGTCTAAATAAAAACTATTTTAGTAAAAATATAAACAAAACCTGTTTCTGGAAAAATGAGACCCCCTGAACTCATCGCATGTCTCTAAGCTAACAACGATATATTTTTACTATAGGTAAAAACCTCCAGATAAGCAGTACCAAAAACAGAATTGGTTTTTAACACTTAATAGTAATCAACACAACTTAGTATCCAATTTTACAGTAGCTATGATTAAGTAGACTTCACAGGAAACTAAATGTATCAAGATGAGGTACAGAAAGCCTATTACTAAGCCGGCAAATTTATTTACAGCTGCTATCTGGAACACTTCATCCTTACATGCTAGCCTCTGGTAGAACTGCACATGTAAAAGAAATTTGTAGTTTAAATTAGATAAAATATTTGAAGGTTCATCAAAACATTTGGTCGATATAAACATTTGATGGACCATTATCACAATTTAAGAATCGTTGTCAAGCTGCGACTGTTTTTATGTTATAGAAATGTAATTTCACAAAAAGTAGAATTTTTTTAGTCAAATATTTTTTAAACCATCCAAAATTCCAAATATGCATGCATTTCACCTATTGGGAATCCAAAAAATAAAATAAAAAATTTTGACAAAAATGTAAAAATTACAACTTGTTGTATCTTAACAAATAATTTTAGTTTTCCGCAAGTCTTGAATTTTCTGGCAACAGCGCTTTATATAATATGAAACCTTTTTTATTGCTTAGATTTTGGCAACGTTGTTCAAAAAAGTACTGATCTCTAATTCCAACGAAAATGTAGCAGTCGATGTCTTTTGTTAAATCTTTTTAATAAATTTCTGTATTGAATTGCCTTTTACTTGTACTTCATTTGCAGAACCAGGGGTTCATTTGAAGTTTATGTATTTTGCTTGAAAATAAGCGTCCAAACAAAACACAACTAATTCTTATTTGAAAAGTTTTTCTAAATGTAACGTGATCACGATGGATTATCCAATAGAAATTTAATTAATTCTCTTAAACTATGAATGAATTAATTTTCCTTTTGTAAGAATTGTAATTAATTAATTTTCCAATTGTATTAAAGCGAGATTGCGTTTAGAATCTTGATGTTTTGTACGGATGTATAAAAAGGAGAAATGTAGACAGCTTGAGCGACAGTCAATCTACACTGCTGGCCACCGTAAATGCAACACCCTGAAGGAAGCATGCAAATAATATGAAATTTACAACATGCATTAGCGGAGGTGAGATATGCAAATGATTAGAATTTCAGCGCAGACGCACATCACGCGCGCCTGTGGCGCCACTTCAAAGCGCTATTTAAGGCTTGGAGATTTCGACGATTTCAAGTACGGCAATTGTGTTTTTCTTGTGGTTTTTTCAAAAAAACGATCAATTATGTCTCGTAGAAAACAGCGATCATCTTTTGATCAAGTATCCGAGTTCGACAGAGGAAGGATAGTGGCCTACCGAGATTGTGGATTATCTTTCAGGGAAATCGGTAGTCGTGTTGGACGAAACCAAACAACTGTAATGCGGATATGTGATCGTTGGATGCAGGAGGGTACGACGGACCGACGTGTTCGATCGCATCCACCTCAGTGCACCACTTCACGTGATGACAGGCATATTGTGCGTATGGCAGTGACGGATCGCTCAGCCACATCACGAACCATAGCACAGCACATTCAATCTGTACCGCATCATCCAGTGTCTGCGCGTACCATTGGACGCCGTTTACAGCAGAGTGGTCTGTCCGCAAGACGTCCATTGCTTCGTCTACCCTTGACGCAGAACCACAGACGTTTCCGCCGCCAATGGTGCGATGAAAGAAGGATGTGGACGGCAGAATGGAATGAAATTGTCTTTACTGACGAGTCACGTTTCTGTCTGCAACACCACGATGGTCGGATTCGAGTCTGGAGACACTGTGGAGAGAGGATGCTGAACAGCTGCGTTATGCACCGCCACACTGGTCCTGCACCGGGTATTATGGTATGGGGCGGTATTGGATATCACTCTCGCACTCCTCTAGTACGCATTGCCGGTACTTTAAACAGCCAGCGCTACATCTCCGAGGTGTTGGAGCCAGTTGTCCTTCCTTACCTTCAGGGCTTGCCCACAGTCATATTTCAACAGGATAATGCGCGACCACACGTGGCACGCATTGTCCAAGGGTTCTTCGTCAATCGCCAGATTGAATTGCTTCCCTGGCCAGCTCGCTCTCCGGATCTTACGCCGATAGAAAACATGTGGTCCATGGTTGCTCAACGATTGACCCAGAATATATCCCCAGCTGCCACACCAGATCAACTTTGGCAACGTGTGGAAGCTGCTTGGTCTGCTGTACCCCAAGAACACATCCAAAGTCTCTTTGAATCAATGCCGAGGCGTGTGGCAGCGGTGATCTCCAACAATGGCGGCTACTCTGGCTACTGATTTTGGCAGGAACCACACTTCACAGAAGTCTATAAATTTAATCATTTGATACTTGGTCAGCATGTTATCTACAAAATAAATTTTGTTGTGATATCTCTTGTCTTTCTTGGTGTTGCAATTTGGGTGGCCAGCAGTGTATTTAACATCATATGAGAGTTTTTTCGAATAAATATATAAAAAACCACTGGAAGACGAAAAATTAAGACTTCTTCTTTAAAGACGACTTCTGATTAAGAAGTAACACTATTTATCGCCATTTGAGGTAAGTTTAGCTCTACTTTTTTCAGACTTAAAAATGTTTTCTTGAAGAAAAATAAAACAAAAGATTGTATGATCCGATCTTTGATAGGATTTGGCAGTGGATTTTGATGAAACTGAAAATCCCTCTCATATGTACAGGGAGCAATTATACCAAAAAAATTCCTGCTCCATCTACATTTAACTGTACAGAAAAACATCATCCTTTGTTGGGTAAACGGAAGTACGAGTAAAATCATCATCTTCTGGTGGTTTGCTTGTTTGCATTGAAAAGTTTTTCTATTCAGTGTTGTGGTCTTGATCTCAAGGAATTCCCTTTTCTTTTCTCCACCTTTGATTAAATATTGAGGTAGAAAAGTAGGTAGGTAGGAAGTTAATTGACGTCGCATTGGAGAAACACAACATTAAATATTGAGGTTCAAAAAGGTCGATAATTTTGCGCGTAGAATGATATTTTTTTGAGTATCGTGATAATTAAAAATGAAGCTAGAAATTCTGTTTGTTTTTTTTAAATAAATCACAATAGAGCACTCGCAACCACGTGGTCTGACCATAGCAACGCCGGAATGACGTCCCTAGCAACCGTTGCTGTAGGACAAGCAATGGCTTCTGTTCCATTAGTAAGCATGGATGTTTCAGTGCGAAATCGCTACGATCAAAAAATATCTATCATTAACGGAATGGATCCGTATGATTTGGACAATCCAAACGCCTCTTCGAATCCTGAAGATTTTCCAAAGATCAATTTATGGTGTATTGGACATTATTTAGTTTTCAAAACTTCCCACTACATAAAACTTCCCAATGCATAACAATTTGTTTGTCCTACAGCAGTTAACAGTTAAGAAAAATAACTGATCATGACGTCACCTGCGAATGCTCTATACTCTCTTTTGATAATTTAAAGGGTGGCCCAATCGGAAGAGTTAAGGATTGCTTACCGGGGGTTGCAAGTTCGAAACTCGGTCCAACTGAAGACCGTCATGTGCAGGGGGCTGGTACACATTAAATCTGTCGTAACCTCAAATGTTCTCATGTTGTCGAGGTGCGGAAGTTTGGAGAATGGGATTCCAGCTCAGGTGTTGTCCTCGTCATCTGACAGTGGTTCAAAATTATGTGGTGTTAACCTTGGATCTTTCCCTTTGGGTTTGATCCCGGACCGTCGCCAATAGCTCGCTATATTGTTCCAGTGCGACGTTAATTAAATACCCCTACCTTACAAATTTAAAAATCTCGTAAATATCTTTACATTGTAACTTCGTAAAAATTATTGTTGCCATTCTTGATAATTCAGAATTCGAGCAATAAGCACCAGGTTAACAAATTATATTTCATAACGATTAGATATTTATCGATATCGTAATAATCAAAACAAACCGTTTTCTTGTGCATGTGTTACGAAGTTACTTTTGTCCTTCACGGCAATTTTAATAAATTGTAATAATGAATGCACATAAAGGTTTTCAGTGTTTGTCGGAGAGATGTACAAGGTTAATACATAGCTTTGGTAACAGTTCACGAACTTATTGTATTATGAAAAGAGAAAAATATAAGTTATCAAGCCATCGCATACTGGTTGGTGCATTTGTGATATTTTAAGTGCATTCGAAGGATAATTGTAATTGTTTTTGATAATGTTTCTATGTTGGATATTGCAGTTTTTCTTTCCACAAAATAAGATCATTTGAAAAAAAATCTGATTATCGGGTAGGTAGTTGAATTGACGTCGCTCTGTTACATCTCACCGTGCTGTCGTACAGGAAAGTTATGAGCTGACCACCAGAACTGCCTTGATTATTGATAGCACTTAAGTTCATGTCCTATCATCCAAAAATGATAATTTTTCCGAATTTTGTTTATGCAACTTGTTATTATATCTATTGCCTTAATTTTGAAAATTGGAGCTTTCTTGGAACAGCTGCAGTATATACCCCCCCCCATCCATTTGGCGACTTTATACGTCGCCAACCCTCGATTGCAATTGATGTTTTTTCCACTCCATTCTAGCAACCCTACAGGTTGTACCGTTTCAATCTTATTGGAATTTCATCTTATTTTTTAGTTAGTATTTTTATTTGTTAGTCATGTCCGTTCAAACTACTGTTTCAAAGTTTCAAGAGTGAGTTGGGAGTAAATTTAATTTTAAATTTACTAATATGAGACATACTTTTGGTAGGCCTGGCTAATCGAATTTTTCTTATACATTTGTGCCAGGAAAAAAATGGTGTTGGATTTTTGGATGGAGGCGCGCTTGATTGCTAATAAGATTTGTTCCAAGTGCAATTCTGAAATGAAGCTTAAACCGATCTTCAACTTATGTACATTTTTTTGTAATACGTCTGTTAAAAAATGTCGCCAAGTAACGTCAAGGTTGGCGACAAAAAAAGTCGCCAAATGGAGGGGGGGGTCTATACTGCAGCTGTTCCGCTTTCTTTAACCATCAGAACTAAAAAAGTATCCTATGTTCTATATGAGATTGGTCTTTTAGAATTGTTGGTAAAATTGTGCTTCAACTTGCCTAATCGATATCAAAGTAACATGCCCTGAGGGGTACATCTCCTTTGGTATGTACCGTCTTCACGAACCCAATGTACTCTAGTGATCTTTTCTTTTCTCAGGGTTTAGTGTCTAGTAAACATGGGGGTCGCGCTCCCAGAATACACCCAAGTTATCTTTTTCCTTTCATCCTACTATTGTTCCCCAATCCCTCATTTTCCTTTGATGACATGTTTTACTTGATGTTGTGTTTGGCACAGCTTGGCCAAATATGGCCCTTGTGTCATAAAACCCCAAAACAACCAACCATTAAAGTGACAGGGCTTCTAACTCTGGCAGATATGATGCTAGTCAATTTTGTTTATTACGTATTGTGAACCTTTTTTCGAGATAATTCCGTAATTAGGTATTTTATGTAATGATGTTTTGCATACTATTATGCTCAAAACTTAAGCAATTTTGTAACATGTCATTGAAAACAGAATTTTTTATTATGAATTTTAGTGTTTTAACTATGATTTTGGAAACATATTTACACAGCATTGTTTTTCTCTGCCAAAAATAAAATTTCCCTAGCTTTACTTTTCCACTCATTTATTCCAGAGAACTACAGTTCAGAATCCAATAGTATTTCCTCAGTCATCTTTAGTTCAACTCTATTCACAAACACCTTCAGCAGAACCGATGCCTGTTTCTAGTGGTATATCTAGTCATCAGCCAGTAAAATTTGACGATGTTTTGTTTGATGAACCAGTACCTCATGAAGATCTTATTAAAGCACTGCTGAAGTGTAAATCAGTGAGTTTATTTTCTTTTTTTACTTGTCTTGACAAAATTTTTGCTGATACATATGCAGAAAGATGTATGTTCGAAACAGCTTTGATGTGAAGACTGTAGCAATGCTTTTGGTGCATTTTTTGGCATGCTTTTTATGTCTCTATGGAAGAATTTCTTAGAAAAACACTGTTTTAGGCTTAGTGAAAAATAAGTTCAAAATTAACAAAAGAATGTTTGAAATGGAAAAAAAATCACCACAACTGATTATGCTTTTAAAAGTTTTATTTTAAACTCCTCCCATTGAGTTGTGGCAGGCCTACAAAATAAGCGATTAGCAACTCATTTTCTAAAGTTGCCCTATCACCAGAAAAATTAAACTTCAAATTTCATTAAAGAAGACCCTGAAACATCTGCAGCATTGAAAATAGAAGACGTCATCAAATAAAAAAATATAATTGACAAAAATGATTAAAAGAATTAAAATTAAAGCAAGAAACTACAACATGATGGGACTGCTCTGTGCCGTGTTTAAAATACAATGAAAGTTTTAATTCTTCAAATTTACAGGAAACTTAAGAATTGGAAAAGGACAATATAACAAAAAAATTAAAAAACAAATTTTGAAGGACCGATGAAATCAAAGAAAAAATGTGAATGAAAAGAACATTCCAAAATATTCAAGAACGAAAAAAGGGCCTGAAATGAAAATTTTAAGTTCGCAAGGTTTCCAGCAGAGTTGCCTTTGCCTGCAACAACTTGCTACAAAAGCATGCCATAGGCATTGCTACAAGTCTATCAAACCTGTACCTTATGTTCTGTCAGTAATTGAAATTCTTTCTGACAAATGAAAATTTACGATCTATGTTAAAATACCTTTTCTCATATGAAGCCTACTTTGTTTCTTTCTATTTATCAAGCTACAAAACTTGATTGTGGTCAGAAGACTTTCTGCTTTGCTTGTCATGCTTATAAAACTGCTTTGCTTGTAAAACTGCTTATAGCTATTCGTGTTCTGCTTCAGACTTTTCACATTACAGTATCGAAACACTCTTGCACCATAATAACCAATACTCCACCAGCTGATTGTTCCTAGAGTTTGAGATTGTGGCTTACCTGGAACCAATATCTGCAGGGTTTTGACAAAACAAGGACTCACAAATACATGTGGTTCTGGTTCTGAAAATATTTTATTTAAAAAAATTTTGTCATAAAAAGCCTTGTACAGAGATTTTTTGCAAATCTTTCCTACCAAAGAGAAAGAAAAAAAAACAATTTTTGAGTCTAGAACTTTCTTTTCTCATTCTCATCCCTGTAAACACCCCAAACATTTTCTTAGTAAAAGAAAATTCAGTATATAGAAGGAGAAAGCACAAATTTAAAAGTTTCAATAAACTATACAAAGCACTTTCAACAATTAAACATTTCAACATGTGTGGAATGAATATTTCTGTTGAGCCATAATTTATGACCTAAACTTTGCTCCTAATTAAGAGACAAGTCATTGAGTGCACTTGTATTTTTTTGAGTTATTTTCTTAAGTTATTGCTGAATAAAAATTCTTAAATTAAATGCGAAAGGAAGAATGAACAGTATTGTCCATGAAAGACAAATTTACAATAGCAAAGATCCTGGTATTATAAATCCAAATTTACTATACAATATACTGGATTTCAAGCAATAGAAGATGATGAAATTGTATCTGTGCTCACAGAAACCGTTCCAACTCTCATTCCAAAACATTCACCTGTTTAGACTGCTTGATCATGGTTAAAAGTCCAGGATGAAAGCGATGCTCTTCATTAAAAATAATTTGAAAAAACCCATGATTTAGCACCATGTAAGCAAATAGGCACCTTAAACCGAAGAAAACTTGATTTTTTTTCAGAATATATAATGTAGTATTATGTAATAAAGTATATGTATTAATAAACAAAATGATTTATTTTCATCTATGTAAGTAAAGTTCTAGTGTTCGATTATGCAAACAAATTGGTTTCATTAACACTTATCCCAACTAATTCTGATAATCGTTCTACTGTGTTAGGGTAAAAGAGCAAGTAGAAAATATATAAACTGCAACTTCAGCTAAATGCATAGTTTAAGAAATGTTGACATTTTCTATTAAATATTTAACAGTTTTACTCCGAAGTAGTCTATGGAATGGTGGCTTGTGGGTACCCACGGCTCTCAAAAATGGGACCCGAAACCTGTGATTCTCGTAAACTGGTTCCCCCAAACCCTAGTTTATCTGCCACAGTTTACCCCAAATTGGCTCTTGCGTTAAGGAAATTTTAACATCTATCACCAACTGCACAATTTGATCTGAAGGTGATATACAAATTTCATGCACTTAAATTTAGAGAACAAATTATTCTCATCGAATGGTACATTTGAATTTTCTCTTGTGAATGATGCATCAATAAAAGAGAGTGGTTTGATTATTTTTCTGCAGCTATGCATAATATCCATGCAATGTTTCTTAATTTTGCTTTTGTTAGGTTTTGGAACTTCTTTCAAAAGTAATTAAAACATTCTATTTTTACATTAATATGGTAACCAAAGTACTTGGGGATCTACAAGAGTTTTAAAAAAATATCCATATAATATTTTCCAATAAGATCAACACATTTCATAAATGTGTTGACCTTTAATATCATACTTCAGTCTCCATTATATTTTCTTAATCTAAACATTGAAATATTGTTTTACGGTAAAATTGCATGGTAAAAGGTTTTTTAATACATCAAAAAGTTGTCCTTAAATCAATATTAATGAATTGTAGAGTGATCACAATATTTTTTATACAATTTTAGGAGGCAATCTACTTTTTTATTTAAGTTGAATAAATTTTCCTATGATTTTAGTTATGATATTGAAATCGTTTTTTGTGGGATTTTTCAAACAGATTTCTGAACAAATGGAGACCTTAGCTTCCACTGTAGCTCTTTCAACAGATGATATACAGAGAAGGGCCAGCTTCTGCAAGACAATAGAAAAGTTATTGGTACCTTTCTTCAATGACTTTAGAATCCAGATATTTGGATCCACAGTCAATCACTTTGGTTTCAAAGGATGTGATATTGATATGACCTTTGGAACTACTGCTGAACAAAAAAATCAAAGCGTAAGCATATATTTCAATTTGTAAAATTTACATGCATAATGTTTTTTAAATGAAACTAGGAAAAACATTCTTACATGTATCTGAAACCTTTTTTCAAGCAAATTAATACTTGAAAAGTAATTTTGATTGCATATCAAAGTGGTTGTGACTCACAAAAACATAAAAATTGTGGACACTAATTATGTTTATTTTACAACATTGATTGCTGATTCTAAATTAGTGTTTCACACACAGATATCTTTTTTGGCTGAAAATGCCCCTGTGTTACACATGTGTAGTTCCGTTCATGATTCATCATATTTTAATTGACTGTCCAACTTTTAATCGTCAGCGTCATAAATATTTTAATAGATATATTTTAATGTTACAAGATTTGATTGAAAAAAATCCCCATTCAAATCTCTTCTCATTTTTAAATGACATTAGCTTTTTAAACCTCATTTGAAATTTTTTACTATTCACAACTCACTATTTATTAATCATATATTATACACCTTGTTGCCGGTCAACATGTTTTAATGCATCAATTCAAATCAACCATGATTTCAGACATTTTTTATTAATGGAAACAAATTTTGATCTTATGCTTTGCTATATCTTTGATTAAATTAAAATTTTTTTCTTCCACATGTTGCGTTTTTGTACTGTCTTTGGTATACTTTTTACTGTTGGTTTGGATTGATATTTTGAATTTTCACTTATACTTATTGATTTTCATTTCGTCTTGCTTTTAATCCAATACTGAACCTTGCGCCATAAAACCCAAATCAACCAACCATCTAAATAAATGTATTATTGTAAGTATAAAAAGTGGTTTCTGAAAGGGAACACTTGATACCTACTATTGTGTTGAGAGATCGGACTAACTGGCATCGAGTTCACAACATTCGTGGCGCTTCAGAAGCACATGACCCCTTAGGGCACATCTTCTTTAGGTGTGTATGGGCTTCACAAACCCGAGGTACTCTAGTGACCTATTCTTTTCCCATGGGGCTTACTGCCTCTGACCCAAGCAATCTTTCTCTATTAAAATTATGACAAAATACAATAAATCAATGTTAAGCACCACACCTTTTCACTGCACAAAATTTTTTGAATGACTTAAAAATACCTGTATTTGTCAACTTGTGTATGCAACTGAATTCTTGAAGAACTGACTGGGCACCACATATCTCTTTTACTATACTTTGAATTTCAATACATTATTGATTTTGGAAACTTTTCTATACCAGCAAATAAAAAATACAATTTTATAGTATTTTCCAGGTTTTATTATCTGTAATTTTTGTTTTTCTTGCAATATAGAATCACTTGTGAGCCCTCAGTGGCACATCGCCTTTAGGTGTGTACAGGCTTCATGAACCCAAGGTACTCTAGTGATCTTTTCTTTTCCCATGGGGTTTACTGTATTGTAAACACTGGGGTCGTGCTCCTGGAATACCCAAGCTATCTTTTTTTTTTATTTCATTCCACTATATTCCCAATCCCTCTTTCTCAACTTGATTTTGTCTTGTGTTTGGCATAGCATGGTCAAATATGGCCCTTGCTCCATAAAACCTAAAAACAACCATTTTTGTTTTATCTGCATACCATTGTATTTGCTTTGCAGTGTTTTGTATCTTATTAAACTACCTTCCCCTTTGATGTGTATGCCATCTAATTTGTTTTTTTTTTTAATTTTCAACTATCTCCTTAAAAAGCAACATTTTGTATTAAGTTGTACCATTATTCTGTTACATTATGTCATAATTTCCATTCTTTTAGTGTATTACATTTGTATTCTGTTATATTTTTCTTAAGTCTTTTGTGACACTGATGCAAGGGGAAACTGCAGTATTCAATAAGATTTGAAATACTTCAAATCTTAAGTTTCAACATTAATTACTTAGTGGAAAAGTTTCACCCCAAGAAATCTCTGAATTGACTCCTAAAGAACAGCTGGTTTTCATTCACACTGCGTTTTTAGAATATTACAAAGAGTCAAAAGATCCTGTGATTTTTTATTAATACCCTTGTTTCACTAGTGAGGTTTCATCATGACAAGTTTAAGCTGAAACCTATAACCTCCATTTTGAGTTCTAGGTGGCGCAGGTTCAATTCCTGACAGGTGTATTCCTCCCTGGGTGTATTTCTCTCTTCTGTGTCAGTAAAACTTTCATTATGTGTGTATATAACTTGATATTGTATGTCTTATGTCTGGCACAGCATGGCCAGACATAAGACATACAATATCAATTTCTTGTGCCATAAAACTCCAACCAACCTATAACCTCTACCCATAAGGGCCCAAAACAATTATTCAGTTTTATGAGAATATTGTTATTTATTGAACCCTTTCTGAATAGTTAAAAGCTATAAATTCCAATTAACCATCCAAGCAATTTGCTTGAGTAAGGTTTGGAGGGGTTTCTACATTGCAGGTGGAGACGAAATCTTTTGAGGAGCAAAATGCCTAAATATTTAGGGTTTGCCTTAAGGGAATTTTTCCTGATTATGTTGAACTAAATTTTATAACCTATGTTTGGGTATGTTGCTTGGAGAGTTAAGTTATGCTTCTATGATTCTTTTAAATGTTTAAATTTTTGTTAAATCATAAAAACAATATTTAATTCAACTTTATTCTTTACACTTGCATCTTTCTTCTTATAGGCCTACTACTTAGAAACACCAGATGTTCCCTTAATAAGTGAAGTACTTAGTGGAAAAGTTTCACCCCAAGAACTGTCTGAATTGCCTCCTAAAGAACAGCTGGTTTTCATTCACACTGTATTTTTAGAATATTACAAAGAGTCAAAAGATCCAGCGATTTTTATTAATGCCCATGTTCCCCTAGTGAGGTTTCGTCATGACAAGTTTAAGCTGAAATGTGATTTAACTTTTAAAAACAGGTAACTTTTTATACTTCAGTTTTAATTTTTACTGAGCATGTGATCAAAGTGTTATGTTTGTAGTAATTGTACCCATGTGATTTTTATTATAATCAGGCTACGAATTTATTTTTGATACTTAAGATTCTATTTTTTTTTACTTCCCTTAAAATGTTTTAGGACACTTGCAGTCCTTATTGTTCCATTTTCTTTGATCATAACTCTTTTACGTTCCTTTGAGGATTAGAGCTTGACTTTTCTGTTTATGATAGCTTAATTTAATTAGATTAAGGAAGATTTGCTTTGTAAAAGATATGATGCATTTAAGTACAGTATGATTGTATGAAAATAATTTTTCTTCCTCCAGAGTTGCTTATATCAATACAAAACTTAGTTATTGCTTGGATTAAAATTTCCCTTTTAAATCTTTCAATTTCATGTGTATGAGTACTTATAAATCTATATGTAAACATACTACTATAAAAATTATAAATTATTAAGGTACAGTAAAGACTAGCAACTGAGAAAGTGCTTTTGTCTGATATAGAAAGATTTCATTTATGAATCAAACAAACGAATGAGGCACTTGACTTTACTTCATTCGTCATCTGGCTTCCCAATACTTCTGTATTACTAAAAAATTATTAAGTGCAGTCTAAGTACACATGTCTAAGTGTTGAGCCATTATAGGTTGTCTGCTATTACATAAAATGCAATCAGGAGAGTCAACAATATTACAATAAAATAAGTGTGCATGCAGACAGTCATGCCCAATCATGAAGCGTTACTCAAGAACTGAAGCCTTGTAGAGTTTCATTTTGTAGATATCATTTATTAACTGCTTTATATGCAAAATTTTCAGTAAAGGGACAACATACTTTTGTAATCTGAGTTTGTAGAAATTTGATAAAAAATTAATTGTTTCTGTTCAAACTTATGGTGAAGGTACAACTTATCCATTTTCAAAAATAACAAGTATCTGAAAGTATTTTTAATGTAATTTTAAAATTAGCAGAGAATTCAAATGCTTACCTTTATGTAAATTTATAAAAGAACCTGTGTCTACTTTTTAAAGTTCTCTTTAAGTTTTATTCAGATTTAAATATTTTCAACCTCTGTTAACTGTTGTGAGCCTTGTTGGTTACCATCATAAGACCACAAATGACATCAAAGTAGTTTAAATAACATCTGAAACACATACGTTTTCATGATACAATCCACACTTCATAATAAACTATATGTACTGTTTCAATGTGAACTCTTGCAAACATTTCATAATTCTAAATGTACTACTGAATTGCTATTTCAATATGAGCAGTCTTATAAACATTTCAAAAATTCTAAAGATGCTACTAAATTTCTATTTCAACTTGAACGATCTTTCAAATAAATATGTTTTCTTTTTAATTTTCTTCAAACCAAAAGCTTTTTTGTTAACAAACATTGCCCCTCAATTCATACAAAAGATGCATAGCTAAATCTTTGCAATTAAATGCAAAGGCCCCATTTATCCCATTACGATACTGTTTTATAAAAGAAATTAAATAAAGAGAATTGAAAAACGATTTTTATTTTTAAACTTTGGTTTCATTAGTTTATTATGATTTTTTTTTAATTTGGAGTTTAAGAGAATAAATTGTACATTACATTTATATGATTTAAATGTTTTCACCTTTGCTTTTCTGAGTGGCAGTGGTGAAAAGTCAAGGTTTTCTGCAGTCAGAGGCAGAAATGTGAAACTTAGTGTAATAAGGAATTTGGGTTCAGATAACCACAACTGCAAGTTATTTTCCCCAATCCTGCTCCTTGTGTCTTCAACATTTTTTCTTTATACTGCCATATTTCTCATGTTATAAAAATTTGCAGTAGAATGTTTCATTTGAATATGAAATACCTTTTGCTCGAAATGATCATATAAATGTTTTTTTTTCTTTCTTAAAGCGTTGCTTATGCCAATACAAAATTGCTGTACCTCTTTGCAAAGCTGGATGACAGAGTGATACCACTGATGATGACTTTGCGTTACTGGGCAAAGTATGTGGAGATTATTGGAAGGGGACTCATGTTTAACACATATACTGTGACTCTCTTAATCATTCATTTCTTACAAACTAGAAATCCTCCAATTCTACCGAGTGCTGAACACATCATATCATTTTCAAGTAAGTGCAATCTCCTAATCTGTGCATTTCTGTTATTGTTTTTTTAGTTAACTGTTTAAAGGTTATTAAACGTTCTTAATCCCATAGACTAACAATTTTCAACCTTTTTCATCCCTGGCACACAAGCTAATTACTAAAATTCTGTGGCACACCAAAGGATATGTTATATTTTTGCCAATCTGACAGCTATAATTTTGCTTGATGTACAAAAGAATTTTCCCTTCCCTTTTTGAAAACAATTTATTTATAATACTTTAATAAAAAAATAGTCAAAAGTTCAAAAACAAACCATTGAAATGAAATAAATATGACACAGTTTAAATTGTTTCAAAATCTGTAAGGCACTCCAATCCCATTGTGGCACATCTATTTAAGATCGCTGCCAAAGAATTTGTGGATTACATGTGTTATTGCTCATTCAATGGGACACGTAACTGATGAAATATGATTATCTGCATACATAATTTCGACCAACAGTTTAAGAAAAGTAAAGTTTATCTTTGAAATTCTTTCAATGTTACACAGGGTTTTTCTTACATTTATATACTAGTCCTGTTATTTATTTTTTTTAATTGTTTAAGATAATTTGAATTGCAAAAATTTCTGGTGACTTCTGTTTCAAACCATAGCAGAGTTGCAATAACTGGATATTTTGCAAACATTACCTTTAATTTTACCACCTGTAACAAAGGAGGTTTCTTTTAGCTATCGTTTCTGTACAAAAAAGAAACATTAAGCTGTTTTAGTGTTATGTATTCACATGATTGCTGAATGATTGTTTTCAATTTCAGCTTTAATTTTAATTATAAAATGTTTTAGACATGGAAAATAACATCTCTGAAAGAAATATTTCTACATTTTGTTTACCTGTTCCATTTTATAAAGTATTAAGAAAGTCCTATGAATTTTCCTTTTATTAATGCTGTTATTAGTATTTACTGCAATAAGTGCTTACACATAACTACATGGTAATTTTTATAATTTTCAATGCAAAATTGTTTTTAAGTATTTTTTTAAAAATCTGAACATTCTATTAGAATTTCTCAGTTTCCCTTACAAAGTCTGATTCTAGATTTATTAAACAAACAAAAAATTTCTCAATCATATTTTAGTCATGTAGTTTTATAAAATCCAAAATGTTGGGATGTATAATAAAACACTTATTCTGACTTTCTATTAGATACCTATGTTTCATTTCCTAACATGACTTGCAATTTGTATTTTTAATGGTCGGGAAACTGATTTTGCAAAATATGGTAAGTACAATATTTTGCATTGGTTGAAAGTTAGGTTATGCAATTTAATTACTTCTAGCAGAATGTTTTAAATATTGCAGTGAGGTAATCAAATTCTTCATACTTAATTATTATATTTTGTTTCCTTATAATCTGCTTTGTAGTGGACTCTAATTTATTTCTTCCATATTTTAGATAGTTTTGAAATTGAAGACATGGATGACAAAAGTTTCTTAGACATCAAAGATAAAATTCCTCCATCAAAGAATACTCAAACTTTGGGTAGTTATTCTTATTCCTGTTTTATGTAAAATTTCTCAACTATAAAAATCTCATTTGTTCTCCAAAATTATTTATTTTATTTGTTTCAAAAATATTTATTATCTCACCATGCCAACATTTGAAAAAAATTCAATCTTTATAAGTTAAAGTAAATATACTATTTGTATAAAGGAAACAAGTATTGAAATTGTAAGCAAAATTAGCATTTCTTATTATCTAATTTGAAGAATTATTGGAAGTTTTTCTATTTGAAAGGATGACCTATAACTTGCATGATTACAAATTCTTATTCATAAAAATATTTTTAATTTATGGACAACAAAAATTGAGATCATTAATATTGATATTATCTTAAACAATCTCCTTCATCTTTTATTTTAGTTGGTTCCTGTTTTGAGTTCAGTTTGGCATTAATGTTTACTTTGTTTCATTTGATTAGTTTTGTTTGGACAAATAATCTTAATGCAATTTTTAAGCAAAGAGTTCTGTTTGTTGTATTGATAATTTCTGTATTCGTTACATTTTTAATGTAAAAAGTGTTGCATGGCAAATTTTGCCTGTGCATTATAATTTGAAATCAATATAACTAACAAAATTAAATCAATATTATGTGTTATGATGTACTGAGCTGGATATCATTTTTCAGAGGAATTACTGAGGGAATTTTTCTTTTACTACTTGTATTTCGATTTTACTCGTGTTGTATGCCCTTCGATTGCATCTTCTGTGCCTAGAGAAGAGTTCTTTGCTGATGAGAAAAATAACAAGTTCCGTGTAAGTTAACATATTTATTTTGTAATCTAAAAATGTTTATCAAAGCATGTATTTTTGTAATTCAATTAGCATTTTAAAATTGAAGTTATTGGAAATGTAATGTAAGAGTTCTCAAACATAATGTTTTTCATGTTTGTATTTGCAAGCCTTTTATGAGATTTTAGTTTGGTTAAATTATTTATAACTTAATGGTTTGACCAAAATCAGAAATAAACGGGTCGCAGTGGCTGAGTGGGTATGCCCACTGAACTAGAAACCTGTGAGTTGTAGATGGCACAGGTAAGATTCCTCCTTCGTTGTATTTCCTCTGTGGCAGTAAAGTTTTCATTGTGTGCTTTTGTCCATTTACTTAATGTTATCTGCCTTGTGTTTGGTGCAGCTTGGTCAAATATGGCCCTTGTGCCTTAAAAATAAAAAAAAACATCCAACCAACCAGAAATAAACCATGTAGTGATGCCTAAAAACATAGTTTCAGCTCCGTTTTCAGTGACAAATCTGACACTGAACAAATTAGCACCCCCTCTGGGGTAATTATCTCAACCATTAATATTTTTTTTAATTTCTCCAACATATTCATGTAGCTGAACTGATAATTGTTTGTCACACAATTCAGAAACAGTCAAATTGTAATTTAAGTCACCTATTTATAGTGTTGTACAGTAAACTTGACATAACAAGGCAGATTGCTACTAGTGAGAACCTATGTAAGGTGGAAGTGCAATCAAATACATGCATGCTAACACTCACTTGTAGACCTGTCTTATCTTTAGACTGATCATTTGTAATTTACATTTTTCTATGGATTCGTGTTTGCTTAACAGATTTTTAGGCAACAAATGTTTTTAGCATCTTATTGCATACTCTTGCTCCTCAATTCCCCCATTTCCATTGGAACCAGCATTGCCTGCAAGATTCCTTCAGCATCTACTTAAGGGAAACTATGCTATAATGTATTTTTTGATAAGTTGTTTGTGAAGTTATGTAAATTTCTTTCTAGACTCATGACTTTGCTAAAGGAGAACATCTCAATTTAAGAGGATTTTAACAATTAACCAAAGATAATAAATGGTCATATTTTATATATATATTCTGCTCATCTTAATTTTTGTCTTCATAGCTAAAATTTTCTACAGAACATTCAGATTATGTTATTATCCTTACTTTTCTCTCTTAGTTTCATTTTTCAACTATTTAGTAGTCTCAGTGTCTTTAGTTACCTGACATAGTACAATGAAGACAGCTAACATTGTTTCTTGGACTTTGCACCATGAAATCCAATCATGTCAGGACTGGTTCATAAATTCTTTGTTTCTAAACAGAAAAATTTCTGTCTCCCTTAATATCTCTCATGGCTATAGAAGTGAGATATTTTTCCATTAAACCATGACATTTTACATTAGTGTCTTAAAAGTATTTAGACAGGTGTTTGTCAAATATAGAAGGTTGTCAACATGGATACAGAAAATGGACCCACATAAAAATGAGCTATTGAATTGTAGATTGATAGAATATTATATACATACTCCTTGAGTATACTGAGTAGTATTGCAATATTTCTCATTTATGTTAGTTTCATAATGCATTTTACTACAGTAGGTATTTGGTTTTTTTACATCTCTTTACTATGTCCATGAATTAATGCACATTTTAACTACAACAAAAGTACAAAATTTATTTCTATGAACAACGTATTTTCCATTATTCTGCTTACTACGTTTTAAAGTTTTTAAATTTTTCCTTTGTTCTACAGATTTCAAAAAGATTGTAGTCTAAGTGTTATGTCTGGCAAATATACTCCATGCAGTAAAATTTCTCAGATCTAACTGTCCCATACAACTGCATTTACAGGATAGTCTAGTGTTGCAATAGAATCTACTTTGTTAATCAATGAGTCAATTTTCTGTTTTGTTTCTATCGAAGCATTCTAACCGCAGTTGCTTTATTTGTTCACACTTGACAAATGTAAAATTTTTTGAAGGCAAAATATAAAAGTTAGGCTACTAAAGTTGAATATCCCGAATTTTTAAAAGGTTTTGCTATAGCATACTGTGCAGTACTGTTTTCGTTTCTTTAAGGTAACACACATCTTACATAAAAAGTTGATTTAAAAGATAAATTTTGTTAAATTCACTGAATCTTAAACTTATGTTGGTAGACTACCATTTTCTTTTGCATATAGTTTCATATTTATCTTTTCTCAGATGAACTCAATATGTGTTCAGGATCCTATGTGTTTATCGCATAATGTGGCAGAACTTGTGGAATACAGACACTGTAAAAAGTTCTTTCAAGAACTGATGGCAGCTTGCAAAATGTTTCAAGACAATCTGTCTGTACCAACTTCAGGAGTTTGGGGATTAATGACTATTTTGGACAACTCTGAAGAAAATTCTAAGATAGGTGTGCAAAAATTAGTTTCATTGCCCATCCCTCTCCTATCCAGAGCTACAGATGGGAAAAGCATACCAGAACCAGAAAGAGTACAGATTTCATGCGAAACTGTTCTAGACATTTTGAAATATGCTTTGCTATTTCAGTGCAATCCTCTTGAGAAGAGCAAAGTTCAGGATATGCTAAAACAGCAAGATGATCTGGTGGCTAAACAGAAGAAAATGTTAGAGAGTCTGACCCAATTCACACGCAAATTCAAGAAATCAAATCAAGCATCAAGTAGGAAAAATGATAAACCAGAAGAATCGATGATTGAACAATTTCAAAAATATAATGCTGAACATGAACTGGTTTTCTGCGCTGAGTGTAGAGTAACGAAGAACACTTGGCTGGGTAGGGAATTTGCAAATTTAAATTCTGCATCAGATACCTCAATGAACATCTTAGATAAGGAACATTTGGTATCAAAAGCTACAGCTGATCAGAATAAACGGTATACCACAGATAAAATAAAGCCATTCTTGTTTCTATTCGAGTGCTATGTTTCTGAAGACAATCCTAAAAGTTCTCTTTTGATTAATTTCAGACCTCTGCACAAAATGTCTTTTAATCCAATCTTGGGAATCTTTTTAAAAGAGTATATACCCAAGATAGTTCAAAATATTAATGGCAGTGTTTGACACTGATAGAGCTCTGTAAATAATTGAATAAATATTAATTTTATCAATTGGTTTGTTTATCAGTGGTGATTATTTGATTGAAAGTGAGCAAAAGCCTTAACCTCATGAAATTTCCGAGTAATGAGTATTGCTTTTTTTTGCTATTACACATGACAAATACTATTGTTGAAATAATTCTAAGAGCTTCTATTGGTGAAAAAGTCTGAAACCAGGTTGCAGCACGACTCTCAGATAGTTCATGTAACTGACTGCTATTTTAAGTATGGCAGTGATATCGAATTTTCAATAAAATATTGTCGGGATGCAGTAACCTGGTTGGAAGATTGGCAGCCGGAGGGTTTCGAGTTTGAAACTTGATCCAACCAGACTCTTGTGTACATGTTAGATCTATTGTGGCCTCAAATGTCCTCATGTTGGCATGGTTTGGAGGCGCCAAGCTCAGGTATTGACCTTTTCATCTGACCTTGATTCAAAACGACAAGGTATCTTCTGATCTTTCCCTCTGGGATTGATTCCACACCGTCGCAAATGCCATTGTGTTGCCCCAGTGTGACGTAAATCCATCAACCTCTACATGGAATGTTCTAAGAATGTCATTGTCATCCAGTCTGTCTTGTGTTAGGCGCAGCTTGGTCAAAATATGGCCATTGTGTCATAAAATATAACTATTCCAATTTATTTCATGAGCTCAAATCCTTGTCGCGTTTCCATGTTCATCTATTTTTGAAATAATGTATAAATTTCTTCCACTTGTCTAACATAAGAAAGTGTTTGGCCTACCTAAAATAGTATCATCAATATTAAATGATGGAGAGATGAAAGTATGGCAGGTCAGAAGGTCAATGACAAAGGAGGTTGCTACATTCTGTGCTGAATTTAATATGGATATTACAAATTTATTAAGTTCCACCTAGATGGCATGGAACTAATATGAATTTCCATTAATCATCTTTCTATATCTTGAACTTTTCCTTAGTTTTATAGCAACAATGTGCTATTGTAGAAGATTCAGAATCAATCCTGAAGGGAAAGATTCAAGGATAATGCCTAGTAATTTTGAATCATGGTCAGATGGCAAAAACACCTGAGCTGGCGCCCTACTCTCCAAACTTCCACACAAGGCCAACTTAAGAACATTTGAGGCTACAACAGATTTAGCCCCATATACATGATGGTCTTTGACTGGAACCAAGTTTCGAACTCATAACCCTCTGGTTGCTAATCCGTTGCTCTTCCAACTGGGCTACATCAGCCCCTCAGTTCTATAGCAGTTTGTAAACGAAAGCACAACTGCTTTTCTTAACAGTCTTAGGAAGTTTCTTAAACAGTCAAAATGAAGTTCTTGATATTGTTTGTTTTCTGTTTGAATGCAGAATATATATATTTACTGAAAATAATATTAATTGCAAATAACCTATTAACTCAACATTTATGCATATGTATGTTTTTTGCTTAAAATATGGACCACTTAAAATTTTGATCTCCTATTTTTTTAATGTTACCCTCTAGGAAAAAGTTAGGGAAGAAACTTTAAGCTTTCAAAAAAAAATTGAGTTTAAAAGGAATTGTCAAATCTTGAAAAGCAGTCTCTAAATACAATTAACAATTTCATGAAAAGGGACTTGTGGCTATGTCTGATGTGCTGTTAAAAAAATTGTAAAATTCCTGTGGTATAAATTTTCTACTTTTTTACTCAATGTCGTTTTCTTGTATTACAGTTGTTATTCTAAATAAGAATTTTCTACCGTTTTTAATGTGTTTTTTAATATTCCCAACTTTATTTTCTCCCAGTGTTGCTTAAACTGCTTTTTACACAACACAATATCTTAAGAATTACAGAACTAAATTTTCTAGATATCTTTTGAGATAAATAAAAGTAGAAAAATTGTACTTTTTTTCAAATCTTCTATAAGAGATTCCATTTAATGGTATTTCTATATTTTTCTACTATCCATATTGAAAATAATTTAATGTTATAAGTTAATCTCCTTAAAATGTTAACTAACCAAATATTTTAAAACAAATGGTTTAATTTAACTTTAAAGACACATTTATTCACAAGTATCAATTGCTATTGCTGTTAATAGATATTCTTTCATAAGAAACAATGCTTGGGTCTTTGTTGATTGGCTAAATATATAATCAGCTTAAAAGCTAATTAAACTTTTGAAGAAAAACTATGAACTTATAATTTAATATTGCATGGGATATACATTTATGCATTGAACATTATATATACAAATGAACATTATTCACATTTTTGCAAGCAGTTGAAAATATTTTGAAATTTTCAATTTTCCTGGAAAATCTTAGGTTCAGTTTGTGTTTCACTTGATCCAGGTTCTTTTTCATTCCCTCTCAACTTCTTGCTGACACCCCATGGTTGAGGTTTCAAATCTCCAAAGACAACAAATATTATTGTAGAAAGTGAAACCAGTGCAATTGTGGCGTAGAAAACTTTTCTCCATTGTTCTAGTGAGTTCTGAAACAAGAATCAATTTAAATTCTAAAATTGTCAAGTGTGTTAGCAAATTCTTAGAATGCATTTGAATGCAGTATAAAACATAAATTCCCCAAAGTTTCAGGTGAATTTTGACAGAATTAGAAGATAAAACTAGTCAAATTATAGTTTTCATATAACAGGGGTCATCATGGCTCAATGGACATACCCACTGCGCTAGCAACTTTTAATTATAGATGGTGTAGGTTTGAATCCTCCCTAGGTGTATTTCTTAGTAAAACTTTCCTTGTCTGTATGTTAATTACTCGGTCTAGCTCAGCATGGCCTTTGTGCCATAAAACCTGACCAACCATATAATAAATTTGAAAATTAAATTCACTCATTAGATGTTAGAAAAATGTTTAGCATTTGTTAATCTAAACAAAATTTTAAAATGTAATAAATTATGAAAATGGAAATTGTTTGCTTTAATCCTGGTTTCCAACTAAAAAATTGTCTTTCTGATGGAGGTTTTCATAGTGAATTGTTTTTCCCATTAATTTCAGTTTCCACCTAACTTATGTATAACATTAATCTAATCTACACATTTTGAACGTTCAGAATATACTGTGTACACATTATACAGAATTCTCCAAGAATACTGGTTGACCCTACATTTTCATTCAACTTAGAGATGTAGCATGCCTAAAAATTATTAGTATTTTAGTATATTTTGGATATAAAGCTGTAATTTACTACTAATGGATGTTACATCAACTAGACGCAATTTATGAAATTCAGTATTTTTCATGTGATATTCTCATTGCATTTAGATACCTCATTTCACAGGGTCTAGTTTAGTAAATTCATGTTGTAAATGGTAGTTAAAAAGTAAGATTCATAATTAATCGATAAGTTTTCAATATATATGTTCTATTTAATTTTAAATCGGGCAAATAAAT
Source organism: Meta bourneti (assembly GCA_933210815.1). Lineage (NCBI taxonomy): Eukaryota > Metazoa > Arthropoda > Arachnida > Araneae > Tetragnathidae > Meta > Meta bourneti. Next base: position 35,505,307 of record OW119929.1, on the reverse strand, counting down.
TTACCTCATAGTTAGTCATCCATCCTACCAAGGCTGGTATGGTAAAAAATGGAAACACTCCTACTATATTTAGTACTCCACTGACTGTTCCTGTTGAGAAAGAATACATAAAATTTAAACGTTTCGACAACATATAGATGGATTATGATGAATTCAGAACAATGCAGTCCCTGGTTCATAGACTTTTTCTTGTCACAGCTTGTCCACTTTTGGACCTTGTACCATAAAACCCCAACATCCAATCCAGACTTTTCTATATTATCATTCAAACCTTAAAATGGGCCTTATCTTTTAACTTCAAGAACTATAATAGGTTAGAGTACTGATGTAATTTGATTAATTGGATCTCATTAATAGAACTTAAGTTATAGATATTACATTTTAAATTTTCTACAATATTCCTCATATAGCCTAAATGTTTATTGAATGTTATTCACATTTTATATATATATCAAATCTATTATTAAATGTTCTTTAATTTTTAATCTTTTAGATTAAAAATTAAAGAACATTTAATAATAAATTTGAAGTAGAAGTAATATACGTTTTTGGAGATCAACATTTTGGTTTTCCTTTAGCTATGTTATCAGTTAATTTTATTGAATACAAAAATTAAGTTGATCTTCCACTCTAAATGCTAATACAATTGTTAGATTACTGTGATTGTATAAAGTCTTGTAAGAGACAGTTTTGAAGAATCAACTGTTACAAAATCAGTTAATGCTTTAAATTTTTGAATCATTTGTTGACAATGTTTAAAATATATAATTTTCAATTTTGACTAATGCATTCCATAGTATGACCATAATTTGTCTTTTTATTATCCAAGTGATCCACAACAGATTTTAATTCAAATGCCTTATTAGTTTATCATAAAGTATTTTCTTTTCTTGCTAGTAGTTTTATAAAAACTTTCATTGTTTCTCTTTTTTTCATTCATTTCATATATTTAGTTTGAAATGGTTGCATATGCGAAACTTTCTAACATGATTAAGTAGAACGTGTTAAACTTACCTGATAAATTAGGAGCTATGTCAATGCATGCCAAACAAACGCCAAATGTGACAAATTCTCCTAATATTCCTCCCAGAATAAAAAGAATTGTTGTGGTTGTAATTTCACGTCCTACAAAAGTTATTCCAAAAAATGCACCACAGGATACAACAGTGTCTGAAAATAAAATTAAACCAGATAAATAATTATAAGAAATACCGAATAAAACTGTCTAATGTAAATAGACTAGTGAGATAGTGCCATTGAACATGGCGTCTAATTTAGGGTATATATCGCCTCCTAAAGTCACTTTACAGGATAATGATTGTCAAAAGATAGTAATTGATAAACAAGATATGTATATTTTGAGTAATAAAATAGTGGAAAATATCTTATAAAAGATCATTAGACTTTAAATAGGCTAAGAAACACTATCCATAAATTTTTTGCATGCTAAGCATTTTTCACATGTAAGTGATGAATATTGCTTACAGTTGAGTACAGAATTGCAAATGCATGGAAAATAAGTGTTTTTTTTTTATTTTCTCCAGAATTAGAATTTATGAAATTGTGAATGAGCCAATGTTGTTAGATCTGACCATGTACTTAATTTTGCTATGGATACCTTTTAATATAATCTGATGTGGCTTATGTAGATTCAAGGTGGTGGTCATTGCCTGCATAATATTAAAGTATAATAATCATGATTTTATTGTTTTAATTTTTCCCCTTTTAATAAGGAAAAATCCACTTTAATTAGCCTAAACTATGTTTTCAAAAATAGTAATTTGCATAATTAAAAAAGGGAGATTATGAAACAGATTGGTTTGTTCTTTAAATAATAATTCTGATTAATCCTATCCCCCATTCTTTAAAATAGTTTATATTCTAATACTTACTTATAATTGTGGCACCTTTTCTAACAAAACCTACACTAACAGCTTCTCTTTTAAGAAGCAAATCTGCTGGATAACTTGCTACGCATGTTGCAAAAGCTCTAAGTAGATGTGGTAGGCAAGATAACACTCCATTCTGAGAAATATTAAGAGAACATTTGATGAAATGGCTTTAAGTCACTTGATTTTAATATCTTCAAAACATATTTCATAAAGCATTGTAAATTAGTAGAGTATAGTTTTGTTTTGTATATCAGACATGTCTACAAGCTTCATCTGTTTTCAGCATTACACACTGGCAAAGCTTGTCTTTTTCAATCTTATTGCCATATAAAACCCAAAGAAAACTAGTCGCAAATGAAGCCATACAATTTAACATGAAAGATGTGTTTACTATATGTATTTATGTAGAAGTGTTGTAATGTATACAATAGTTAAAAAATGGTTTATTCAAATCTGAAGTCAAGTTTTATTTGCATTTAGGTTGGTTGGGTTGTTGGTTAAATTTTAGGTTGGTTGGGTTTGGCTAAATATGGCTTAAAAGCCATATTTAGCCAAACTGCTCCAAACAGAAGACAATGTCAAATAAAGGACATGTACAAGGAAAGTTACAAACACAGAAAAGAAACGCTCAGAGTAAGTTACAGGAATCAAACCTGCGATGCCTACAACTCGCAGATTGCTAACGCAGTGGGCAAACCCAGTGAGCTACGGCAGTCCCCATTTTCATTTAGGGAAAAGTGTAGTAAATTATATATTATAAAGGCAACCCTATGCCCTTGTAAGTTAAGCAAAAAAAATGTTTTCAGTGGAAAACAAAACCAGGAGAGACATTGTGCAAATTTTTATTTCAATACTATCGTAACTTTTGGAACTTCAAGTTCACTGAGTTTCACTAGACTGATAAAAAGATACTTTTCAGGCATGTCAATGAAAAATATAGAAAGCATTTTTAAAACATGACGAAAATAACTTTTTGCTCGAATTTCTTACATTTTTATTTGTTATTCTACATTCAATTACTTTATTTGCTACTTTTGATAGTGTTTATGCTTGGCAAATCTCGATGGTCAGTCGCGGAAAAAAACAAACCATCCCTATATTTCGAGGGCAGTATTCACAGTAGAGCAAATTTAAAGATACCATTCAATATCAAATAACATCCTATTCAAATGCAAAAACATTGTATAAGGGGTCGTCTTCATATCAAATTTTGCATAACCAAAATTTCGAATGGTAACACCATGCTTTGATGATTTAATCAGATTCTACATCGTGAAATTCATTTAAATATGAAATTTCATGAATTTACTATCATCATATCCGGAGATATTCAATGTTAAAGTAGTTGTCTATTTCAGGGATCATCTCCACATTAAAAGTCATTATTCGTAGATCGAGATTATTTGTAGTTAATCAGGAATTGTTCATTTGTTGCTTGACTAAAAGATTATAAAGAACCTTAACTCCCCTGGTTGTTGTCTCGACGAGGTGTCTCGTCATTAGCAAAATTAACCAGATCTTGAACGAGAAATTTGGGAAAAATGTAATCAATATTTACTGTTTAATTTCAACGTCAAATTCAATTTTTAACAGTTAATGATAACTGTTAAACTTATTCATTAACGGTTGTTTTTAGTAATTATTAAATTAGCTTTTTATGAGTTAATAATAACTTGTCGCAAATTAGCAATAGCCGTTAAAACGTATCGTAAAAACAGTTTTTCCCACCTCTATTAGATTGATCATTTGTACCATACATGACAGGTAGAAGGCAATGTGCGTTAGATTGTATAAATAATATTTCCAAAGACTTCAAAAATTTACTACAGGGTTTGTCATAACTTTTTACAACCTTTGGATGCCCCTAAAATTACAGGGAGTGATGAAAATTTAAGTGTAGAACAAAAATTAAAGAGGAAAGCTGCAATTTGTATGGTGATATTAAGTCTCTGAACCGATTTCTGTCAAAATATATCAAGGTTCCTATTCATAATTTTTTCGAATATTAATTTAGTAATTAATGTTGCAAACTAAAAATTATTTAAAAACTAAAACATTACGTATACTTTATTTGGGTGTCTTAGTAGCAACATGCTACAAAATATCAGTGCTGTAGGAATATTATTTAGGAAGACATCCGTAAAAATCTGAGAAACTGATTTAACATTAGGAGCTCCAATCTTTCTGTACTCATAAATTCGAAACTGCAAGACCTGATGACATGAAACTTGGTATCTGAAGTTAAAATATTATATAGATTCGAAATTTTGTACCAAAATAGGGGGTTGCTATTGGAAATTATGGAAGTTGGGGCTCAATTTAATTTGAAGGCTCCTTATGCATAGGAATTTATAGATGTTAATTCCTGTCGAACGCCATCTTTGGATTGCTCGAATGAAGAGGGGTGGTTCGGTTTTTTTCTCGCGACTACATAAGGTCAGTAAAATTGCTTTTTTATCTAATGAACTTACCTTCGCAATTGGAAGATTGAGTACTGTCCCCATATACAGAGCATGAACGGTTGAGAAGAAGCCCAGCAACCAGAACTGACCAAAAAACCCAATGGCCAGAGCCCATAGAGGAACGGAAAGTACCATTTCCTTCCAGGGTATAGTAAGAATCTAAAAGATAAAACAGTTGGAACATAATGATCCTTTGATGACAGATCAGTGAATTTTTATTTTCCAAAAATTTTTTAATGGAAACTACCTAATTTACTAATTATAATGGTAGTGTGTACAATTAATGCAAACTACAGTAATTTTCCATGCAGTTGAGATTTTTTAAATATTCATAATTAATTTTTAATTCACGAGTAACTGTTTAAAGGATATTTATTTACCTTAGTAACGATTATTCACACAAAGACCTCACCTTTTCTTGTTTGTTATGTCCCATGTCCAACGTTATGTAAGCAAATTCCTCTTCACTAATGGTTGGATGGCTTTCAGGAGCTTCGCACATGAAATAAGCACACGCAAAACACCACAAAATTCCAAAACACGCTGCAAAGAAATACTTTATTACTTAAGGCTCGAATAAACAGGTTAAATCTGAAGGGTTCAGAGGCAGTGGGGAACATACCTCCAACATAGAAGACTGACGGCCATCCTCCCAGGAAAGAAGATCCACACATTGCACCAGAGACGATGACTGCCAGGAAGGAACCAATGCCGTATCCTGAAAGAATAAAAGACGCGTGGAAGCCTCTCTTGTGCTCTGGAATCCATCTTGCGAGCATGTAAAACACGATGGGTATGATAGGACCCTAAAATAAAATGAAAATATCCTTTCAAAAATGTTTCAGTGTTTATTTTTAATCTCCAATGGCTAGGGCACAATCATAGAACAAGAGAAAGATTAAGCATTACACAAAGAAAAGCAACAATGCCATTAAAAATATCAGGGCTACAACAGCCTAAGCACTTGCGAAATACTAGCTTTAGTAGCATATATTCTTAAAATAGCAAAATTAATCTTCACTTCAAGCATATTTTAGTAGTTCTAATTGCCCAGATACAAAATGAATAAGCCCAAACACAAAATGTGTTAAGTATGAAACAAACGTTAAAAACTCAGAAACTTCATTTTAAAATACACTACCTGACATTGAAAATGCAACACCCAGAAGGAGTGCGCAGAACTGGATGAAATTTACAGGGTAGACGCAGCTCACCGAGATATGTAAATGATGCAAACTGCGCAGCTGTCCCGCGCATGGCGAGTGAAAAACCAGGGAAGGAACCTGCAAAAGTGGTCAGTTTCGCGCCGCTCTGTTTGCCAGGTAAATCAAGTTGCAATTTGTTTTTGTATCAGAGGAAACATCTAGTAGCGGAGAATGCCAGGACGCCGCCAATCAAGACAGTTCCAGCAAACAGACGACTTCACGAGGGGTATGGTGATTGGCCTCAGAAGGGCAGGTTGGTCCATACGTCAAATCTCAGGAGATACCCACCTACACGCGTCTACAGTGCACCGGTTGTGGCACAGATGCTTGGTCCAAGGGAATGTGGCACGTTTGAGGGGTTCCGGTACAGCCAGAGTGACGTCAGCACGCGTGGACCGACGCATCGGCGGCCCCGCAAGCCACGTCTGTCGCCCTTTTGCAGCATGTGCAGGACACCCTTGATGCTCCCATATCGTCCAGGACTATTAGCTGCCGATTGATCGCTGGCGGCCTGCACTCATGGCGCCCGTTGAGACGACTACCATTGATCCAACAGCACAGACGTCTCCGTTTGCAATGGTGTCGGGATAGAGCCACGTGGACGACGGAATGGCACAGGGTGGTGTTCTCAGAGACGAGTCATTCTTTTGTTTTAGCAATGACAGTCGCCGTGTACGAGTCTGGCGCCGACGTGGTGACGGCCAATCCGGCCGCATCTGTGGAACGCCATATCGCGAGACAACGCGGTATAAAGGTTTGGGGCGCCATCACCTACGATATCAGGTCACCTCTGGTCCGTATTCAGGGCACTATGACTGTCCAACGATACGTGGATGACGTGTTGCAGCCGGTGACACTACCTTTCCTTCAGGGGGTGCCCAATGCCATTTTCCAGCAGGATAACGCCCGGCCGCACACGGCACGCATCAGCCAACATGCCCTGCAAGGTACCCAGGTGCTTCCCTGGCCAGCTGTCTTCCCTGATCTCTCACCTATCGAACATTTCTGGGACGTCGCTTGCATGCGTTGCCACCGGCACGTTCAGAAGACGAACTCTGGCAAATGGTTGACAGGGAATGGGCAGCATCCCTCAGGACACCATCCGCACGCTCATTGCGTCTGTACCTAGACGTGTTGCTGCCTGTATCGCCGCTCGCGGTGGTCCTACAACCTACTGATCAGACGTTCTTGCTGCTCAGTGGCAAGGTGTATAATGTTGCAATAAAGATCACTTATTGCTCGATGCTGTCTCTCTCTGTTTGCCAAATTTCATCACTTTCTGCCAACTCCTTCTTGGTGTTGCATTTTCAATGTCAGGTAGTGTATTTCCAACTGTCTCTAAATTAGCAGCATTTCAATTCAATAAACTTGGATTGGAATTTTCGGATTGTTATAAAACGCCAACTTTGCGACCTATTCTGAAAAGAAAAGACGTTCGATCGCCAACTTGGCGGTCGCACCGCTTAGTGTCTTAAGGTTGGTTGGTTGATTTTGGGGGTTTTATCGCGCAAGGGCCATACTGCGCCAGACACAATACAATATCAAGTACTTACAGGGTGGTTCCCGTTGATACTTATTGGGTGCTGGGGGTCGCTTCTTTCCCCTCCTCATTAAATACTCTAAACCGTACAGGTGAGTAGGGAGGAGGAGGGTCTATAATATCAAGTACTTGACATAAAACATGCAATACCAAGTAATTGACACACACAGTGAAAGCTTTACTGACACAGAATACCGAAATACACTCAGGGAGGAATGCACCTGGCAGAAATCGAACCTGCGCCGCCTACAACTTAAGGTTTGCTAGCGCAGTGGGCATACCCACTGAGCCACGATGGCCCCGTCTTAGGATTTTTCGCTATTCGCCGTAATCAATGGTGAAAATCAGACTGAAACAAAGATTCATGCTATTGGTTAAAAAATAAGGGGCTTAATTTTGCCTTAGGGTGAATTTTCAACTGTCACCAAAATTTTGAAAATAGCTTTTGAAACGATTTTGCTTAAAAATATACCACTAGTCACAAAGATTGAAGAATAATACAAAGTCGCCTGTGATAGCCCTGAAAGAGATTTAAAAAAATTAATACGATATACACCAAGAAACAAAGACCGAAGTTTTTGTCCTTAAAGTCCTCCTTTCCTGCCAATACCTAGACACCTCGGAAAGCCCATGAAGGGTTCTATATCCAAGCAGATGGCTTGTCCATTACGTCTCTAGAATTACAGAGGGGCAGCAAGGATCGGTGAATATACCTAAGTGATGCAAACGAGAGGTAAAGGAATCGTGTCCTGTTACCAGGCGGAAAGCCGCAACTGCCCCTCGTCGCGGCTTGTAGCGTTTCAAAATTAAATATAAGCTATTATGAGTCCAGGATTTGGTAAGGCCCATTTTAGGTAACTCAGTTGTAGATAGAATTTTGCACTGCGTGATCTTTCTCCGAAGTTGAACGAGTATTCAAACATTAAAACTGCCCAATGTTCAGGGAGCTATAATGCCTATTTGATTATTCTGTTGTCGAGATAGTATTTCGCAGTTTGTCTTTGATCCAAAGAGAATTACATTCATTGACCTCATTTTTTATTTATATAAATATCCTTATTGTAATCACAATACCCTTCGAACACTGAAATACACACATGTCCAAAAATTAAGGATAATGCAATCCGAGATGAGTCCCATGCAGAGGTGAATATTACGTCCAAATGAATATTACAGAGGTGAATATTACTCGTCCGGTTAATATTACCAAAGAACGTCATAACAAATGAATACATACAAGCTATGGGGAAACTAAGAACACTTCCGTAAAAACTTAGAGCATATTTCTAATTAGTTATCTACTAGTAATTGCTAATTTTTAAAACCATATAACAAAATAAAGAGCTTACAGTCATGTTTAACAGAATAAAATAAGAACACCACCACAAAATTAAAAGATAATGCTAATTGGGGGGGGGGTTACCTGTTAGTCATTGCTAATCTTCATAGCAAAATAAAGAGCTTACATTACTATTTGTGGGCAATCCAAAATTATTTTTTACGAGAAGTGATTTATCTTTTGTTGTTTTCTAGAATGTTAGTTTATTTCTCGATTCTTAGAACGTTTTTCATCCCAGGACCTAAATATAACTTTTGAACTTCCTCTTCTGTTATAAAGTGCCAGTAGCTTACGAAAGGGAGACATCCAGGGGTTCAAGCCCCTAATGGAATATCAAGACACTTGAAATCCAATATAAAGCTGAATCAGTCTAATAAATCCTTTTGAGAGGCTGAATTTTATCTTTTGTAAAGGATACGAGATGAATCTGAAATACTGGGGTAAAAAACTGATAATAACTTTATTCTACGAAATATTGAATTCTTTCGAATTCCTTTGAATACGTTCTTCACTAGAGCAATATTTTTCTACGTGCATACAACCACTAGCAGGTTTCACTCATACACATCCTTGATAGATACATTATTTTGACTATCAGTAGAATTGTTAATTTATTAAGATTCACATAATCAGTCTGAGTAATGAATTATTGACATTTGAAGTTTGATAATTGGTTGAAGATCCTAGATAAGCCATCACTTTGGGTTTGAAACTAAATTAGCTCTTTCCATAATATTTAGAGGGCCGCGGTAGCCCGGTTGAAAGATAGGCGGATTAGCAACCGGAAGGTTGCGAGTTCGAAACTCGATCCAACCAAAGATCGTCGTGTACGCGGGGGCTGGTGCACGTTATATCTGTCGTGGCCTCAAATGTCCTCACGTTGGCGTGGTGTGAAAGTTTGTAGATCGGGATGTCAGCTCAGGTAAACTCATCATCTGACTGATTCAAAATTATGAGGTCTTATCCTGATCTTTCCCTTCAGGATTGATCCCGGACCATCGCAAATAGCCCGTTGTGTTGCTCGTGTGACTTTAATTCAACTACCTACCATAATTTTTAGCTTCCTAAGTACCTGTAAAGTGCTCGGCATGTTTTACTCATGAATTGGATGGTACCATCCTGACAATGGACTAGCAGACATACACGTCATTCCATATCTTATAAAATTCCAAAAGTAATCAACTTACAGTGCCGATGCCGACGGCAATTCTGGCTGCAACGAAAGCGTATGGGTTCCAAATAGCTGTCACTGGTAATAGAATAGTGGATAGGGAAGCAATGAAAGTGCAGATGATTAGCATCTTCTTCCCTCCATAGAGCTCTGCCATTCGTCCACCTGGAATGAAAGACACCAACTGTCCGTAGTACACGGCCCCCAATGCCAGACCTACAACCTTCGCATTCCAGTCCAATCGATTGTTTTCGGGCTAGAAGAGATGAAATAAATTCAGTTACTGCTCAAGATGCTTTACAAACTCAATTTTTTAGAATTTCACATTTTTAAGGTCTTTCTTAATCTTATTGACGAAGAAAATAATAAATTGAAATGCATTATGTAAGGCTTGGTTGGTTTTAGGTTTTATGGTTGGTTTTGGGTTGTATGGCACGTGGGCCATATTTGGCCAAGCTGCGCCAAACACAAGCAGTGGCGGGTTTAACGGACTAAGCGGCCGCGTGGGGCCCCGAATTTCGCAGCATTCAATTTTTTTACAAAAAAAAAATCAATTTATTTACAAAGAATTAAAACAACTTTTTTCTTCACAGTAAAAAATGAAGAGACATCAAAGTGGGGCAGAAATGCGAAAAAAAATTAAGAAAACCTGGAAATTGTTGAGAGTCAAAGAAATGCATTGCATAAGTTTTTAACAGTAAATTCAGAGACAGAGTTGTCATCAACATCTACTTCAGATAAATTTTCTGCGTTCGAAACTTCTGAACCACACAGGCCTATAAGTGAAGAAGAGAAAATAGAACAAGTTGAGCATCAAGAGGTTGAAAATGCTACTGATAAAAGGGAGTGTGAAGACACAGAAGATAGAGACAGTCCAGACAAACTCTTGAATATAGACATCGAAGCAATAAAGGATATAGCTTTATGGACAACAATTTTTTCAGCTGCTATTATTGACCATATTCTTAAACACAAACCAAAAAATATCGGGAGTATAGAGAATTTGAAATCAGTGTATAAAGACAAAGATGAAGTTTATTTCAGAGGACTTTCTTATGATCATTTTTACAGAGAGAAATCAAATTGAATTATGGAAGAGAACTTGGCTGATATTTTCAGAAACAAGCAAAAGTGTTTACTGCTACCCTTGCAAACTCTTTTCAAAATCTAAATTAATAACTGGTTTGCAAAATTGGAGATCAATTACTGTTATTTTATCGGACCACGAAGTTTCAAAAGAACACATGTCAGCCATGTGTACTCTGTACAAAAGATCAACCAAAGTCAATAGAATTGATACTCAACTATTACAGGAAAAAGAAAATGTTACTTGAGAGAAGTGTTGAAAAGAATTGTGTCAACAATAAAATTATTGAGTCGCTTAGGATTAGGATTTAGGGGTCACGATGAAGGCAAAGATTCCAATAGGAAAAGAAATTATTTAACCTGCTTGTAATACCTAAGCGAATACGATGAGTTCTTGAAATTACATCTACAAAAATATGCCAACCAAGGACGAGGAAATGTGAACTATTTATCTCACAATATTTGTGACGAATTTGTAGGCCTTATTGGCAATCAAGAGCTGAAATAATTGAAGAAATCAAATCTGCGACTTATTGTATAATTTTTGACTCCACTCCCGATATTTCTCATGTCGACCAACTTACTTTTGTGATAAGATATGTTTCATCCTCTGGTAACATAAAGGAAAGATTTGTGGGATTCATTCCCATAGATAAACACAACTCTTCATACTTGGAACAAGAAGTTTTGGAAACTAACAAAATTAGAAGTGGATATTAAAAACTGTCGAGGACAATCTTTTGTTAACACTTCAAATGTGTCTGGAAAGTACTCGGGTTTGCAAGCACGCATTAAAGAACATAGTCCAAGTGCGGTTTTTATTCCGTGTGCTAACCATTCTTTAAATTTAATTGGAAATTTCGCTGCAGAAAGTTGTAGCGCTGCAGTTCAATATTTTATGTTTGTGCAGAAGTTATTCACATTTTTCTCTGCGTCAACTCGTCGCTGGAAAATTTTAACGAGTAAACTAGAAATGTGTAAAGATAAACAATCCGTCTCACTGAAAAGAGTTTCTGATACAAGATGGTCAGCAAGAGCAGACGCTGTATTAGCTATAAAACTTGGATTCGCCCATATAAAAGAGGCTTTAAATGAAATTTGTAATGCAGAAGAAAAACTAGTTACGATAGTGGAGGCGACTTGACTTCTGAAGAAAATGGACAAATATGAAACCGCCCTAATGACAGTGATTTGGAATATTATTTTGCAAAGAATAAATGCTACTAGTAAATCACTGCAATCAGTAGAGTGCGAGCTATTCAAAGGATCTATCCTACTGAAGTCCATTAGAAAATTTTATCAATAATTTCCGAGAAGAATATGAAAAAGTTGAAAAAGAGGCAACTGATTTATCAGGGCTATCATTTAGTGTGGAAGATGAACAAACTCGCAGACGACGAAAGAGAAACGTGTTTTTTGATGAAAACAAAGAAGTCGGACATGAATTCACAATTAGAGAAGATTTTATTAAAGTCAATTCATTTTATGTCATATGTGATAACACTAAGGCACAACTACCTCAAAAAGCTCAGAAGTATGAAGTTGTTCTAGAGCCTTTTCGTATATTTTTTATTGGAAATTGTCAGCAGAAGGAAGAAAAAGAAAGCGTTAAAAAAAGTTGAAGGATATGTACAAAAATGACATTGATATTTGTACTTTGGAAGATGAATTGGACCATTTCTTAATATTTCTAAAAGAAAACGAGGACACCATAAAAACCAAACCAGACATCTTAGATTTCTCGTGTGATAGTGGTGTCGATAGATATCACATCTATCGAGCCGCTAAAGAAATGTCTTGCACATTTCCGAATATTGAAATATTATTGAAGATTTTTCTAACAATTCCCTTATCTAATGCGTCCGGATAAAGATCATTTTCTGTTTTAAAGAGAGTAAAAAATTATTTAAGGAATACAATGGGAGAAGAAAGACTAAATAACTTGGCCATTTTGTATATAGAGCAGGAAATTTTAAACCGCATTGTCACTGCCCAAATAATTGATGATTTTGCAAGAAATAAAGCAAGACGGAAATTCATGTAAAATATTTTTAAAATAAATTTATTAAATGTGTAACGGTATGAAATTTTTCATTACTTTTCTTTTTTGTTAATAAGTTTATGAGAGTTTTCTTGCAACTTCTATTTCTAACTTGAGTTTGAGGGCCCCAAAATTTTTACCGTTTGGGGCCTCCACTTGACTTGAGCCGCCACTGAACACAAGACATAGTGTCGTCAAAGAGAAAAAGAGGGATTGGGAAACAGAGTAGTGGATTGAAAGCAGAAAAAGATCACTTGGGTATCCTGGGGTCGCGACCCCCATGTTTACCAGAGACAGTAAACCCCATGGGAAAGGAATAGATCGCTAGGGTACTCCGGGTTCGTGAAGCCCGTACACACTTAAAGATGTGCCCCCGAGGGGTATTATGTAAGGAAGTTCAAATATTCTGTTCACAGTGATCAGTTTGGTGCTATGTAAGTGGTTGGTTCGACATTTTGGATAAAGTATACTGGCCCAAGATTTCAATGCAGTTTAAGATTCAAATAGATTGTTTGGGTTTTATGACGCAAAGACCATATTTGGCCTAGCAGCTTCAAGCACAAGACAAGCATCAATGAGCATACACATACAAGTTTTACTGACACAGAAAAACAATCAAGGTAAGTTACAAGAATCGAACCAGCACCACCTACAACTCGCAAGTTGATAGTGCAGTGGGCTAGTACCGATCTCAGTGACCCCGAGATTGAGACAAGTAGAGATAATATTCAAAGAAAAATTTGCGAATATTTCAATTAAATTTGCTTACAGAGGCCTTAACTTTTCCTTTTCTACGTATGTATTAACCTTCCAAGTGGTTTCGACGAGATATCTCGTCCATCAAGATCTGCGTAATTTTGCCAATGACGAGACCTGCCGTCATCAAGATATTGCAGATTTTTTTATGATGACGAGATCAGGATCTGGTCAGTTTTCTTCTAATGACGAGATATCTCGTCACGAAGAACCGACCAATTTTGATAATGACGAGATATCTCGTCCATCAAGATCTGGTCAGTTTTCTTCCAATGACGAGATATCTCGTCATTAGCAAAGCTGACAGGATTGACTCGTCGAGACAATCACCAGAAGGGTTAATACCTGTTTCTCTTCGCAGTAGCAAAACTTCATTAACTTTCTGAGTTAAAAAGCAAACAGGCTTACCTCGAAATCGACAGGCAAAATTTTTGATGCATTGTAGAACGAATTGTTTGAAATGTTGTCAACAATCAAATTGTCCGTATGTTTGTGGTTGACCATAGAAACGATGGCGATGCTGAGATTGACATTGAAAGAAACAGCAAGACAACAGGCGGTGAACGACAGCAACGAGAAAATATGTCGCTTTGGAATGAGATAGTTTGTTACTGGAAAGGAAATTGATTGCATTAATCTTTAAACATGAAATTACAAAAATAAACTCCGAACAAAATGCAATCTGTTAGGGTAGTTAATTAACGCCGGAAAGATCCGAGGACAATGTATCGTAATTATGAACCACGGTTAGATGACGCGAACACCTAAGCTGGCACTCAGCTCTCCAAACTACCACACCACGCCAACGTGATTGTTTGGCGGCCACGACAGATTTAACGTGCACCAGTCCCTTGTAGACGAGTCTTTGGCTGGACCGAGTTTCGAACTCGCAAACCTAAGGTTGCTAATCCGTTGCTCTACCAACTGGAAGCCGGCGGTCCGTAATCTGTTAGGCTGGCTGGTTGGGTTTTGTCGCACAAGGGCCATATTTGGCCAAGCTGTGCCAAACAACGTCAAGTAAATGGGCATACACATGCAAAGAAAGCTTTTCTGACAGAAGAAATACACACCAGGTAGTGACTCAGTGGTTTTGCCCACTGCGCTAGAAGTCTGCGAGTTGTAGGCGCGCAGGTCTGATTCTTCCGAGTGTATTTCTCTCTTGTGTCAGTAAAACTTTTCTTGTATGTGTATGTCCATTACTTGATGTCGTCTGATGCCATATTTGACGCAGTATGGTCAAGTATGGCCCTTGCGCTTTAAAAATCCAACCAAACCAATCCGGGGAGGAATCGAACAACCGCCTACAATTCGCAGGAATCTGTTGAGATTAAACGGACGATATCATCACATTACAATTGGATGCAAAAATTAACATGGGATTTATTGTAATTGGTACTCTTAGGTGTCCAATCTCGATAAATTATGTTATTTATATATATTTCAATATAATATATAAAGCATTTCAATGAAAAAGATTGCGAAAATAGATTAAGTAGTTTTATCAAATTATTTTCTAAGTTATAATTTTCATTAATATGCAGAAAGATAAACATAAGTATCACGTGTTTCAAATGAGAATATTGAAATTAACACAAAAATAACACATAAGTATCCGCAAACTATTTTTAGAACCATTTATTCAGCCACTATTATTTATAGGAATCTGTCTACGTGGTTGCATTCCAAAATCACTTGCATCGAAATATAAGCTATTAATATTCTATTCCTCAAGTTGAATTGGTTGAAATCAGGTTAGTTCAAGTCACCTTGAATGGAACCTGAAATGCATATTATTCTACACAAATACGATAAAAAATAACTCTAGAAAACGATGAGTATAAGGTTAAGGATTTTGTTGGTACCAGAATTGCATGAAATCTTGATTATTTCGAAAAACAATTTAACACATTAAGGTTTATTTAAGACATCAAAAATGCCGTATGGCGAAACAAAGGTGGACAGTTGAAGGTTAAGGGAAAATAGAGATTTCAATATTTATGTTAGAGCTTTAATCCTTTAATGTTGGGGAAATCTGAACAGAATTTATTTGGGGGGGGGGGGTATTTCAATTAACGTCACACTGGAGCAACACAACGGGCTATTGGTGACGGTCCGGGATCTCCCAAAGGGAAAGATCCGAGGACAACACCACGTAATTTTGAACCACGGTCAGATGACGAGGCAACACCTGAGCTGGCACCCCACTCTCCAAACTTCCACACCACGCCAACGTGAGGACATTTGAGGCCACGACAGATTTAACGTGCACCAGCCCCCTTTGTACACGACGGTGTTTGGCTGGATTCGAACTCGCAACCCTTCGGTTGCAAGTCCGTTACTCTTCCAACCGGGCCACCGCGGCCCAGAATTTATTTGAAAATACTTCGATGGTTCGAAAGATTTAAAATAAAGGCACATAACTGCATTACAACTACAAGGTTGGTTGGGTTTTTTGGGGTTTTATGGCGCAAGGGCCAAATTTTATGCTACAATTACAAGGATAAAGTTTGATAACATATTTAGTTATATTTTTATAATTTCCGGAAATGAGAGTTGAACAAGGAGGTTGATTAGTAGGTTATTATGGTGTTTTACGGCGCAAGGACTACATTTGGTCAAGCCGCGCCAAACATAAGACAATGTCAAGTGAAAAATGTAAAAGAGTAAGAAAGAGCACTGGCAAATAGAGTAATGGGATGAAGCTGAAAAGATTGCTTGGATATCCCGGGAGCGCGAGTGAAAAGAAAATATCACTCAGGTACCTCGGATCCGTGAAGCCCGTATACACCTAAAGAAGTTGCGTCCTCCGACCGTAAACTTTATCAAGAACAAGGAGGTGGTAATAGTAATTAATTAACGTCGCACTGGAGCAACACAACGGGCTATTGGTGACGGCTCAGATTCAATCCCTCTGGAAATTATTCGAGGACAACACCACGTAATTTTAAACCATGGTGAGATGACGAGGACACCTGAGCTGGTACCCCACTCTCCAAAATTCCACGCCAACGTGAGGACATTTGAGGCCACTACTGATTTAACGCGCACCAGCCCCGTGTACACGGCGGTCTTTGGTTGGACCGAGTTTCGAACTCGCAGCCTTCCGATTGCTAATCCGTTACTTTTCAAACCAGGCTACCACGACCCCCAAGACCAAGGAGGATAAAGACATTTCAGACATGCATATAAGAGGGAAAATCATGCTACAATAGGTTTCGTCAAAAGTCCACACAACATCGGTAATGAACCGGTGTTATCGGTAATGTAATACAAGCTCTTATAGTTGAAAATTTAAAGGGGCCGCTGTAGCCCGGTTGGAAGAGTAGCGGAATAGCAACCGGAGAGTTACGAATTGGAAACTCGGTCCAACCGAAGACGTGGAGGCTGCTGTACCTTAAATCTGTCGTGGCCTTAATTGTACTCACGTTGGCGTGGTGTGGAAATTCGGAGTGGGGTGCTTGCTCAGTCGTTGCCTCATCATGGTGTAACATTGTGGCTAATGGGCTACTGCCCATTAGCAACAAATCCGACACTAGATTAGCCACTCCATTTGCCCTCCCCCGAAGCAAAAGAAAAATTAAATGCTCTTTTTGTGATATTTTTCTAGAAAGAAAATATACATCGCCTGCAAAGAACAGAAACTCATTACGAGGGCACAGTATCTCCAAACAATACAAATCAACAGGTAAAATAGACTAATTTCGGAAAACTGTATCACCAAAAGTTTTATGTGTATCATAATGAAATTTTTTGCAGGGTTTGTTTATACTTTATACTACACAATGCAGAAAAATTGGTATGATTTTTAAAAATTAAATAATATTTTACTAGAATTTACATAAGGTCATTTTTAACATACTTTTTTACAAGCATAACTTGTGCGCAACATTCTGAGTCATCCTGTGCATTTTCTATAAAACTAATAGCTGATATGAGTAACACACAATGCTTTTATTTTAAATTAGAACCAAAAAATAGTAGTTCAGTAACACATAAATAATAACACTCAATTAATATTTCACTTCATTAATATTTTCCAAATTTTCGCTCATACTATATCAAAATATTTTAATATATTTTTAGCTTTTGAGTAAACTTTTGGTTTCATTTTGAAGCCCTTTTGATAATCTATTTTCATACAAAATTTCAGGAGTCTACGTTCATTAGTTGCAGAGTTATAGTGCGTGCAAGCTTGAAAATTACCATTCTGAGATAAATGCAATTAAAGTTGAAATAGTTGTTTTTAGCATTCACGTGCTTCAAGTAAACAAATAGATTTGTGAAATGAAAGAGTTGAGTAGTACATATTTTGCTCATATTTGTTACAGTAAAAATATTATTATTAAAACTTTCGAAAAAATAAATAGCATAATTCCAAAAATTAATAGCATAATTCCAAACCAAAACTAAGAAACGTAAACACAGAACGAACAATGAAACGAACAGCTGAAAATAAAAATAGGTGTGTTCGAAAAATCCTCATTACGAACGAACGAATGCGAATTTTTTCATGCGTTTTTTTTTACCAGAATCAGAACATTTCAAACTATCTAAATAGATCAAAATTGGAAAATTGATTTTTTTATGGTTTTAAAGGTACTGTGCCCGCTTAACTGAACTAAACATTTTACATTAGTTTAAATTGCATAATCTTGCGCTTGGCGCAGTCTGTCCGTTTTCGGACCTTGCGCCATAAAACCCAAAATCCAATCTTTGCAATGAAGTTACGCAGGAAACATCCTGAAAGAAATTTGGAAGGAACACACCAAAACCGAAATGGATGCGCTGCTGTATATTTAATTCCCAATCGACAAGTTGTCTCTCGGAACTCGATACCATCGCCAGGAAAGCGGAGTGGTGAAAAGCAGTGGAGCGGAAGGTTTCCAAGAACCGAAGAATGTCAATGTATCAACTTCGTTTCATATCAGGTTTGAACCAGATATCAGCTAACTTCCATGCCATTGATAAAATTACACCCTTCTTGTACACCGGCAGTTCGACGGGGTAACTATCCTACTGTGAGGAATTGCCATCGAACAAGATAGATTCCGGTAATAGAATCGGTAACAGAGAGAAGTCGGTGAAAGGATTAGTATTCACAGGAGAGAAGCTGAAGAAAAGAAGAAAAAAATTTCTGATAAGAAGCTTTTCAGGTTTAATATAGATCTTATTAAAGATCATTACAAAGCTTCTACCGTATTTTGTTTCCTTATGACTCGTTCTAAGATTCGGAGCAAATGCTAGGAGAATACGATGCTTTAATAGTCATTAGGTAAATTTGATTATACTCGAAAATTAAAAATTCATATTTAATTTTTAAATATATCACATTTTTTAACGCCAGTTCGTGTATTTTAATTTTCAGTAAAACTCTTAAGTTATTATTTTAAAATGTGTTCACTAACAGAACTTTCTTGTTTTAAAACTAACGCTTCTCTGGTTTTGATGAAAATGTTCAAATATGTCTTGTTTTTAATATAAATTGCAAGATTTTTACTATTAATTTAAGGGTAATGATTAAGAATTCGTACTTGTAAAACCACAGAACTATGATCATTTAAAGAATAAAAATTACGTCTTATATGTGTTAGCAAATCGTTTTAAGTTGGTGTCCATGCTTACCTCAGATTATTTTAAACAAACATATTTTAAATAATAATTTTTTAATCAAAAATATAATTTAGTTTACATCCCAACACATGTATAAACTCGACCCAACCAAAGTCAGTGTAAGTGAGGGCTGGTGAACATTAAATCTGTCGTGGCCTCAAAGAGTTATCACGTTGGCGTGGTTGTTGAAGTTTGGAGAGTGGGGTGCCAGCTCAGTAGTTGACCTCGTCATCTGACCGTTGTTCAAAATGTCGAGGTGGTGTCTTCGGACGTTTCCCTTCGGTATTGATCCCGGAACGTCGCTAATAGCTCGTTGTGTTGCTCCAGTGCGACGTAAATTCAACTCCCCCAACACATGCATATATGTTATTTCTATTGTGAAATCTCAGTTCTTGTCATCTTTCCTATCAGTTGCGTAGATGTAATGTTATAAAATAAATTTGTATATCTAATGAGAGGTTTGCCTCAATTTCACTCTTCACACGAAGACTTAGAAAAGGCGAGTAAAGTTACATCATTAAAAAGTAAACTTGACGCACAAATAAGACTGATGGCAGTTTCCCCGAGTACCTGTATTATTTATGTAACAAAGTTTTCAATATACTGCCATACGAAAATACTCTTTTTGAAAAAGTTATTGATTCACATGAGAAAAGTTATTTTATTAAATACTAGCAGAACCGACTTTATCGGTTTAAATGGTTAACTGGTGATTGAAAAGTGATCAGAATATAATCACTTCCTCTTTCGTAGAAAAGTGCCAGCATCATTTAAGTGCCTGGAAAATAATTTTTAACATCTTTTCGACATTTTTATAATGCTTACAGCTTACTTTGGACTCATATCGTATACATGTAAATCCACAAGATATTCCATTTCGTCTTCATAGCATCCCTGTTCTAAGACAAAATTACGAAAAGCGATGCTAAGGTGACTACTACAGAAGTCGATTTTGATTTTGTAGGTGCTTATGAATGCACCTTAGTCTATAAAATTGGCTAACTTAATTCGTAAAAATGAAGAATCTACGGCGTCTAGCACTCCTAGTTGTTCTACTAAAATCTTTTGACATGGCTCTCTTTCACCACGCATGCGACCATTTCGAATTTCCTCATCTTTAAGAAAAGAATGTCAAATTAATTTGATAAGATATTCATGACTAATTTTGAATGCAAATGCATTTGTTCTTGAAAATTCCATTTAGTGGAACGTGCAAGAAAATAGGGCATTTAGTCTTGTATTTTTCCATGTGATCTAATTCGATGAAGTTTATCATTTTTAAAAAAGGATAAGTCGATTTGATGGGGTTATTTTAAGAAAATCACCTTTTTCAACAACCTTTTTTAACAGGCATAAGTTGCTTGAATATAATTTCAACTCGTAAAGTAGGCAACACTGACCTTCTGTCAGTATGAGAAAGTTTTTAATACTTCAAAAGTCGTAAAGATATTTTCTAATATCAATATTATTTTAATTTCGACAGAATTCCATTTAAATTTGTTTTACCCTAATTTGCAACAGTTTCAAATTGAATCCTTAAGGCACTTTTTCAATTCATAGAATAACTTTCGAACGGAAACGACTGTTTACAATGAGAATGATGGTGTTATACTTGCCTATTGAGGGCAGCTTGTCATTGTGATATCGATGTTATATTTACTTATATCCTAAAAGTGATGCATAAAAAAATAACTGTCTTTGGTCAATCAACATAAACTTAAACTTATTAATTTTTCAAAAATTTCTTATCAACCAATTTATTTTCTGATTTTGAGTACATGATTAAACCAATATCAACGTGTTACCCAAGTTCAAGTAAAAGTTTTACAACTTCATTTGAAGAGCACATTAGTTACAACTTCAGCATTTTGTTTCGACTTCAATGACTCGATCAATTTTAAACATTACTGTGGCGAAAATGTAATTGTAAACTTTAAGCTTTTAAAAGAACTATGCAATGGTCTAATTGAGTGAATGTGTACAAATTAACATGCATTTCTCTCTCAACGTCATCTGGCAGCACAAAATGTTACATTTGTAATAGATTATCAATATATGATTATCATTATGATTGTGCAATCAGACAAAATAGTTTGGGATCACTGTCATTTTACAGGAATATTTCGAGATTTAGCAGATAACACTTGCAATCTACAGTATCAAATACGGTTTTTCATCCCCTTTACTTTTCATAACTTTAAGGGATACAATTCCCATTTAATTTTAAACATCTAAACGGGGTATTTTGTATCAATAATACTTAACCAGTAATGGAAGTACCAATTCTCTTCTGACCTGCGTGCATGAGTTCTCTCCATGTATGAAACTTATGAAAATGCAGTTGAAAACACTTTAAGGCTTTTAAAAGAACTATGCAATGATCTAATTGAGCGAGGCCACGACAAATATATCGTACATCATCCTACGTTCATGATGGTCTTTGGTTAGATCTATGTATTATATTTGTAAAAGGTAGTGTTTTTCTGGCAGTTGGTTGGTTTGGGTTTTATGGCGCAAGATCCAGAAAAGGATAAGCTGCGCCAAACGCAAGATAGAATGCAACTCAATAAAAAAGTTAAAATATTTATATATATATTATCAGACCAATAAGGTAAACGTAGATATGAAATGTCAACTGAGATTAAAATACAATGAAAGTAACTAAGATTAAAATATTAATTTAAAAAAATGAGTTTTATATCGAGGGTAATATTGACAACTGATGAAATGTGGTGTAGTATAAAAGGTATAGACAGAAAAATTTATATGAAGTTTAAAAATCTAATGAGGTGTAAAAATTTAAATGGATTTGGGTGGGGATTTTCTTCCACCAAATCTTGCAAGTTTATAATTGGATTGTTAAATAAATTTCGAAGATGGTGGTTAAAAACTGGACAGCTGATTAAAATATGATGAACGGTGAAAGGGACCACACACGCGTTACACGCAGGAATTCTTTCCTAATAAAAGATGCCTGTGAGTAAACTCAGTTGGTTCGAATCCCGACTTATATCCCCATGGGTGTTGATGATTGTCCCTGTCAGGAGTAAAGGCAGCTGTCCCCGGAGTGTTGCTGGTCACCACTGGCTGGCGACTGCCCACAAGTAGCCGCCCAGTTAGCCCCTTGCAGTGCCAATGGCCGAGAAGTTAGAAGTCGGGTTTAAAAATATATTTGTAAAACGTCAATTCAAATCTCACCTCTTATTCGGATCAATGGGGTGGTTTGGTCAATTCCAGATGATCCAGAGAACATTCCCATGGCCCGATCAGCTACAGGTTCACATGTCCCGTAGGCAGGAGCCATAGTTCAAATACTGAAATATCCCCTTTGTTAAAAACCTTACTCTTCTATCTTTTCCTGAAACAAGACAAAAGCATTAAGAAGTAGAATAAAAATGTAGAAATGTTCGCTAACCGGGAACCATTGAATGACGTTGAAGATGCCATAAAAGCGTGCTCAAAATCTCTCTGGTTTTAATTTTTCATTTTCACAATACTTTGTTAGACACGAGTAAATTAACGTTCTCTTGTGCAACCTCTACATAATCTACTCATGTGGTATTTAAGGATAGTTCATTTACTTTGTCAAAACCGTTCTGCTTAAATTCGCTTCCTATTTTAACTCTCCAAGTGGTTTCGACTAGATAGTTTTCATCTAATGATGAGATATCTCGAACATCAAGTTCTGATCAGTATTGTTAATTACGAAATACCTCTTCGATATAACCACAAGGGGGTTAATAAACACAATTCTCGATTAATCATAATGCAATTTTGTATTTTCAGATGTATGGGATTGCTGTTCTGAAAATTTTCTCAAAACGTTGTCCTTCATTAACCTTAAACCAGTAGTCTACTATTGTGATGAAAATGATTAAGTGATCATCAGAAGCTAACGAATAATTAAAAATAGGGAAGGCATTTATCTTAAGCGAAAGGCCCTTTTCCTTATTTTAGGCATTAAACTTTAAAATCTAGAATGTTAAAATCACATTTAAGGCACATTATCATTGAGATATACATACACTATTACCTTTTAAATTTAATAATTTGGTCAGTGGTACACTTTCCTAGAACACAACAATAAAAATCATACCTAAACTTAAAAAACAAATGATTCTTATATAAAAAGCAAAAATCAGTGTCTGAAGCAGCAAAAATTCTCGAACACTGATCTCTAGCGTCATGAAATTGGAAACTTATTCCATGTGGAATTTCTACGTCAACGCGACTATTCACAGCTCGTACGTCGTTCCCTTAGAATCATAGAAACTTTAATATAGTATTATGCAAGAAAAGACAAATTTTAAAACAAACTCGAATCAACACAAAAGGTCAGAAGCTGTCATGAGCACAGCAATCGGTAGAGGAAAAACAGAAACACATGAAGGGGACAAAGTTCAAAAAAGTAAAAAGTATTCGATGACGCAACTAAACTAAGTTGGTCTGTCTGAAGCAGTAACAACTGTCGGGCCAAGTCGGGTAGTAAAGTTAGTGTTCGATTAAAGTGTAATTTGCAACACCGTTTAATTTATTTCTCATATTTATGACTGGACTAATTCATATAAGTGTGACTTGTGTTCAGGAAAATGTTGATCCAGTCAGTTGAATATAAACTCATAATATTTAAAGTAAATAGAAACTAAAAATTCAGGAGTGTACTTTCAACACTGTTGCTTCGATTATTGTACGAGTGGTACACATATACCAGGTGTATAATGTATTATTTGATCACATAAATTCTTCATTATTGCTCATGAAATCGACGATAATATGTTTCCAACACAGAGGGTCCCACATCAACTCTTGGCTCCAGCACCGGTGTAATTTATGACCCTTATGGTTGGTAGTTCGTTGGTTTTGGAGGTTTTATAGCGCATGGGCCATATTTGGTCATGCTGCGCCAGACACAAGAAGCTCAGTGGGCAAACCCATTGAACCACGACGGCCCCTATGGCCCTTACGAAAAGCAAATATTCAAACAGTCTATTATCTATTTTTATTAAACCAATTTTAATATTTGTTTCATTCAATTAAAATTATTAAAATTTATTTTGCGCTGAAGTACTTTTAATTACGCATGAATTTTCATCTATGGATACTTAAGAGTACATAGAAGAAAAATAAGTTAATATTTCCGGGTATGCACCGGGTATTGCTGACCAAAAGAAAAGTATTCCAAGTTACATTATTTGCATTTTAATTAATAAAATAACGTGGGATGTATTATTTAAATAAAATGGAACAAAATCACAAAAATGTTCAAACTTGTACCGAGACGTAGACCAGTGGCTTAATCCGGGGGGAGGGGGGCTGCGGCACACTATAATTCCGCTGTGACATTTCAGTCAAGGCTCGAATTTTAGGACTAAGCCAGTGTTAGTTACATGTACTACAAAAATAAAAGAAACAAGATAGGTGAAAGAAAATCTGAAAAAGGTAACTGCGGTTATTATTCATAATTATTTACATGCAAAAAAAAAAACAATATTTTTAATATTACCTATGTTTTGTGATGTGTTAACACTCCAAGTGGTTACGGCGCGATATCTCGCGATATCACGTATCAAAATCTGACCAATTTTGCTAATGATGATATATCTCGTCAAGATATTGCAGATTTTTTTCATGAGAGATCAAGATGTAGTTAGTTTCCTTCTAATTATGAGATATCTGGTCGAGACTACCACCAGGAGGGTTAAAAATATTATGAAGAAAACTTTAAAATTTTTATTCATCATTTGAAATATAAGTATTAATATTATCAATTGATGTTTACGTATTCTAAATTACAATTCTAAAAACTAGATGCAACATGAGGTTAAAAAATAAGGATGTCGCAAGAGTCGAGTTAATGATTGTTTTGTTTTCTTTATGGTGCACAGGCCTGGCTGCGCTAATCAATGTCTTCTGTCAAATTAAAAGGACATATACTCACAATTAAAGTGTTTACTGACACAGGAAAAATAAATACACTCAGGGCAGTCACAGAATCCGACCTGCAGCGCTTACAGATCGCAGGCTGCAAGCGCAGTGGGCAGACCCATTAAATGCTAGTAGTAAGCACTGAAGACATAAAATAAACAAAACATAAAAACGAGAAAAATTAAGCTAAAATAGCATTTTCAGTTGAAACTTTAACAAATAGGAAACAATGTATTGAAGAAAAATAGAGGGGCTGTTATTTTACTATACATAAAACTATCATAGATCTAAAAAATTTTGTAATGAAAGAATATATTACCTTTTAGGTATATCTGCTCATAATTATTTTTCTCCTTTCCTGATAACAGCTAAGCGATTTCACTAATCAAGAGTTACAAGTGTGAATGAGGAGTTGGGATCCTTACATCACAATAAACCGGTTTTCGATTTATGTCCGTGTTCATTCAGACAAAATCAAAGATACCTTACAGCTCTAGAAAAAGTGCCGTAACTCGATACGACTTGGATGATGCATTCAAATATTTTCTCTCGATTTTTTTTTTCTTGCTCACTATTCTTACATAACGGACCTCATTCGAAACTTCTAGGACATGACGGAAACTAATTACGAAGATCTGATTTATCTGCAGTTTCAAAAATGTTGTTGCTTAACAGGGGTCTAAGACATTAATTGTTGTTTATATAACAGGGTGTCTGTCTAAAAAACAACGCTATATATACATTACCTTGAAAATAGGCTGTGTGATCTGATGATACAAATCAAAATCTTAAATAGTATGTTTGTGAAACAAAATGCAGATAGATTCGTAAAAGCTACCTAATTTGAAATATTTAAGTGCTCATGTGTAAGAAATTCGTTGGCGTACATTTTTAAAAAGCTCTTATCAGACATTAAATTTTATGATTAATTGTGGTTAATTGCCATTATTTTTGGATGGGAGTTGCATTTTTCGACATAACTAGCAGATTTATCCGACCTTATCCTTTTCAACATTTTGCGAACACTTTCAAATATCTTGACATTCATCCCCGATAACATCATGGAATTTATCTTTCCAACTAATCTAAGAGATCTCAATATTCAGATAAAAATCTCAGATTACGACTTTCAAGATAAAGATCTTATTCCAGAAATTGTTTTAGCAGACTATTTTAAGAATTCAAGTACAGAACACGTAATGATTATCATATAATCGCCACAGGTGCTTTAAAATCGGTTGCTTTCAAGTCGATTACTGGTTGGTCGGAAGTTCTTTTGCTTCAGAATTAATAACATTAATATCATTTTCACTGCAGATAGCAATTTGCCAAGAAATTGACGATTTACCAGTTCCAAATAAAAAATGCACTATTTTCTCCGACAGTAAATATGTTCTAGCAACGCTGATCAACATAAACATAATCTCCAAAAGTAGTTATCCGCTTAAGAAACAAATTGGTTGAATAGCATTTAAAATCAACTAGCATCACATTATTTTGTATCTTCGGTCACTGGAACATAGAAATAAATGAAAAAGGAGATAAACACAGAAGCTGTGAATCATCAAGGTATCTCTTTAGATTGGATATCTCCAGAAGATCTAACAAAACGAATATTTGAAATCGATAAAGAATTAACTGAAGAATGAATTACAAGCAAATACCACTCGACTTTATGAAATATTTCCGATTTATAGAACAGACTAGATGATATTTTACTAACCAGATGTAGAATTAGAATGTTTATCACGCTCTCATTATTTCGATTTAATCTCGAAGAATCAATGGAATGTTATACATGTAGATTTTTAGATAATATTTTGCTTGGTTTGCACAAAATACAATTATGAAAGAAAAAAACTATTCCAATCGTTAAAACTTCAAACAATGTACTGGTAACTCCTGCAATCTGATGAACATTTGAAAATAAAAATTCCACCAAAGGACTAATACGATTTCTAATCTCTAGATTCTAAATCTTAGCAACTCTATCCTACTACCGTTAAGCAAAATGTAAACCTTGATTAGAAGGTCGGGGCGCAACGTCGAAACCATATACCCCAAAGCACTCAATAATCTTAAAAGGTTGATTTTAGTATGGTTATTCAGCAGTTTTAGCTTGAAACTTGCATAAAAATGCAGGCAACGAAAATTGAAATAATGTACTCTTTAATCTAATATCTATGCATATAAAGCAGAGTTGGCGTCTATCTGTCTATGTTTCCCTATACAAATCTACACCGTTTGACCAATCCACACCAAATTTGGTACACTTATGCTTTGGAACCCTGCGAGTAATGCAAGCTACATATTAACCCCATTCTCTTTAACCTAGGTGTGCAAAGGAGGCTAAATCAATTCGAAATTGACATAGGAAGAACATTGAGCATAAAACGATTGCGGTACGCAACTCAGTTTTTTTTTACCAGTATTGATCAAAAATCAAATTTCCGAATAAAATTGTTTTACCAGTATTGCTCGAAAAACCAATTTTTTCCGAAACGTTACATTTAAACAATTTAAAATTCTAATTATGTTTGAACTGATTTTTTACTTCTTTCCACAGTATAAATAATTTAGGAATATTTGAATGATGAAAAATGGATATTTAAAATACTTAATTTTACACGACTCGAATTTTGTAATGGAACACGAAAAGCCAAAACAAAAAACTCATTGATGATAAAAGCGTAATTTTGAAATTTCGGTATCTGGCAACGCCAGAATTAATGTTTTATTTTATAAATTAGATTTAGAATTCCGTGTTTGTGTATTTGAGTTAAGACAGAAATGTTGGGGTCATATTTGAGCATTTCTAAGTTTTGTAAATTTGTGTTCTTTTTGTAAATAATTCATTATTGTCTATCAATTTTTTTCAAGCGTCTTTTTCGAATTTCTCTATTTTAGAATATTCTCATGACGTTGAAATTCGACACGCTTGTTCAGATCTTTCGTTTTTCAGAATTCTACATTTTTCAATGACCAGAATGTCGTTCCTGTTTGTATTTGTGTTCCATTACTTTCCATATTACAGATATATTATTAATGAGATATTACAGATTACAGATATATTGTTTAGGCTATTTAGGATTTTTTACCAAATACCACTAGACGTGGGTAATTTCTTGGTTATATATGTATATTTCAACGAACTTTCTTTAACTCTGGTCAAATACGTTATTGTTTGTAGAATTCTGTTTCATAAAAATATATTGGAAACCTTTTTAAGTAAGGTGCCTAACTTCTTATTTTAAAATGACTGGTAAAGTTAAAATAAAGTTATTCTAAAATAAGATATATTACGAATCAAAACGGGTAGCCATACGTTGTAGTTCAAAGATATTTCTAAATTTTGACATATTTTCATTACAAGATGATTAAAATCAATTTAATTTACATTTGTTTTTCATGTTTCATGGGTATTATTGAAAGTTGTACTCCATAGTCAAATAACTACATCTATC
This sequence comes from Meta bourneti, assembly GCA_933210815.1. Taxonomy (NCBI): domain Eukaryota; kingdom Metazoa; phylum Arthropoda; class Arachnida; order Araneae; family Tetragnathidae; genus Meta; species Meta bourneti. Next base: position 35,476,816 of record OW119929.1, on the reverse strand, counting down.
TCAGAAAAAGCTTTTGTAGTTTGTCTTACAGTAAGAGTGTGATGAATATGAAATGGATTATATGCATGGATATATTTGTTTACATATTTGCGTTTGAAGTATATTGTATTTGCGTCCGAAATAAGCTATGAAAAATTAAAACTATGTTAAAAGATATTTTCTTTACACTTAAATGATGCTTGCATTTTTCTACGAAATAGAATCAGCATTTAACCAATTCAACTCGAGCATCGCCGGGTAATTCTGCTAGTGATTTATAAAATATTTAACATTTTATGGTATTATAATTGAATAATCCCTTATGTGATATTTATAAACATACAAACGCAAAAACAAAAATAAGACGGGAATACAGACTGGTGTGTGTTGCCAAGTTAAGTCACTAAATAAATGTGAGTACTTACCGTATACAATTTCATGAAAATATATTTAGGCGTTTGAACGTAATAGAGTAGGTAGGTATTTTAATTAACACCGCACTGGAGTAACACAACGGGCTATTGGTGACGGTCTGGGGTCAAACCCGAAGACAGCACCACGTAATTTTGAACCACTGTCAGATGACGAAGTCAACATCTGAGCTGCCATCCCACTCTCCAAACTTCTACACAACGTCAACTTGAGGACATTTGAGGCCACGACAGATTTAACGTGCCCCCTTTGTGTACGACGATCTTTGGTTGGATTCGAACTCGCAACCCTCCGGTTTCTAATTCGTTACTCTTCCAACTGGGCTACCGTGGCCCTGGACGTAATAGAAAGGGACACAAACATAGACACCAAATGTGGAAAACACTGATTTTGCATTAGAATGACCGGAAACGGATAAATAACTTGAAATGTGGAGAAAATATTCAAAGTTCAAACAAACGCTCGATTTTTATAAAAATAAATATACCTATATTTATATAGATAGCAAAGTCTCTTTCGAAGCATAGCTAAAAATCACGTAATCAAAACTAAAAATGTACTTACAATTGCTGGATATTCATCCTTAGTAGTGTAGGCGTTAGGCATTCCGTCTCAAGAACAATTACACAAGTCATCAGTAAGTCATTCTAAGGTGGATGCATCTAAGAAAGAAACCCTTTGTGATTTATAGAGAAAAATTATTAGAGAAAAATTTTTATTGAGTCGTAAAAAGATCTAGTCAAGGCAGGTTTACGATAGAATGAGAAGCCTCAAAACGAATGAATACCGAGAGATAATGCTTAGCTGGTCTTTGAAGGTAGGTATGTATTTTAATTAAAGTCGCACTAGAGCAACGGGCTATTGGCGACGGTCCGGGATCAAACCCGAAGGGAAAGATCCGAAGCTGCTCTCTGAAAAACTAGTGTTTAAAATTTAAAAAAGTAAAAAGGAACCCTAATATTGTTCAAGAGTTAAGAATAGTTAAAAACACGAGTATAAAAGCAAAATCAGCATGACATGCATTTTATTCTTAATTATTCACTGCTTCTATTTCTATAATGTCCGGGTTGCCAATTGAGGAGGACGTGTGAAAGTCAGTGCCCCCCCCCCCAACTTTGTCCATCAAAACGTACTTCATGATGGAGATACATTACAGTAGCATATATAATAGTGTAAGGTTAATTTTCGCAGTGGTGGCTTTTATCACAATGTACAAAAATCTTTGGGAACACTTTAAAATATCAGTGACGTTAGTATACAAATGTCACATGCAATTTGCGGTCAAATAGTTTTCCCTTACTCGTTATTCTATTTTCTTATAATTCCTGTAAGAGTTGTCAGTTTTCAACAGATTCTTAATATGGAAGATATATACAAGATACCATATTATTAATTGCGCTTGAATCGGACCTGTCAAACTGAGATCTCTAGAGAGTTTTAGAATTTCAAATCTGGAGAAGTATTTAAGACAAAAGGGTTGGCACCACCAATACAAAATAGCTCAAGTCAATTGACCGTCAGAAACGATATCTCGCATTAACTGAGCTATGTTATATTATGTCAATATGTATAAACTTCTGAAATAAATCATTTCTGGTGAAAGAATTTCATGACAAACTGTTTCCCGGAAGCACATAAAAACTGGACACTAAGGCAATTAAGGTTCCACTACCTGCCAAAAGAGAGATCCACTTAACTTAGAAACAAAATCATTGAAACGTGGCTCAGTTTGAGTGAGAAAAAACATGATTTCTCTGATTAGTTTAGTTTCAGTTTATGCTGTTTCTCATCAAACCACTTCCTGGAGGCAATAGGGGTCATCGTAGCTCAGTGGTTTTGCCACTGAACTAGCAACCTGAGAATTGTAGACGGCGTAAGTTTGATGCCTCACTGGGTGTATTTCTCTCTTCTGTGTCATTAAAATTTTCGTTTATGTATGTCCATTTACTTAACATTGTTTGCCACAACTTGGCCAAATACGGCCTTTGCGTCACAAAACTAAACCTACTCAACCAACCAATCGGATAGAATAGGGGCCGCTGTCCCCAAATACAGAGGCTGTTCGGACATTTTTTGAACGATTTTGATGAGCTGTAAAAAAATTGTATGCTACGAAATAATTTTATTTTCACAGCAGTTAAATAGTTAAAGTATAACTTATCGTCTGCTAACTCAGAGTTTTGTTTACTTTCAAAATGGCGCTTTTAAATAAGCAATGGATGGAAGGCTATGTTTCCTCTCTTTCCGAAGAGAATTATGCTTATTCAATTATTCAAAAACGCTGTTGTCATGGTTTTTCGATATCTAAAGGTACGATAAGTAATATTATTAATGAGAAAGGAAAAAAACGTAAAAGTGGAAAAATACTTCCAAAAAAGTATCCAAAAAAGAAAAAAATTCTGAGAATATTTGAAAGGTAAGATCTTTAATTTTAAAAGAGAATCCGCCAAGTCAAAGGACTATAGCAAAGTGAATATGAGAACTTTCTCTAAGAGATTTATGATTGTTACCGGTTTTGCGTATAATGGAAAATTAAAAGTAAAAAGAGGGGAAAAAATGTAAAAATCAACTCCCACATATTATCAAGACCATATTTTATCCCCAATATTCAAAAAAGAAATACCATATCTTTACCCACAGTGCCAACAATCAGTAGAACTGCATCAGGGTAAAACAAGCAGCCACACATCTAAATCGACTATTAAATTCTTGGGAAAAATGGAACAAGAAACTGGTATCAAGTCCCAACCCTTTACTGATATTCCTGCTAAATCTCCAGATGTTTCACCCATGGACTTTTGTGCTTTTGGACTTTTAAAAAGGGCATTATCGAAACGTCGACCGAAAACCATTCAAGGACTGGAAAACTGTGGAGCAAGAATGGGACAAAATACCACTGTCGATACTACAAAAGTCATTATTATCATGGAAATTAAGGTGTAGAAAGATAGTTAACAATAAGGGCTATCAAATGGAACATTTAAAACACAAAAATTTCATGTAAAAAATTTATCTTCAGTCCATTAAAATCGTTCAAAAAATGTCCGAACAGCCTCTGTAGGTTTTACAACCAAGCAACCAGAGGGTAATAGTCGGAGCAGGTTCGATTCCTGTAACTACCCTGGGTGTATTTCTCTTTTGTGTCAGCAAAACTTTTTGTGTGTATGTCCATTACTTGACATTATATGTCTGTATTGGGCGCAGCTTGGCCGAATATGGTCCTTTTGCCTTGAAATCCAACCAACCAGAGTTCAGTTCATGTTCTGAATGCTGATGCACGTCCTTTCTGAGACCAACTAGTGAATGAATTTCCAAACTGAAAATACTACGTGACGGGTAAGATCTTTTAATAAGAATTTAATACGTGGAAGCCGAAAGGTTAGTTCTTGGTTCGTAGTTGAATTGACGTCGCACTGCAGCAACACAGCGGGTGACGGACTGGGATCAATCTCGAAGAGAAAAGATCCGAAGACAACACCTCGTAATTTTGAATCAGGTACAGATGATGACGTCAACGCCTGAGCAGGCACCCCACTCTCCAAACTTCCACCTCACACCAACGTGAAGACATTTGAGGCCATGACAGATTTGACGTGCACCAACGCCCACGTCCACGATGGTCCTCGGTTGGATTTAGTTTCGAACTCGCAATCCTCCGGTAGCTGATTCGTGACTCTACCAACTGGCTACCACAGCACCTCACTAATGAATAGAAGTTTGCGGATTTTGATGCGAAAACAGGTCGCTTGAATTTGATATCCAGTTTGAAACAAGAAAGTTTTACGTTAGTTAATATTTTCCGCTTCACTTATGGGGCCGCGGTAGCCCGGTTGGAAGAGTAACAGATTGGCGGCCGGAGGGTTGCGAATTCGAATCCAATCAAGAACCATCGTGTACAAAGGGGGCTGGTGCACGTTAAATCTGTCGTGGCCTCAAATATCCCCACGTTGGCGTGGTGTGGAAGTTTGGAGTAGGGTGCCAGTTCAGGTGTGACCTTGGTTCAAAATTACGTGGTATTGTCCTCGGATCTTTCCCTTCGGGTTTGATCCCGGACCGTTCGCCAACAGCCCGTTGTGTTGCTCCAGTGCGACGGCAATTAAAATACCTACAAACCTACCCCTTCACTTATTTTGAACATTCATTTTCGCTTGGTATGTGACAGCTAGGATTTCCATTTTCCGTTTCTAATCTTAGCCCAAAGGTCAGTTTTCACCGATTATATATGACCGAAAGCACTTGTTTTCAGCAGCAATCTTCTAGTGTAACAACCATTTGTGGCCCAAAAAAATGGCCCCCAAAAAACCTACAGGAGAGATCGTCGTTTGATATAGACTCTAATCTGTATAATCTTTCAATGCTCACTAAGCTATGGTTTAAAGCATTCACTCGTAATTCAATCTAGAAGACTCAGCATTCCCTCTGAGTAGGTAGACAAAATTACGCCTTTTGAATAAGAATTAGAGTTTGGAATCAATTGAAAAATACTACTCGTTCACATATATAAAAAGAAATAAAAGCTAGTTTTTAGTACGGCACATGCTAAGTGCTTTTAAGCTTAGCTTTAATTTCTGAATTATTTTGATTTCCTATCAAGATTTTTCCTTCCTTCTAGAAGCCCTGCTTTCCCTAGTAAATTTTTTTAATTTGGGGACAAAAAATATTAATGAAATCGATAAAACCCAAAGCAAACGATTTTTTAAACGTAAATCTGAATGAGGCATCGGTTTCTATTTTAACGTCCTTGATTTCCACTGCACAAAGCCAACCAGGGACTAATAACGCTCATTCATTCAGTCTCAAATGGTTCCTTATGATTGGTTTCTGGTGTTTGTCATGCGCAATGAGTATCTTCCGCAAACTCCACCCCGTGCGTCCTACTGAGGCTAGCATCCAGTCCAGGTACCGCAGTGGGTCCTTGCGCATGATCTAGCATTCTCTTTGTAAAAGAATTCCATCAAGCTCTAAGACAACGTTTGGATAATCCATACAGAGTTGCAGGCACCACAGCGTGACATGTTGAAAGGTGAAACACAACGCATAAAAGCAATAACCAATACTAAATGGAACGACTTGCATCATTGTGAACATAAGGAATGGGAGGGGTCAAGCAGCCAGTGATTGAATATCATTACGACGATTCTATAGAGCTCGGGATAACTTTGGATGGTTTGACTTCTGGGGTTGTCGCAGGGCACGCACTCTCAGGATTTTTCGGGTCTCTACACCCCAAGAAATTCCCAGTTTCTATCCTTTGCCGGTTTCATCATACCCAATAAAATCCAGCTTCATGCTCAATGCTGACCAATGCCAGCAAGTTCACTCATCCCATATTCAACCACTGGCTGCTTTATCCTTCCCAATTTCTTATGTTCATAATGACGCAAGTCGTTCCATTTGGGAATTTGTTGCTTTTATGCGTTGTCTTTCATCTCTCAACTCGTCACGCTATTGTGACAATTGACAAGATTGGGCAGGTCTATGCCTTTTGAGTTCCTTTTTTTACCTTAATGCTAAAAATTATTTGTATTGTAATGTCTTTGCAGAAAAGAAATGACCACGAAGGAGTTGATAAAAAAAGTTGCCTAAAGCTAAACATAAGTTTTTTTCTTTCCATCTAATCTCGTCATCCCTAGTTATCTATGTTACGCTACACTACTGTTTTTAAAATTAAATATTTAATAGTAATTTAAATAACATTTCTAATTTTAAGTTTAAGACTTGTTCATACATGCCCCACAAAATATTTTTCATTAAGATACTTCTCATTTACGATTGATGAAAGAATTTCAATTTTCGGAACTTTTATATACAAAATAAAGCTTTCAAAGTTGTGTAAAGCAACGATCAAGTTGGTCTCTGATCAAATGTCTCTTTTCAACTAAGGACCCTCAACCAATCCTTACCCAACTTTATCTTAAGTACCAACTTTATAAATGAATTCACATGAATTATCTTTATCTAGACGCACTTTTTGATTTTAAAGATAGGGTAATAGTCATACTTTCTCAATAATCTTAGGATAAGATAGGGGTTAAGAGATAGGATCCACAAAGATAGTGTATTAATCACTCTTTCGTACCTTTCTCAAAGTCTACCTGCTACTATTCCTAATTAAAAGGCATCAAAAACTAATTTTGTGATGCAGAAAATAGTAGTATTAGACCTGTAAGTAAACATATTTTGTGACTAATTCACTGATTCTGGGCTGAGAAATCGGATATATATTTTGGAATCAACCGGGACTTAGGTATTTAAAACTCAACTAAAAATAAATACTAAAGCAGTTCACAATCAGCATGAATCGAAATTTTATTGATTTCATGGGGAAAATGATAAATACCTGAAAAAAGTCATGAAATGTAATGGTAATTCGGGTAATGGTAATTCGATTAGGATATGAACGCATAAAAAAGACTAGAACACGCCTTATTTTTTTCCTGAATATGTAGCTGATTGATTTTGGCAATCAAGAATTATCGCTTTCCTAGACAAATGTTCTGAAATCAAAATCTGGGTTTAATTCTAGCCGGCCTTCGCTATGGATTTAAAGTTAATTTCCTACACTTTTAAAATACTGAAACCCAACCTTTCGTTTAAAAGATTTTAAGGCTTGTCCTCCATTTTTATAAAATCAGAAACTCGAGTACATACCTTATATATGTGTATAAGTCCTCTATTTGAAATCACTGCCTATTTATATCAGAATTTATACTTTCAGAAATTAGCTGAGGAGACAGACTTTTAAGATAATAGCAAACTTTAAAGTCGTATACTTAACTTGTGATTACTCGAGCTGTTTACTCAGTAAAGGGTTCAGATGAGTGATAGCCAGTGATAACCAATGATGATTTATAACCAAGTAGCTAGGATTAACCTGCACGTTGTTCGTTCCAAATTTTGTAAGTTCGTTCACCTCCCCATTCTGTTCCTTGCAGACACATTATTTCAATGTTCTCAATTCTTATCTTCTAGACTCCAGAGAAAAGAGAAGTGAAAATTGTTTCCTCCAGTCTCGTGAGAAAATACATATGTTTGACCGCTTAGCACGTGAAGAATCAATGCGGAAGGGTTAGGTGCAGGTGTTAGATTAAAATAAGTTGGAAGAGATATGAACGCTTCCAAGATTACGATAGCATTGCTTGTATAAGACTTGGCATGCGTATTTAAAAATGCTTAGTTAAAAACTATTGGTTAAGTTAGTAAAAAATGATGAAAAATCATCAAAATCACGACTTATAAATATTAAATACTTGAAAAAGATGGTCAATGGTTATTTCTGTAGAGCAAGACGTCCTACGTCATCAGGACAGAAGTAAATCACAAGTAAACGCGAGTTTAAATATGCTGTAGAATAGCGTTGGCATTAATCATTGACGATCTTTTCCAAGTTTTTAATCCATTAGTCATTGTTGAAGGTTCATTTATTGCCAATTTGATTAAGGTTTTGATATGTATCTATTGGTTACGCTTCTGCTCAGGTGTTCAAGATCATATAGACCTGATCTATGATTTTCTAGATCAGGTCCGTAAGACCTTCCAGACCATCTGATCTTCTAGACTGCATCAGAGCCTCTTTGAATTTATTGGTGGTAGACCAAGAGGAGGCAGCTTCTCTCCTGCTCAGGCGCCAAGATCTTATGGACCTGGTCTAGCATTTTCCAGACCAGGGGGATAAGAAACAACCCAATAGGCCAAAATAGGCGAAGTACAGTTAGACAAAAAATATATCGCACTTATTTTTAATATAGAACAATAACCTACAATATACATAATAAAAAATTAAAGAAACCTGTTACGCCCAAATTTTAAATTTATTATAAATATATCAGGAAAGAAATCACTTCTCACTTAAAAGTCCTACCATTTCTTTAAAATAAGGAACTGTCCCTGCTTTCGGGACGCAGTCTCGGTCCTTGTCAATGATACAGGAATATCTATTTATTCAATAAGATCTTCTAGAGTGTATCATCGCCTCTAAATCTATTGGTGGAAGACCAAGGAGGCAGCTTCTCTCCTGCTCAGGCATCAAGATCTTATGGACCTGGTCTAGGATTTTCTAGACCAGGTCCGTAAGCTCTTCTAGACTGCATCAGCGCTTCTTTGAATTTATCCAAGACCAAGAGGAGGCAACTTCTCTCCTGCACTTACGGACCTAGTCTATGATTTTCAAGACCAGGGGATAAGCAACACAACAGATCAAAATTGGCGAAATAGTGAGGACGAAAAAAACGTCGCATTTATATTTTTTAAACAATAACCTTCAATACACATAATAAAAAATTTGAAAGAAATATATTACTCCTAAATTTTAAATTCCATATAGCTAAATCAGTAAAGAAATCTCCACTCACTTAAAAGTTCTTTAAAATAAGCAACTGTTCGAGCTTTCTGGATGCCAGTCTCGGTAGAGTACCAGTTTAATCTGTTTAGAAGTTACACTGAGCGTATGAAAGGGATTTCTGCACATCCTAGCTTTTGTCATTTTACTTGTAAATGTAAATGAGACACCCTGTGCTAACTAGACAACCTTGGTTAGAAACAAATCTGCGCTATAATAAGTCATTTAGAGACGCGTAATGTTCTGAATAACTAAACTAGAGATATAACTATATCGATAACTTAATTGTGCAAACTCAAACGAGAACAGGTATAATAAACCTAGAATATGAAATGAAGGGTCTCCTTTTCAAGTGCATGAGATTCCTTCGAGGTCATGCACGCTCACGCCTCATTTCAAGGTCTATTGTGTGTAATTCGTTTTGATCTTATTGAGTAACAATCTTTCGGAATGTAACATCTGCTTCAAGACAACTTCAAGCGATACTTTATAATACAAGAGATACTTCTAGATAGGAGGTTGGTTACACATATTTGGTGACATTTTCAACATGCATATTCAATAAGTTTCAGGCAAAATTAAAATCGAAGTTAAAAAAATGCTAACTGGAATTCTCGCAAGTACAATAAAATTGTTTTGTTAGATTCTGAAATATTTTTGAATGTGCGTTAGTTTTACAAAAACATCATGCAATTGCTGAAAATATTATGATGTTGCTAAAAGTTCTACACACATGACAAGACCGATGTTGTGTGTTAAGAAGTGTTATCACGGATTTCACAATTCATTAACGTAGTTTCGCTATCGACGTTATTCCACATTATCAATACTAAACATGCTTTATCAACACTTGCCGGGAAGTGCTTGAATCATCATTAGTCTAGTTGAAGTTGTCAGTCTTGTATTTGACTCAACATGGTCAAATATGGCCCTTGCGCCATAAGAAACCCAACCCCATCTTTAAACTAGATTTCTATTACAATTTTTTTCAAAATATGTATTCAATATAACTTAAAATCGAGACATTGAATAAAATACATCGAAAATTTAATTAGATATTTGTTAATTTTTTGTGAAGATAATTTTGATTTTTGTAACTAATTTTATTTTTGATTCTAGGGAGTTTTGCGCTTTGTTAGCTGTCGCTTGCCAACAAAATTGCTACGCATTTCTCCATTTCAGACTCTACAAAGTTCAACAGATCATGCGCATTGATATATGTTTATTCTTTATACTTATAACTTGAAGACAGACTCATTTTTAAAATACAAATTTTAAGCCCAGCATCGCATTTCTATTCAAATTCGATGAGGTTGTTGAGTTCCCATCTGCAGATTTGATTCACGGAACGCTTGATCAAGTCGTTGTCAAGACACATAAATGCGACCATTTTCGGAATCGTATAAGAGAAATATATACGTATAACTTGGTTGGTAGTTGAATTTACGTCACTCTAGCGCAGGGGTCGCCAAACTTCTTTGACCGTCGACCCTTCAAGAGTTTTTCGACTTTTTATCGACTCCTTTTATTTTACTATTATATAATTATAATAGGTTGGTTGGTGGATTTAAATTTTATGACGCAAGATCCGGAAAAGGATAAGCTGCGCCAAACACGAGACAATAAAATGAGAAAATATAACAATCAGACTAACATCAAAAGGAGGAATGCACGGAATAAAAACAAATGGGTTGCATAAAATTTAAATATAAAGGTAAAATTTTATTTGAGATGTGTAAAACCTTATTTTTTTAAATGATCACTAAGATTGGGTGTCTATCTTAGATAAAACTTTATGAAACTCAATTTAAAATCTTATCAATTATAGATGTGTTAAAAATCTAGAATAATGAAGGAAGGTAAAAGTGATGGATGAGGCGGGTGATCCAACAAATCCGATAAAATTAGTGATGAGGTATTAAAATATCGACGATAAAGATGTTTAAAACGTGAAAAGAAATTTAAATATGGCGCATGATTAATGGTTGTTGGCAATGATGGCACAATGGAGCGGTTTCATTCATAAACTAATGTCTATGCGTGAACCTGGAATGGCCAATGCGAAGACGCGTAATTATAATATTACAAGCAAAAGCGACGCTTATGTGATTTTGTAGATTGTTTATTTTATAGTTAGTGTTTATTGTATGCATAATATAGTATATATTATTATATTGGCTTAACGTCAAAGGGATACGTTTTTGTTTTTAACGTATAAATAAATAACTTAACTTAAATAAAAAATAACTTAACTAAATAAATAACTTAATAAATAACGTATAAATAAATAACTTAACCTTCTTAACGTTACATACTGGATAGGAGGGATAAATAATGTATAAAATAAAAAATTTAATTTAGATAACAAAATAACAATACAATCTTCCTTGTGTATATGAAAATAAGACTTATTAACTTAGTATACAATTTACTGACGTTGTCAATGTGGAGGGTGTGTTTCGTGACTCTTGACAAGATTAGCAATGTTGGAATCAAAATTAGTAAGTTAAATCGCCACAGACATAAAAGATGGCAATATGTTGATGACGAGATATTCCGGTTTTAGCAAAATTGGTCAGATCTTGAAAGACGAGATGTCTCGTGGAAACCACTTGGAGGGTTAAACCTCCTGATGGTTGTCCGGACGAGGTGACTCGTCATTAGCAAAACTGACCAGATCTTGATAGACGAGATATCTCGTCATTAGAAGAAAACTGTGCAGCTCCTTATCTCGTCATCATCAACAAATCGGGAATATCTTGTTGACGAGATATCTCGTCATTAGCAGAATTGGTCTGATCTTGATGGACGAGATAACTCGTCGAAACTTGGAGGATTAGCTCACAAATATTAACTTTTCCGCAAGGAAGAGACTTTCTTACCCCACAGGCATAATATTGCACTGGGTTCATCTTACAAGCATAGAATTTGATTTGTCATTTACAAACTTTCTTTTGCCTGGAGTCATATATATCTCATTACATTTTTTCTACGCCAAGACATAGCTTTAATGGTTTTGTCCGGTTGAAAAAGGACAAATTCGTCATTTAGGAAGGGTGCAGTCCTCAATTAACAAAGAAAACCTTGGCATTACACTTTCTCTTTCTGCCCTTTTCAAGGATAGTGAAAGTGATAAACAAACGAGATGGAACCCATGGGCGGTTGCCTTCATCATGACCATGAAATTTTCGGCCCACATGCACTATATATGCATAAGCAAAGATTACGGAACATCTTATATTCCCTGGTGCATATATTGGAAAGATGTTTGGCAGCGTAAGTTATGTTGTTCTTTGAAAATTGAATTTCTGTATTTTATTTGTATTTCTGTCAATGAAACGACAGTGATGCACGAAAACTATAATTTTGCTTTTAAATTGACTGTTTAAAGGTTATTGACCTTAACTATTTATAATAATATAAAGTGATTAAAAACTTGAGAAGTGCTCATACCATAACGATACACGTTGCTCTATCATCTTGAAGTATTTGTTATACATTTCTAATTTGAATTCAAAGAAAATATTTTAGTAGAGGTTGATGGACACATATTAGCTTATTTTACTTTACGAAACTTTTAAAAATAATTTTATTCATTTATATATATATATATATATATATATATATATATATATATATATATATATATATATTGTCACAAAATCCCAAATGTCTTCAATGATGAGAAATATGCAACAAAAATCTTATGCTTCAATATGTTTCGACTAAAATAAAAATAAATGGATACGTACGATATACATTGTAATATAATAAATTTTACTTCTATTTTTACAGTAAAGAAAGCATACAGTTAAGAAATAGCACAAAAGTTCATTTGCTTCTTATTTCAATGCGACAATCTATACCATCAAATTTATGCTTAAAATTTAACATTTAAATTTTTTAATTGCATGAAAAAACAAGAGATTTCTATTGTGATTATATGATGTATTGTCTTATACAATTTGAATTAATTTATTTAGTCGATGATTATGTATATTAGGAATAAAAATATGTTACTTTTAGTAATAACGTTTTTAATTTATAGATAAACCATTTAAAAAACTACATTTTAAAGAAACTTCAAAATGTATTAACGTTCCAAATATAATCAAACAACGTAAATTCTCTCCATGTGGCTATGTTTTGTGAACTGCATTTGGTATCTTTCAAATGATATATAACAAAAGAATTAAAAATTTGGTGTACCGATAATTTATGTTACATATTGTTCAATGAAATCAAAACCAATACTTTACATTAAATTTAAATACATTTATCTGAACTCCTTCATAAATTAATGAAAATTCGCTTGTCTAATTTTGTAATTTAATAGACCTTGGAGTACGCCAGTTAATTTTTGTGTTCGATAAAGTTGTATCTAATATGATTGTGAAAGTATTGTTCTGAAAAACAATACCCGTACCCTGATTAAGTACAATATTCTCATTTATTTGAAATTTATTTTTAAAGATACTCTTAAAGTATGTTACTAATTCTGAAATTAGCATCTGCCAGACTGAAACTGTCGAGTTTATTAGACGGGCAGATATACATCAATTTTGAATAATTATGCACAAAAAAGTTTATATAAATAATTAATCTTTTCATAATTACAAATATTAGTTATATACTACTTCAGTTAATTTCAACTGGCTGTCAAATTTATATTCACTGTAACAATGTAGTTAGTGTTTAAATTAAAAATGAGTAAAACTTTTAAAGCTAAATAACAAAAGATAAAAAAATAAGTCATCACACAATCGTATTTAAAAATGCACTTCCTAGCAATACTCACTTTTGTGTGAACGGTAACGTTTTATTTCTGAAAAATTAAAACATCATTAGGTGGACCTCAAAAAAGATTAAATCTATTTTGGCGAGCATCCCAAACCCATCCAAACTTTTCAAGGTGGACATGCGTAAGAGGCACTTATGTCACTTGGTACACGCCCTCCTTAATTGAGTACCTCTTCAAGATTTAGGTACCCAAAGCACTTTTGGTAATGTTTTTTGATCCACCTTTCGGTTTCACCTTATAAGGAATCAGTACATCCCCACCAGAATTCTACAAAAGAGCTACAAATCATCTAACATGTAGGTGTACTCTTGGAAGGGGAAATATATACGTATATTTCTTGTAAGATTAAGGTAAAAATTCTTTTGATGTCCTTAAATTTTACTGCTTTGCTCTTTGTGTATTGTTTACAAAAACTACCTTAGAAAATATTTGTATTGATATCCAATGCTATTTTTGTATAAAGAAAAGTGTTGGTAACTGAATTTAGGTCGCACGAGCAACACAACGGGTTATTGGCGACGATCCAAGATAAATTGCGAAGGGTCAGATCACGAGGTCAATACCTGAACTGGCACTCCACTCTTCCACATAAAGCGCCCACGTGAGGACATTTGATGTCACGACAAATTTAACGTGCACCAGACCCCACGTACAAGACGCTCAAGTAGAGGTAGGACGAGGTAGACAACCTGCGTCAATATACAGTAAATCTTAATCTGGAAGATATAGAAATTGAAATCTTTCAGATTTTTTCAGCTAGTTTCGTAAAATCCAGGACTTTGACCTAGTAATTAAATGTTCACATTTTGTCCAATATATATCAGGAAGTAGACAGCTAGCGTCTATGTACAGTAAATTTTAATCCGGAGGATGTAAATTGATACATTTCAGATACCTAGAGCTAGTTCCACATACACTGTCCAATATATATCATGAGGTAGAAGCTAGCGTCAATATCTCTTCCAGATTAAGATTTACCGTATATTGACGTTAGTTCTCTACCTCCTGATACATATTGGGCAGTATACGCAACCAGCTCTAGATATCTGGAATGTTTCAATTTTTATCCTCCAGAAAATAAATTGAAACATTGCAGATACCTAGAGCTAGTTGAGTACAATCCAGGAATTCAACCAGGAAATTAAGTATTCACATTTGTCCAATACGTATCAGGAGGTAGACAATTATCGTTAATATACAGTAAATCTTAATATGAAGATTGAAACATTCTTGAGATACCAGCCATAAAATCCCTAACATGTATCAGGAGATTGACAATTAGCGTATCTGAACCCTCTTAGTGGCTGTCTCGACGAGACCTCATCATTTACAAAACTGACCAGATGTTGATGGACGAGATATCTCGTCATTAGAAAAAACTAACTTGATCTTGATATCGTCATTAGCAAAATTGGTCAGATCTTGATGGACGAAATATCTCATCGAAACCACTTGGAGGGTTGATCTGGAGGAGATATAAATTAAAACATTTCAGATACCTGGAGCTATTTCCTTTCAGCCCAGTATGTATCAGGATGTGAAGACAACTAGAGTGTCAATAAACGAGAAATCTCAATTTTACTACATTTTATTGATTGATTCGTATTGAAAATCAACACCATCATTCTTCCCTATTAGATCGGAACGCTGTTTTGCTTGCTAGTAGCACTGCCCTCAGCTCATCTCTCGGAGCAAACCGATCACAGGGACTTCCAGTACAATTCAGTAGTCGATCCCGTCACAGGACGATACAACTTCGCATACGACACGGGCCATGACAACGACATCGCACACTCCTTGCACATGCAGTACCAAGACGCCGATGGGATAGTCCGCGGAAGATACGGCTACACCGACCCCAGAGGAAAACTCAGGATGGTAGAATACGAAGCAGGACCGAATGGTTTTGTGGCTCGAGGTGACGTGGGTCCGGATCTCTTTCCCCACGGAGAAGCACCAGCTCCAGCTTCTCCTGGTGACTCACAGCCTGTTCTGTCGTCCTACAGCGAGAGGTCTGGGAATGATTTCGACTTGGATCCGGCTCCGATCCAGATGTCTGGTTGGGACCCTGAAGTGGATCCGATGAATCAAGCACAACCTGGTGGAGATTCGTCTAGTACAGGATCCGTAACGGAGTCGGAGAATTCTGTTGGAACGGATGATTCATCTGGTTTGGATCCCGCCAATCAGTACACGACTTTCAATATTACTAGCTACAATGCGTTAGATGTGTATGGTCCAGATCTGGGTTTTTACAGCGGGGGTTATCCAAGAATTTCTTATTCATCGGTAAGTAAATTTCTTGTCTTAAAATTCTTGTAGAGTTTAGCGATT
Organism: Meta bourneti; assembly: GCA_933210815.1. NCBI lineage: Eukaryota > Metazoa > Arthropoda > Arachnida > Araneae > Tetragnathidae > Meta > Meta bourneti. The sequence continues at coordinate 35,460,932 of OW119929.1, read as the reverse complement.
TTCAAAGAAATTATAGAGGTAGAAAAAGTTGCCTTGACAGTACTGTTCATATTACCATTAATGACTCGAAAAGTACAAGTGATGTAATGAAAAAGTAAATAATCTAGCATAATTCACAAGAATAAAACTATTTTTAAAAGGTAGCAGGTTTAGAATTTAAGGAGTTAGAGAATATAAGTACTAATAATAAAGGGTGTAGAGTTCAAAGCTAAAGTGTATTTTCTAATCAGTCCAAATAAAATAACGTTTTGACGGGTACCTATGCCCTTTGCATCTTTGAGGTTATTTTCGAATATTTCTGTCAATCCCAGTTTTGTGTACGTTTTCAACAAGCTTTAATGTTAATTATACCTTTATTGATGAGAGAACTACCATCGTTGTTTTCTTCAAAAAGTTATATTACTATAGTGGTAATAAAATTTTAATGAATATAAAGTTACGTAGGATTATAGTCCCGATGTCTAATTTTGAACAAAAAATTCACTTATATGCCACAAAAATCAGAGCTATGACACCATATGGTGCGCATAAGCATGAAAATATCTAGTTTAGACGTGGCGTGATTTCTTAATGGTTTTCAAAAATTTCTCTTGCAACGATAAATTGTCTTTATTTACTCCTTTCATTAGGGAGCTTACATAACCATGACCTAATTTATCCTCAATAACAAAGAAAATACTAAACCACCTTCTTTTTCGTTTCCGCACAATTATTAAAAAAACATGATGCAATTACATTTCATACCATTCTACTTACTCAATTTACTTTTTAGGCAATGAAACTTCATGTCTTTACGGAATGTGAAAAACTTTTTTACGTAGATTTAGATTTTAAATTTAACACTTGCCCTCTTCAAAGTGAGGAAGCATTAATTCATAGTAGTAATTACGAAGTAGAAATTAAGAATGAAGCATTTATTTTCCCTTCATTGCTAAACAAGTTATTTCTCATATATCTCGATTCAAGTCCTATTTTGGAAATAATTATTCGTGATTTTAAAGTTTTCACATTTCCGAAACAGTGTTGTGTTGTTATTCTAAATCTAAGTTTACTTTCGATTTTCTCTTCGTGAAATGCAGAATGTGAAAATTTCTAAAATTTCGACATTTTTAATCTGATGTATCATAACATATTTTCATTTTCCCATTTGATATAAATTAATTTGAGGTGAAGTATAATAAACTGCTCACAGATGGCACCACGACACAAAGAGCGAATTACGGAATCTAGCCGAGTCGGGTAGCTGTTCAATAGTGTAAGAGCTATCTGGGTATACTGGCCAAACAATTGTTTTAAAAGCGTTTCCCAGTATTTTCTATGAAATATAACCAAGGGCCCGCATTTGCACTCCGGGCCCCAGTATCGTAGCGGACAAGGGGGCCCTGTGCTAAGATAACGAGCCTCTCATGAAATAAAAATATTTATTCGAAATACTCAAAGTTTAACTAACACAATATTATAAATATTCCTTTGGACATATTTGTAAATTGTTTGTTAATTTTATGGAAAGATTTATAACTTTTTTACTGTATACAGTTCTAAAACCTTTCACGTTTATCTGTCCCTGAGTACAATTATTCGTGTCCTAAAATTATTTTGTTCCACCAATTTGCTCTAGAACCTAAAGGGGAAACAATTTTACATATTGAATAGTATATTGGGGATAATAGTCATTTATGCATGCTTGAGTAAATTCTGCCATCTGCTCAGAAATACATATTGTTTGGCTTGACTATTAACGATATAAAGCTGAGAGAATTATGGTAAACCTTAAATTGAACTCAGTGTGACGATGAACTTTGTTGCGTACCACACAATACCTCGTGTACTATTTTCGGATACAGCTTAAGCCCTCCTGGTGGTTGTCTCAACTAGATATCTAGTCATTAGAAAAAAAACTGACCAGATCTTGATGGAACGAGATATCTCGTTATTAGAAAACTGACCAGATCTCGATCTCGTCATCATAAAAAATCGGCAATATCTTGATGACGAAATATCTCGTCATTAACAAAATTAGTCAGATCTTGATGGACGAGATATTTCATCGAAGACACTTGGAGGGTTAATGGCGAAAGGATCATGTGACCAAGCTGCGCCAAACCAAAGACAGACATGATGTTTTGACGCAAGAAAAGTTCTACTTACACAACAAAAAGAAATACACCCATAATAAGTTACAGGAATCGAAACTGTGCAGTCTACAACTCGTAGATTGCTAGCACAGTAGGCAAACCCACTGAACCACTGCGGCTCCTGTCACCATCAGGGACTCTGGTCTGTGACAAGGCAACCCATAAATGTGTCTGGTTTTCGTTTGTTGTTCTACAGTCATTTTTTGCTATACAAGGGCTTAACATACTGGAAGCTCTAAGGCTTAAATCTTACAAATAGGGATCACCAGTGCCATGGAATAGGTGTAGAGTTCTCGGCTGTGGTACCCAGAAAATGTGAAGATTTTGTACTCTAACGCGGTCGTTATATACAAGTTTAAAAAATTATACAGATTTTTATTGTATTTTAATTAATAAATGCGCCACAAATGTATGAAGGATAAGAAAAATGTTTCAAAGATCTATGCATCATTTACTTCGGAATATATATTTCTACTTCATTTGTAAAATATTTTATCTGTTTACAGTAACGTTTACACTAGTTTCATTTTTGACCATTAGATGGCAGCTGCATCGTTGAAACAATATGACATACTAGAATAATCAATTTTTGAAACATTTCTACCCTTAAACTAGACATTTTAAATTGTGAAATGTATGAGGTAATCAATGAGAAAAAAAACGGATTTTAAGTTGCTTTTTAATAATACTTCGTTTTTTTCTTGCACATACATTACCTATTAAATATGAAAGCTACGTATCCACTAGAAATTTTTGCAATCAATGGTTCTGCAATTTCGTACCTATGTAGTGCAAGAAATACTATTACTTAATATTAAAAGAAATGAAAATTTTTCAAAAGGAGTTAATTTTTCAGTTGTTAATTGAAAATTAAAAAAGTAAAACTCGGTAAATTACCGGTAAATGATATCCTCAACAAACTTTCCAAGCAAAAATCTTTATAAAAAATATATAAATAAAACATCTTTCAGACCTACGTTTTAATAAAGAAAATTCAAACTTTGAGCAATTTCTAAATGATGAAAATATTATATCCACTTGGAAATAAATTAAGAAATAGTTTTTTAAAATATGGTTCTCGTTTTGGACGGGGTAGCAAAACGAAATTGCAGGGAAACGATTATCAAAGGCAGCATCTGAATATTTATTACATATTGTTTTTCTTGAAAAGTTCTTCAGTTTTAAAAATTGAAGAATGAGTAATTGTAATTGCATTAAATTCTACTGGTATGCTATGCCACACGGCATTCACCGAGTACGTTAAGCAGACGCGTTGAAATGATACACGGTATTTTAAAGTTAGGAAAAACCGATGCTCGAAACAGCTTACAAAAGGCAATATCTTCAAATCTAGCGTTTGTTCATTTGTATAGGAATCTAATACTTCTCACAACGTAGAAAATAGTTAGAGCAATATCTAGTATGTATAAAATACCGAATGCCTTACATACACAAGCATGTTTTCATAACCTTCATGAGAAAAATTTTCTAAGTTGCACACACTGACGTGAAATATAAGTAGAAATGAGCATTGCCATTGAGCGGAGCTTCAAAAAGGATGACCAACATGTCGACTAGTAGTCACGTGACCGCTCCATGAAAAATTCACCGGTTAGTCGATTTGATATAGTATCGCCTTGTTTGGCGTTATAACATCTTATGACAGGGTAGATGTGTGAATGCACATTTCTATACTGTGGCGACTAAAGAGTGAAATATCCAAAGTTCCAAATGACCAAACTTGGAGATACTCCCTTTTTGACTAACACGGCAGAACAAAGGTCCGGTACTCGAGATGATCATATACGTTTCCAGTATTGTTTAGTTTCATTAAAAGTGCTTATGTACAACTTCTTTGTAATTGCCTTTTAGGGCGACACGAACGCTGGAACCGAAACCCCAAGCGACCAGAGCACCGAATCCGATCAACAATCCCAACCCATTCGGGAGAACGAAGACCTGAACATCTACAACATCGACGTCGATCCGGACGACATCCGGTCCGCGGCCGGAGGTCCCGTGCGACGGTCTGCCGACGGTCGAACGGGCAGACTTTCCGCCCAGCAGAACCGCTACCAGTACGCGCGACTCCCATACTCGTACAGAAACTACGCGAGGCAAACCCACGACCACGACGCGGAAATGAGATCGAGACAGGCCCACGACCACGCTAACGAGAGGCGGTACTACCTAGCAAGGCGGACTCACGACCACGACGCTGAGCAGTACAGACGACGACAGACTCACGATCACGACGCCGAAACGAGGTACCGTTCGAGGCAAACTCACGATCACGATGCTGAGCGGTACAGAACGACGCACGATCACGCTGCAGAACGAGCGGCGTACCTGAGGCGATCTACTTACTACAATTACCCCAGGAGGATTTTCTACAGAGACAGCCATAGCATGGAGCCACATGAGCATTACGATAATCCTGTGTATCGTAATTATAGGGACCACCAGCATTCAGATCGTCATTTGTATGGTAGGTCAAGGAACTATGTTTATCCACCCACAGCGAGCCCAAGACAGTTGAAGTATATACCATCAGACAAATACCACGATAAAGTGTATTATTGGACCAACGAATAACATTCGCAAAGTCCAAACTGGTCTCAACTTGTAGAGAACTTGTTCTGGGAAGTAATACGGAAGGCCAAGATGATGACGACCTCCCCAAAAATTCCTAAACCCCTCTTAGAAATTCTTAACTGAAAAGCACTGATTTAAAAAATTGGGGGATTGAAAAACTTTATGGGTGAAGATATATCATCGAACATGAATGTTCTTTACACATGACAAAATTTAGTACTTTTAGATTTCTTAACCCTTAAGGCAAACCAAACATTGGTGCAACATTAGTCCTACGCCATTAAATTGGCTGAAATAAACTGTAGGGCCATTTTTTCTGTTAAGAAACGGAGTACGTATGCGCAGGCCGTATATTTGGTCTCATGCTGTTTCAGTATGTGGCTGAACTAAATGGAATGCCTGAGTACAGAGTCCGAAAGGTTTCTGTGCTGCGGGGATAGACCCGAAATATTTTGAGAGAAGTATATCCAAATATTTCGGGTCTGTCACTTGTTATGCGGGGATTTTTCCAAGCCGTATTCAAACTGAATTTCCCGAGCTGTGTTCGAGCTTTCCACTTAAAACACCGTACGTTTTATCACCCATCTAGATTGTTACTTGATATAATATCAAATATGATTATATTTATGTACCTCCTTAGCTGTCTTAACATACCTAGCTTTAACCCTTACAGAGGCGGTAGGTCTCCAAACGTCTTACCACTTCTAAAAGAGTTAACAGATATAAAATGCCCTTGAAAATAAAAAGAAACTGCCTTAAAATTTAAAGGGACAGTCCCTTAAGACCCTTTATTCTTTCGCGACATTTAAATGAATTCAAACTTAGATTATTCATGAGCTACATACAAAATTTCGCCTTTTTTATAATCCACTAAGGCATTTTATGTCAAGCTAATTATAGGTGGCAGTAGTGTTTCTGCGGTAATACGTGTTTCCTGTACGTATTCATAACGTGACGTAACTTGGGTTAATTTTTAAGAATACGATTTTAAGCATGTCGCCGATAGAAATACCAAAAAGTTAATTTCGAAATGATATACGATAGTTGATTGGTCAATGGCAATTAGATTGAAGCCAAACGTTGCCGAAAAGGCAGTAAACTACATTTAAGGTACCCTCGATATACTATATGACGAGAGAATTTGTACAGCGGAAGTAAAATCTTCGCAGGCCGTCTGGTTTGTTTACACTGCTATTAAAAATGGTAGGCAATGCAAATTAAGCTCCGAAAATATAAAATACCCCAAAAATAATAATAATTAAACTCAGAAAATGAACCGCAAATGGAAAAAATTACTATCACCATAGTCCGGGCCCGTGTTGAGCATTCATTGAAAAATACTAGGTGTCTGGGTAATATAGAATATTCTATTTCGATGAGAGAGATTGTATTGTTTAGTTTTATAATATTTATAACTTCCATAATTGTATCTGTTTTTCAGATTTTGTTTGATGTTATGTGTAATCAATTTTTACTCATCCGTCAGAGGATTGTAAATTGATAAAATTTTAACATCTGTATTAGTAGTTACATTTCTGAAATTTTCATGTTGTGATTAAATGAATGAGTGATTAAATAAAAATAATAATTGTGTGTAAAGCTAGCGAACTATTTGTCAATTATTACATTTCAGATTAAAGTGGCAGATATTTTACCCTCGATTTTCTTTCACGTAAGTTAAATTATAAAGTTGGTTGGGGTTTATGGCGCAGGGTCCATATTTGGCCAAGCTGGCCAAACACAAGACAACATCAAGTAATGGACAAACACACAATGAAATTTTTACTGACGAGACATACAACCAGAGACATACAACCAGGGAGGAATCGAACCTGCATTCCCTCAACTCACAGGATGCTACTGAACGTTAATCTTGAATAATTGCCGGAACGAATTTTTATTACATATTAAAATATTTCAAATGTAAATCAATTTAATTTAGATGAAATAAATACATACAGGAATAAAAATAAGTATTAATTAAATATTTACAAAAATTATAAGGCTATATTTCTAATCTCATAATGCTCACAGCAGACCTTTAATTGCATCTAAGCAAGATGCTAGCATCTATCTAAGCTAAGATGCATAATAGATACATCTAATTTTTAAATGAAAGAGAGAAAATTACTTTTTGTCTTAGTTCGCCAAGGAAATGTTGTCTGAGAGTATTTTTGCATAAGGAAGTTAAAGGAAATGAAAAGTGAAACATTTTTAAGGACTCAATATTGTTTAAAATTGTATGTCACTCGCTAACGGATGAGTTGCTTTAATCAACACCAGAACATAAAAATTAATACACAATTTAACGAACCACCAAAAGAATTTTAAATTAATTGTTCTATCACAATAGCCTTATTTAGTGGTAAAAGTTTAAGTTCTTTCGTATAAACATGGCGAAAGGTAAAAATGTGTGTTGCAAGAGGCACACATAAATATAAAAATTAAAGTAACACATTAAAAGACAGAACAAAAACAGTTTGAATCGAATGTTGTCCCAAGAAGTTTATTAACACTTAAAATATATGAAATGGGAACCAAAGTTTTAGTTTGAGCATCATCCATTATCACACTGCCAAAGTAAAAATACATAAAACTAGTTTCCATAGATTATGAGTTGGTTGGTATTTCTGGCAATGGGTCCTCTCGAGACATGCTGTGTGCCCACACAAGATAAACAATAAAAATATTAAAAATTCCATCGCTTATGGGGTGGGTAGTTGAACTAACGTCACACTGGACCAACACAATGGGCTAATGGGTGACGATCGGGGATTAACCCGAAAGGAAAAATCGTCTCTTAACTTTGAACCAGTCAGATGACGAGGTCAACACCTGAGTTGGCCCTACTCTCCAAACTTCCATACCACGCCAACCCATAGATTATGGGAAAATAGTGAAAACAAAGGTAGGTAGGTATTTTAATTAACGTCGCACTGGAGCAACACAACGGGCTATTGTGAAAATAAAGGCAATTCTTTAGCTGAACTAAGACATCGCATTATTTCGTGGATTCGTTTATCGTTCTGCGGCTCTTGTTACACGAGGGTCAATAAGAAATTAACCCTCGTGTAACAAGAAGTATATAACGCAGTGATTCTCAACCTTTTTTTTTTGTCGCGGCACACTTTTAACGATTTCAAAATTTGGCGGCATACAAAGAAAAAGATAAGTTTAAAAGTTGTTTACTTACCTATAATACACTGTGTAAAATAGTTTATGATAATAATTGTGAATGTAAAATAAAATAATATAATATGTACTACAAAAACAACAGTACGTTTATTAAGGAATTAATTACAAGGTAATAATAAGAATACTTTTAATGAGAAATTTGAGCTTGATGTTTTTTGATAATTTCTGTTAGTAAAAAGAGTAAATAAAACTATTCTCATACTTCTTTTTCACTTCCTTTATACATTATTTGATTGAGGGGTGGAGGTGGGGAAACTGGGAACACTTGAAATTTCTTCACGTTGGGGCGAATATTTCACTTTATGAAAGGTCACAGTTATCGAAGATAAAAACAGTTAAAAATATGGTATTTAACTGTAAAAACAACAGTTTTCTTTTACAGTGTACTTTTCTTTAATTTAAGCAAACTTTACTCGTAATAAAAAAAAGCATTATAATTTTTACTATATACATTTCTAAAATTTAGCGGCACACTCTAAGAATTTGGCGGCACACAAAAGTGCCGCGGCACAGTGGTTGAGAATCACTGATATAACGTGTACAAACGTGTACATATTGTTTCGTGGCAACAGTTGATTCTCAAAGAGTACTAATTCACGAATAGACTTTGAGTAACCCAGGTGGTTATGTGGGTTACACATGGGCAAAACTTGACTTGCTTGATGATAAAAACAAAAAGCAGATTTAATAGTTGTTTTGGGTGGGTTTGGCGCAAGGCCGTCAAAGTTGCGTCAAACACAAGACAGACAATGTCAAGTAATGGACATGCACACACAATGAAAGTTTTTCTGACAAAGGGAGAAATACATCCAGCAATAAGTTACAGGAATGGAACCTGAGCCCGCCTACAACTTTCAGGTTGCTAGAGCAATGATTGGTTGGTTTTGGGTTTTATGGCACAAGGGACATATTTGGCCAAGCTGGGCCAAACACAAGACAGACCAACATCAAGTAAAAAGGAAAAAGAGGTACTGGGGAACAGAGTAGTGGGATGAAAGCAAGAAAAGATCAATTGGGTATCCCTTGAGCGCTCCCCCGTGTTTAATAGAGACAGTAAACCTCATGGGAAAAGAAAAGACCATTAAAGTATTTCGGATCCGTGAAGCCAAAGCAGTGAGAAAACCTACTGAGTCACAGCAGCCCCGCATAATTAATTAATCAGTGTCTACAGAATTGCAATTGGTTCGACGCTTTTTTGCCGTTGAATTGTGCATCCTTCAGTAGTCGTCACCGGATCGAAATCCGAACTCACTTGAACTGAGCGACAAAATTACGATTGAAAAATGAATAACACTCATTGTGTAGGGTTTTTAAATACATTCTTACAAAATTTGAAAATCGCAGCAGCTTAAAATATTATGTACAGCAATTTACAATAACAGCATTAGAAAAGCAATATATCACCCTTCTTTCACAGTTGTAGCTGAACTTTATCATTTTTATATGAACGCAAAACATTGAGCTTCACTGGAAAATCTGACCTTCGTGCCCCTGGTATGTAGGTCTTTTCAGGGAGCCTAGCCCCGGAGGGGCTTAAATCCCTTATCTGCTCAGAATAAAAACATCACAAAACATAGATTGGGAGAGTTGAACTTAAATGGAATATGCTCTGGGATGTATTTTAAATATTAAATAAATACATAGAAAGCATAATACAGGTGTATTAGGAAGAATGAAGGGAGAAGGATAAAGGGGAGAAATAAAAAGTCTCAAAACACCGCCCTCTATTGAGGAAATTTCAGAATTTTTGTAACAGACGTAGCAGGTTTTCCATTGGGAGAAGTTATCTTGTGCCCCTATTCCCTCCTCTCTATTAAATAGGTTTCCACGGCTAAATTGGCGAGATTTAAAACTTAATCTCATACTTGAAACATTTTGAAGTACTAGTAAGGAAAGTAGTACTCACTAGTCACAAGATAAACATTCTTGCTACTAAAAATTATAGTTAAATTTGTTAATTTATATTTTTGAATTGGTTGTACAATTTACAACCAAGAATATTAAAGGTGTTAATTTTTAAGTAACATCTAAGATTCGCAAAAGTGGCCCCAAAATATAAGTCGTTTGATTGTTTTTAGGTTTTATGGCACAAGAGCCATATTCTGGCGAGCTGCGCCAAACACAAGACAACATCAAGTAGAAAATGCCGTGAAAGGGGAAAAAAGAGGGATTGGGAAATAGAGTAGTGGAATGAAAGCAAAAAGATTGCTTGGGTATCCAAGGACCGCGAACCCCGTGTTTTTAAAAACAGCACACCTTATAGGAAAAGTAGAGATCATTAGAGTACCTTGGGTCCGTGAAGCCCTAAGGAGGATGTGCCCGAAGACTCAAGTCTTATCTTCATTCTTCGTGTTGAAGTACTCACTTGGTACAATGTTTTGTGATTTCAAACAAAAAAGCTTCAACTAAACGTCCCCTTTATTCAAAAATTAAACATTAGAAGAAAATGGATATTTGTGGACAAATTCGATGTGGACTGCATTCGAAATGTGCGATTACTTTCTCATGAAGCTTATACCATCTTTTTATCGTGATAACAAAATTGTACTTAAAATCTTATTGCATTGATAATTGTGCGAGGAGCATTCAAGAAATACCACTTAGCTGTTTAAAAAGAAAAAATACTTTATCATTAAACTTTACACACCTTAATCTACTTTTTAACATAATCACATGCAAATTGAGGCGATTACCCTATCTTGGCACTAATTTCAAGATACCATATTCGTCGAATTCCACCGACTGTAACTTGAACCATTCCGGCACGTTCTCCTTAGTCTCGCCGTCAAGTTTCTTAAAGAGCATAAACAGATAGAAATCGCTTGAAACTATCGGGTAGGTAAATAGTTAATTAACGTCACACTGGAGCAACACAACGGGCTATTGGCGACGATCCAGAAGTGAAAGATCCGAGGGCAGCACCTCGTCATTTTGATCCACGGTCAAATGACGGTCAACACCTGAGCTGTCACCCCACTCTCCAAACTTCCACACTACGTCAATGTGAGGACGTTTGAGGCCATCAAAAGTTTTCCGACGTGCACCAGCCGCCGCGAACACGAAAATCTTTGGTTGTGATAAGTTTGGAAATCGCAACCCTCCGGTTGCCAATCTATGAACAAGGTATTTTCAAATTAGTGCCAAGATAGGTTGGTTGTTTGGGGGTTTTATGGCGCAAGATCCAAAAATGGATAAGCTGCGCCAAACGCATGATAAAATAGATTTCAAGATATAATTATCACCAGATCAACATTAAAAGCATGATGAATGAGTAATTAATTTGTATTAAACATGCATTCAATGAGATGATAGTTAAAACACGTTGTCCAGTAACGTGATGTACAATATATAATTGATGCAGTGAATATTTACACGATGTATTTTATAGTGTAAATAATATATGATAAAGTAAAATTTCTATACATAGTTTAAAAAGCCAATAGCTTGTAAAATTTTTTAAATGTTTGAATGGGGTTTTTCCCCAATCAAGTCCCGCAATGTTAAATTAGAAGTACTAAAAACGTTTCTGCGATGATAATTATAAATAGGACATTCTATTAAAATATGATGGATGGTTAAAGGAATCACACAGAGCCACACAAAGGGGCATTCTCTCCTAACAAAAGAATTCTGCGTGAAACGTGTGTCCGATGCGAAGTCTTGTTAAAATTAAATCTATTCGACGGAATAGTTGAGAAGGTCGAGGGGAAATAATGGGATGGATTCCGTGCAGTTTATTGTTATTTTCGGAATTCTAGTCATGCTGCCATTCATTCCAGTCTTGGAGAACTCGTTGGAGATCATCGTATGGTATGCGTATGCATACCATACGTCATCATATATGGTATGCGTATGCATACCATATGATGATCTCCGACGAATTATTCGACAGGAGTTGGATGGACCCCTGTACCATCCGACGAGTATATTCAGGGAAATAATAGTGCCAAGATAGGATAAGTGCCTCAATTTTGAGTGGCGACTGTGTTGAGATGTAGATTAAAATATGAAAATTTCAATTGTGAGCTAAAAAATATATATAATTGCTTTTTCAACTGTCTTTTATTTTAAAATCCAAACTGTACTTACTTTCTGGATGCGTCTCATACAATTATCAGAGCAAAAGATTTTAAGTACAGTTATTAATATCACAATGAAAATTTTTTGAACATAGAAAACAGACAGCACATTATAATACAAAAGCGTTTTCCAGCTCCTACATCCTGGACCCCTGTACCATAAGTATTGACAATAGCTCTATGTGATGGCCCTGTTCAACTGTAAAGACTACTTAACACATGGGGCGAATATGAAGTAGATACGTCTAAAGAATACTTTCCCTTGCATCATACTTTTAGAGGCCGTCCGTAATTACTTTAGGGAAAAAATTAAAAAATCTGTCTTTGTTATTCAAGACGACTCTATATTTTACCAATTATAAGTCTTCTTTATGCTTTCCCCCACGACTGACGGCATAGCTCGATCACAATTACAGCTTGCAGACTTGAATGGTAGATAGTAGGTAGATAATTAACGTCGCGCTGGAGCAACACAATGAGCAATTGGTGACGGTCCGGAATCAACCCCGAAGGCTTTGATTCGAGGACACCACGTCAGATGACGAAACTGAGCCCACGCCACACCAACGCGAGGCCATTTGGGGCCACGACGGATTTAACGTACACTATCCCCTACGTACACGACGGTCTTTGGTTGGATCTAGTTTCGAACTCGCAACCCTTGAATTGTTAATCCTCAACTGTTCCAACAGGGCTACCGCGGCTTAGACTTGAATGGTTGGTTAGTCGTTTTCGGGTTTTATGGCGCAAGGGCCATACTTGGCCAAGCTGCGCCAATCACAAGACAAACATAATGAGGAAGGAAAAGCAAAAAGCAGAAGGGTAGGCGAGGATAAAAATAAAATGGAGTAAAGATCACTAGTATATCTCGGAGTTGTGATGCCCGTATCCACCTACAAATGTGTCCCTGAGAGCCTTAGACTTGAAAGAAATAAATTCAACGCCTAACATCACGAATTCAATTGAAATACATTTAGTTAATTTTTGATACCCTTACTAATCAGTAAGATCAATATTCTTCCGACGAGCGAAAATACTTCGAAGTCGAAGACCGTTGCATTATAAATTGTGATCTTCAACAATGAAGACACTCAGACATTTTCAAGAGCATTACAAAAATGGTATTTAATGAGGCAGTTAGAGCTTCAGAAAGTGAAAACGGAATATAGCAATCAAGTGAAAGTACGACAAACTGTCCCACCTGCTGCTCTCTCGGGTGTTTACTCCTGGATCAGGTTTTAGGCACCTGTCCAACATGGTCGAGAGAAGGCGTCCAACACACATCCTTGAACATGCGTCAAGGTCGAGATTCAATGCCACTTTCGGTGGAAGAAATCCGCGGAAAAATACGGTTATACTCGATAGGTGTATTCCGATTACGCCTTTGATTTGGTCGCTGTCGATCTGTTTTGCCTCTAGGAAAGTACATACCAGGGATTGAGTTAATGCAAAATGAAGGGAAACTGATATTTGCTGATCGGCAAAGTGTGGGACGCTTCATTAAGTTGTTAGCGATCCCGTATAACGGATATTCTTGGAATGCTTTTATTGGGGACACATAAAATTCTTGGGAAATTTTATCTTTCTCTTCGGTTCTTAGAGATAATCAAATAGGGAAGAGTTTCGAATGACTGATTAGCTATATTATATGAGGGAAGAGATACTAGAGGAATGTAAGAAAAATAACTGGCCAGTCAAAAGTGATGGTGTAAGACATTGTGACGATCTAGGTTCATTGTGGTTCGGTTTTCTATGGCGCCAGAGCCATATTTGACCAAGATGTGCCAAACACAAGACAGACCAATATCAAGATAAAAATGTCTCAAAAGGGTTGCTTGGTTTTTTTTATGGCACAAAGACTATATTTGGCCATGCTGTGCCAGACACAAGACAGACAACGTCAAGTAATGGACATAAACGTACAAGGAAAGTTTTACTGTCAGAAAAGAGAAATACACCCAAGGAGGAGTCATTGCGGTTCGGAGGTTTCGTTTTTGTGACTCATTCGAGGTACCATAGGCATATGTACCTGTTTACTAATTGCATACCAAAGATATTTACTTTTAAATTTATTTTTGAAAAGAGGATGAATGCTGTTTTTTTTTTTGGAGATTGGTGGTTACAACAGTTTGCTTAGCTGTGATATTTAATTATATTGCAGTTTTATTTTTAAGATCAAGCATGAATTTATAGGACTATAGTAGTTACAAATGCCGTCATATACCAGCAGTGGTATGTGATGTATTTGTCCGAATACCCTAATGTGGCCCTCCACTCAATCAGTTCAGACCCCTGGTTTAATTCATCATTTAGGTATCTTCTATTGGTAGTAAAACCTGATTCTTCCCCTATTTAAAACCAATGTTTGGAAGGGAATAAGTTATGAGGTAAATGTTTTGGAGATATTTGCATGTTTTAAAAAACTGCGTCTTATTGTCTTCACCAAAACAGCAATTGCTGTTATTTCTGGAATGTGCTTAAAAGCAGATCGCTACGAAAAAAATTATAATTGGTACTGATCGTTTCCACAGGTAATTTCCAGATTGATTAGATTTTTTTTGCACAAGGGCCATATCGTAGGCTTAGAGCAGAAACTCATTAACTGAGATTTTTTCACACTAAATGCTTATTTTCGTGATGACGAGAAATACATTTTCATATTGTTATCTATTCAAAATATATTACACTGTCAAAATGCTTATAACACTTTGTTAGCCTAAAAACTAGTTATTCTTTAGACAGCTTAAGAGAAAAAATTCGTTCCGTCAGTTAATTAATTTCTGCTCTAAGCCGACGATATTTGGTCATACACCGCCAAACACAAGACAGACAATTTCAAGTAATTGGCATACACACAAGGTAAGTTTTACTGACACAGAAGAGAGAAATACACCCAGGGAGTAATCGAATCTGCACCACCTACAGTCGCAGGTTGTTAGCGCAATGGGCATGCCCACCAAGCCACGACGGTGATCGGGAAATCCAATCTTAAGTTACAAGGTTGCTCGAATTGTCCCGAATGGTTAAAACTATAGGCAATTCCAAAGTATAAAAACGACATCTAGAACCCCATCTTCAGACAGGACCCCAGAACCAGGTTAGCTAACGGTCCTCAGAACTAGGATTGGATGTTTGGGTTTTATGGCTCAAGGGTCCAAAAGCCTCAGAACTAGGTCCACAGAACAAGGCTCAATGGGCATACCCACTAAGCCACGACAACCCCCTGCATAAGATATGAAATGTGAGTAACGATATCTTGCCATCAATAGGTATTAGCAATTAAAAAAGTTTTGCGCAGATGCTATTCATGGGTCTGCTAGTGTTAAATAAAAACGAGTAATTTAAAATGTGTATGAGAAATAAAGGGCAAGCCATGTATACTATCTATCTCCCCCGAGAACTGCTCCCTACACCAAGTCGGATGATGGAGGTCGCTATAGTCAGTGGCTAGTTCATTTTAAGTAGGGGTAACTTTAGGATATTGACGTAATTTTATTCTGTTCATCGTGAACATTGGTGGCGAATAGTGGTAGTTTCCGCCTATAGATCTCGACGACAATTAAAAATCTTTGCAAATATATCTCCAAATTGTGGTTAAGTGCGATAATGTGGCAAACTTGAGGGTATTTCTTTAAGCATCCCTTATGAAAAATAGATTGAGGTCGTTTCTATGGCAAAAGACAGGGGTAATCTAAGATGTCCTCATGTAGCAAAAAAATTACAGAACAGCAACGAATCAAACCTTGAGAATGATGTGGAATGAAATTGCACACAGAAGAATCGACTGATTCGAAGAGATTTAGAAAGACGGTTTGATTTCAAAAGAAAATAGACGGTTTAAGTGAACTTTTCTGAATGAATGGTAAAAAGTTATTACTAATGTTTTTTGTAGAAAGGAGTGAAATTCATTCAGAATTGATGTTCCATAGCTTTCCTAGTGGTTTGGACGAGGTATATCGTCCATAAGATCTGACGTTTTGTTAATGACGAGATATCTCGTTGAGATAAAACTTTCCTCTAAGGGAATGGAAATTCAAGTAGGAAAAACAAATTGCCCCTTACTCAGGATGATGACAATTTGGAATAGGTTTTTGTATCAGAGGTTGGTCAACTACAGAGAAGTTTTCAACGCGTAGATAAACCATCAGGAGGTTAAGCAAAATGTGTAGTTTAAAGCATAGAAAATAAATTTCCAAGTTCATCCGCTTCCGGAAAACAAATTGCCCCTTACCCAGGTTGATGATAATTTGGTATAGATTTTTGTATCAGAGGTTGGTCACTACAGAGAAGTTTTCAACGCGTAGATAAACCATCAGGAGGGTTAAACAAAATGTGTACAGTTTAAAACAGAAATCAATTTCCAAGTTCCATACGCATCAGGAAAAACAAATTGTCCCTTGCCCAGAATGATGTCAATTTAGAATAGATTTTTATATCAGGTTGGTTACTACAGAGAAGTTTTCGACGCGAAGATAAGCCATCAGGAGGGGTAAACAAAATGTGTACAGTTTAAAACAGAAATCAATTTCCAAATTCATCCGCATCCGGAGAAACAAATTGCCCCTTGCCCAGGTTGATGACAATTTGGTATAGATTTTTGTATCAGAGGTTGGTCACTACAGAGAAGTTTTCAACGCGTAGATAAACCATCAGGAGACTTAAACAAAATGTGTACAGTTTAAAGCATAGAAAATCAATTTCTAAGTTTATCCGCAGAAGAAAATCATAAATTGAAATATCGGTTGGCAGAAAAAAATTACCTTGAGAACTAAACTCCGAATAACATCTATCCATAAAATTCATCACATAAACAGCATAAGAAATATTTGTATTTCGATTGAAGAAATATGTGTTCGACCATTCTAGAAAAATGAATTCAAATAACTTTAGGAACAATAATCTCATGACGATTGAGTAAGAAGATGTAAGCTCACTTGTCAGGTATTGCTCAGTAGTCCATTTCCACTGGTCCCAGTTTTGTCATTGGAGTTCAGTGACCGAAATGATATATTAAACGGTCTGCCATTATCTCGCTTTATTACTCGCTCTTGTTTGCCGGAGGATAAATGCTGTGTGTATTCTCTTTATCTCTGTGATCAATATCTCATTCGTGAATTTCTAGGAAAACCAACTTGTTTATGAGCGAAATCCGCACGTAACGCAATTTAAGAGAGTTCCAGACCATTCGTAAACGTGTTCGGATGCTATGTATGAGTATTTCGTGATGGACAATCCTAAGCATGAATTCGATTCGCAAAAACAGCAGATTTCTGTTCTTTATATCGATATTTAGCCTAACGAATCCCATGAGAGGTATTTTCAATTTTAACAAACCAGACGGAATGCGAAGGTTTTAGAGCCCAAATGCTCTCGCATTATAAACATAGAGGTTACCTTAAAGTGATGATGGTATTTAATTAACGTCGCACTGGAGCAACTCAACGGGTGTGTTGGCGACGGTCCGGGATCAATCCCCAAGGGAAAGATCTGAGGACAACAACGCGTACTTTTGAACCACGGTCAGATGACGAGGCAACACTTGAGCCAGCACACCCGATTCTCCAAACTTTCACACCACACATTGAGGACATTTGAGGCCACGCCGGATTTAACGTGCACCAGCCCTCGTGTATACGGCGGTCTTTGTATGGACCTAGTTTCGAACTCACAACCCTCCAATTGCAAATCCGTTGCTCTTCCAACCGGGCTACCACGGCACCTACCTTAAAAAATGGTAACATACCTTTGGTAACGTGACACTTCATTTAATTGGCGTTGAGTAACCAACAACGTTTCAGTTCGGAATTCATTCCTTGGAATTTGGTTGGCGAAGTACTGAAATCGTATTCCCAAACCAAGTCAAGTGACGTCACGTTCGGAATACGTGCAGGAAACACGTTCCGTCACAGACAATACCACCACCTACATTTTTCTTGACAGGAAAGCCTCTCTTAAAAGGTCATGTGATAGCTACTCAATAGTGAACATGAGCGGAACATTTTTCAAAAATATTTAACCCTCTGAGAGGTTCACACACAATTCCACCTTGCAACCAGCATGACTTCTAACCAATTTTGACGTTCTTGGCCAATAGAATCGTTCCAAATGATTCTATTTTAAGGAAATGACTATAATATTTCCAAAGGATTCCATTCTAAGGAAAGGACAATAGGGTTGAAAGAATTCATGGATTCCTTAGAAAGATGTGATTGTTTATTTGTTCGCTCCGATGTATCTCCAAGACAGTTGGTGCTACTCCTTAGTTGGCGTAACTTTTCATGTACTTGGCGAACGCCAAGAACGTTGCAAACTTCGTTCTTTGTGTGCTTAGGATATGACATATTTTTCTTTGTAAGGATAGTATAGCAATCAACTGAATATGTAAATAAACGTAATTACTATCCCTAAAGTTTGCTTTTTGTGTGAGCCCCGAAATTATTCATTAAATGTGTTGTGGGGCAAAAGCAACACTACACAATTCGGAAATTTCGCGACACATGGTTCATTTATGCTCATTCATGCAGAAAAGTGGTTTTCAAAATTATTTTAAATATAATAAACAAATAAATTTTTCAACGAGTCCCATGAAAAATTTCCAATGTATAAAAATAATTATGGAATCACATTTTATAGTAGCAAAATTGCCCGGCGTTACTCGGGTTGAAATGGTTAACTACCGTATTCATAAATAAATTGTAATTCCAATTCATCACATGCAACTATCACACTCTAACAAAGGTACACAATTGTTAAATACACAATTTCACAAATGTAAATAAATGTCAAATTTAACAATTTTACATACAATTTACATTTTTGTAGAATTTAAATTTTTAGTAAGAAAAGTCTCTAGAGTATGTCAATGTTACCCAGAATGCATAGAATAATTGAGAGTATGCATATACAGTGAATAAATAAAGTTTTCGTATTGAAACGAAAACGGCTATAAATTATTATAATTTCTAAAGAAATCTCACCAAATATTCAGAAACTGCACAAGGAACTTATTTAATACTAGAAAATACGTTCGAAACAAAAATTCCTTAATTTTCACAAATAAAAGTAATTAATTAAAACTTTGAGAAAAACATACAAAATGAAAGGCAAAAAAAGTTTCCGTAGCACTATAGAAATTGATTAGAATGTACAGTCCAGCTGTCCCGCATTCAATTATCATAACTATCGAATAAAAAAGAACTTGAGTATAGTGTAAGTAATCATTCCAAACTATTTTTATACTAGTGGATCGCCCAAATGGGAATTCCGAAAGCTTTCACGTGTTGGTAATAAAGTTGAGAAATGACGATTTATATCAATGAGGCGAAATCGCAATTTAAATCGACGATAAAAATCATTGAGATATAATTAGGTAGAAACTGAAAAATAGTAACCGATCCGGAAAACCTCAGAAAGTGAGTTATATACACGAGAAATATTCTAAGAAAGGTTTGCGATAATCCACCAATTATTGCACCACAACCTATATCCTTGTTAAAAACTGATTAGTCTTGAAATATAACCTCAGACTAAGAAAAGTAATAAAAAAAGGTGGCTGCAATTGGGCACGTTGCACGTAAGAAGCCATTCATTAGCAAACTTAACAGAAGATAGTCTTGAGTTTGCAAAAAAGCATGTAAGCCCTTAACTTTTGGGGATTCTTTGCAAAAAAGCATGTAAGTAAGCCTTCACTTTCTCTGATTCTGTACTTTTCAGGGATAAATCAAAATTTTGTCTCTGTTGTTCAGATCGACAAGTTATGGCATGAAGAAATCCAAAACATCAAATGCAAATAAAAAACTTATGTGAACTGTAAAACGCAGAGGAGGAAATGTAAAGGGTATGAGGGTTGCATGAGTTCTTCTGGTGTGTATAATTTATGTTTTGTTGAAGTTAACATGGATAGCTATGTGTACCTAGACATTTTGAAACAAAATGTCCTTGCTAGTGCTACTAAACTGTCTCTGGGAAGACCATTTATCTTCCAACAGGACAACGATTCAAAACACACTGCAACTTTCTGTAAAGAATGATGCCTTTACCATTACGTCGCGGAAACTTCACATACCACCAGTCTCCTGATTTAAACCACATGGAAAACTTATGGGAGGAAATCGGTTGTGAACTAAAAAATTATGATACCAGCAGCAACCTGACAAGTGCCATTCTGGACGTCTGGAACAAAATTACTCCAGAAACAACAAAAACTTGTGGGAGTCGTACCTAAACTTCTGAGAGGTCATTAAAGCAAAATCAGATTCATTAAATGATGGAACAGGGGGGGTGGGAATAACTTTTAATGAAATATTTTTCACCGTACCCCTTTTATTTGCTTCATTTTCTTATTGTGAATTATGCGTTAAGTTATATTCCTATTTTTGGTTTAAATGCAATAGAAATTTTCTATGTAATTATGATCATCCGTTTTTCATTTTTATTTCTTCAATAACTATATTCTGCAAATAATAGAACCATTTATTTCAAATAGTCACTTACTATTTAAAATAAATTGCGGGAACTTTTTTTACTCACTAAATGATTTGTATGGTCATTTAAAAACAAGGCTTTCCCAAAATTATCATACGATTCAAAATATTTTTGACTTATTAAACATTTACTTACCTTGATTACAGCTATTCAACGAAAAACATCAAATTGAAAATCCAGAGATACATCTTAAAACATAGATCTAAAAAAGTTTCGAACGAAAAGCAATGAATGCATCTGTTTTTCACTACAAAATGAATTCCTGGAATATAAGCTAACGAATTACAGAAATTTAAAAAGCAAACGATTAATAATGATTATTTCGAACTAGTTCAGTTGCGCTTGCCAAAGTAATTTCTAAAAATATTAAAGTTGCCATATAAACTATCAGTCCTATTTTAAAAGGTTTTGTGTGCTGTATATTTTATTTATGTTTTATTCTCTTTATCGTCTGTCTCAATTGTCAGAATATTTTTATATTTCGTAAAGAAAAATACGGCTCAAAATAAAGTATTGGAATTTAAATTCCGTAAAAATAATTTTTGGAAAAATAATTGCTTTTTCAGCAGTACTGGTAAAACAATCCATGTAATCGCTATGCTCGCTATATCTTTCAGTTACTCCAAAACTACCAACATATGATTGATTTAAGTAGGTACTCAGATGATTTAGCATGAAATTTGTCTAAATATGTAAGAAAGGAAATTCAAATAATGCATTCATTAAAATAAAATATGATTTATAAAATATAGAACATCGTATTAAACTGTGTTGAATAAATTGTTTGTGATACTCGCAGACACATAAACGGGAAGACAGACCAACGTAAAAAAAGTAGTCACTAAATGAATGTCTCACAGTATACACAAAGTTTCATGAAATACCAAACCGTTTGGACATAGTACGGTCACACAGACAGATGGACAGACACCAAACGCGCAAAGCACCAATTTTGCATTAGAGGGGCCCAAAACGGATAAATAGCTTGAAATGGGTCGAAAATATTTAAGGTACAAGCACTCCAATTTTTATTTAGATTTTTCAACCATCCCCATCAACTGCTTAGTTCTATTTCTCGGAAAGAAAACAAATCAGGTTTGTATTGATCTATTAAAATATTTGAGCTAGAATTTCGTTTCGAAGGGGGCCAAAGTTAGTAATTCCAATTTTGTCAAATGAAGACCTGTACCTTATTAAATTAGAAAAGTTTCGCTGTGTGACATAACGTCGATTTAAACTTTATTTTAATCCTCTTGGTGGCTGTCTCAACAAGTTTTCTCGTCATTAAAAAAAATGATCAGAGGATGGTCGAGATATCTCGCCATTAGAAGAAAACTTACCAGATTTTAATCTCGTCATCATAAAAAAGTCCGCAATATCTTGACGAAGTATCTTCTCATTTGCAAAATTGGTCAGGGCTTGATAAACGAAATATCTCGTTGAAACCACTTGGAGGGTTAAGTAAGGGATTACGGGAGGGGATTAAGGAATTTAAAAAACAAGTAGACTCAGTTCCGATTGAATCGTCAGTTTGCAACGTAAGACTTGCAAATCGGAGAGTTGAAATGAAAAAGTCGAGTATTGTTTCAAAGCGTTTATTTAATTTCTTATAAAAGTATTCATTGGTTCACAAGAAAACAATTTTTTAAATGTTCAGCTCAAATCACTACGAAATGAGCTGAATTCTTGAGCTTGAATAGACCTGATCGAGGACTTTAACCCTCCAAGTGGTTTCTGCGAGATATCTCGTCCATTGAGATCTGAAAAATTTTGTTAATGACGAGATACTTCGTCATCAAAATACTGCTGATTTTTTTATGCGGTTGTTTCAGTTTTTGATGAAGACGAAATTAAGGGTTAATTTTTTCTAAGGACGAGATATCTCGTCCATCAAGATATGGTCAGTTTGCTGAGTGCGAGACACCTCTTCGAAACAACTAGCAGGTAGGTAAAAATGATACTATTCACAGTAGTTTTGAGCTCACGGTTGCCGAGATAGACTGAGTCAAACGAGGAGGCACACGCAGAAATATTGCACCATTTCTCCCGCCCAAGGGAAGGGATGGGAGGGAGGTGCCCGTGCACGATATGCTCACCGTACGCAGTATGCTCCATGCTGTTTTCGAATATGTAACACCAGTGTCAGCCCTAAGCCGATTCCCCAAATAGGACACCTACACACCCCAAGCGGCCCCGACATGAATGGGATTGGGGTAAAGATGCATTTATCAAATTTTATCCCTAAATTATCTAGCGACACACTTAAACGATTATTTTTACTTTGAAAATATTTTCTTGAGTCAACTAATCAATTCCCTTCTTTTCAAGAGTCATTATTTTTCTGTTTAATATTTTGTGGAGCTTTTCAGATATATTGAACGAATTGGATCTCCCAGATGAAGGTAATGGATATCACGATTATTGTTCGGCACTGTAACGATATAACGATTTCAATTGGTTTTGCCCGTTTTTGTCACAGGCGGTCGTCCGTATGTCGTCCCATTCTATCCGAAGAAGGGCCGTCGGGGCTCAGTGGGTAGGCTCATTACGATAGCAACCTGTGGGTTGTAGGCGGTGCAGGTTCGTTTCCGGATAGATTCGATTTCTCCCTGTGTGTATTTCTCTCTTCTGTGTCAGTAAAACTTTTGTGTGCTTATCCATTCCTTGAAGTTGTCTGTCTTGGCGCAGCATAGCCAAATAAGGCCCTTGCGCTATGAAAACCAAATCAACTTTCTATCCAGTTAGGCGTAGTCCTACATTTGATGTATGACTACATTGATTTGATTACACCTACATTTGATGACTTATGTTGTAAGTACCTCACATTAGTTTGAACTAAATTTTAAAGTGATTATTAAAAGTATATAAAGATAAATATAGCAGTTGATCCGAGTGCAGGAGTGACTTTACAATGATTTTCTGCCAAATGTTTATGACAAATAACATCAAGCAAATATTCAAATCTTGTTTCTCCAAATTTCATGTTTAATTCTGTCAATTTTGAAGCACTGATGCAATACGTAGATATGCGAATGTGAGTTACATTCATTGTCTTCATATTTTCCTCGTGTGTAGTGAATGATTAATTTAAGTTTTATCAATTTAAAAACTCGTAATTCAAATGAATAATATCACATGGGTATTTCTATGCATTTATGATATTTAATTTATGGAGCATAACATATGCACTTGAAACTAGTCAAAACAGCGCATCTCATACAATTTAAATGCAGAAACCCACCAATTAGCCAAAGCATAAATGAAAAACTTATTCACTTTTCAAAAATTGGGCTGCCACAAACGTCAGTCGTTTAGCAAGAACAGGAGGCGCCACAATTAGGCGACTAACATCATCCTCCTCAATAAGCTAGGGCTGCAGCACAGTTGTCCCAACCTAAATCCCCTCTGACTCTACAAAACACCAATGCTTATATGCTTGTCTATAAGGTAGGTTCGTCATCTGACCGTGGTTCAAAATTACGTGGTGTTGTCCTCGGTTCTTTCCCTTTGGGATTGATCCCGGAGCGTCACTAATTGCCCGTTGTGTTGCTCCAGTGTCACGTTAATTAAAAATACAGTCTATAAGGTAGATAGTAGAATTAACGTAGCACTGGAGCAACAGGAAGGGTTATTGGCGACGATGCGAATCAAACTCGAAGGGACAACACCTAGCTATTTTGAATCACGATTAGATGACAAGCTCATCTATAAGGACTTATAGACTTTCAATCTACAAAGATCTACGAAAGTACTGTCCTAAAAGACAACTAAGGACTTACAGACATCTACAAGTGCTGTATATCTACGAAGATCTAAAGGACATCTTTTTGGATAGATGTCTGCAGAAAAGAACTTGAATGTTTTAATGAGGAATAAAGCTGGTATCACAGGCCAGAGCTGTATAAGTCTCTTGCGTTCGACTTCTTATCGAACATGACTACCTACAAAAACCTTTACATTTTATTAGAGTAGCAAGATCAGCTGTCTCCTTTGCAATTGGATGAAATGACTGGAGACCACCTCAGGTACTGCCCTAAAATTCCTGACATAGAATTTGAAAAAAAGTGTTGAGTGTTTTCAAGCCATAATTTTCGCTTCACAACGCTATTGAGTTGCTCTTCGAATTGATGGCCGTAGACGGACATAGGATAAAAAAGATCGTATCCTATTTCCTATTCAGGGCCACGGTAGCTCGGTTGAAAGAGTAACGGATTAGCAACTGGAGGGGTGCGAGTTCGAATCCAACCAAAGACGTCGTGTACAAGGCAGCTGGTGCACGTTAAATCTCTCATGGCCTCACGTTGGCGCGGTGTGGAAGTTTGGAGAGTGGGCTGCCAGCTCAGGTGTGACCTCGTCATCTGACCGTGGTTCAAAATTATCTGGTGTTGACCTCGGGTTTGATCCCGGACCGTCGCCAATGGCCCTCTGTGTTGCTCCAGTACGACGTTAATTAAAATACCTACCTACCCATTTTCTATTCAGTTTTGTCACTGATCCACTTGATGATTTAGAAATTTATTTATTGTGATTTTTACTTGTTGCCGAGAAGACATCTGGACTTCCTTTTTCTGTCAAAACAAAGTTTTAAAATTAATTCTCCTTTACGAACTGAATGGAGAATAAAAGACTTCCCGAAAATTCCTGACGAAAGCAAACTGTTTATGTTTTTAAATCATATTCAATCACTTCAAACTCTTCTATTGGACTGTTCGTCGACTGATGGCCGGAGACGGGCGTAGGATAAAAAATAAAAAAAACTTTTCAAAGAGCAATCAGAAACCTCATTTACCAAACAATAAAAAATAATTAAATGCTCTCCGGATAATATATAGGAATATCCACTTTAGTTTTCTTCAACAACTTTCAGAAAGGGATGTTACGAAATTCCAGGTTGCCGCGCCCGTCCAATCTCAAGAAGCCAATAGAAATGCATCGCTTGACCTTCGCTATCCCGAGCAACCTTGAGACATTTTTTTCTATTGCCATGTCCGCTCGCATTGTTTTTGAATTGTTATTTTTGTTAATTCTTTTATTCATGTCTCGTTCACACACACACACACACACACACACATCATGAAGATGCTGCAATTGGCGGCGATGAGGAATTTCCGACGGTGTGTGGTGGCAGGTAAGTATGAAATAACAGAGTCTGGTTCTAGTTCGAGGGTGGAGCTGGGGTTGGGGAGGTCTCTCGAGATGTTCTGAAGCCCGGCGGAACATTTTTTGCCCCTTCAAATCGCTGAAGGCACTGGTATATATAGCAGTTCCTAATTTGGAATCTGCTAGTGGTTTCAAGAAACTTACAGACATGAAACTGGTGAGTTTCTGCTTTCTCCTTTTCGGTGATCGTTGCAGTTTTGCTTTCGTTAGTCATAATTACTTATTTATTTTAATTCCATAATGGTAATAATGTAGATTGGTCAAACATTAAAAGCTTCAAAAAATGACTAAAGATAAAAGATGATAAAAGTGAATTCCTATTTCGGTGAAACAAAATGTCCACTATTATCAGAACTAAAATAAACGAGAGTTTGGAATGCATCCCAAAACTGTTTCAAAGAAAACATTTAAACTCGTTTTTCTCGTGTGTACTTCAGTCCTGATGGACGTTCTGTTCAACCTAAATAGCGATAAAAATTATCTATAGATAATTTTTATCGTTTTGTTTTCATCTTTATTTGTCATTTTTTGAAGCTTTCAATGTTTGGCTACTAGTTTGGTAACGGTTTTTTTATATTGTATTCTATAGCAGCGATTTTCAAAATTTTTCTGCTCATGGCACTCAAGTTTTTCGAAAATTGTACGGTATACTTTTTGTCTATCTGATAAAATAGGTATAATTTTGATTGATTTACGAAAATAAAATAGCAATTACCTCTACTTTTGCTCCTAATTGGCTGTTTAAAAAATTTTTAATAATTTATTTGTAATACTTGGTAATAAAAAATAATACTCAAAATTTATATGGATCATTATATTATAACTCATTTATATGGACATTAAAAATACGTTATATCACTTGAAATTGTAAATACACTAGTCAAAAGTTCATAACTAAACCATTGAAGTGAAATAAATCTAACATAATTTAAGGGGACAGTGGAATTTCAAAATCACCAAACTAGATTTTTTAATTTTTAGTTTAAAAATAAATTAATATCAAACTCTACACACACACACACACAGCAAATATAATTTTTCAATTGCAATCGTTTTTGACGGAGTTATATTGACTGCATAAAATATATAGTAGATGTCTGTGGTAGGTACTTCAAAAACACTTTTCTCCAACTGAGAATTTTTGACTTTCTTATAATTTCGAACTTCATTCTTGTGTTTACTGAGCATGGGTTTTTTCTTGATTTCCTTAAAACAAATTTTGGGTATAATCCTTGAAATCTGTTGCATATAGCTAAGTATAAATGAGAAATTCATCGTGATTCCCAGTTTGGCAGTTTTAGTTTAAAATGTTTCTTAACCTATTCTTTTTGCAAAATTGTACATGCTTTTGTGCAATTTTTTTAAATTTTACAATTATTATGCTTGTCAGATAGTCAATTTAATTTATATGTTTAGAAACTATGGAAAAATAAAATAATGACAATACATGGAAAATTAATGCTCCAGGGACTAACCAATTTAATTTATGAAAATTTGACTCCATGCTATGTAATAAATTCCGCAGAACTTAATATTTTTAGATAAACCTTCGAGTGTTAACGTTTTAGTAAAAAACAGTTTGTGCAAATTTTATAGCAATCCAATCATAACTTAAAAATTTTGTTTTGAAAGTCCACTGTCTCTTAAACCTTTCACCATCCGAAAGGCCTACCAGAGTCATTCTTTTGGCACACCATTGTGCCGCCATTGTTATTGAAAATCACTGCACTTTAAGAATATATTATAAATAGGGTATCAACAGGCGGTCTAATGCAAAACGGTACCAATCCAGAAAAAAATTCAGTCCTGCAATAGCTAAAGGCCCGTCGTTAATTAGATTTAATTGATAATAGTAATAACGGGCTATTGGCGACGATCCGGGATGAATCCAGAAAGGAAAGATCCGAGGACAACACCTCGTAATTTTTAATCAGTCAGATGATGAGATCAACATTTGAGCTGGCACCGAATTCTCCAAACTTCCACACCACGCCAATTTGAGGCCACAACAGATTAAACGTGCACCAGCTCCCATTTACACGGCGGTCTTTGGCTGGACCTAGTCTCGAACTCGTAACCCTCCTCTACTCTTCCAACAGGATACTGTGACCCTGTATTAGTGGATGGATGGTAGATTGTATTTATTTTATTATGCGTGGAAAGCTTAACTGGAATTTCCCATATTTGTGGAGGGTTGGTACTCAGTTGCATAAGAGTGATCAATTTATCCACGTGCAGCGATAAAACTTGTTTGTGTCGTGCAATTTTGACGCTCTTAATAATTGTCTGCATCCTACCACGGTGACACAATTTTCTAAATAATTCAAGTATCGATATCACCTACAAAATTCTTTCCACAATTTGAAAAAGTTTAAAACCAGAACTTTCTGTTTTTCAAGTAAAGGGCTTTGAATTGTTTTGAAGCCCTTCGCTCCATGTCCATTTTTAGAAAAGTATAAAAATTTGCTTAATATGTTTTTAACAAAAAAGAACCGTTTAACTCATTAAGGACCGGAATTCAACCATGTTTATTTAAAAAATATTGATTGTTCCCATCTTCTACGGTCTTTAGAAGGGTGCTGTATAAATTTTTGTAATTCTTTTATTTTTTTAAATCATTTTAATTATTTTATTTTATTTTTTTAACGCCTAGCATCTGTTTTTATATTATAGTTAGAATACATAATAAATAATCTGCTGAGTAAAATAATAACTTATTTACAATGATCATGGTTTTAAAGCCATATAAATATGCGTCCCAAAAAAGGGACGTTGGCCGTTAATGGGTTAATCACTTGCTAAAGTTAAACGGACTTCCTTATAACTCTAAAATAAGTTAATAAAATATAACTAAAATAATCTGTTTATCTACTCTAAAATAAGATACTGGTATTAAATGAAAGATCACCTTATTTCGTGGTTGGTCTCCAGCAAATGACGTTTTTTAATTGTGGTATTCTTGAAGCGTAAGCTGAGGTTGATTTTTCACTGTATTTTTCTGATCATTTTTTAGATTTATGAAACTAATTTTTAGTTTGTCTTCTTTCAACAAAGAGAGAAGTAAATAACAGTTTTTAACAATGATGTAAAAAACGCTGTAAATCTCAATTCGTAATGATTTAGTTGACGTTGGCGCAGTTTCGTCAAATAAGGCCCGTGTGCTGTAAAACTCAACTAATCTAATACGTAATGAATGTGACAGTAGAGCTACAAACCAAACCCACTAAGTAGTGAAATAACTACGAAAAGTTAGGTAGGTAGTTGAATTAACGTCGCACAGGAGTAATACGAGCTATCGGCGACGTCCAAGATCAGTCAAGAAGGTTAAAGATCCGAGGACAACGTTTCGTAATTTTGAATCACGGTCAGATGACGAGGTCACGCTTGAGCTGATACCCCACTCTCCAAATTTCAAAGGGCTATTGACCAACACATAGGCCAACGCAAAGGGCTATTGATGACGGTCCTGGATCAATCCCAAAGGGAAACCAAAAATTTTAGAGTACATTTAGAATTGAAACCAGACTGGTAGCCGAATGGTTAGCGCTCTGGTACTCGATTCAACAGGTTTTGAGTTTCATTCCTGTTCAAGGCATGGATGTTCATAATACACTTTAAGCCGTTGCTCTGGTCTAATTAGCCCTAATGCAGAAAGGAATGACCGTTGAGCGACAAATTAATGTTTTTTTCTAAAGCTTCACTTGTTTTCCTATTGAAAATTTTAGTGGATAAAAACTTTTTACAAGGAACACTTAAAGAAAAAAAGATAGAACTGAAAACTAAAATGAAATCCAGGTTACAAAATCTAGATCCCTTGTACAATATGTAGATTTCAAATGTGTCGAGGTGATATATATTTTTCTTTTATAGTATAACAGTATTTTTTTCAAATAGTCCTGAATCTCAATATCCTCAATCTCCTTATTTTACTTTTTTCTTGCTTAAATTACATGTTAGAATGTGAGTAAGTCTCACATCACATTCTACTCTTGCTCTTATAACACGTCACGAACCATATTGAGCCAATGTATTTACTTATTTTACATTATCTTCCTTATTCCATTAATTTTTTTACACCTAAACTTTAGAATGTCTCATTCGCTATTTGACGATTTTTGTTGTGTGTTATAAAGAATATATTAATATTAACATACTTTAGAAAAGGATGTAAGCATTTCTTAGCATTTTTTTTATAAAATTGGAGAATAAAAACATCGTTACAAACTGGTGTATGTTTTAGTTGTATTCCTCTTCATCAATTTTCCAGATTTTTCTCTAAAAACTCATATTTTAGACTTATTTAAAAGGTTTCTAAAGAATTCTGTTTCCCGTTTTTATCTTGTTTTGAATCGGAATGAAAAAATCGCCATTTCAGCATATTCCATCGATAAGCCTTTGAAAAGCATTTCTTTCCTAATCTAAAAACATATTACCGTTTCAAAATGTACTAAACATGCAGTTTTAAGGATTCATTACTGTAAATTAAAATAGTATCCCTGAATCTAGTGAATACATTGAATATTTTTCGTTGCAGTATAGCGATATTTTTTACTGTAAGTAAAAGGTGAAACAAAAGAACCATGATTATCCGAAATAATGTGGGCTGAGGCAAACTCGAATTTACGCATGGACTTCATGATATTGTTACAGAAAGGTTTATAAAGCAAGGAAACTCGGTGTTTAATTCGACACGAATAACACGGACAATCAGTTAATCGGAGCTCGGATAATCAAGGTTTTACTGCATTTTTAAAACTTAAGGCTGGGACAAGAATAATTGAACTGAAATAGTTTACTAAAGTGAAGCATTGTGCAGTTATTACTGTAAATTAGATCTAAAAATGGTTTTTGGAGGTAGGTTCGTTGAATTTACGTCACACTAAAGCAACACAAAGGGCTATTAGTGACTGTCCGGGATCAATCCCGAAGGGAAGGTCTTTGGTGGAAGAAAGTTACTCTATAAAAGGTCTTCGGTTTCGACTATAGTTACCCCAGTTAACACGAGACCAAAACTTCAAAGGGATGCAATGTTTGTTATAGCCCTACACTTCTATAAAAATCGTAAAACTCGGTATGCATGATTAAGCTAAAAAGATTATTTTAATAAAAGAAAATGGAGAAGAAATTACAATAAAAGATTCGGTAGCTTATTTCGATAAAACCAAGGAGATAACCATGTACAGTTTTTCAGTATGCAGAAAAGACATTTCCAATGGGCAATAATTTGATGATGTTGAGCTATCATACCTTACATCTGACCAGATTCATGGATCAAAGGAAGGTAATGAATTTTGTAACCTAAAATTATTTAATGATGCGAAATATGCATCACTGAATAGAGGACACTTCCAGCAACAATCACGAAAAAAGACCTTTCTTACTGTTAAAATAAAATAAACGATCCTGAAACCCATACAAGAATGAATAGCTAACTTTTCAACCTATACATCATGTCCTTATTTCAATGTAAATAATGGTGACTTTACTGCCGAATGGAGTTGACGAATCCAGTTTAACTGAAACCTGAATATCCTGTGTAATATGTCCATCCTTCCGTAATCTCCCATTTTTTTCTCTGTAAAAAGATGTCTTTATTGGATTACATGATATTTGGTGTCAATAATCTTCCAAGAACCTGGTCAGTAAAGTCTAGGATAAATTTCGCTAACCATGGGAGCTCGTTAAAAATCAATAAAATAGAAATAATATGGACCCACAAGGATAAATTTTAATCCTCTTCCCGATTGTTTCCATTTTTAACCTTCCAAGTGGTTTCGACGAGATATATGTAGTTCATCAAGATCTGTCCAATATTGTTAATGACAATATATCGTCATCAAGATATTGCCGATTTGTTATGAGATTAAAATCTGATCAGTTTATTTCTAATGACGAGTTACCTTGTCCAAGATCTGGTCAGTTTTCTAATGACGAGATACTTCGTCGAAACAACCACCAGGAGGGTAAAATAAAACTGAACATAGAAAGTATTCATTGGTTGCTACGTATAGGGTATCGATTTAAAAACAATGAAATGCAATTACTTCATAAGCAGTCTGATCGTGAAGAGGATTGGTTTGTTCGGTTTTATGGCGTAAGGGCCATATTTGGCATAGTTGCACCAAATGCAAGATAGACAACGTCAATTAATTTGCCATACACATACAAGGAAACTTTTACCCCGACATGAAAGAGAAATATAGAGGAATCGAACCTCCATCTCCTACAATTCGCCAGGCAATCTCATTGAGTCATGGCAGCCCCACGAAAGGGGTCAAACGATGTCAACATTCTTCAATATTAGTCACCAGTATTAATTTTGACTCGCAACTATAGGCAGGTTATGAAACAATCACCTGGGAGTTGCTAATTCTAAATCGTAATTTTTATCCAAGTTTAAGTAGAACAAATTTAAGTTAATTATGATTCGCTATGAAATGTTAATGGATATTCGAATTTCAAATACCCTTTAACCGCCAAGTACTTTCGACGAAATATCTCGTCCAAGATTTGACCAGTTTTGCTAATAACGAGATATCTCGTCATTAAGATATTGCCGATATTTGTTTATGATAGCTAGATCAAGATCTGTTCAGTTTTCTTCTAATGGCAAGACATCTCGTTCATCAATATTTATTCAGTTTTCTTCAAATGATGATACCTCGTCGAGACAGCCACCAGGAGGGTTAAATTAAATTTCTAATAACGTGACGTTAATCTTTAACTTCCTTTCACCTATTTCAAATTCTCTTTTCAGCTGATCCTTACGACGCTTCTGGCCGGGACTTTGGCCGCACCCATGCAACAGTCCCTCTCTGTTAATGACGACGGGTCTTACCAATTCTTCTACGAGACGGGCAAAGATGCCGGCCAGCACAGTCGATCCGAGGTGAGACACCCAGACGGGGTGGTCGTTGGCAAGTACTCTTACGAAGACGCCAACGGGGCGCTGAGGGAAGTCAATTACAGAGCTGACGACTCGGGGTACGTCGCCAATGGAGATGTCAGCGTCGAGGGAGCGCCAAAAGGACAATTCCCAGTCCCCGCGGAAGAGGAACAGAAAGACGACCCTCCACCAGAGCCAAACACTGATGCGGAAGATCCAGAACCACAAGAATCGGCAGCTGTAGAATCGAAGCCAGAGGAGCCACGTCAAGACGACGATCAAAAAGAGGACGACATGAAAGATCTCACGCTGGATGAACCTACAGCAGATGATCCTCCAGAAGCTTTTCCACCGGGATTCTTCGTTCAGAATTTCCATGGACTGAGAAGATTGCCTGAACCAACCATCGAGGATAAACCTACTACGGTTGAATCGCCAATTGAAGCACCCAAAGAAATAGCCCCTTCCGAAGAGGACAACGAAGCCCATCCCGAGGAACAGCCAAGCTCCTCAGCAGGCAAAGTTGAGGAACATTACAAATTCAACGAGAAAGTCGTCAACGAAATGGAGGCTTTTCGGCACTTACGGCCATTTCAAAGTTTTGCACCTCAACCGATGGATACGTCAATGTTTCGCCCGCCCGTGTATGTATTTTCTTACCAACACCCCGACTCTTATGGGTACCATTACTTCTTCTGAGTCCATACTGAATTTTCTCTTCCCCACAACAATTTGGCTGTACTTCTATTGTTTCTGTTAGGGTGTAAGAATCATCTACCTCTGAAATTCCTCAAGGCTGTTTTTTCGGAGTTCGTAATTGGCACTATAAATTTGCTTTCTCAAAAAATAAACATTGTGGTTGAACAAGCATGTTTCCCTTTGGAACAACTGAGTTAAAATTATTGGTATACGTTGCAGTATAAGGGGCATTTTAAAAACTGTAACTGAAGTAAAAACACAAATTTCTATTGACCTAGAAAGACTTCCAGAAGCAGTAAAGAATATTTTGTAAGAGTGAATACATTTAATAAAAAATAAAGTCGAACTTTACGGTCTAATTTCTATATTATATAGCTTTTACAGATTAATATTGTTTAGTATTGATATTTTTGATATCAAAAATATGTGGTCACCTTATTTAGTTTACATGTTTTATGACTCAGCAGATTGCCTAATTATACGATGGGAAGATTATGATTAAGATTGGAATTGGAATGTGCCTAAACCACATACTATCAATGAAAAATTGCGACATATGGATAAGACTTTTATCCATACAGCATAATTCATTCAAAAAATATGGCAAATTGTCCATGAAAAATATATTCAAAAGGTTTGCTTTTAACTGATAAAAATTAGACTAAAAAATAAATTGAAAGTAAAACTTATACGTTGATGTTTTTTATGAAATGG
This sequence comes from Meta bourneti, assembly GCA_933210815.1. Classification (NCBI taxonomy): domain Eukaryota; kingdom Metazoa; phylum Arthropoda; class Arachnida; order Araneae; family Tetragnathidae; genus Meta; species Meta bourneti. Next base: position 35,426,985 of record OW119929.1, on the reverse strand, counting down.
AATGAAACATTATCATACACAATACTAGTTGTATGAATAAATTCTAAAAAAGTAGCATACATGTTTCAAACATGCAAGATATCATCGACGAATCAATCGAGCAATAATCAAATGTAATCGATGAATAATATAGTATAATATTATTCCAAGTCAAAACATAATGGACGTAAGAATTCTATTTAAATTTAATTCTAAAAATATACAAAGACAACTGTCACAAGAATTACATTTACGTAAAAGTACATCTCACATAAAAACTGCAAAGAATATCGATTATTTAAAACTTTTCTTGAAACAATAACAAACTTTAATTTAAGATGTTGATTGGTTGGGGTTTATGACGCAAGGGCCATATTTGGTCAAGCTGTACCAAACACAATACAGACAACGTCAAGTAATGGACAAACACACAATGAAATTTTTACTGACAGAAGAGAGAAATCGGATAGGGACATCGCAAGAGCCGGATCAGTTATACTGCGCCAAACACAATGCAACAGAAAGATGAGTGCATCATAACACAAAGGTTTATTTAATCCTTAGATTAAGTTGTAAAAATCAATGTTTAAAAGAAATAAAAAATAAGTTTTGTCTCGAACCTGACAGAAATAGACCCTGCGCTACCAACAACTCGGAGGTTGCTAGCGTGGTATGTAAGCCCACTGGGTCATAACGGCCCCTTTAAAACAAAAAAAACAGTTCATACGAAAGTTGCACTGAAAGTGGAAATATTTTAAAACTGAATGTCTGTTTATGATATATCTGCACAATTGTATCTAACTATTCCTTAAGAATCTTAAAGATATTACCTATTATTGTATTAAATTATATTACGTTAACTGTGAGTAGTTTTTTTCTGCACTCATGTTGTGTGTGCATGCCTATAAAGGAAACTTCGAAGTGTTTTGAATAGACAATGCCAAACATAATATAATTATGCACTTAACATGACGGAACTAGGCGGAATTTTATTTGTAGGAAATGAGAAATTTAACAATGCAGATTTCATGTAATCGTAGTTCCGTATGAAATCAACTATACAAAAATCAACAGAAACTTTGCACTTTTACTTAGAAAATTGACACCTTTTCACAAAAACTTATAATTTTTGTTGAATTTAGCTAAAGATATTCGTAAATTCAATTCGAATACTTTTCGTTTGAATTCGTTTTGCTTTTCGAACGAAAACTATTCGTGGATTCGTTTACATTTTCAGCCTCGGTGACAGCCTATTTCCTTCATATATAGATGTTAAAAAAGCTTCCCACATTTTTATATTTGTTCACTCTAGCTGTTTACTGGAAAACACGATTTTATTTTTTAAGGATAACTCATCGGTAAGGATGACCAGACGACAATGAAAATCGATATACAGGCATTTCCCTTTCCTAAAGTATAGCTTAAAACTGTTACATCGATCCCTTAGTTAAAATAATTCAAATTTAATCACAATTTATCATCTTTACATAAAGTTAATGAAATATTAACACAATTTGAGACGTAATTGCACTTGCACTTCGGGGGAACAGGATAATATGCTGTTTAAGTCATGCAATTTTTAGTGGTGCTTTTCTAGTTTCAGATGCAAAATACATACGAGAGAATTTAGAATGTTAGTCATCCTTCACATTCATAAATTGGGAGTTCTTACACAATTTGATCATGAAACCGTGCGTTCCACTTACTACATTTCTGTTGAATTAAAAATACAGAATTATGATTTAAAACAACGTACAAAGTGTTCGTGTCTATAACCTCAACTTATGCGCAGTCAATGTTTCTGATGTCCTCATTTCTATGTTTTAATCCTCCAAGTGGTTTCGACAAGATATTTCGTCAATACCTGATCAATGTTGCTAATGACAAGATATCTCGTCATCAAGATATTGCCGGGTTTTTTTTGTGATGACGAGATGAAGATCTGGTCAGTTTTCTTCTAATGACGAAATGCCTCGTCCATCTAGACCTGCTAACAATTTTGCTAATGACGAGATACCTCGATATTAGTGTTCCAACCACCAGGAGGGGTTAATAGTAGGGCTACCCGAATATTTATAGCCCTAATTATCAAATTTATGTGTGTATTGTATTACGTCTCACACTTTGACAATTAAAACTATTCTACAATGTAAATACAAGAAATTTCCATCTCACAGAAAGGCCATGTATAAGAAATAAGCATCTATTACCATACACAGAATGGGGTCACGCATCACATCGGGTATATGCAAGTTACAAATTCTCACAACCTAGGTAAAAACCTCTTGTAAGTCAGTAATACAAGACACAAAACTACCATACCCACCTGCTGTAAATAAAATCAGTCGGTCGTTTTCCGTTGTTTTGGGGTTTTATGGCGCAAGATCCAAAAATGGATAAGCTGCGCCAAACGCAGGATAAAAATAGATTTCAAGATATAATTATCACCAGACCAACATTAAATGCATGATGAATGAGTAATTAATTTGTATTCAACATGCATTCAATGAGATGATAGTTTAAAACACGTCGTATCAGCATCGGTGAGTGCTCTGCAGAAAAGTATACATCTCCCCCAAAAAATTATATTGATATTTACAAAGTCTATACATATTAAGACACTTATTTCAAAATATGCATTACTAGCACGCAACGATAACTTAAAATGATAATATAACTTAAAATGCAAGGATAGTACAGGAATAATAAAAGAATGTTGATATAGTCTAAATTTTTTCTTTTAAAAATAACTTCACTAGGGGTTGATTATTCTATAGCTAATCTAGACAATGCGTCAGCATTGCCACGTTGTGAACCCTTGCGGTAAGTTACAGTCATATTATAACTCTGTAATGCTAAAGCCCACGAGGTCGAGTCAGCTGAATAATAGTTGCTGGTACAATCCATGTGTTCAGAAGTTTATGAGAGGAAGATGGCAATAGTAAAAGTACTTTGTCTCCCACTTTAAACGACTTAACTCTTGCTCAAGTTGTAACCGGGTGTATAGCTTTCCTGCGACATTTCTACATTTTCAGAGGCGATCTTATGAGCTCTCGTAAGCCTTTCGATCAGATCTCCACTGAACGAGAAGTTGTTGTAGGAATATATCGCTCTCCGGTCCATATTTCTTTCAAAAGAGATAAAGGTCCAGGTGGAATACGTCCATATACTAATTAGAATGGTGACATTCCCGTCGTACTATGTGGAACTTCTCGATATGCAAATAACAAATAAGAAGATGCAACTCCCAGTTGGATCCGTGTTACTGAATGTTTTTGTTTAACATTTCCTTCAAAGTTCGGTTCCATCTTTCCACAGCTCTCATGCTTTCGGGATGGCCTGGGGTGGAAAATCCAGTAGAAACACCAATAATGCTTAAGAAGGCTTCAGTTAATTTAGCCGTGATCTGAACGTATTAATTTTGGTAATCCTGTTTGGGTAAAAATTCTCATAAGAACATTGCAAGTTGTTTTCGCACTGATGTCTTTGACAGAAATGCTGCCCATGGAGTACATAAATCTATCGCACATATAATATACCGATGACCTCGTCGAGAAGGTGGTACCAATGGTCCTATGCAGTCAATGCTCAACACTTTGAAAGACGTTTCTGGTCTTACTAGTGGTTGAATTGGTATTCTGACCCTGTATGTAGCTCCTCTTCTGAGCTGGTAAGCCTTACAGCTTTGGCAAAATTTCTTAACATCTTGCTTGACGTTGGGCCAAAAATGAGTACTTTATGTTGGCTTATTTTTTGTTCCTCCAGATGTCCGACCAAAGGAATTTCGTGGGCCAGCTTGAGGACTTCTTCCCTCTTACAGTTAGGAAGCACAACTTGACTGATAAATTCATCACATATGGCCTTTGAGTGAAACAAAACTACATCATCTATTCTGCAAGAAGACTGTTTCTTCTTAGCCAGCTCCCAAACTTTAGTCAAAGTTTCATCCTCTAGCTGAAGCTCTATGAAATACTTCTTCATTTTTTTCTCATCCATGTCTGTGTTGATATTATGTCTTATAGCTAAAGTAGCTATTGTGTCATTCTTCTTCTGGGCCACCTCCCCTTTTAAGTATTATTTTCATCTTGTTCTTCATGTTTATTGTGACTCATTTTCATACGATGGAGCTGAACGCTTTCCTGAAGAGCTTCGTATGCGGTCATTCTTATAAGCAAATCAATAACCAGTCTTGGAAACCGCGCATGTGATCGGTACTGACCCATGAAGGCCCATCGTCAACTCTTATATTTTAAATTCTTAATGGGGTCATCTCTTTTTTCTTCGAATGCTGATTCTATTTCAATTCCTCCATCTCCTTCAGAGTCTACATCAGCAACAGGATCTTCGCGCACCACTGAAATCTGAGCACCGGAATCTAATATACCCTTTAACAATTTTCTCCCACATTGGATGTTTATTATTTTAAGCTCATCAACATATTTCTTCATTTCCATTGGTAATGATACTGGAATATTTATTTTCGCAGTTAAAACAGTGGGATCGGCTACGATTTTTGGCTTAGAGGCTTTAACAATGTTGTTCTGGGCTGTCTGACTAAAATTTCATTTTGGAGGTCTTCGCAGAGCAAAAGTGAGAGGTATGACCTTCCACACCACACAAGTAGCAAGTTGGCTTGTAAATTTGTTGTGACAAATTTGTTTTCCACTGAAACGCTCTTGTGGTTTTCTTACGTTGGGGCTTTCAGGAATATTTCTGCTTCTTACAAATTTCTCTATAGGAGAGAAACGAGGTTACTTCTTTTTAGGGATTGCTCCACTTTTCTTATGGCTAACCCGAACACTTTCGTATTCATCGAGTTTTTCTGCCAGCTGTGAAGGGGAAATCATCTTAGCCCAGTCATCCAGGAAATGTTCTCTTATTTCTCCAGAGACCCTCTTTTTCACTTGATCGATTATTAAATCTTTTAAACTCTCAAAATTTGTAATTTCAAGTCCATCAATCAATTCTTGGAAATAATTTGAAACTTCAAAAGTGAAATCTCGCCGAGATTTTTCGGGGCTCTTCTGGTGCATCACGAACTTTCTTCGGAAACTCTGCATTCATTTTAAATCTCTTGAGTGGAATACTTTTTATGTGAGCATAATCTTCGAATTTTTCTTCAGATTCCCTAGCAATGAGTTGTACTATCTCAGATGGTAGCAATGTTAGCAGACCCGACACTCAATCTTTAATATCTATTCGAATCCTTTTCGCTTGTCTCTCAAAAAGAGATAAATAAAGAACAATATCGTCGCTTTTTAAATCGAACTTCGGCATCATTTTCACTAATTCATGACATGGTGTTACGGTAGTGTTATGTGAAGGTGGAGGAGGTCTATTTTCTTTAGCTTCAATTTTCAATTTTTCAAGTTCAAACTCTAATTCCATGCGCTCTTTATTTTCTTCAGCTTCCAGTTCCACATACGCTCTTTCTTTTCTTTAGCTTCCAATTCCATACGTTCTTTTTTTTTCTTTCAGTTTCTTCTTCAATTCTTGTTTTAACAATTGTCTCCAATAAGTTCTTAATTAATTCTTCCTCGTATGACTTACTACCCGTAATTAAGTTTTTTAATCCAATAATTTTTAAATCAGAGCTTGGATTTTCACCTAACTCTTCCTCTAGACACCGTAAACCCTCTTTTTGGGCTTTAGCTAAGGACATTTTTGTAACTCGTGCAGCCCAACTGAACTTTCAAAATGTGTAAAATAAAAAAATGTGAATCTTCTAAAAATGTTTTCCAGTTTAGATTCAAATACACTTAAACATAGAAATAATGCCACTAATGCTGTATTGCGATACAAATAAAGAAATATATAATGCAATGCCCAATAATAAAACAAATGAGCAATATAATTAAATGTTGCTCATCTCAAACAATAAAATTATCAGTTCTGTATATATATATTGCAACACAAATATCTGCTCATTTCAATCTTAAGTAATATTTTATAAAAATTTATCATAAATAATAAGTACCATGAACATAAATAAAATATCAGATAAAATTATGCAATTCAATACAAATAAAAAAATCATTTACTTATTCTATTCTTTCATGATATCAAAATAAAATCCCTAGACAAAATTTTGTTTCCACAATGGTTCAACTTCAAGCATATACGAGCTTACTCAACTCCAATGATTAATCTTAGTCATAAAAACAAAGAAGCAAAGTTAAGCTTATTCATACAACACATAATAAAAATTCAAAGATTGCAAAATATTTTAAATGATTTTCAATTTTCATACAAAAAGAAACTATTTTTATATGTATATATTAGTAATGAATAAACAGACATTTTTTTTCTCACAGTTCAAATTACGCCAAAATATGTTTTTAATACTGACAATAATTGGAAACACTTTCCCTTTTTATTATCATTAAATGTACAATATCATTGTAACTTTGATTCGTATCAACATTAACTCAATCCAAAATACGTTATGAACACTCGTGTTTCTAATACTCTCTTTTCCAACTCAAATTGATTTTAAATAGTAGATGTATCTTATTTTAAGGACTTAGGAGTGTTCAAAAATCGAAATTTATCACATGTGTACATCAGATTATTTCATTTCTACAGTACTAATTTTGGTAAAGCTTAATACACGAATACTGATGTATTCTGAACAATTCTTTAGCACTGACGTACTATTTATTAAATATCTAAATACTGAAGTATCTTTAACAATTCTTTAGCACTGTCGTGTTACTTTAAAAACATGAATACTGATGTATTCTAAATTCTTTGGACACTTGGTGTGTCTAATAAAATATCAAAACGCAAACACACCTTCATTTCTTTTCGTTATAATACTAACATGCAACATTATAGCGCTTTCCATTTTAGACTGTTAACATTTACAAGTAACCTTAATGCAATAATATGGGGAGCGTGCATAAAACAATAAAAGAGCACTCAACTCTACTATGTTGCCCGACTGAGCCAGTCACCTTTCCTTTGTCCCCTCATTCAAAACAAAAGGGATATTGTCTATGTCTGATTGAGACAAAACTAAATATTCTTAGTTTTAAAACATTTATGTCGGAATGTCTAGGCGCCAACCTGCCCACGTTCCAAAAAGCGCGGGAAACATTTCCCAAAGACCAATCGGAGCACTTCCCGCCAGAAGGCGCGAACCCCGCAGACTGACTCCGGGCGATTTGGTGTTAAGACGTGGCTTTGCACGGATGTGCCACCAGGATGTTAATCCCACTATGATTTGATGTTTAATCTGATATTTGTACATAATTGACCCCTGTAATTAACCCCCCTTTTCCCCTAGATTTATTAAAACAATATTTAATTGTAACGATGCTCTCATCAATTCACTTCTAACACATTAATCCACAACATTTATTTTAAACACCACACACAAAAAAATTAAATACTATACGAAAAGGCAGTGATTGGGAGTATTCGAATACAAAAGTACTCATCGATACTTAAAAGGGAGTATCGATACTTAAAAGTAATCGTTGCACTCGATTCTTTTCCCCTCGAAAGTAGTCGAATACCAATGTATTCAGATACAAGTATTCGGTTACCAAAGTAGTCGGATACAAGAGTATTCAGATACAAGTATTCGATTACCAAAGTACTCGGATCCAAGGCATTCGGTTACAAGAGTATTCAGATACAAGTATTCGGTTACAAAAGTATTCGGATACAAAAGTAGTAACTACCAAAAGTTAGTCATCCTAGGTATTCGGATACAAGAGTATTCATCTTAAGTAGCAGTGTCACATAGCATGGGTGTCCATGGTTCTCGTTAGTGTTATGTTTCTAGTCTCGATTTTGCTTTTTCCAATTTTACATGTCTTGAACATGCACGTGAAGCGTCGAAAAATTCCATCGATTAAGATATTGGATTTGAAATTTTGTAGAAGCAATTTCCCGAACAGACAGGCTTAATTATCAGTAAATTACACATCTGGTTTGCAATTTCTTTTTGAAAATCAAGTTTGAAGTTTTTTAATTTTTAAATTGCCAACTATATTTTTAATTTTAATTATTTATATTTAATTTTATTACATTTTTTAAAATTAATTAAATTTAATTTTCATGCTTTTTATTTCTGAGATTTAAAATATATCTGCAATTAAGATACTATAAAGCTCGAAATGCTTTTCTTTTTCTTCAAGTAAAATAACGTTATTTCATTCTTAAGATGGCTGTTATTTTCTTTAAAATATCTGACAATAACTAAAATTCTATTTTAAAATATCTGACAAAATCTTTAGTATGATAGTAAAATGATTATGAATATTTTTTCAGCTTTGACTTTCTTCTCACATCTTCGTACTCCAAACAGTGGTTGCAAAAATAAAAAGTGAATTTCCAGGAACAATATTTGATTATTTAATGTAATTTATTTTGTAAATATTTACGGAACCATTCTTGTACTTAGATTAATCGAGATGTATCACTTTTTATAATTTTACAGAAATAATTTTGAAAGTAAAATTATGGCTACGTTCCCTCTAAAAAGTTATTATTAGCGATTTCCTCAAAATATGATAGAAAATCGAATCTTTCCAATGCGAAAACTAAAATCGTAAAATCAAAATAAAAAATACTCGACACATTTACAATTACAGAAAATATATGCGTAACCAGAAAATTCAACAATTTCTGCATGGGATTAATTTATGGGACAAAAAAAATCCCATGCCCACCACAACCAGCGAAACCTGACGGCCGTTGATTTTCCAGGGCACAGATGGGCAGAGAAGTCTCATGTCTGGGTATGGTTACCACTAGGAAACAGAAATTTCCCATCTGAGAAATGTCTACATCTAACATATAGGGACATTGATATTGTACCGGATGAGATGGAGTGATGAAAGGTACAAATGTTAGCGTTAAATAACTAGAAATTTATATTCACCACTACAACATTTATTCCTACATCCTACAGCTATTATATACCAACTACTAACTTTAGAAATATTGTGGCAGAAGGATTCGGCCGAGGTTAGAAACGAGCGCCCGCTCGCTTCTCGGTCTGGATCGCAACTCTCCGATTTTTCCAGAGTTTCTTGGCAGCATCTAAGGAAAAATCCACTTGAATATGGAATTTTAAATGTAGTCAAGAGGCTTGATGTTTATGAGATCATGAATTTCAGTATAACGTCAGATGAAGATGTTTTATGTGAGTGATTGGAACTTTATAACCGATGTAATGTCACCTGAAGTGCTGTAAGAGTACTTCCAGGGTACGTTATGGACAATTGATTACTTGAGAAGAATTTTATGATCTCCAATTTAGATAATTCCTGAACATGACGTTTTGGTCAGAAAAGCCGCCTTATTAGAGAGGGTATTGCCAATGGCAAACAGAAAAGTCCCCTCATGGCAATCTGAATAATTGACGGTCGTCTTCCGTCGATTCGCTATGGCACTGGTAGACAGAAAAGTCTCATGTTTTAGTGTGGTTACCAATAGGAAATAGATATATCGTTTAATCCTGAATGTATTCATCCAACATATTGTGACACTTATTACTAAACTCAATGAGAAATCATCAATAGCCCGTTGTGTTGCTCCAGTGTGACGTTAATTAAAATACCTACCTACCTCAATGAGAAATCACTTTTAAAGTTCTGTTTCCCAACACCAAACAGAAAAATCGTGCCCACTTGAAATCACGGGTAACTGACGGTCGTCTTCCTTCCATTCGCTAGGGCACTATTAGGCAGAAAAGTCATGTGTTCTAGTGTGGTTGCCAATATATGATAGAGATATCTCGATTAGAAAGTAAAATCCTCGTCTTTCGGTGATTTGTTTGACACTGAAGATTCCTCTCACACAAAAGTTTGTTTTCCTAGTTTCCTTAATTTTTCGACCTCTGACCTCTACGGTCTGAATATAGTGTATCTATTTAAACTTTGAATTCATAATAAGCATTTGAAATCTTTCTAAAACAGCTAATGACAATAATACATCATTAATCAAAAAAAGCACGTATTTAAGCAACATTCATCTTCCTAAATTTAATTACGAGTACGCTTTGCAATGTGATGTTTGCTAAATCTAGAATAATCTAGGCATAGAATAGCTGGTTACACCGAATCAACAATATACATTTGAAACATTACAATTAATAGCAATATGTCAGATTGATACACTTAATTTAGAAAGACAAAAGATTTATTTTTCAAAATTTTACCTTTTTGACGAGACCTTGAACTCCATGATATGAAAAACCACCTAATCACAGGACAAGATGGCATCTAAAAGCGAGGGCGTGACAGGAAGGTGTGACGTATCTGGGTTAATTCCACACCACTGAATGGTAGGTAGGTATTTTAATTAACGTCACACTGGAGCAACACAACGGGCTATTGGTGACGGTCCGGGATCAATCCCAAAGGGAAAGATCCGAGGACAACACCACGTAATTTTGAACCACGGTCAGATGACGAGGCAACACCTGAACTGGCACCCCACCCTCCAAACTTCCACATCACGCCAACGCGAGTACATTTGTGTCCACGACAGATTGCCCCCTTTGTACACGACGGTCTTTTGGTTGGATTCGAACTCGCAACCCTCCGGTTGCTAGTCCGTTACTCTTCCAACCGGGCCACCGCGGCTGTATTGATGGGGGACCTAGGAACTTTCGAGTGGTAGGCGGCGCAGGTTCGATTCCTGTCATTTGCATTCCTCCCTGGGTGTATTTCTCTCTTCTGTATCAGTAAAACTTTTATTGTGAGCATGTCTATAACTTGATATTGTATGTCTTGTGTCTGGCACAGCATGGCCAAATATGGCCTTTGCGCCATAAAACCTCAAAACCAACCACCATAAAATAAATTAGAACAGTAGGTCCTAAACCTTTCAGAGCCCGTTGTGTTGCTCCAGTGCGACCGTTAATGAAAAATACTAAAAATATACCTAAACCTTTCAGTCACGAACCGCTTTGAAAATTTAACAAAATGTTGCGGATCCTTTAAGTATATAAAGTTAAATAGAGCATATGTAGATCTGCATAGGACCACGGTAATCCTTATTTCACCTTAATATAAAGAGCAAAACACATTTAGATCTATATTAAATATAGATTATAAAACGTTAACACTTAAAATTAAGGATTATTGATGACAATTTAAGTTCTGAAACAGAAGAGCTAGAGTGTGTCCTTGAGCCATAAAACTCCCAAAACCAATCAACCAAGTATTGACGTTCTGTCTTGTATTTGGCCTAGCTTGGCCAACTAAGGCCTTTGCTAACCCAACCAAAAAACCAATCCATAAAACCCAACCAATCCGAACGAGCATGATCGGATCTTTCCCTTTGGGATTGATCCCGGATCGTCTCCAGAAGCCCGTTGTGTTGCTTCAGTGTGATGTTAATTAAAATACCTTCCTACAGAACGAACATGAAGATATTCTATGGCTTTTTATGGCGCAGCTTGTCCATTTTTGGACCTTGCGCCATAAAATCCCAACATCCAATCCAATTTATGGCTTTTTTACAATAATGACTAGATACTTGGTGAATCATGTTACTTTTATCAAATTCTTGCAAAAGGGGACGTTTTGACAAAAAGTAGAAATAGTCAAGGACGTAAACACCTGTAGCCCTCACCATCTGCGCCTCCTCCTTGTATTTACTGATAAATAATTTCATTTAAAAGAATTATTCTGATTTGTTATCGCTATCAGTGATTGATAACCTCTCGTTTTCACGCTCTTCAGCAGACAAGCTTTGAGATAAGCTTACAAAGATAACTTAAAACACTCGCAACTAAGATAACTGAATAAACACACAATTCGACATTGAAGACGAATCATTTTTTGTGACATTTCAAATCAAGTCAACTCTTGCTATATTTATTTTAGCTTTCCTGCCAAGAGATCTTTAAACGGTAGGTCAAACAATTTTATGCATTTCTGAAACAATTGCCTCTTAAATCTAATAGCACGTCTCCGAGTCAAAGTTAAAAAGTGCGTTGGACAAAATTTTTCTAGTTACGTATCTCAAAATATTGAGTATGAAAGGTGGAAAAGTTAATTCCGTTCAAAAAATTAGAATACCATGTATAAGTAATTAAATAAAGTATATGACGTTCGACTGAATGTAACTTTAAAGTAAAAAAGTAAATTTAAAAAAATTTTAAAACTCTAAATCTTAAGGGAATTAAAGTTTGCAGTACATTCAAGTATTTCACTTAAAATATTTTTAAAGAATGAGATGAGCTGAAATTTAAAAAGTATAAACAAAACTTGGATTAAAATGCAATAAGGTAGGTAGGTATTTTAATTAACGTCACACTGGAGCAACACAACGGGCAATTTTTAAAAAATGCAATAAGAAATGGATGGGAAATAAAATTTCAAAAAATATCACTTTCTAAATAAGAATACGAAAAATAGCGATTTATCTTTGAAAATGGGGTATACATTAAAAAGAATGTTGTTACTTGCAAGGCTTAAGCACCTATTTTAATTTCTTGATAATTTCTATTCAAGAAATTCCAAATCCAAATAATTTTACAATATGACCTTCGATAGACAACGGTTATTATGGCCCTGAGGCTTGGTTTGGATCTCTCCACTTTTGAATAAACCTACGTAGCATCATTTCAAGCTTAGAATATTTGTAAACAAATTGAATTTGTATATTGTATATTGTAAACAATTGAATATTGTAAACAATTGAATATTGTAAACAATTGAATAAAATTTCTGGCACAAGGGAAGAAACAATATTAATTTATACTATGATTAATGGCCCTTGATCCATAGAAACCAACCATTAAATTATTGGGGAGACAGTATTCGTAGTCTTCTGGGTATTAATTAATACTATGAAGTTTTTATAAGCAATATAGGAATATTTTCAAATTTCAAAAAAGAGTTCTCTTCCTAAGCGTAAAGGGCGCCAACTCCCAGAAGCCCGCGAATACCGTCTCCCCAATAATTTCATGGTTGGTTTCTATGGTTCAAGAGCCCATGTTTGGCCAAGCTCCACCAAACACAACTTTAAATAATGGACATACACAAGGAGGTAGGTAGTTGAATTAACGTCGTATTGGAGTAACACAGCGGACTATTGGCGACGTTCCGCGATCCATCCCGAAGGGAAATTTCCAAGAACACGAGGCCGCGGTAACCCGGTTGGAAGAGTAATGGACTAGCAACCTGAGGGTTGCGAGTTCGAATCCAACCAAAGACCGTCTTGCACAAAGAGGACTGGTGCACGTTAAATCTGTCGGGGTCAATGCCCTCAAATGCGTGGTGTGGAAGTTTGGAGAGCGGGGTGCCAACTCAGGTGTTGACCTCGTCATGGTTCAAAATTACGTGCTGTCCTTGGATCTTTCCTTTCGGGGGTTGATCCCGGACCGTCGCCAATAGCCCGTTGTGTTGCTCCAGTGCGATGTTAATTAAAAAATGCCTAAATGCCAACACCACCTCATCGTCATCTGACCGTGGTTCAAAATTACGTGGTGTTGTCCTCGGATCTTTCCCTTTGGGATTGATCCCGGACCGTCACCAATAGCCCGTTGTGTTGCTCCAGTGTGACGTTAATTGAAATACCCCCCCCCCTCCAACACCACCTCGTAATTTTCAACCGCGATCAGATGACGAGGTCAACACCTGAGCTGGCACCTCACTCTCCAAACTTTCACACCACGCCAACGTGAAGATATTTGAGGCCACCATAGATTAAACATGCACGAAGGCCTTTGGGTGAATAGAATTTCGAACTCGCAATCCTCCGGTTGCTAATCCGCTACTCGTCTAACTAGGCTATAGCGGTCCCCGTACATACAAGAAAAGTTTTACTTACACACCCAGAGTAAGTTACAGGAATCGAACCTGCGCCACCTACAACTCGTAGGTTGTTAGAGCAGTAAGGACGGGGGGCGGCACTAATAATTTTATGGAGAAGGCTGAGGTCCCTCAAATGTAAAATATTAAAATGTTTCCAATAAGTAACCAAATACGTTGTTTCAACAAAACATGCACACAAGGCGTGCCATATCCTGGAGGGCTTGATTATATATAACCACGTCCTGCAGGCCCCTTAATATTTCTAATAACCCCTCGACGAGATATCTCGTCCTTAGCAAAATTTGTGCCTCATCTTGGACAAGATATCTCACCGAAACACTTGTGAAGGGTTAAATACACTCAATAAACTACCCCATTATACATGTTTCAACGGTTCAATTTTCTACATTATACTAAAGATCTTTTTAAATTAGAAAAGTCATCATCGGTTGCCCAGGAACGGTGATCATAATAATTCTTCATTTTTTGATAAACTTACAATTGCTTTAAAACAATCAAATAAATGTTCCTCTATAAAAACTGAATTACAATGCTCTGATTCAACTCTGAAGACGCGTGCAAAGCAATACAGCCCTATAAGTAACACAATTATTACTGCTACAGAATGGTTGTTAGATCGTTTGGAATAACACTGGGACTATTCGTTTTTACAGTTTGGAATGATTTTTAGACTTCGTTTAAGGTGGATTTTATTAATTTTATTATTTATTCAACCTGTTGTAAAACTAACAGACGCCGAAGTATGGTTGGAAGTATTTTATTTTAGTTTTTGGGTTTGAAAACAAGAGCTGCCATCTAGAGGGAAAAAAGTAAATGAGAAAATAACCAGTGAATATTAATACACTTGACTGAAAAAGCAAAAACATTCAGTAAGAAATGGAAGAGAACGACTACTGGAAGTTGCATCTGCTGATAAAATATACTTTGTAAGCATTAAATTTTGTTCTGGCTCAAATGAAAATACAATTCTAGCTAATTGACAACCAATGTCATAAAACAAATCTATTCTAATATTGGATATCTCCCAGTGAGGGACAAGCTCGTGAGAGAGGTCCAAACCAGTCCCTCAAGATTAGAATATGTAGATTAGTAGTAACTTATAATATTCCTATTTAGTTAATCCAGTTTACTGTCTTTTTAATTGAAAGTGTTTAAACTACTGTTTAAAAACAATTTGGAGATCAACCGACCTATCGGGAATTTCTCGATTTCCCGGTGGACCTATGCGTCACTTGCAGTACTTTTTAGATATTGCATAGGAACATTTAGCCGAATCAATAAAATGCTTTTAAAATTTAATGAGATACCATTGCGTGATATGGGGATTACATAAATGAGCAATTTGCATTTGGAATAAAATAAGCACAAATAAGTTGAAAAACGAATGTCTCTGGGACAGTGGTTCTCAAACTTTTCAGTACACGGACCCCTTTGGAAATTGAAAATTTTCGCGTATCCCTTCAGATTATAAAATTAAATAGGTCATATGTAGGCTTGCATGGGGTCTAGTGATCCTTATCTTTCACCTTACCCTATGAGCGTCACGAGATTTCCGAGTAATATAGTATTGCTTCTTCCCCGCGACACATGACTAAATAACCTCATGTTAGTTGAGGAGTCTATTCCTTAGGGAGGAGTCTATTGTTCAAGAAGGTTATAACTGGTTACAAGTCATACAGAAGACTGCATGTTGCAGAACGGATATATAGTGAACCCCCCTCCGAGGGTTGATTGGATCTCTATTTCCGTGAACTACACTTTAGAAACCACTGCTCTAGGAAGTCTTAAGTATTTCTCTAGTATTGCAGAGAATGAAATTCGAATATGTTTGTGAGCTTTATAAAAACAATTAATTAACCGAATACAGGAAGTTACCAAACATCCATAAAAAATTCCTGTTTTTAGATGTACAAAAGCATTCTATAGTTGAAGAAATTATGAAGGCATAATATAGTAACATTTAAGTATTAAAATTTTAATTTTTAGAATAAATAAATTAATAAACATTTTAATTTTCACTGTTTAAGATGGACGCAAAAATGAAGTTGATGGAACAATTCTAGAGACCAGCTCATAATAAATAACAAGTGAACATCGGAATATCATATACAATGTCTTGGACAATATCAGGTAAAAAGTATTTTCATTTTTCCACTGTATGAGAAAATACAACTTAACCAACCTTTTTTCCAAGAAAATTCATAAATGAAATTATTTTTAAATAAAAATAAAGGCGGAAGGGCAGAGATAACTTAATCAGCGGAGTCAAAATTATTAGGCGCATCCCCGGAACGCTAGCGTGTTTATGTTAAGCGAGGGTAATCGTTCTGTTGTCCGTTTGGAGATGTGTACCGTTTTCTTTTCGTCTTTAAATAAATATTGTCTCATCCTGAGATTTGATTTTATACAGCTTGCCTGATAAGTTTCTATAATTTGCAGTTTTTTATGTTAGAGAAACATGCATGGGAAAATATTGGTTCATTTTATCCAAACATGCAAATTACGCGATTATGTAAACTAATATTTAGGTAAGAGACCTGGAACATTTTCTCCTCCGGCTTCACATGTGTTGGTTGGTTTGGGGGTTTTATAGCGCAAGGTCCATATCTGACCATGCTGTGCCAGACTTACAACATCAAGTAAGACACACAATGAAAGTTTTACTGACACAGAAGAGAAATTCATTCACACAGAAGAGGAATGCACCTGACAGGAATCGAACCTACGTCTCCTACAACTCAGGTTGCTAGCGTAGTGGACATACCCACTGAGCCACGAAGGCCCCAGCTTCAAATGTGACTTTCATCAATACAAGAGGCTTTGAATATGTGCTTCATAAATGGATACAGGCAGAACTGACGGATTAATAATTTGTTGTTCAGACCATCCTTGAGGTAATATAACAGGGAAGCTCGCACAGGAATTATCACTCGAGTGCTGCACCGCCCATAACTATTTGTTCTCTGGTTTGTTGGCAAGAAGTCAATTTCAATTCTGTAGCACTATAACATTGCTGTAGATTTCCAGTCATCCTGTGAATGTCTTGTAATGTGTTCGTCCATTAAATATTGTTTTGTTTAAAAACAGCGACTAATCATTGAATTTTGTAACTTGATTTAATTCCAAATGTCGAAAACCACCAATTGATGTGTTGAATTGTGTCAATAATTTTTAAGAGTTTCACAAGGCTTACACAAAATATTCACCACCTTGATGGAATTAACCAAACGGGGAAGATCTGCATTTTAAAGATGCCAGCTCACGTTGAAATCGTGGTAAATGAGACAGCAGACGAATCGGCCAAAGAAGCCTGACATCTCAACATTACTTCAAATCTAGTATCCCATATGATGCTAATGTCGTGGCGAGGTAGACTAAGAGACCAAATCAATAAAAGTCAATTCTGTGAAATAAATGTGTGAACAGAGCAATCTTCAAAATTATTACAAGATCAGGTTGGTTGAATTGGATTTTTATGGCGCAAGGGCCATATTTGGCCATGCTTCGCCAAACACAAGTAACATTCACACACAAGGAATCGAACTTCACAGGAATTTTACCTGTGCCGTCTACAACTCGCAGGTTGATTCCAAGATTAGGAACTCAACATGTTAGAGGAATGAAGATAAATAAGGATGAAACAATACCTTACCAAATACAATTACCCTGAAAATGAACTCCACCTATAACATATTTAAACATGCCCAACCATTCCGTCAGCTTTGCATAATGTAGATGAATTTCCGTGGGAAAAGCTTTATTCTGGTGTGTTTCTACTTATATCTAAAGCGGTATTATTTGCTCATGGTTTAATTGGACTCCTGGTGAACACAGCAACTTGGAATATTAAGCTGTGCTAATAATGAACACAAGCTAAAGAATGATTTAAAGAACTCTTTTGACAAAAGAAAACAATGAAGGAAATGCTTGTTCACCATTGGTAAACACCCAAATAGGATGATGCTCTAGGCTAGTGGTGCGCAAACTATTTTCATTTCCGCCGCCCCACCCAATTTTGTGTACTATTTTGTCGCGATCCCTGGATAAACAATAGACATTTTTTTAATCATCAACGTAGTTAAAGTTGAATTCTTTTGGGGATTTGCGCGTATGTTTGTGCCTTATAAGAGGTCTGAATAAAACACATAATTTTATGAAGCAATGGTTTTATTTATGCATATGGGTAAAAATATTTTTTTAATGAAAAATACTTTAAAAAACTTACAAGAATTCAATGTGAGGTATGCGCTTGCAAAGAGCTCATGATTGCTTCTATGTTCGGATCTGTATTGGAAATCCTCTGGATCCAATCGAGATCGATATTTTGTTTTAATGGTAACTAATTTTGAAAAGCCGATTTCACATAAGTAGGTCGATGCAAACTGAATCAAAATATTAATTGCCTTTTTCTTCAAATCGGCATATTCGTTTCCAATCGATAACCAAAATTTTTGGCAAGTCAGACTTAAATTGAATGCGCAGTGTTTCGTCGCTTGAAACATCAAGTAACTGTTCTTTTTCATTTAGAGATATTGGATTTAAAAATATCAAACGAAAATGGATCACGTATCCAACCTAATTCATTATCTGGAAATTTTTCGAAAAGTTTTTTCCCAATTTTATCATATGACGGGAAATGGTGTTTTCAAATATCAAGAAATCTATATTATTTTCTTTAGTAAATACTGAAAAGCACGGGAACATGTCTGTGTTGTTTTTGTTCAATTCTCCTTGCCAAAGTATCAGTTTATTCTTAAAAGCTTCAATTTTACTGCTCGATATTAAAATATGTTTGTATTCTCTCCCTAGACTTAAATTCAAATCGTTTAGTTTTTCGAAAATGTCAACCATGTAACTGAGGTTTCCTAGCCAATCTTCATTAATGAATGAACTTGCCAATATGTTTCTTTTCTACCAAAAAATGTAAACTTCGTTTCTCAAATCGAAAATATGTCGTAGTATTTTGCCGCGTGAGAGCCATCTGACTTCGATATATAGTAATAATGTTTCATACACAGAACCCATCTCATTACAGAGTATTGAAAAGAGACGACTGTTTAGGGAGCTGTTGCTTTTAATGTAATTAATTACAATAACAACATCCTGTAATATGTTGTGCAATTCTTCATCAATGTCTTTTGCAACAAGAGCTTGTCTATGTATCATGCAATGGTTGAATACTATATGGGGAGCAATTTTCTTTATTAACCCTCTTAGTCTTTTATTACTACCTGTTAATGCTGCAGCACCATCAGTGCAAACCGCGACAGTGTGTCCAGGTAAGGTCAGTTGTTTCAAAATATCTATTAATAATTTCAAATATTTTCTCTCCGTTTGTTTTTCCTTCCAATTTTTTACAACATAAAAAATCTTCTGATGTCTTCTTCATAAACGAATCTCACATAAACAATTAATTGAGAGTTTAGAAATGTCAGTAGTTTTTCGTCAAGTTGTAGAGCAAATACAGGAGAGTTTTGTAATCGATTTAACAGAACTGATTCTATATTACATGATTTGGCGGAAATTCGGTGAGAAACAGTATCTCTTGATAATGGTATCGTTTTTAAATCGTTACCATATTTTTCTCCATGCATAATTGATGTCATTTTAATTGCTGAAGGAAGAATGAGTGATTCTTCAATTGTAAAATTTTCCCTATTAAATATGAAACTTCTAAGGATGCCCGTAAAGCCTTCTCAGGAATTGTGTATTTTTTCAAAAATACATTTAATTTTTCATACTTTCAGCTCGTTTTTTAAAAAATGTTTCAGATTTATTTGCTAATTCTTTATGCTTGGTATCCAAATGTCTTTTTAATTTAGCAGGTTTCATACTTTCATTTGCTAATTTATCCCTGCAATTAACACACAACGGATATTCTTTCCCATTAACAACGCAATATATAAATCCATATTTAATAAATTCTCGATATTTTCTCAATTTTTTATGATAGCACATTTCGTTCGATATTTTTTTATGTAGAAACAGTGCCATTGGATTCATTCACAGTTTTTCTAAGTTCATCGGTTGTTGGTCCATCATTCTCATTTGTATTGTCATTCTTTTTATTTTCTGGACGTTGGGTACCAATTTTTAGCTATTTATCCATCATGAGGGTATTAAAATAAAAACTAAACAAAATTAGAAATATACAATAATTCATTTCTTTGCGTTTGTTCAATCACGTGGGAAGAAAATAAAGTCCGAGATTACTCTGTATAAATCATGTTTATTTGTAGCTTATTCAGACGAGAATTAAAGAAAAAAACTTAATTGTAAGAGAAACATCTCTTTTTACCAATTGCACATGCTCGCTACTTAAAATAAAAAATACAACGCTGAAGTAAAAATTTACACATGGTAATCGAGGCAAGTAAATATCTCAACTGGTGTTGCCAGTCGAGCACACATCTACATTGTACCCAGAGGTTACAGCGAATCATAACATACAAATATTGGAGCTTACTTAAAAAATACAAAACAAGTACAAAATTAATTAGTGATTTAATATAATTATGTCTATATTACTTACTCCAAAGATGGGAAAATATATTTTTAAAAATTACAATTATCGTTAATTTTTCAAAATTCATCTTACTATGATCTTAAATTTATACACGCACTTAAACTGCAAAAGCAAGCTATCTTTAGTGTGCCGCCATCTGTAATCCAAAAACATAACTAACTGTTCCCTTTACGCGTTTTAAAATAGTAACTACCCTGGTAGCGTTTCCAAGGAAATATCATTTGAGCATAATTGATTTTCGAAAAAATCAAAAACGAAAAAATAATACAAAATATTAAAAAAAAAAGTTTTTCTTTATAAATATTTTAATATCTATATTGATTTTTTAATTAATTGTTTATTATTGCCCACCGAGCATGCTACTGAACTGTAATATACTTAAAAAATATGTTATGTACATACCCGATTGCAAATTTTACTTAAAATTAGCAAAAGCAGTATATAAACAGAATTACAGAATGCACTTGAATGAACGTAAGAGGCAGCAAAACCGAACTACTGAGGCACAGACGGAAAGAACTGCACGGTCCTAGCTGTGATCACAGTATAAAGACTAAATAGCAGGGGTGCACACTTAGATTGAAAGAGTTGTAGTAAAAATGGCAACTGCTAAACGTCAGACCGACCCAAGTTGCATAGAATCACAACAGAGAGCAGGTAAAGGGCATCTCAAATTGACAATTATCTTTTATCACTATGTCTGTTTGCCTGCTGGTTGCCGAAGAATAGGTATTATATACTAATACAGTCAATTGTTTTCGTAAAAAATATAGTTTTTTTTATAAATAATATCTCATTTCACTACTTTACTGGTACCTAATACTTGTTGAAGAAAAGCCTTATATTTTTTATTGTCAAATAAATTTCTTTGAATTTGCCGACCCACAAAAATTTTCAAGCGACCCCCAGAGGGGTCGTGACCCACAGTTTGCACACCACTGCTCTAGGCTCGAATATTCGGACATTGACAACAAAGCTTTGGCGATAGATTAAAAGAGAAAATTTTTTGCCATTACAGTGTTATATGTAAATGCATATCCATACATGCAGCATATACGTATATATATGAAAATTTCATGAAGTGAAGTGATAAAATAAAAAGTGAAAATCATTTTGCTGGGGAACATCCTGAAAGACTATCCCTCTTGAGAGGAAATCACTTGTGCAAATATTTTTAAACGTGGATATCAGGAATTTTTAGTTTTTAATTAATATTTCTATTCTTGAAAAACATGTTAAATCAATATTTCCTTCAAATTAATTTCTGATCTGTATAAAAATGATTTTCATTAGTGTTGTCAAAATATATACATGCAGCAGTAAATTATTAATTTGTACTTTTTTCCAGGAGATAGTTCACTATATATATTTGGACTAATAATAGGCCTTATATATCTCCTGATGTTATACATCATTAAGTAAGTATAACATTTGAAAATCCAACTTTACGTATCAAAATTGCAGTTTATAAATATGCAACGAGGATAGTTGAATAACATGTTTCAGAAATATGTATTGTTTGAAAACTCTAAACAAATTTTTTTTAGGTGTCTCTTTTATTAAGGCATTTGAAGCATTTTATTAAGGCATTTTTGTGAAAAAAGAAGTTCAAAATAGCATATGCTTTGATTAATGGGCACTGTCATGTATTGTATACATGAGTTTCACTGGAGTCACCATTAACAGTCTAGGTTTCTTTAAAGAACTTGTTTAGAATTATCTACTCTTGAGGCATTATAGAAACAGAATAGATTTATGAAATTTTGATGGAAAAACATCTTATTAGTTTAAAATAAAGATTATATTACAATTAATTTCAGTATGAAGAACACATGGCGTCACATAAAATATTTCTAATGAGAAATTTAAGATAGATTTTTAATTCATATTCGAAATTTATTGGGCAATGGTTATATTACAATTACTAACTTTGTTTTGGAGTCGAGAGCATTTGCAGGAAATTGAAATAGTACCTTAAAGCATATAAGACAAACAATAGTTGTAAAATTTTTCAGACTTGCCCCTGCTACAAACTGCCATCTTATGAAGAATCAACGATTCTAAAAATTAGATTTGAGTTTTTGTATTGCAACTAGCTTTTTCCGAAAGTTGTAATGGCTTATACATCAAAATGTATTGACACTCTTTCAGAAGATTAACTGTAACAAGTAGTACTTATATATTGCTGAGTATTTTCCTATGAAATGGCACACTGACAACCCGACCACTCAGGGACGTCACCACGCCTGCATGTTTATGTTCAAAGGGGCTGCTTAGCCACCAGCCTGTTTTCTTGTTTATCGGTGACTTGAGAGGGGACTGCCTGCCGAGAACCAACCTCGCAGCTTCGCTCTCCGTTGTTACTTGTTAATAAACACCTGTTATTTGTTAATCCTGAGTTCTATTCTGTTAACTCACAAAGAACAGAACGGGATCGATTGATGTATCCATACAGATCCATATAAATCAGTTAACAAATTTGGTAGCATCAAAGTATGGCCTCATAGTTATGTTAAGACTGGAAAAATGTTTTCATAATAAATGGCTAATCAAGCTGAAAATATGTATTCATTAAGATCTCTGAGAAGAAACTATTAGGTTGATTAAAATTAGCATAACATCTTTATTACTCAGTAAATATTTATGATTCCAAGTTACCTATTTAGGCATAATTTGAGATGGCAGAAATAATGAACTTGTTTACAATATTACTTTTAAATACTTAGGTTTACATATTTTCTGCAAAAGCTTTATACAATGCTAAAGTAACCATTGATGACAAGAATAGAAACTAAAGATTTGTGCACTAGCGTACTTAAAACTTAATGATTATCATGTAACATTCAGAAGGTTGGTTGAGTTTTATGGTGCAAGGGTCATATTTAGCCAAGCTACATCAAACGTCAAGAAAATGGACATACACACACAAGGAAAGTTTTACTGATACAAAAGAGAAAAATCGAACCATATTCAAGAGAAAATATAAACTGAAAAAAAAAATTTGATCTTA
Organism: Meta bourneti; assembly: GCA_933210815.1. Classification (NCBI taxonomy): domain Eukaryota; kingdom Metazoa; phylum Arthropoda; class Arachnida; order Araneae; family Tetragnathidae; genus Meta; species Meta bourneti. The sequence continues at coordinate 35,403,665 of OW119929.1, read as the reverse complement.
AGTATTACAATCTTTTTTAAAGTATTATTTATACACTTCTAAAATTTTACCCTACTTTATGACATATTTTTAGTATGCCCCATCTCTTTAGTCTTGTTTTAAGAACTTACTATTTTATATTATGTTCAGATGTTTCTAAATTGAATATTTTTAGATTCTGGCTACGCAATCAGATGCACCACCATTTGGGATATTGAAAAAATATTACTTGAACAACTCTAGTAGAAAAGTTTTTCTGATCTTCAAGGAAAATTTTCAAAGTTCATTCTTCTGAAATTCAACAGCATTGTTTTGTATTCGTATTGGATAAGAAATACAGGCCATGAAAATAGTAAAAATTAAGTAAAGACTGTAATTTAGCACGTTAAATTTGATGTTAATGGCAAAAATCTGTGATGTACTATTATAAAATATTGTGATGTATGATAATAAAGAATTCACAAGGGCTAAGATAAGACCTAAGGCTGTTTTATTTTAAAAAAGTGTAAATTAAAATGAAATTATGGAACAAGAAAACAATACAAATTTTGAAAAAAATCATCAATTCATAATTTTAAGTAAAAAAAGAAAAATTGAAATTTTGGGAAATAGATACAAATAATGCGCTTAAAATAATCTAGGAGAAAATAATATCTCACGAAAAAGATCAAAATAAACACAAAGCCATCAGCACTTTTTCATTTTTCTAATTTAATTGTACACTAAGTATCAAATTTTTGATAAAATATGTAAAATTTTGTGGTTTTACAAAGTTTTAAATACGCAGATTTAAATTATTTCATCTATACTGAAATATTCAACATTAGTGTACATTACAGTAAAAAGCCTTCTCTTATGAATTGTATAGTCAGAAGCATGACATTTGTACTTTTAAAAAATAAATGAGCAAAAGTTTGCAATACATTTGTTTACGTCAGAGCTACAACTGATATCATGTTTAGTCAAATGTTTTTTTAATTACTCCCTTTCAAATATGCCCTTCTGAATGGAAATTCCAACAGTAGAAATAAAATGGTTTAAAATTTTAAATATGGATTTAATTAAAACACAATTTTGTTTCCATCTTCATGGCGAAATTTTAAGACGTACCAATTTCTCGTGTCTTCAGCTGTATCAACTTAACCATGTTAACTCAACGACTAAAATTATAGAAATAAAATGTTTAACAGCACTTGATAAATTTGAAATTATAGTCACAGATAACATCCTCTTCGTTTGTTTTTTCCTATTAAATTAAGAGCATATATTTTAGACAATTGAGGTATAGGCATTTTTAATCAACATCACACTGGAGCAACACAACTTTAGACAATTGAGAACAAAGGAAGGTATTTCAGGCTTGCCAAAATGTGATGTCATTAATTTAAGTAAATCTAAATGTTTTAAAATTAGCAATCATATTTTCACACTAGACAAAATCCCAAGAGAATAGTAGTGGATGTAGTAGCCTAGTTGGAGTGTAGTAGACTGGCAACCGGAGGGTTGCAAGTTTGAAACTTGATTGAACCAGAACGAAGTGTACATGGGGCTGTTGCACATTAAATCTTGTGTAACCTCAAATGTTCTCATATTGGCATGTGGAAATTTGGAAAGTGAGGTTTCAATTCAGGTGTTGACCATGGTTCAAAATTACAAGGTGTTGTCCTTGAATCTTTCTCAGAATCGATCCAGGACTGTCGCCAATAGCCCATTGTAATGCTCCAGAGTGACATTAATTCAACTTCCCAATTCTACCCCAAGAGAACAAGTTTATTATCAATGGAAATGGGAAAAGCAAACTATATTAAATAATTTTTAATACAAATATTTGTCACTAGGATAGGTATTTAAATGTATTTTTTATTTAATACTTTCATGTAAAAGTACAAGCAATATCATAGGTGTTACTGTTCATGCATGTTTTGGAAGTTATTTTGACATGTTTTGGAGCAATAATTTTATAAATTTCGAGCAGCTTTTTATAGAATTCATATTAATATTAGCCAAAAAATACTGATAATAACGTTTTAGCCATTAGCCATAACTTTAGACTGATAATTTTCCTTTGCGTGAACAAATACAACTGCAATCCCATTTTGATAATTAATTCATAATTTCAATAGGCAATATTTGTAACACTTAACACTAAAATTATCCAACTTTAAAAGTGTACATAAAAAATATTAATGAGGTGGCAGGTACAGTGGAATTAACGTCACATGGAGCAACATAGCAGGCTATTGGTGACGGTCTGCGATCAATCCCAAAGTTATTAATAGGACAAAATATATCTTGTTTAATCCTGAATATATTTGATTAACATACTATATAACACTCCATCTCTAGCAACCAAAAAAATATTTCCATAACTGATAAGTCTCCTCTTGCCCACCAGCAACCAAAGATACCTGGTGGTCATCTTCAGTAGATTCTCTAGGAAGCTGTTAAACAGGAAAATCTTCTAATGTCTAGGTATGGTATGGGATCAATCTCAAAGGGAAACATCCAAGGACACCTCATACTTTTGAATCAGTCAGATGACAAGTTTAAGAGGTGCAATCATGTATATTTGATAAATGTCAGAATTTCTCAAAACAGAATATTTATTCAAAAGCAACTAAGAAACGTTTGACAGATAAATATTAGTGGTGTGTCATTGCTTAAAGATTCAAAACACACATCCACTTTTTATTCATCTGAATGTCCTATTCTCATAGAATATGAATATAATTGAAAACTTAAATGAAGAATTTAAATAATTTTTGGCTTTACTACTTGTCTTACATTATCACAGTAAAATGTTAATAAAAATTTTAGTTTCAGTGTTTTTTTCTATAATATAAAAGTTTCTAAGTATGAAAAAAAATTACACGACAATTTACTGAACAAAAACATACATCAAAGTTTTAAAAAACACAGGTAAAAAATACTGAACAAACAAAAAAATTGGTAGATGTTTTTGTTTAGAATTGACTATTCAATTGGTTTAGCGATTTGATAAATAGAAAATTAGGCCTGCCACCAAATTTGTCCGGAATATATGCTTGCTCAGTACATTATGGATTGAGGAGACTTAACTCGCACACATAAGTGAGCTTGAAAAGTACTTCCTAAATTTTTTCCTTGCATGCATGGCACAAAAATTAACATTTGTTCATTGATGATTGGCAACAGAGAAAAAATATATAATCGACCATTAAGGGAATCATTCGCAAATTTTGCTGCTTGAATTGAACAATGAGATGCATTATATTGCAAAAACTAAACCTACAAGGAAGATCTAACTGTAATGAAATTCTTCAGCAGTATGACAGAAAGCAATGAGAAAGCAGGAAGATAACGTAACGTTTCGGTCTGTTTAGACTTAACACTGGTTACTAAACAATTAACCATTTATTTAATATAAAGAATTTGAAGTAGTACAGATTATTTTAACAAGTTACGAAGAGTCATTTAAAAGGACAAGGAAGGGCACAGCTATTAACTACCGAATCTGCTGCAGAGCCAGGAGGCTTTCCAAAATTTCAGTCTCAAGGATGCATCTGCTCCTTTTGTGATTTCAGTCTACTCTCCTGCACTCATCTTTGGTGGGATTACATCTCAGTATTGGAATGTTCATACCGGTGGTCTCATCTCCACCTGCAATGGAACATGATGAGAAACTCCACAGCTGTGAGACTATTCCTTTGGATCTCGGAATCATTAAGAAAGACGTGTTTGACAGTTACTAATTCCCTTCTGGATGATAATGGAAAGGGAGAGCAAGAAGTTGGATTACATTCTGACCTGAGGACAGATATTAAATCTGTCCTCAGGTCAGAATGTAATCCAACTGGCCCAGATTTCTGCCCCAGTCTCCAAATGCCCCAGTCTTTCTGGCCCAGATTTCCACAGAACTGTAAACAAGTATTTATCTGGGGTGGCCCATCTGCATTTTTTTCATGGAGGGCCCAAGATAATTTAGAAGTTTTGACAACTTGTTTGGTAGTTGAGGGAGGTCTGAATCCCAGATGTGGGAAAGCGAGACCGACCAGTACAATAGAAATCAGTGAAAAGTAAATATGAGCAAAAAAGGTTTAGCATCAAACAATGTCAAATCACCTAAGAACAAGGGAATGGGATGAAATTGAAGTAGATGTTCAGAATCCAACTGTAGTAACAGGACTGAAGTGTGCATTATACCAAGCATTTTATTGGAAATAAGAACTAACACCAATAAAAGTAAAGGAAATGCTGTTACATATTTTTCAATTTCATTTCATTTATAGGTATTTTAATCCATTTAGGAATATGGATGCTATGTTCATAAAATGAAATTTGAGAAGCACTTTACCATCCATATAATTATGGAAGTTTACTACAGATGCTATGTGCAGGTTTGCTATTAAATATGAAATAACTATAGAAACACTGGTCATTAACTTGTAATTCATCTTATTTTAATCTAAATGAAAAATAAGCTTGTGATTTCTTTCAAAAAATTAAAGGTCAGTCATAAAAACAAACCTGAAGCATGTACCAATCAGAACATTCCTTTTGTCACCAACTTGTAGAATCCAAACTTTACTTTACACTAAAAGATGCAACTGCAATGAGAACAAATATTTAATAACATTAAGGCTATAATAGTTAACTTGTGTAACTATTTTGACATTCATTACATTTAACATTTTATAATTCATTAGCAATCAGAAATTTCTAACCAAACTTTTCTCATACAAATTATGACGAAGGAACTTGTTCTAACTTAGTCATGCTAAATCAAAGAAAATACCTTATTCCTTTATATTAGTTGGTGGATAGTTTAGCACAATAAAACTTTTCTTTCAATTAAACCTCTGAGGGGTGTTTGCATATATCATCGTTTTACTATTAAGTCTTTTTACTGTGCTAAATTTTTCAGGAACGATAAAAATCTAGATACTAAATTGTAGACCAGCAATAATATGAGGTTTAAAATTTGCTGGTAGAGGAATCAGAGCTTTTAAAATATGCTTAGTAAACATATTTGTGTGTAACCAAACAATATTAAAACATCACAAACCAAAAAAATGGACCTTGTGAGGTTTTGATAGCAAAATGACAGCATGTTCAGCAACCTGTATGTTATCTAACCAGTTTTGAGATAAAATCTTAGCTCGGATTCTTTTAACCAATAGATGTGGTTATTTAGTCATAATGTATGTTGAGAGGTAAAAGCAAAGAAATACTACTTATCAGAAATCTAGTGATGTTGATGTTAAAATGCTGTTTAGATACATCTCTGAAAAAATTATAAGCAGGGTTAGAAATTCGGTGCAGAAAATTTGGTGTCATTGGCATACATTTTTTTCAGGTTGCCAAATTTCCTATTTGGCTGCTATTTCTAAATATTTTGTAATAAAGATTCAGGCCTGGATTTTGGGCTATTTTCATTTGAGGACCTTTATCAGTATAATCAAATTTGAGTACTTTCAAAGTGTAAATAATTTTAAGCGAAATAATTTTTTAAATATAGAAAAAGCATCTTTATTACATCCCTTGGTAGAGCTGTATCTAGCGCCTCGTCTGACGCACTTTTTATGACACCAAGGAAAAAAAGTGCTATAAAAAATCTTTTTTAAACAGAAAGAAATAAGCTTTAGCAGAAAATACAGAACTTTGAAAAAACACGTTTTATAGGAAAATAATTAGTAGTTTGAAATTTAACAGAAATGAAAAGAACACTCTAGAATATTCGAAATGAAAATTTAAACTTTCTGCTTGCCGAGGTTGCCATAAAAACAGGAAAAATCTCATAATGTTAACTTGCTTTTAAAAGTGTGCCAAAAGCGTTGCCACCAGATGAGGCGCTAGATACAGCTGTACCCATCCCTTTAGGTGCAAAATTTCTGCTCTAGCTACAGCATAGTTCAAAACAAATTATTTTCATTTTTCTTAGACACTCAATATTTTCCTTCCATTTCATTTAAATTTAACATTGAGTAAATTTAACACTTCACAAACTTTGAAAATAAAACAAAATTCTATGGAAACAATATCAACATTTATTCACTGATATTTATTTGTATCCTATTACATGACTGGTATATTCTGCTTAAGGTAAATGTGTGACATCAGATCTTAATTACATTTTACTGCTAAATGCACAATAGAATTTAGAAAAAAACTTGGTTTTAAAAATAAATATTAAAATAGGCTACTATTTCAAATTTTAATGCAACTAAGAGCTCCCAGACATTTGCGGAGGGTCTTTCTTTGCAAAACCTGACAGAAGTTTCTTCATCTCTCCAATAGCCCGTCCAGGATTTAAGCCTTTAGGGCAGGTTTTAGTGCAATTCATGATGGTATGACATCGGTATACAGAAAAGGGATCACGCAGCCTGTCAAGTCTTTCATCAGTGGCTTGGTCACGAGAATCGACCACCCATCGGTAGGCTTGCATGAGGGCAGCAGGACCCAAATACTTGTCTCCATTCCACCAGTAGCTGGGACAGGAAGTTGTGCAACAGGCACACAATATGCACTCGTACAAACCATCCAGTTTCTTCCTGTCGTCTACACTTTGGAGGTTCTGCTTGATTCCATATGGCTCATTGTCCTTTTTTTGGAGCCAAGGCTGAATTGACTTGTACTGCTCGTAGAAATTACTCATATCCGGTACCAAATCTTTGACTACGTACATGTGAGGTAAGGGGTATATTTTGGACGCTTTCTTCAGGTCTGACTCTATTTTACATATGCAGGCCAGAGTATTTATACCACCTATATTCATGGCACATGAGCCGCAGATACCTTCTCGACATGACCGACGAAATGTGAGAGTAGGATCTAGTTCGTTTTTAATTTTGATCAAGGCATCCAAAACCATCGGTCCGCAGTTATCCAGATCCACCTCGTAATTCTGCATGCGAGGTTTTTCGCTTGGGTTCTCCGGGTCCCATCGGTAAATCGAAAATGTTTTGACCCGCGCTTCGGGAGCAGCAGCAGTTTGAGCGGCTCTGATATGAATAGCAGACACACACTTACTGAATTTACTTAGTTCTCGAAAGAACACACTAGCACTTATCATCGCCATGGCTGTCGTTTATGTTACACTGCAACGGTATGTTGTGTTATAACAAATATTCTAAAGACGGAACAGTCGCTCGTTACGAAACAAATGTCATCGAAACGAGTAATGCCATATGAAGGATATATATTGCACGGTTTTTTTATTTCGATTTTAGCAAGGCTCTTACAAACTACTTCTACACTTTTTGTTAAAATACTGATAACAATAGTTTTTACAATATTTTTGACTCTTAAATTTAGAGGGTTTTTCCGTGAATATGAATAATCGTATCAATTTGCTTGCTATTCCCTTCATATTTCTCTAGCACTACTTTTTACGAAGAGTATGTGGCAACGTAAATACTCTTATTTATTGTTTTATTGTATGAATGCAATTGCGGGATCTAAAAATCAAACATGTGAATTTAATTTCTTTGTTAAATTTATATGTTTAAATCGAGTGAGGTTTTTCTAATTAGGTACTTTATCAATTTCTAATATATCCTTTGTTAAGATTTGAGTGATAAAATTTGAGATTACTATATGATTCAATGACAGCACAACGATTACATTAGTTTTAGGCTATCGTTTTCAAACATTGGAACATGTTTACGAAAAACTGTTATTTGTTTATCTCTATTTGCTTCTTCGAAATCGCTGAAATCAGTAAGTGTTTTATTTTCACTCCATTATTTTAATTTATCCCCTTATTATTTTAGGTTATTGATAACTGAAAGTTTTGAAGGGAAATCTTGCGTTGAAGCAGTTTCTGTCAACAAAATCAGTTGTGCTAATTCGTTCTGCAATACTCTAGTGTATTTTCGTATTTGCATATCAATAAGAATGAAGTGCAAGATTCATTGGTACAGCTGCAGCGCGGAGTGACAGCGCGTTTTTTATGGCGCGATTTTTTGGCGCACTTTTTATGTCACCAAGGAAATCTTCCAAAATTGAATATATACTGCATACATATGGATTAAATATACAAATCTTGATAAAACAACATTTTTGACTAGTAAAACACTGCAAATCTGGATTAAATATACAAAAAATATTTTTTAATGGAAATCACATCTTGACAAGTGAAACATTGCAAAACTGGATTAAATATACACAAATATACCAAAAATATTTTAACGGAATTAAATATATATATATATATCTTGATGTCCAGTGTCTGATCGATTTGTAGCTATGACATGGCTTATTATCCCGACGATTCCTACAAATTCAAGTGTATCCATCGCTAACTGAATTCTTCACAGAAAACGTCATTTCCCTGTTGCATTTATCGCAAGAAAATGTTGATTTTATTAATCCCGATTCCTTTAAAAAAGCTCTGTATCGTGACACAACTCGTAACAAAATGAACGATTAGCAACTCCCTCACTCGCGTAAGTTTGTCTACCACCAGAAAAAGTAAACTTTAAGTTTCGAGAAAAATTCTCTTGAAACTTATCAACTACATTAAAAACAGAAGGCATCTTAAGAAATAATAAGATAACGGTAAATCAAGATAACTAATAACACAAAATCAGACACCATGTCAGAACTGAAAAGAACAATCTATGCAAGAGCACTTGACCGTGTCGGAAATAAATAGAACAATCTAGAAAAAAGAAGGATCTGGACGCTGGCAAGGTTGCCATAAAAACCACAAGAACCCTAACCAGAGAAAAATTCGAGATAAAAATGGGTTACCATCAGCCGGCATTAGTCGCTTAAAAGAGTCGTTGCCACTTCGCGAGGCACAGAATACAGCTGTACCGATTCATTTTATGGATTGCAATTCAAAAATTAAAAAACTTATTTTAACTTTTCAAGCAGATTTTCAATCGTTTCGTATTTAATTTTTCTAGTACATATGGAACTTGAACCTACCATGAAATAATTGTCATGCTGCGACACGAAAGAACCACCACATAGCACAATACAGGTTAGCTATTTGAAAATGTTTTCTTCAATGTTTTTTAAAGTTACTGAACATGTGAATGAGTAGAAGTGAACAGAAAAATGCACCATAATTTGTATAATTCACTCGCAAAATTGCCCGACCTCACTCGGGTTGAATTGGTTAACTTTATATCAAAAGTGACTTGAAAATCACCGTCCTCTTTCACAGAAAAATGCCAAATCATTTAAGTGTGATTAAAATAATTTTTAACACCTTTTCGACATTCTTATAATTTTTACAACCTACTTTGGGCACAAATTCTATATATACAAATCTATACATGTAATATATTTCATATATATCTCCCCACTAAAGGCAAAAGGTGAAACTAAGGTAACTGCTACAAAAGACGATTTTGAGGGAGGATCAGGAATTCCCTTTCTTAGTTCTATTCCTGTAAAATTGCTCAACTCAATTCGTAAATATGACGAATCTACTGCGGATACTCGCATAATTTACCAAGCCAAGATTTTTTTATTTGGCACTTTTTGAATTTCGCTACCATTATGGAAAGATGACTAATATATGATATTTATCACTAAGTATGTTTTAAAAGCCAATGTGTTTTTCTTGAAAATTCCATTTGTGGCACGTGCAATAATAAAAAACTTGTTTTAGAATTTAATATCTTCAGTTGTGATAAAGCAAAGATATATAACCTATTACCATTTTTTAATGATAAAACAATTTGACAGCGTTTTCTTAAGAAAATAATTGTTTTAAACAAACTTTCCCTATATAAGTTACTTAAATATAGCTTCAATTCGTAAAGTAAGCCACCTTGGTCATCTATCGCTTTGTTTGTTGAAAGTTTGGAGAGAAAGGATCTAAATGACTTCTAGTTACTAATTGAAAAGGTCTTTTTGAGTCCCAATCAATACCTCAAATACTCTTGTGTAACTCAAACAAAAAATTTTCTTAATTTTATTTTGCACTCTGATCATTAAAATTATGGTTCAGCTTTGATATACACATACTTTTGTGGCAACGCTTTTGGCGCACTTTTTGTCACCAGGTTTTTTGTAATGGAAAATAATTAATTGCATTTATCACACAAAAAAATCTGATTTAATTAATCCAGATTCCTTAAGGAAATCCAATAAAAGCTGTTTATCCTGACATAAATGTATACAAAATAAATTATTAGCCACCTAAAGTTTACCTACCACCAGAAAAATTAAACTTCGAATTTCACGAAAGAATACCCTGAGGTTTATCTACAACACTAAATACAGAAGACATGTTAAAAAAGAAAAGGGTAACGATTTTTGAAAATAGTAAGAAACAATACAACATGTGACTGCACTAGGCCTTGACTCACTCAAATCAAACTGAACTTTTTAATTCTTCCAAGGACAATGTAACAGAAATGAAAAGAACATTCTAAATGAATATTATGCTTTCCGAAGTTGTCATAAAAGCAAGAATAATCCTAATAAAGATGGTTTGGCTTTACCTGCTATAACTCACTGCAAAAAGTACACCAAAAGCATTGCCATAAAAGTATGCATATATCCATGCAATACTTTAACTGCTGTCATGCCGCCAATATGTCAAAATCCGAATGTAAAGGGTTTTGCAAAATATATGTCCACGCACATGTTACTTTGTGATAAATCAACTTTGTTCTCAAGAAAATCCAACGGTTCTACATACATCCCTAATTTTTGTCCTACTAGGTTGACTCATACAATGAAGGTACAATATGGTTTTTGGTATATTTCGATTAGTCCTTATAAAAAATTATTTGTGTCCTTAGAAATTCCTTATTTTTTATTTTGAAAAAAGAGTGGGAACCCTGCCATGAAAAGCATATAAAAAGAGTGAAATCTCAATGATGCCTTAAAAATTCAATTCTACACTTGTCTGTCAAAAAGTTTCTCAAGAATAAATTGTGTTTTTCAAAAATATGCTTTGCAATTTTTTCATTCGTTTTTTTTTTTAAATCTATTTTTATCTTTCCTAGCTATTCCAAATAGTTTCATATCCTTGAAGAAGTACAACTTATCACTGTCACCAACTATCCAAGCAATGTTTTAATCAATGCAAAAGTCCAATTTTTGACTCCTAAGACTTGTTCTTCAAAAACTAAAGTTCAAGTGAGTATATTCCTTTTGTCATGAATTGTATATTTTAATTTTTGTTCATATTAGTTTGAATGGTGAATTAACTGAATTGGAAATATAAGATTCATTCTTATTTCATTTCATGTATGTTAAATGTGAATAACAGGGCTATTTTTCTGCTGGAGCTCCTATCCAGAAGCTCTCCAAAATGATGAAAACCAAAAAGCATTTTAATGCACCTTTTTTTCCCCAAAAATATAATTTTTAACTACAGAAAATGTTTATATATTTTAAAATTATTTTTATATCTGTTATCTTTGTATTGTATGGTGAAGCTGTAATTTTAAATTGCAGAATTATGATTTTGCCTATAGACGAGTACATTAAACCATTTGCATGTGATGTTTGAAGTATTTTAATCAGGCTTAAAAATTAGATGGCAAAAGTCAGTCCTGATTGGCACCTTAAGATTCAATTGCCAAAATGTTCTACTTTATAATAACTGGTGGCTTATTCTATAACAATCTAGCAGTAGCAATGTATATTGAATGTCTTCTTTTTGACAAAAATCTTAAATTATTAGCATTTCAAACCACAAAAATGTATCTAATTTACTTTCCTTTGCCAGAATTGTCTGTTATTAACCCTATTTAGTTATATCTCATTGTATTAGTGATGTGATGTACTATATTGACCATTTTTAAGTATCTCATATACTTAATATTTTTCTTTTATCCATAGGTTTTGAAATATATATTGTTAACCTCGAAAAATTGTTCAAGAGCAATGTGAAACTTATGCTGCAAAGATCATCAAATTGTTACTTATCACATACATTTATATAATTGATAAGTAGTAAAAAGGCAAATATATTTACAATGGAAAATCTTTGGTCTAGAACAAGTTCAGGCATGTTTAAAGACTGGGATGATGAATTTGATGCAACAGAAATTCCTCCTATAATATATGAATTTCCTTATTCAGAACTTGCAAAGCAATCTAATGCAACTGTACCAACTGTGAGCTCTGTTCAAAATGTGCCATCTTTTGTATCTCCTGCTATAAGCGTATCAGGTAATATCTCTTCTAAAAAATCACTGACATTTTCAGATGAGGTAAAAGATGGCAACATCTTAAAATCCAGAAAAACTTACTCGAAGAGGAAGAAAAATCCCTTACTTCTTTCCAGTGAAATGCCACAGGAACAAGGTAAAAAACGAAAAGAAAAGGATCTTCCAGAAACACCGTGTGCAAAGCATTCTCGTATGGAACAACAACACAAAATATCAGCAGATAAAAATCTCACAAAGGAAATTCGCAATCATTCGAAGATTAATGATAATGCAGTAGGAAAAACTGAAGCTAATGTTAATAATTTACCTAAAACAGAACTGACCAATGGTAACTCTGAATATAGTCTCTTTGGGGATATTGATCAATTTTTCAGTGCTGATCAGTCGGAAGAAAATACAACCAATGATGTCAAAGAACATGGTCTTTCATTAAAAGAACCATTAAATACTGGCTATCAGCGCACAAGAAAAAACTTGAGGAAACAAATAGATTATAGAATGCTACATTCAGGACAAAGCAGGGAGGGAATAAATAATGCAGCAAATTATAATAATATCACATCACCACCTGTCCAAAACACATTTGATTCCAGCTTAGCTTCAGGAGTTGTAACAGGTAATAGACAAGGAGCAAAAGATTCAGACCTTTCACCATCAAATTCAGATGAAGCAATTGAAGAGGATACTTTCTTTAATCTTATACCACCACCTCCTAAAAAGCAGCTTTCACTAATGGATATGATGAAAAAATATTCTGAGATCAAAACCTCCCTTCAGATTAAAAGTAAAGAAACAGGCAGAAGAAAGCGAGCGCCAGCAAAGAAAGCATCGAAGGTTCAAAAAAGGTCACAGAGCTCAAAAACTACATCCAGTAAATTCACCCATGATACAAATAATAGCAATTGCAATAAATTGGAAGAAGCAAGTTACAGTGCTTCTTCAACAGAGACAGTTTTTTCTCAAAATGACAAAATGAATCCCACGAGCTTGGTTATAAGTAGCCCTCAAGATCCCTACAGAAATCATCAAAAAGAATATGTTGTAAAACATTACAACCATAACGCAGTTCCATTTCTTCAGCTTCCTCAAAAATTAGGTAATGGTTTGAAAAAAAACGGCAATCAGCCTGCTGTAAAGTCTAGAAAATCCCCAAAAAAGGAAAGAGCTCCCCCTAAAAAGAGACAAACAAGGACTCGAAAACCTAAATCTGATCAATGTTCAAAAACTAAGACTCATCTCAAAGAAACTGAATACAAAGTAGATACAGATTTATTACCCATGAAACACGCACAATCATCTATGTCAAACTCATTGATTTACTCAATTCATAACTCATCACAACCCAACGCACAGTCTGTTTTTAATTCATCTGTTTGTAATAGTAGAATTGGTGAGAAAGTTGGTGTTCTCCAGATGACAAAAACTAAAAATCTGAACCAGCTTTCTTCAAACTCTGCAACATCTCAATGTGGTCAAACTACTGTAGAAAACCAGCTATTTTACCAAAATATCGAAAAACATGTGCCCGATTCATTTTCCTTATCCACCAATAATAGGAATTCATCACATTCACAACTACCTGTGGCATCCATCCTCAATTCTGCAAGCACTGTTTCAAATACAGAATGTGTTCCTTTCAATGTTCAAGATTTTTCTAAACAGTCCACTTTGAAACAAACTGTGACTGAACCTCTTCTGTTGGATAACAGTGCTTCTTTATATGGTAATCAGTCGAAAGAGCCAGACTTCAGTGACTCAGAATCTGATAGTCCTGTAACAAATCGCCGAACCTTTGCTGCCCATGGTGCTGATTTTCTCTGTTTCATTTCTTCAAAAATGAATTCCATTGGTAAAAGCTGTGTTGTGAAGTGTCTAGAGGATGCGGAAGACTGGATTGCTGCAACTCCTTTTTCCAGAGAGTTGACTGTCAAGGAATTTTGCAATAATCCTAATGTCATGAATGTTCTGTTGGAATTTTTAAGTAACTCTGTTGATTTAGAAATAATACCCGACTTAATCAATGTTCCTAAAGTGTATTATGAATTTCCTGAGGATTTTCAAAATGTGCCACTTTTCAGAATGCTGAAAGACTATGTAGATCAAGTCCTAATTCAAATGGTGTCTCATAACTTTTCCCCAGTTGCATCTTCTCTTACCGGTCTATCAGTTGTACAATTTGCATTTCATAATATGCCTTATAGAGAATGCTGCATTGTGGCATTGCTTTTTCGTGATATACCAGGAGAGTTGAAACTGGCAGATGTGGCTGCAAAACTGAACTTCGTTGCTCTGCTGGTGATTTTTGAAGAATTCAGGCAAAGAGAAATTGAAAGTAAATTTTGAACATAGCATCGTAAAGTGATATTTGCAATGAATGTTACATCATCTATTGTAAAGTGGTTTTTATCTGCATCAAGTTTGTTTTGTATAGATTCTAAATGTATATTCTCTAATAATATTTGCAAGAAAATTGTATTTTATTAAACTATCTTTGAAAAATGTTTTTTTTTTCTATTTAAAAATAGCTGTTCATAAATGTAGGGCAGTGATAGCCAAAATTAATAATATATAAGAAGTACTATTATAAAAATCTTGCAAAAGAGTAACTTAAAATGGAATACATTGCAAGAGCGCATTTTAAAAGCTATTGTTTGCATATAAAACTAAATTGTTTTCTTTTATAATTATGACAATTAAATCATCAAATCTAAAAAGATTTTTGTAGGGTATACCTTCTGGGGGGAAAAACTGAATATTATTTTTTCATCACTAAGCCATCTTAACTCCTGTCTTTTAATCTTTTCTAAGATATATTGCTGTTTCTTTTTTTTTTCTTGATTATTTTTACCTCTCACATAGATCAATATATACATGTGTTAATTTAAGAATTTGCTGGGAGTAGAAGTACATTCATGTACTTTCTATTTCATCTCTCAATGTAGGCTGTTCAGTCTTACCCATTTATTGATGTTAGTTTCAGGGTATGGAAAAATAATAATCGGATTTGATTTAAATTGGATTTTTATTTTAATTAATCCCTTACCTGTACAAGTAACTTGTTGGACATAAGACACAAATCAGTGTTGTTTCTAGATGGTTTTGATTTGTTAAACATTAAAATTTATGAATAACATTAACTTAGGAAATATAGCAGGGTAAATTTTTGAAAGATTTAAACGTAATATAGGAATTAGCAGTTAATCACATGATAGAGTAAATAGAACAGCACAACAAATACCATGCATTAAAGAGTAAATAGAACAGCACAACAAATACCATGCATTAAGCAATGTTTTCCCATCTGGCTAGTGACTGATTAGTTTGATTTAACCCATAACCAGAGGGGGGACATGAAATTTTTTGGACCAAGATCAATTTGGTTGTGGGATCCCACTAACAGCATATAAATTTTTGTATAACATTAATCGAAGTTTAGACAAATTTCAGAATTTTTTGCATTATATATTTATATGAATAAAATGTATAGAATTTCTTTAGTTAATTTATACAAAGTAATTGGTTAAATACTTGGTTTTGAAAAAAAAATGTCCCCAATAGAAAATAAAGGAACTTGCATCAAAATTCATGAAAAAAATTCCTCCTCATTACTGTTTAGTTTGCAGAAAGTACTTATTAGTGAAAGAGTGTTATTTGTAAGTAAATAGTAAAAAATGAGATGACATGAAAATATATATATAAATTAAAATCAAATATGCCTATTCAAATTTTCTCTGAGCATTGATTAGTATTTTGAAGAAATATTACAAGCACACAAAAGGGTTAATACATAACAGACAAGAAAATTAATCTTTTCTCTGAACAGCATAGAATAAGTGTAATAACATTCCCTGAGATTATACCAATTGAGTGGAATTTTGAGCTTGCACACACACACAATACAAAATTCATTGCAATCATTAAAATAGCTTTCTGTTTCAATCCATAATTTATTTTGTTGACACTCAATTTTCAGATGGACGAATTAACTTTTACATTCCATATTTTAATTCCATAAATACAGAATAGTTATGCCATCAGTGTAAAGAATTCCTAGGGATCAATGCATAAAATGTCTCAATTAAATTTAAATCAACATATAAAATAGAAATGTTAAAATTCCGAATTATAAAGGTTTATGAGCAAAACTAATGCTTTCAATGTTATGCTAATGCTTTCAATTATTTAAACAAAATAAATAATTAGATCTAAAAAAAATATGCAAATTGCCACAATTTTAATAATTTGAGTGAATATATCACATGAAGGACAGTTCAAAATTTGCCATGTGCAATTTAGTCACATGGAATGTTTAAAACAACCCACTCTGATGAACAAGCTTGTGAGTGAAACCTATTCAATGAGGGAAATACATGGTTGTCTGTACTTCCAATTAACAAATACTGTTATTTGGTGTTTTCAAAGGGAAAATGATTTCAAAGTTCTTTGCTTGTATAAAATAACGCATTTTGTTCAGATATTTCATTTTTAAAATGAACTAAATACGGAAAGGAAAATTAAATTTAAAATTTTGATGAGGATTCACATGTATCTATTCCGGACATTTTAAAATAAGTTACACGCCTTACCTAAAAAGCTTATGAAACAGAATTCTACAAATCATTACGTATTCAATAAATCATTTAAGGAAAGTTGGTCGAAATATACACCAACTTTTCTTGAAAATCATCCTTGCAAAAAATAAATACCGTAGACCGGGGTAACTTTGGGACAGCGGGTAATTTTCGAATTGGCGCGCAATCACCGCTACTGTCGCGAATGCGAGCCTGCTATCGTTTCTGCGGACTGGTCGCGCATGCGCAAAAAGGAAAAACTGACAGAATATTCTTTAACTTTGTATAGAACTCTCGGATTGAGCGGGAGAAAATGTGTTGTTCCTTTTTCTGTTAAAATTCATCTAAAATATAATAAAAGATGTGAGAAGTTCACTCACCCTTTTTCTTGAATCCTTACCCTCTTTTCTAGGGCTGGGCAAAAAAGATAGAATTCTATGATGCCTTTGTATTATCCATTCTTTCGCTGAAACTTATATATTCATTCACAGAGAAGCTCAAATCAAATGAAAACACATCGTAAATTTCGCTACTCTTTAATTGCGCCGATATATTTACATTATATTTACAATTTTAACAGAAAAAGGAACAACACATTTTCTCCCGCTCAATCCGAGAGTTCTATACAAAGTTAAAGAATATTCTGTCAGTTTTTCCTTTTTGCGCATGCGTGACCAGTCCGCAGAAACGATAGCAGGCTCGCATTCGCGACATCCTCCCACCCCTGAGTTTCAGGTTCATGAAACTCAGGAATCAATCAAACGTTGGGCAGGTCTTAAACGTCGTCCAAACCTTGATATTCGAATTCTGCTTTTATCTGGGTTTGTAGTTTCTAGTTGGTTGGGTGCAGCATCAGATACGTCCACAGAAGAGGCATCAGGTTCCTGATCTTTCGTAGTCGGTGGCAAATCTCTTTTAGGAATTGATGGTTTTTCATTTTCTCGAATCTCCAAAGGGTATAATCTCTGGACAGGCCGTAAGAGGGATCCTGTTTGAGTTTTAACTTCGACGACTCGAACTTTACCATCTTTCCCAGGAAACAACTTCACAACTTTAGCTAATGGCCAGTTGGACCTCTTAGAATTATGTCTCCTTCTCCAATGTAAAATTCCCTTCGAACCTTGGAAAAGTCTCTGAGTTGGCCTAGATATTCGATTCTAAAGCGTTTCCTAAGCTCCTCACGTAGCCTTTGTTTATAAACAAATCGCCTATTCCTCTTGTTGGCATCGGTCAGATCTATGTCAGGAACTCCTGTTTCCTTGATTTCCTGTAAGAACATGGCAGGAGTCAGAGCTATAAGATCATCACTGTCTTCAGAAATATACGTTAATGGTCTTGCATTAATAACACTTTCGGCATCGCAAAGAATCGTGTAGAGCTCTTCATACTGCAAACAAACCTTACCCAGCACTCTTCTAAGTATGTTCTTTAACATGCCAATCATACGTTCCCAAAATCCACCCCACCAAGGTGCAGAAGGAGGGTTGAACTTCCAATCGATGTTCTTCACTGAAGCAGTCTTGTAATCTTTTCCAGTCAACCGATTTCAACTCGTTGGATGTTCCAACTAGATTTGTCCCATTATCGGAGTAAATAGTATTTGGCCGGCCCCTTCTGGCGATGAATCTTCTGAGAGCTTGAATAAAACTATCTGTCGATAAAGAAGTAACTAATTCGATATGGATGGCTCGAAATACAGCACATGTAAATAGCACGATCCAACATTTAGTACTATTCCTTAAAAACAAAGGGCCACACAAGTCAACACCAACAACTTCGAAAACTTGGGCTTCTCTAACTCGATCTTCAGGAAGAGGTGCACCGTGAGTTTCCGTAGGACGAACAGTAAATCTCTTGCATTTGATACATCCACTGAGAACTCGTCTTATGGTTTTTCTACTCCTAAGTATCCAGTATTTCTCGCGTAGAGTAGACATCATAATCTGGAGACCTGCGTGGCAGAGTTCATCATGCTTATTCAAAACACTATACCGAACCCGCCGATTTCCGCTGCTACCTCACGGCACTTATTTAAAGCTGTAGTTGCACTGACGCCAAAGACATCCCGACTTATTTTCAACCTCGTATTTTTAAGTTTCTAGTTTTTGTGTAAACTTTCATATGCTTTTTAAAAACTGCAAATACTTCACTACAGGCAGGTATGTATTTTGAGAAGTACATGCTTTGACATCTATTTCATGTGATAATAATATTTTTAATACTTGTATTTTGTTTCATAACCTCAACATTGCAAATTTTCAGCACTGAGCGGGGTAACATTGGGACTGACCAAAGTTAGCCTAACGTGTTTTACCGCATTTTTTCCCTCCTTTTTCTCAGAATCTAAGCTGATTAACCATGCCGAGAAATTCCAAACTTGCTCTTAGTACACGGCCGTATAGAAATTACACGGAGGAAAGTTTGAATGAAGCCTTGCAAGCTGTACGAAACAAAACTTTGTCGATTCATCATCAAAATATGGTATTCCGAAAAACACCTTGCACTTGAAAAGCCAGGAAAAGCACTTGAATGCTGTGGGCCGGGCCCCTGTTTTTACAAATGAGGAGGAGCTGCAATTCGTAGATCACATTCCCGACCATCGACATCGAATGGTGCGGAAGCACAACAGCGAGTACCGCGCCCGAAAAAACGGAGGGCAACAGTAGCAGCAGCAGCGATGATGAGAGTGCTAAATTTTCGCTACAAGACTCTGAAGACAGCGACTTGGAAGAGCAGCTTGCTCCATCGATGCCAAGCCCACAACCTTCAAGTTTCCTCCAGAACCTGACGGTGGGAGACTACGTTCTGGTGAGGTACGAGGGTGGACTTGACCCGGGACGGATCATCGAGATAAAAAACAATGAAGTACTCATATCTGCCATGAAGAAGTCCGCTTTGAACTGGAAATGGCCAGCAAAGCCCGATGATTTATTATTCGAAGGACGAAATAGTCCGAAAGATCAACCAGTCTGAACAAATTGGCCGAGGGGAAATTTTCAAAGTTAAAGAACTAATAGTTGACGAAGAACTTTTAAATTCCGTTGCAAGCAATTAATTTAAGTTAAAATGTTACTAACCTTCTTGACAATCCTATTATTTTCAAGATATTACTCTAATTTACAAAATAATCATACAAAGTAGAGCTAAAACCTCTTGTAATATTTTAATACTATGTCTGATGTCTGAAATAAAACGCTTATGTGTATAATTGGGACATACTGATTTTTCCTAGCGTTTCTAATCGAAAAACAGTACTGTCCCAAATTTACCCCACTTAATGGGGTAAGATTGGGACAACATTGGAAGACGTTTATTAGGATGTCATTGGTCGTAGAGTAAAATCATGTCCATATTTAGTAAGAGGAAGGTTAACTTCATACAATACCATAGTCTCAGCAATTTAGCTTAATACGTGTTGACAGGAGCAATAAAAAACCAGAAAAAGTATCCCAAAGTTACCCCGGTCTACGGTATTTTAAAATATTCTTTCTTCATCAATAAAATATCTATAATTTATTTACATCATGGGAAGAACTAAAAAGTCAGTTCAAACATAAATATTGTAATTTAATTTGTTTCGGAAAAAAATTGTTTTTCGATCAACACTGGTAAAGCAACCATAGCTGCCTAAAGCAATCAATCTATGTTCAATGTTATTTCTATGGCGATTTCGAATAGTTTTTAGCCCCCTAGGGCCAATAGAACGGGGGTTAAGAGCCTATGCTGTTATAAAGTATAAGTGTACCAAATTTGGTGTGGATTGGTCAAACGGTGTAGATTTGTATAGAGAACATACATGCTTACACACATCCATTTTTATTTATATAGATGTACAATCTTTCTAATGGCGTATCATGTGACCTTTTTAATTTCAAGGTCATTCAATTTGACTTTTGACCTACAATTACAAAAAAGGTATTTGTAATTTTTTTCTAAAACAATATAAAAGAGTTACACTATTTATCTTTGCTTTCTGAAAGTTACATAGTGGGACACGCATGGTTTCATAATTAAAAAATATTCGAAGTAAATAGAATTATGTAATCAATACCCATAAATACCTGCATCTTTTGGCTTGTTTATGCAATCTAGATTGAAGATGGCTTATTTTATAAAAAATATAACCTTTCTGATGATATATCACATGATACTATGAGTGACCCTTCTGATTTTAAAAGTCACTCGATTTGACTTTGAATTTCAAATTCAATTTTAAAAAAGTGTATCATTATTTTTTCCTAAAAAAATGTGTTAAAAGTACGCTATTTAATTTCGTTTTTAAAAGTTTCAAGTTGAGACACGCATGGGTTCATAGAGAAAAATATTCGAAATAAAAATAATAAAATATATCTATCGAAAACTGCCTTTCACTTAAATACAATTACCAATTGGTGGAAAAGAATTGAGCTGTCTTATTTTCATCAAATATACGATTTACCCCTTTGTATTATTAGGTAAATATTAGCCTATCGATCTCCAGCAACATAAATCGGGAAAAGTATTGATCAAAATAGGGGATTCAAATAAAAATCGAAATCTACCAGAAACAAAATACAAAAGAAAAAATTTGCTACTGTAGCGGATCAAACTGTTAGTGCATTGAAAATGAACTAAACTATTGACAACCTAATTACCCCATAAATACTCAACCCCTTCTTGGCACGTCATCGAACTAATAGGATTTTTTCCTCCTCGTAAAAAGAGAAGTTCTGCCCCTTCTTTCCATGCGCTGTGGTCCTGTCTTACTTTATGTTTTCTCGTAATTTGTACCCAAAATATAAATAAATTGTGTTAATTTTACCCCGAGATGCTTACTCGACTAACTCCGCTCACCCACCTGTTACAAAAGTGGCGCCTAACGTCGTGGCCTGAATTTAAACCCGATTTACGAACAAGCCTGTTCGAGTTTGGATTACCAAATGCCTTAAGTTATCAACGAACTACGTAGTTGGAGTTTGGATTCCTGAATGACAATTCCAGCAGGCAGGGAATTTAACAGATGAGTACTTCTTAATTACTATCTGAAAATGCTATATGTCGCATAAAAATTGTTTTGGTTCTCGAGAAGATATAGTTACATAAGTATTAGTAACTTGTTGTAAGACTTCTGTTTTCAATAGAATTAACGTCCACTGTTTCGGTAATATTGAAGCTTTGTTTTGAAATAGAATTCTATGGTGAATTCTGAGTTGAAGTTTCTCCAGATTTCCGAAAACAGAAGTACTTATAAAACAG
This sequence comes from Meta bourneti, assembly GCA_933210815.1. Taxonomy (NCBI): domain Eukaryota; kingdom Metazoa; phylum Arthropoda; class Arachnida; order Araneae; family Tetragnathidae; genus Meta; species Meta bourneti. Next base: position 35,381,755 of record OW119929.1, on the reverse strand, counting down.
AAGAGTAATAGTTTTGCCGGTAAAGATGTAGAATCCGAGACATGTTTGTCGCCAAGCAATTTTGTTGCCAAATCAAGATGGCGTCCTAAGCCAGTATGTTCGTTAAAAAAAAAAACGTTGACTTTCCTATGCGAAACACCTTTTGCATAGGGTTGCCATAAAGCTGGATCAAAACAACAAAGTTACCATGTTTGGCGATAAATCGCCACGGTCTCGGATTCGACATCCCACCCGTTTGGGTTGCCATTTTTAGAAATATTTGATAATAGTATTGATTTGGACTAATATTTATGTTTTGGAAATCTAATGTTTGTGCATGTTATGATACTGCTCATTATGATTTGAAATATTATTATATTGCTTTGCATTATTATGAATATAATGCATGAATATTTTATTAGATTAAATTGTGAATGCCATCAATGTGTTACCTTTTGATTTATTAGTTCTATAGTAGAATTACCGAATTTGATATTACTCTCGATGATAATTTTAAGATAATTGATATTAAAGATGCTATACTAAAAAGCGCGATATATGAGTAAGGAATTATTTAATAGTATGATTAGTGAAAGGAAAGAAAAAGAACGTGAGGAAAAGAAAAATAGCTACTTGTCGCTGAAAAAGAAAAGGAGAGAATGTTTGAGCTAGAAAAATTAAAATTGCAGGCAAGTGCTACAAATACGAACACCGACTCACAATCTGTACTGTCTAGGGATGCTACAAACAGTGATTTCACAATAACAGTTCTAACTGTGACTGCTACTGACGAATATCTGTGATTCCAAACTGAATCTGATTGGTTGATTGCAAAATATCTCAGCCACACATAGCAAAAGGGTGCTTCTATTTATTTAGTAATTCGTTGTGTAATATGTAGTAATGGGGGAAAAAAGAGCGAACGGTAAAATCCTAGTATACGTTACACGCTTTGTGCGATTTTGAAAAATGTCGCCAACGCCGAAATGACGTTTTTACGATTGTCGCCAAGAATTTGCGTAGGCAAAAACATAGAAAATCGTAACCTGAAAATGACAAATACATAAACATACCATGAAAAAAGTATATAAATCATAAATGAATAAGCATAACATGAAAAGACAAGCATTTATGAATTTCAATTATTGAAAAATTATACAAATCATTAATCCGAATAACATATGTACAAAAGAAAATGGGGTCCAAATAAAAATTCTATTACAAATCTCAAGCTCAACCGCAAAATCACACCATGAATTCCAAAATGCAAATTGGATAAAAAGCAATAACCCACCGAATCTCGCCAAATCTACAACTACAGATTGCAAACTTTATCGCCCTCCCAAATGTCGCCAAATCCACCGTGTAACGTATACTAGGATTAAGCCGAGCGGAACTGTTCTTTTTCACCTGTTCTTCAAAAAGAACGGGAACAGCCTGTTCTCGGTTCTTTTTGTAAAAAGAAACATTGCAATCTTTTTGTACTTAGATTTTAAACAAGTGGGAATTTTGCAAATTTCTCTTTTCTCGAATTTTCTAAGTTCGCAAAAATTTTCGTATACGTATTCTAAATTATGGTAAGTCCGAAACACAGCTGTTCATCCTACTGTTCGTGACTCACTGTTTCCTGTCGATTCATTCATCCGTTCTCTGTCCATAAACCTACTCCCTGCTCTGAGACTACTTCCTGTTTGAGAGCAGGAATCAAATTTACCGAAGGAATCGATTCCTGCTCTCAAACTGATCCGACCCTGTTCTCGATGAACTGTTCGCGGAGCTGATCTCGATGACTGCTCCAGGAAATGTTCTCGACTGAACCAAGTCCCGAAGTCTGATGAATTTGCGAGGAGATTAGCGTAATAATTGTGAAATTTTATAATTGTTAGGCAATGACATAATGATGAATTTTTAGTTTTAAACAAATTAAATTTTTTTTAAATATTGCTGATCAAGATTTCGCTGTCCAGCTTTCTCTCTGGTGGTGTCGCCTCTATTCGTTCTTAGGATTTGCAATGCTTTTAACTTTATTTTAAAACTAAATTTTACAAAATGGAAAGCAAAATTTCAAATGTGTGGACATATTTTACTGTGAAAAGGAAATTCGGATCGGGTGTCATGCTCTCTAAGTTGAAAAGGGATCTCATTAAGTCAGGTATTACGATTTTAAAGACATCTCGGAAATAAGAATCTCACCATAAAACTAATGTGTTGTAAAGCTAAAGTGATTTTTTTATTTGTATTTTTTATGTTTTAAACGTGCTTAGATAGATCATATAATATTAACCTGTTTTTCAAACCAATTTTACTTTCCAAGTGGTAATCCCGGTATGCGTTTTTTGTGTTTATAATCTTTTATAAAGGGCAACTCCCTATTGCATAACGTGCTTCAAAATTCCTGGTGTTGTACTCGGATCTTTCTCTTCGGGATGGATCACGGACCGTCGTTTGGTAAAGATGTAGATCCGAGACATGTTTGTCGCCAAATTAAGATGGCGTCCAAAGTCAGGATGTTCTTAAAAAAAACGCGGACTTTCCTACGCGAACAACCTTTTGAATAGGGCAATAATAAATCAATCCCCTTCAAGCTCTCCGGTTTTACTACAGATTCATCATACATTTTTGCAAAAAAATCCGCATTTATACGTCCAGTCAAACCATCCACTGCCATACCTAATCAAGGGTAAGTGAGAGGCTAATAAAATAATTAATTAATTTACTTTCTAATTAAAAAAACCTCAAAAATATCAATAGAAACGTGCCACTTACTTTTAAAGATAGAAATCGCAATTTCGGAAACCCAACGGCAAGTACGGAAGTTAAAGATGCACTAATATATTCCGTTGCGACCCGGTGATATATTCCGTTGCGACCCGGTTAAGCGATAACCAATTACAATCATTCTTAAAAGCTAAGACATCAACGAACACAAGAAGAATTCAAATTTTAAAACGGTACCCAATCATAGAACGCAATACGTACATCGATATTTTGTTTAAAAAATGCGTTCGTTAATAAAAAAAAAAAGCACTCTTTCCTTCCGAAAAACCAACCTTTTCCATAGGTTGCCATAAATTTGGAGCAAAACTGCAAGGTTACCATACTTGGTGATAAATCGCCACGGTCTCGGATTCGACATCTCACCCCGCCGTTTTATTGACTTAAATGACCATTTTGTTGACTTAAAAATGACATTAAAATCTAAAAAAATTATTACTTTCGCTTGCGTATTTGTTTTGTCCTATTCACCTCATATGTTTTGGAAATTACTTGAGATGGTTCAGATGTGGGACATTATTAGTTGCCATTGGGGAGAGGATTTAAACGTTTCGATTTGCAAGAACGTTTTTCAATTTACGGAAAAATTCTGATTTTCTTTTCTCAATTACTGATAGTTTGGCGCAGCTTGAATAGACTTACCCCTTTCGCCATAAAAAAAATCAATCAACCGATCAACGAAGACTCCGAGTCATTTGTATTTTTTTATATATGCACGCCTATACAAAGTACTTACAAAGATGACGTCAACAAAATTCGGACCCTGTCTATTGCGAAAACTGCTGGCGCCACATAGTCTATGAGGAGGAACATGGCTTGCACATTTCGAGTAGAGACATTTGGGAACAAAAGAACAAGTTAAAGAACAGTTCTTTTTAAAAGAACGGAACATCAAAGAACTGTTCGCCGAAAAGAGAAGTATTTCCCATCCCTAGTAATATGAGTGCATGGTTCAGTTAGAGATGGTACAAAGAGTGATTTCACAGTAACAGTTCTAACTGTGACTGCTACTGGAGAATATCTGTGATTGTGATTCTAAACTGTGACTGAATCTGATTGGTTGCTTGTAAAGTATCTCGTAGCAACGGAATACTCGTATTGATGTTTTAAAATTCCTTAGTAGTTCATTTAGTAAGCGTAATGCACAGATGAGTTAGTAGCGTCGCAGCTTACAACACCAAAGAATCCAGTTCGAGCCTAGGTTTTTCTTTTCATTCAGAACAATTCCAGACCCACCTCCCCCCGACTCACCGAAAGGTGTAGAGCCCTTGGAAGGGGAGGGGGTCGACCTCCAGCCGCACGAAAGAGGACAACGAGAAACCCATTCGGACAGCATTTATTAAAACCAACAAAGAAATCTATATATTAATACGTGAAGAAAAAGCTTTGTACCCCTTTTTAAGCACATTGCGCGCACGGAGGAGTATGAGATTTGGCATAATTAAAGTTCATATGGAGAAGGAGTGCAGAAAGATAAAATTAATGTATAATATGCGTTACAAATATATTAAATTAAACAAAATAATGCATTCATTGTTTACGTTCATATACTGTAATCTATATATTAATAAGTGAAGAAAAAACTTTGTACCCCTTTTTAAGCACATTGCGCGCACGGAGGAGTATGACATTTGGCATAATTAAAGTTCATATGGCGAAGGAGTGCAGAAAGATATTAATACGTGAAGAAAAAACTTTGTACCCCTTTTTAAGCACATTGCGCGCACGGAGGAGTATGAGATTTGGCATAATTAAAGTTCATATGGAGAAGGAGTGCAGAAAATTGTTTACGTTCATATACTGTAATCTATATATGAATACGTGAAGAAAAAAATTTGTACCCCTTTTTAAGCACATTGAGCGCACGGAGGAGTATGAGATTTGGCATAATTTGCCGCCACATAAGTTAGTATTGAAAGTTAATTGCAGCATTAGTCAATGGATCAAGAATGCGCATCAAATTTATGCATCGTAATACTATTAATTGCGAAGTTTTAACTGGAACCGCACGCAATAAGAGAATTTTGATTCCACGTATAAATTTAACATATTCCGGAACTATTTTACCATTTAACTTTCAAAGAACTCAATTTCTAATTATACCTGCATTTGCGATGACAATAAATAAGTCTCAAGGACAAACATTCGAAAAAATTGGAATTTTATTGAGGCAACCAGTTTTTACTCATGGTCAATTGTACGTCGCAGCAAGTAGAGTTCGATCATTCGATGGTATGAGATTTTATATTTCAGAATATAACGGTCAAGGGCATTTAGCAAACGATGAAAGAATTTAAAAAAAAACATCGTCTACACAGAAGTTTTGAATCATTAAACTTATTGTCGAACAATTTCAATGGACAACATTTATTTTTTTAACCACCCGGTTTTTTTTGTTTCAATAAAAAATATATAAAAAAATACGAGCACGTATTCCTTATTTCATTTTTTGGATTTATTTTTTATTTAAATTTTATATAATTTGAAAAAAATTAACTGTAGCCTTGGCGAACCTATGGCCAGAATAGCAATAAAAAAAACCCAAGAAAATGTTAAACAACGCGTTATTGTTTTTTTATATATGGCTTAACCAAGCTATACCGCATTTTTCCTACGACGTATTTGTACATGCTCGCAGCTTACGTAATAGAAGAAAATTCAATAAATTATATGCAATGAATATAGAGGTATACTCTTTGACAAAAGAACCTTATTAACGTTCAAACTTTAAAATTAAATTAATTATGGTCGAATTTCGACCACTGGGCGATCACTAGTCTATATATTAATACGTGAAGAAAAAACTTTGTACCCCTTTTTAAGCACATTGCGCGCACGGAGGAGTATGAGATTTGGCATAATTGAAGTTCATATGGAGAAGGAGTGCAGAAAGATAAAATTAATGTATAATATGCGTTACAAATATATTAAATTAAACAAAATAAAACATTCATTGTTTACGTTCATATACTGTAAAAAATTTAGCGGAGTGGATGATTTGTAATTGAATTAATCCCCCCGCAGTGTGCGAAATTTATTTGGTTATATTTGTGCATTAAATGTGCCAGCCAATGCATTGGCGTTATGGAATGAATTTAAAGTATATCTCAGTGAAGATTTTCTGAGAGTTTACAACGAAGAAGCATCCTTTAATAGAGCTCTATTAGAAATTGAAGATATTTTGAATGTTCATAATTTGTCATGTCAAATATTTGGTTTACCAGTTCCCACATATTCGCAGAGAATATAAGAAGCAAATACTATTGATCCAATAGAACAAGAGTTCCTGTTTTGTGAGCATTATGAAACTGCAAATATTGAACAGCGTAATCTCATTGATCATGTGATTCGTGAAGTATTGCATCATGATACTTGATCTAATGTTTTTTGTTTAACCGCTCATGCAGGTTGTGGTAAAACATTCACACAAACAGCAATCATTCACAAATTAAATTCGCTTAATCTTCATTGTATTGCAACAGCGTTCAGTGGCATAGCTTCAACTCTATTACTTGGAGGTAGAACTTTACACAATGTGTTTAAATTGCCTATACCCATTTTGGAAAATTCTGTAGCCAATATTACCGCAAATAGTAGCTATGGTCGTTACATAAATTCATTATCATTGATAATTATTGATGAAGTTTCTATGTGCCCACTGCAAGTGTTGAAAATCATAGATAGATTATTGCGGGATCTATGCGATGAAAATGATAACATAAAACATTTGGAGGGAAAACGATACTTCTGTGCGGTGATTTTCGGCAAATCTTACCAGTTATCCCACATGGATCACGTGTAATTTTAATTGAAAATTGTGTCACGAGTTGGCATAAATTTGTTTATTTTCATAAAGTTACGTTTACTCAAAATATGAGAGCCTTACCAAGTGAAATAGAATTTGTCGAATTCTTGAAAGAAAATTAGTAATGATAAAGCCCCACAATTCCCTCAGTTTGGTGAAAATATTATTGAAATACCTCAGCAATTAATAGGAGATGAAAATAATATTATTAATGAGGTGTATGGAAATATTTGCGAAAACATAATCTCATCAGATAACATATTGAACTCAGTTACCATATTCCATCAGTATCGCACTAACTGGAAATGTTTATTATCGCCAATCATAGCATTTCCTTCCCATTCTATGTATATTACTCGTTTCAAATGGAAACAATGAAACCCCAAATCAACAATGAAATACCAAATTATTTGTAACTTTTGAAGGAAATTTTAAAAGCAGGACATCAAATCACAATTAAAAAAGCTTAAACATTTAAAACCTTTACTTGATTGTCTTCACATTCATTTTCAATCTGATAAAGGTTCTCTTGTTCAATTTCGTAGTTGCTTAAATTGAAATTTTCCTAGTTCTGCCGAATCTTGAAATCTTTACTTATTTCACTAGTGATTATGATAAATATGGAAAAGGATTCGTGAGAGTTATGTGCATTTACGAGAATCGAGTTTAACACCGATGTTTAAATTCTTTTTTTACTCAAAATTAGTGTTTACCTAACTAATAATGCTTAATATTTACAAAATGCATTTAATGTTCACAAGTAGTAGTATTTAATGCTTACGTTTCCAAAGGAAAAAGCAAATCGAAAAGACTTCTAACAAAATTAACTTCCCACCTAATTATTTCACTGATGGAAACACTCCTTGGATTAAGGAAAAAAAGTTTAAAAAGAAATTTCATTTAAAATTTTGCACGTGCACCATAATAATAGTTATATTCCATTCTTATACCGCATTTTTTATATTATCAGAGGTTATAACTCATCAGCTGCGATAAAAAGTAAAATGTACGTCTAATTAAAAATTTTCCCGAGACAAAAATAATCAAATTACGATTATGAAAATTTCAAGACATAATAGACATCTTGCTCTTTTATGTTGAGAAGTTTTGATGTTCTTGGAGCTTTCCCTCACAGTGAAATGTGCATTTTTAAAAGGTTGAAAAATCGTATTTTTCCATAATATTTATTTTAAATGTTTTTTCTTTATAAGGAGTAGAAATACAATCACCAAATTACGCCACGCTATTTGTTAGGAAAAGTTCTTCATTAAGAATAATTTTTAACATTGTATTTCCATTTCTACAGATACCAGAGCAATTTTAAATTTGTAGCAAATTGGCAAAATTTCCATTTTCGTCGATACCTCAGATTCAACAATGACGGCTATTAAATTATATTTTGACGTTTCCTAAGAGACCATTTTCTGAAGAATGTGCAGCGATATAAAAATTTTAAATTTGTGTTAATGACTTATTGAAATATAGGATCGCAAACAGGCCACTTTTAGTGCTAGAAAATCTAAATTTGTGTGACCTCGAACTTTAAATGTCAATAATTAACAAAATATAGATTTCTGAAACCTAATATTTTGCAGTTGGTCATTACTCTATGTGACCTATTTAAAAACTGATTTTCATTAAAATCGGTGATTTGTCAGCCACATGTTGTGTTAAAAATTTAGTTTGGATCGTATAGTGAATAATTTACTTTAAACAATGAATTGCCTCCATAGGAACAATAAAATACATGGGCACAGTTCTTTTAAAATTAAATAAGAAAATTTGTTACGAACAATTTAAGGATAAATAAAATGCAGATTAACAATTAAACAAAAAAAAGGGGGCCCCTACAAGACACAAAAAAATCAATTTTTACAAATAATGATTCGACACAATACAAAAGTTCAGGAGGAGATGGGGACCAATGGCACAACCCGAGGAACAGATAGACTCACCCTTGGCAAAAAAGATCTCGGAAATATGGTGTGGGGTTTCGGCACGTCGGGTGTCAGACATGGGACTTCGGTAGCAGGCCCTATCCATGGAGGAGCGTGGTTGTCGAGCAGACGCAACTAGGCTAGTTTCCACCCGGGGCAAGAACTCGCCTTGGCGCCCCCCCCACCGACCAACCAAACCAAAACCCTCCCCGACAATACCTCCCCCCCCTGATATCGCCCCACCACACAATAATTCCACTTGTCCAAATTTTTTTTATTCAACTTAGATGGTAAATGCTTGATTTCAAAGGTAAATAGATTAATTTGCAGTAATTTCATTTTTAGTACAAGATAAAATACCTAATTAATTCCAAGATATTTCATTGCAAATAATCTAAGAGTAGCATGTTTGATATATTCTTTCACACTTATAATCGCTGCAAATGAAATGAAAAGGTTTTATCAAATGATATCGGGATATGTGTGGGCTGAATCAAAATCAACAGACTGTTGCTTTAGAATAGGATATTTAATTATGATAAATACAGAGTCTGTTCGGATATTTTTTGAACGATTTTGATGAGCTGTAAAAAAATTGTATGTTACGAAATAGTTTTATTTTCGCAGCCAGTTAAATAGTTAAAGTATAATTTATCGTCTGTTTAGAGTTTTGTTTACTTTCAAAAGGACGCTTTTCAATAAGCAATGGATTGTGGCATTGTGTTTCCGTTTCGATGGAAGTGATCTAATATGTTGTGAGCAGGCCGGACAGAGTGAAGAAATACATCCAAGTATCAAGGTTTTTAAAGGCTAACTAATTTATTAACATTAATATAAATATATACAAAAATGAGCAGCCAAGCTCTACGCATTTGACATTACTAGAACTTGAATAAGATCTCAGAACGCAATGATTACGCAAGCAATCGTATGTGTCGGAAAGAGAAGTTATGGCGCCTAGCTTCAACCGCATAAATAAACAAATCGTTTGAAAGCAGAACTACGGCGCCTATCTTTAAGCGTTGTTTATATCTTTACCGTAATTTACAGCTTATACAATATTTTCAACACGTTTCCGCTCTTTCCGAAGAGAATTATGCTTATTCAATTATTCAAAAACGCTGTGATGGTTTTCGATGTCTAAAGGTACGATAATATTATTAATGAGAAAGGAAAAAACGTAAAAGTGGAAAAATACTTCCAAATACGTATCCAGAAAAGAAAAGAAAAGAATTTCTGAGAATATTTGCAAGGTAAAATCTTTAATTTTAAAAGAGGATCTGCCAAGTCAAAGGACTATTACAAAGTCATTAAAATGTTCAGTTTCAACTGTAAATAAAATAATTAACAGTGATTTGAATCTTAAAAAGGCCAAAAAATACAATGTTCATCAACACGACATATTGCAGAATGCAGAACTCGCTGCAGAATTCTTTATTAGAAGCATTTAGCTGGAGAAAGATGGAAAAATGTTGTGACAATAGACGAGGCGTGGGTGTATTTAAATGATTGCAATAAAAAGAACAATTTATTATCATAAGAGGAGAAAAATCTTAAAATGTGGTTCAACTTGATAACTTTAACGTGAGAACTTTCTCAAAGAGATTTATGATTGTTGCCGGTTTTGCATATAATGGAAAATTAAAAGTAAAAAGAGGGGGGAAATGTAAAAATCAACTCCCACATATTATCAAGACCATATTTTATCCCCAATATTCAAAAAAGAAATACCATATCTTTACCCACAGTGCCAACAATCAGTAGAACTGCATCAGGATAACGGAAGCAGCCACACATCTAAATCCACTATTAAATTCTTGGAAAAAAATGGAACAAGAAACTGGTATCAAGTCAATAAATACCCTTTACTGATATTCCTACTAAATCTCCAGATCTCTCACCCATGGACTTTTGGACTTTTAAAAAGCAGTATCGAAATGTCGACTGAAAACCATTCAAGGATTTTGGAAAACAAAACAAGAATTAGGAATAATAGATTTTACTCAAGTTATTATCTTGAGTATTATACTTCGATATTTTACACAATCTCTTATTCTATTGACAAAATGTGAAAAAAATTAATCTGAACACAGAAAGCTTGAACTAAAACTTGACTTTATGGGCTTTTTCGGCTGCAAGCATTTTTACAATGTCCTCAAAAGATAGCTTTGAAGCTAACTTGTGCTCTATTGCTATGATGCTTAGGTTGGTTAGTCATTGTTGTTGTCCTGTTAAGTTTCTGAGGTAATTTTTTGTGATCTTTAGTTTGCTGAAACTCCTTTCATTTGAGGCGACTGAGACTGGTATTGTGAGGAAAATTCTCAACGCTGTCGTTATATAGGTGGACTCGTCTTCAAGTCCGTTCTCGTATATTAACGTCAGACCGGATGATGTAGCCGTTTTCATATTAGGGCTTAAATCCAAGGCATGATACTTAAAACTCTCCACTTCTATCGCCAGCTAGTCCCTGTCTAAGTCTTCTTTATATGTGGTAGCTAACTCAAGTGCCTGGTTCTTCAATTCTTCTCCATTCATTGTTTCAAACCAAGCTCCATTGAGGAAACCAAATAAACTATTCATGTTTTGAATGACTTGAAACTTTTGCCTCAGTTCATTCAGAATCCGATCTATTATTTGTATAATCAATAATCTGAACTTTTTTCTTCTGAGAGTTCATAGCTTTCAACTTCGCTCTTCTCATCAAACATTCGCTTCTTCCTCCTCCGTACTTCTTTAAAATGAGGATCTAGGTTAAGCTTTCCTGCTATTCTTCACACATTCTGCATTTAGCTCCTTTTATAGTTTTTGTAGTCTACTAATAAATTCTTCCTCTTCATTTTTATCATACGTAAATATCTATGGTAAAAAATACTCGGCCAATTTAGCGCCCCCCAAATCTGGCGCCCGGGGCACATGCCCCTTCTGCCCCCCCCCTAGTTACGTCTCTGTTGTCGAGATGAATCTATCTCAAGTATGAATCTATCTCAAGTGAACTGCCCGGTCGCCGGGAAACTCGTCAGGGCAATCCGTTCTTCGCCGCTTCCTCCTCTCTTCCCGATCGTCTTCGCAGAAAAAAAAGAGCCCTGATTGTTGGGGTGTACGACTTTTTATCGTACTTCGATTTCTGACGAACCGCCAAATCAATCAACCCTCATCTAAGGTAAAAGATATGCCTACATGTTCCAAGTGGTCAGCCATCAGAATCTCCCTCATGATTGGACAATATACCCTGACGAAATACCGCCAATGGGTCAGACATCAAATGCGCCAGTAGTAATGAGCACTTTCCCCTCAACGGGAATGGATAATGAGCCTTTCCCTCAACGGAAACGGGTTTAATCTGTTTGTTTTTCCCATCCACGGGAATTCACGATTACATTCCATAAATGCACTTTTTCTCACTTCTAACCCGTGAGAATAATTACCGAATGCTCAAAAGTTGGTGCAAAGGCAGTACACAACACAATATATACACACAAATAAATATTACGGATAATATACAATTAATACTTAAAAATCAACCCAACACACAGCCGATTTGCTCATTTTGCGTGGAATGACTCCCCTGCAACTTTTCAGAAATTAATAGACAATTTTCGGAATTCGTTGAAAGATGTTCTAGTTCTTTCTTATTTAGATGATATTATCATATTGTCTGAAACCTTTCAAGAACATCTTCATAACTTAGAAGTTGTTTTCAAGAAACTACAAGAATTTAAGTTGCATGCTAACCATGAGAAATGTCACTTCGCGTGTAACCGTGTTAAATATCTAGGACTTTACATAACAAAGTCTGGCCTGAATGTGGATCCAGAGAAAACTGCTGTCATTCAGAAAATGCCATCCCCAAGGGGACTGTTAACAAGTGCAGTCTTTTCTACAGACCTGCTCGTGGTACAGGAGATTTATTCCTAACTTTACAGAAGTTGCAAGACTCATAAGCAATCTTACAAAGAAGAATGTCTGCTGGAAATGAGGTAAAGATTATGCATTTCAAACCTTGAAACAACTTTTGATTAGTCCACCTATTCTTAGTAAAATGATTCAACCAAGCCTTACACTATTCGAACTGATGCTAGTAACTATGCACTGGGCGCAGTTTTTTTACAAGGTACTGGACCTGAAGAGCATCCTATCGAATGTGCCAGTCGATTACTCACAAGTGCTGAAAGAAATTATTCGACAACGGAACGTGAAGCATTAGCTGTAGTATGGGCCTTGAAGAAGTTCCGTGCTTACATTGAAGGGCAAGAAATCACTGTTGCATCTAACCATCAGCCTCTTAAATGGCTAATGAATTTAAAGTCTCCTATTGGACGATTAGCGAGATGGGCTTTAGAGGTCCAAACCTTCAACTTGAAGTTGGAATACATTCCAGGTAAAGCTAACATTATAGCTGACATGCTGTCTAGACCTTTTTGCCAACACACGGAAGGAACTTGTGAAATGTGTACCACATCCATTGATATCCTCGCGTAATCCAGGAGATATTCGAAAAGAGCAACTAAAAGATGAAAATCTCAGGAAAATTATCGATTCCTTTGAGAGTATCGAAAAAGACGAAAATTTTGCAAACTATTCTGAGAGGTTACCTCATGAACCAAGGAGTTTATATAGATATTCTCCTGACTCTGAGTCGGTAGAGGCTCAGCGGGTTGTACCTATTCAAGAACGAGAGAAGGTTCTTAAAGAACGTCATGATGCACCAACAGCTGGTCATTATGGAATCGAAGGAACATATAGCAGAATAGCAAAGCGGTACTTTTGGATTGGTATGAGAAGATACATTACCGAATATGTGAAGAACTGTACTGATTGTTGTCGGTACAAACCTAGCAACCAAAAACCCTCTGGACTTCTTCAGACACCTATCTACTCACAGCGATTTGAAACTATTTCCTTAGATCTCTTTGGGCCCTCACCCGAAACAAAAGATGGAAAAAGGTGAATCTTCATCATAGAAGACTGCTCCACTAAGTGGGTAGAACTGTTTGCATTAACCAACGCTACTGCCAAGAAATGTGCAATAATTCAGATTGAGGAAGTTTTTATGAGATACAGGTTGCCAAGACGAGTCATTAGTGACAATGGCTCCCAAATCATAAGTGCCGTAACACAACAAGTATGCTACTTTTTAAATATTAAACAAACTTTGACACCAGTCTATCATCCTCAAGCAAATCCTGTGGAAAGAACCGAGATCTGAAACCACGTTTGGCAATATTAGTGGGTGATGACCACACCACAAGGAGCGAAAAGTTACCAACTATTAGATTTGCCTTAAACACCACCAAGTGCGACTCAACAGGACAAACTGATGCTTACCTTCAGTTTGGTAGAGAACTGCACACTGTAGATGATATTTCGCACGATTTTCGAAGCATTGTAGATAATGACAATTTCGTTCCAGAACTCCTTATCTAAAAAAATTGCCAGTTTTACGAAGCAAATAAAAGATCGTGTTGAAGAATGTCAAGACAAGCATAAACAGTATGCGGACAAGAATCGTAAACCATCACCTCAGTTTAAGAACGGGTGACAACGTTTGAGTTGCTTTGCACCCAATGAGTAAGGCTAAAAAAAGGCAAAACCTCAAAATTTATGCCCCGGCGTGATGGCCCATATGTAATTGTGTCACAAAAGTCTCCTATCTCTTATACAGTTGCTGCTAAAGATGATCTTTTTTCACCTATAGGAAACTACCATGTGTCAGCCCTTGTACCCTACAGCGGCCCTGATTCCCGACCTGTGGCACCGATTCGCAGAAGGGGACGAACAAAGATTTTACCTGATGACCAGGAGAAGCAAAATCCTTCTGTTGATGCCAGCAATCCTGACGATACACGTGGTTGTCCATCATCGAGATCCCAAAAGAGACATTACCTTTCTGGTCCACCTCGCTCGTCGTATACATACAGCCTCCACGTCGTGCAACCTGCCTCCCGAGGACGGTTGACTGCAGGTTGAGGGGAAGAGTGTAGGAATCAAACTGTTAGTGCATTGGAAGTGAACTGAACTACTCACCCCATAACAACTCAACCCCTTGGCATGTCGCCAAGTACGTCATCAAACGAATGACATTTTTTTCCCTCAAAAGGAGAAGAGAAGTTCTGCCCCTTTCTTCCAGCGCGCGTTTGCGCTGTGGTCCTGTAATACTTTATGTTTTCTCGTAATTTGTACCCAAAAATGTAAATAAATTATGTTAATTTTACCCCCGAGATGCTTACTCGACTAAACTCCGATCACCCTCCTGTTATAAAGATAATTATATATCAGTGGCGGCTTTTCAGGGGAAGGAAGGGAAGTGCCACTTCCCCAACATTTTACATCAAATTCATTTTTCAAATTACATTTCTCAAATTAGTCTTTTTTTTTTCAGTATTTCATATATGTATACATTTTCAATATTTCTACGTAAAATTTCTCTTTTTTTTCTTTTACGATTTAAAAATTACTAAAGTACTTACAAATAGGAACGAATTTAATTTCGCAGAGCGCGTTATTCAACATACGGAAAATATAATGCTTACGACTGTAGACAGCGAAAGTTTAGCACGTAAGTTTTTGCTGAAAAATAGATACGCATATTCTGAAAGCCAGATGGTTGCTATGACAACACCGCCATTAGCAGTCAAAAAACATTTAGACTGTCGGCTCCGAAGGAAGGAAAAATCTAGAAACCTCGATTCCCCTTTCTCTATATTGTTGCCGGTTGAAATCTAAAAATACATGCCCGTCGTTTCCCGTTGCAAGCAGCGGATACAGAAAACTAATAGAGGGAGTTATAGCGCCAAAAAGTCTAGCCAATCACGCCGAAACTGCCGAATATTACATGAAATAGAGCAATGATTTTGTTGACCATTTTGTTTTAGATTTTTCAGGGGAATGAATCCAATTAATGATATTGTGTGTAATTTAATGGCAACTCCGTTTAGCCGGTGGAAAGATGAAGACAAAAGAGACGTATTACATCCAGTGGCGGCTCGTAGTTGGAAAAATAGGGGAAAGGTCTCCCCTGAATCCTCCCCCCCCCCGAAATTAAATCCTGGCTATGCCAGTGATATGAAAAGATAGCAGTTCCTAAAATTAGTTAATGAGGATTTACCCCTATTTTCTGTAAAATAAATCAATTCCTTTAATGCTGCAAATCTGTCTGATATGTCATCGTAAAATGGCTGTTTCTTCATATGCGTCGCTAATACTTCTTTTTGAATAGAAATGTTTACTACAGAAGAAAGTCTCTTGCGAAGTAGTATTTCTTGATTAAGTTTTTATTCTTTTAATGCAAAAAACTTCTTTCCACTGATACACTTGTAGATGGAATTGTTAAGACGAGAGAAAACAAATTATAAGCTTCTGTGAAAATTTCTTTATCATCATAAAGCATTTGAAGAAGTTCTTGCGTCGATATATTCCTGAATTTTCCATCGGCAGTTCATTTTTAAGGCGATGGGTTTTTAAACACATCGCCATAAAACTATTGAAGATTTTCAAGTGCCCAAGATGGAAAATGTAAATTAAATTGTTCGAATTTCGTTGTATCAGTAAGACAAATAAATTGAAGTTTTTCACAATCTTGTGTTTATTTCCATAAAAATGTGGTGTAAAATTTCAAAATAATATGTTTATAATTTTGAGAAATTGTTTTTAGTGAAAGAGCGGCATATTCCAGTTTAGATTGGACTATTTCTGTGATTTTACGCGTGTTTTAAAAACATCATCGTCCCTTTTACGGCTCAATAGCTCACGAGTGAATTTTATCTGAGATACACAATAGTTTAAATCTAGTGATTTTTTCTCGAGAATTTCTAATAAGATATCAGTAAGGCCAAAAATTTCGCTGAATACTACTGCCAAACATGTAAATTCAAAATCGATCGTATCATTTAAAAATCCCTTTGCAAGTTGAATTGGTGTTTTGTCTGAATGTTCGCTGTTTGTCATAAATTCGAATATTTCTTTTAATTTATCCCAATCTTCAACAATCACATTCACTAATTTCGAATTGGAGGACCATCGAGTGTGTGTTATGGTTGGATGCGTCTTGCGAAATTTGAAGTAAGAGCATAAGATCGCTTCGCAGAGTGATGAAAAAACGAAGGAATGCCGCTGAGGCCTGCCAAAAAAATTCGACACTTAGAAAATTTAGAAAAACTGCTGCAATACAAGATGGAAACGATGTGCTAGACCAGGGGTCTCCAAACTTTTTCTCTTGAGGGCCAGATTGAAAAATCCTGGAAGTCAGACGGGCCAAAACAACACACACATAAATAAATAATATATATACACTGCTGGCCACCCAAATTGCAACACCAAGAAAGACGAGATATCACAACAAAATTTATTTTGTAGATAACATGTTGACCAAGTATTAAATGATTAAATTTATAGACTTCTGTGAAGTGTGGTTCCTGCCAAAATCAGTAGCCAGAGTAGCCGCCATTGTTGGAGATCACCACTGCCACACGCCTCGGCATTGATTCAAAGAGACTTTGGATGTGTTCTTGGGGTACAGCAGACCAAGCAGCTTCCACACGTTGCCAAAGTTGATCTGGTGTGGCAGCTGGGGATGTATTCTGGGTCAATTGTTGAGCAACCATGGACCACATGTTTTCTATCGGCGAAAGATCCGGAGAGCGAGCTGGCCAGGGAAGCAATTCAATCTGGCGATTGACGAAGAACCCTTGGACAATGCGTGCTACGTGTGGTCGCGGCATTATCCTGTTGAAATATGGCTGTGGGAAAGCCCTGAAGGTAAGGAAGGACAACTGGTTCCAACACCTCGGAGATGTAGCGCTGGCTGTTTAAAGTACCGGCAATGCGTACTAGAGGAGTGCGAGAGGGATATCCAATACCGCCCCATACCATAATACCCGGTGCAGGACCAGTGTGGCGGTGCATAACGCAGCTGTTCAGCATCCTCTCTCCACGGTGTCTCCAGACTCGAATCCGACCATCGTGGTGTTGCAGACAGAAGCGTGACTCGTCAGTAAAGACAATTTCATTCCATTCTGCCGTCCACATCCTTCTTTCATCGCACCATTGGCGGCGGAAACGTCTGTGGTTCTGCGTCAAGGGTAGACGAAGCAATGGACGTCTTGCAGACAGACCACTCTGCTGTAAACGGCGTCGAATGGTACGCGCAGACACTGGATGATGCAGTACAGACTGAATGTGCTGTGCTATGGTTCGTGATGTGGCTGAGCGATCCGTCACTGCCATACGCACAATATGCCTGTCATCACGTGAAGTGGTGCACTGAGGTGGATGCGATCGAACACGTCGGTCCGTCGTACCCTCCTGCATCCAACGATCATATATCCGCATTACATTTGTTTGGTTTCGTCCAACACGACTACCGATTTCCCTGAAAGATAATCCACAATCTCGCTAGGCCACTATCCTTCCTCTGTCGAACTCGGATACTTGATCAAAAGATGATCGCTGTTTTCTACGAGGCATAATTGATCGTTTTTTTGAAAAAAACCACAAGAAAAACACAATTGTCGTACTTGAAATCGTCGAAATCTCCAAGCCTTAAATAGCGCTTTGAAGTGGCGCCACAGGCGCGCATGATGTGCGTCTGCGCTGAAATTCTAATCATTTGCATATCTCACCTCCGCTAATGCATGTTGTAAATTTCATATTATTTGCATGCTTCTTTCAGGGTGTTGCATTTACGGTGGCCAGCAGTGTATATATATTATTTATTTATGTGATGCCAAAAGATCAAAATATTAGAAATGCAGACCAGCAAAATGCCAAAAGATCAAAAAGCAGACAAGTAAAAAGCCAAAAAAGTTGGGGGTAAAAAATAGTCAAGCAGAATGCAGAACTGTCCATGTGTATATATGCGCGCTAAAGCTGCAGACACAACATGGATAGTAAAATAATTCAAAATTACAAAATAATTCAAAATTACAAACCAAAACAAAGAGAAATCCAAAAATTTTAAAATCAAGAAATTTAAGAAAATTAAAAAAAAATGATGTGTTGGTGGATCAGGGCGTCATCAGGGAGGAGCCTCACCCAGTCAACACAATATGGTGTTTTTCTGCGTGTGAGCGGCAGTACACCAAAAGTAGCTCACACACCCCTCCAAACACCATAAGAAAATAAATTAGAAAAACAAAACCAGGGACAACCAAGGACACATACCAAAGATAAGTATAATACAAAATTGAAATTAAAAAGGAGAAAACAAACTTACCCACATAGATTGACCTAAGCTCGACAACAACCCGCCGCAAACTACATGAGGACCGCCAACAAATGCCATTCACAGCGCCGAAAAATCAACAGATGAGAAATCGGAACCGCAATTCCGACACGGAACCCCGACTCGAAATTCCGATTCGGAATTCCGACCCGGAACATCGGAAGTCGAAAAGATAGTGTTCAAATCCAATTTTTTAATAAATTAATAAAATTGATAGTCAACAGGAAAGTCTCCGAAATAAGCTATTAAATAATATTAGTAATCTTAAATCTTTCAAAAATAATCTTATAGAAAGAGTGAGGGTATTTATTATTAAGAAGTGTGTTAAAGAGATTATTACATTGCAAAAGAAAGTTAGATTTAGAGTTGCAAATTTTATTGAAACGCATCAGTTGACCAGCAATTGTATTATAATAAATTTTTTTAGAAATATTAGAATCCCAATATGTTAATTTAAAAACCGGAAATTCAAAATCATCTCTCTTATCATAAATATTAATATCAGTTTTATTATTTAAAGTGTATATATTCAAGTCTAGAAAGACGGCTTTATTGTTATCTGAATTGGTTTTTAATAAATATAATTCATCAGGGTAAATCGATTTCCAAAGGTTAGCAAAATTGGTATCATTGAAAACAATTAAATTTCTTGATTTTAAAATTTTTGGATTTCTCTTTGTTTTGGTTTGTAATTTTGAATTATATACGTTCAGCAGAATCATCATGCCTATGGAGTGCTCGTGTTATGTTTAATAAGTCTGCGAATCCGTCTTTATTCGAAGCAGAATGTTTATTACTAAATAGCAAGCACGGCCAACAAAATAATCTTTTTAAGGTTACACTACTGCATACCCATTTATATACTGAGTAAACCAACACTCTTGAAAACTAATATTGTACGACTTTCCGCTCTTTTTAATTTCTTTTTTGGCCATAGTCGTCAATAAATCCGTTGGACAATGCTTGTCGTAATACTTCCCTTTTGTCTTCGTCCTTTCACCGGCTATCACGTTGGCGTGGTGTGGATGTTTGGAGAGTGGGGTGCCAGCTCAGGTGTTGCCTCGTCATCTGACCGTGGTTCAAAATTACGTGGTGTTGTCCTCGGATCTTTCCCTCTGGGATTGATCCCGGACCGTCACCAATAGCCCATTGTGTTGCTCCAGTGTGACGTTAATTGAAAATACCAATACCAACCTTTCACTGGCTAAACGGAGTTTCCAGTAAATTACACACAATATCATTATTTGGATTCATTCCGCTGAAAAATATAAAACAAAATGGTCAACAAAATTATTGCTCTATTTCATGTAATATTCGGCAGTTAATTTAATGGGGCCGCGGTAACGCGGTTAGAAGGTAATGGATTAGCAACTGGAGGGTTGCGAGTTCGTATCCAACCAAAGACCGTCGTGTACAAAAGGGGCTTGTGCACGTTAAATCTGTCATGGCCCAAAATGTTATTTTTTGCTTGGCGTTTCCAAAATGTTCCACTTTGGCTTGGCGTAGAAATTTGGAGAGTGGGGTGCCACAGCTCAGGTGCGAACTCATCATCTGACCGTGGTTCAAAATTACGTGGTGTTATCCTCGGATCTTTCCCTTTGGGATTGATCCCGGACCGGCGCTAATAGTCTGTTGAGTTGTTCCAGTGCGACGTTAATTAAAATTCCTTTCTACCCTGTCCTTGCGCCAAAAAAAAATCAATCAAGAAAAAAACAACCAACTTGCCAATTCTTGAGCAAAATTAGTACGGAATTTTCGGGAATTTGGCATCACCATCAGCTGGGTCATGTTATTTATTTAGTTAATTTGGTAAAATTTTCTTGCATAGGATTTTATTCCAGTATTCATTATTCATATTCGGCGTTATAAGGTCACGTGTAAAACGAACATTTTCGAATAAATATAATGATTATTATTATCATTATAAATATAATGATGTTTACCCCTAGTCCACATGTTTCCTACTGTGCGCTACGCACGACTTAAAAGTTAAATAAATTCATTCAAAGCACAGTAAGTCTGGTAATGTAAGTTTTCGACGCATTTGTGCGTTTGTAATGAGGAAAGTTGATTTTTCCTTCACATGGCCAATTAGTAAAGTCGTGATCCCAAATATTTGTCAAAATGTAACTACGCGGCATTTGTTTGATGTTTTAATTGTGGCAATATCGTAGTTGTAAAGACCGACAGAAAACATGTTTAATTTTCCTGTTTTTATCGTCAGTACATGTTCAAAATAGGTTTTAATACTGAAATAAATTGCTTCGATCTTGGGAAGGATTGTTTCTTGTAGTCAGAATTTATTTTGTTTAAATAAAATCTTATGCATTCTCCAGGGTCTTGGGAAAATGGATCGGTTATAATTCTAGGTTATACTTATCTTGCTTCTGCATTAAGGAAAACGTTCTGATTTCTTGATCATCCTAAATTATATACAGTTTCGGGTTGAAACAATAAAGTTTGAGAAATTATTAGATGAAATAAATTTTTGTAAGTAGAATCAAAAATCAACTTTTATTGATATCATTTTGTCAATCATTGCAATTGATTTTGCTTAGTATGATTCTCTTGTGTTTTGAGGAAATGAGGAACAAATGAACCCTGCCTCTGGATTGTGAACCTTTCCTTTCTAATGCACATATTTAATTCATCAGCAAAAGATGCCCTAATATTGAAAATAGTTACTGAATGACAAAAATAAATTTCTTCCCATCAGTGACAAATTTAGAAATGCTCCATGACTCAGGTTACTTGTTTTCTTAAACTTTGAATGATTGGGATCAATTTAAGTTAGAATATTTAAATAAAAATATTTCCTGAGCCTCTAATGTTTTTTCTTATAATCCTTTCTAATTTTTGTGTTGAATTATTTTTTCAGTCTGACTTGATTACATGAACAGCTTTAGCTATGGCATCAAGTTCAAGTGCATCGAATACATCTAAAAGGTCCACCAAGTTGGAAGAATCAGATTCCAAAGATGATTCTTCAGGGTCTCGTGATAAGTACTCTGGCAAAGATCTTGCAAATGGAAAACGTATGAAGAAAGATGACAGTGGAATCAATGTGATACCAGAAAGTGATATCTCAGATGGAAGTGATTGGGGAGATGGTAACCATGCAAATAAATCACTTGAAGCATCTAAAAGCCAAAGTGATGAAAGTGAACGTGAAAGTGCAGATTCTGGTAATTTAGAATTATGTAGTCCATTGGATTGTGATCTTGGTAGTGCAGAAGAAATGGCCATGGATTCAGAATCAGCTGGAAATTCTGGAAAGCCTGAACTGTCCAAAACTAGAGTTCATTCAGAACATACAAATTCATCTGATGAGGACTCTAGTTCAGAAGCAAAAAAAGCAGAAACTATAAAAGAGGAAAGTAAAAATTATGATCCGACTCCAAACACTCCTAGGCCAAAGCATAAATGGATAGCCACCAATGTTATATCCTCTCGTCAATATGGTTATCGTTCCAAATATTCTCCTGATCTGTTTAGGTATAATTGCTATGGTAGTCTTCACATGGTTGAACGGTTAGAGCTTATGTACAAGATGAAGAAACATGATGGTTGTGTCAATGCTTTGAACTTCAACACAACTGGAACAAAATTAGTCAGTGGATCAGATGACTTACATGTAATAGTGTGGGACTGGATTATATCTGAACCTGTGATTGATTACAGAAGTGGACATGGCACCAATGTGTTTCAGGTAAGATCACCAGAACATGATGTAAAATCATCTATGGTTTCAATCAGCCTGTTTAACGAACAGGGTATTATGAGACTCCCTAGAACAAATTATTCAGTTATTCTCTAAAAAAATATACTTTATTTAATCTGATTCCATAAATATTACCTATAAATATTTACATGACTGCCTTTTCTTATCTTTAAAATATTCTTTTTATAAGAATTCTTCAATAACAGCACATTGTTGTCATTCTTAGAAAACCAAATTGTACAAAAATACGACAATAACTAAAATGCAAAGATAATTTAAACTATTTTTAACGCAGGGATTCTCATTTTTTGCTAATAAAAACCTAATTTAGAACAATTTTATTTTTTGTTTTTCTAAAAGTAAAGCGAACCAGCCAATCCCTGACCACCTACCAGTAATTGACCATTTCTGCACATTTCTAAAAAAGAAACTAATTTATTCCACAATAAATTAAATTAAAACTAATTTATTCCACAATAAATTAAATTTATATGATAGCAATGGAATACTGAAAAAAATGGTAACCAATCTGAAGTTCACTAATTTGTCTTTTTATTGATACAAAATAAAGTACACAGATATATCTATCGCCCCTTCTGGTGGCAATGCCCTTGGCGTGTTTTTTGGCACACTTTTTAAATTACACTTTAAGGCACACTTTTAGTAGCGAGTTATTTCAGGTGAAGGTAACCATCTTTATTAGGTTATTCCCTTTTTTATGGCAACCTCATGAAGCAGAAAGATTTATAAAGATAAAAAAAAAGATTTTTCTAGGATTTCCTTGGCGACATAAAAAGTGCTCCAAAAAACGAACCAAGAGCATTGCTACTAGACGAGGCACTAGATACATTTGTACCCAAAATAAAAACAAAAGTCAAGTGTTGATTTATGAATTCAGATATGTTTAAATCTGACCTCATTGAATTACACACTTGAATATTGCAAAACAAATGAAGCTTAGATTCTGAGAATATGTCATTTTGGTGATGAGTCCTAAATTAAGTGCAGTTTCATCATTGTAGCGTAATTAGATTTTGAAGTATCTTACGGACAGACAGCAAAACATATTGCCATACTTGGTTCTTATATTTGTTCGTAAACAAAAATTTAGATGATAGAAACTTTAAAGTTATTTTCTTTTTAAATATAATATTCATGCTATAAAAGTATTAAATTTGAAAAGAATCTACCAAAATAATTTTTCTACAGAACTTGGACTTTTTTCACTGACACAAGCATTTAAAGGTACTGTCTCCAGTTTTCGGTGAAATCCTATGGCGTTTCGAATTATCCCATATAGTTAGTGCCTATATGTTCTGTAGTTTTTATGCATCTGCCATACAGTAGTGTTTAAACCAAAGATTAATGTATATTAAAATGTTTTTATACATGCTGTATTTGAAAATTCTGTTTTTTTTTTAAAATAAATTAATAATTTAAACTTTTCTCTTAGGCAAAATACATCCCTCTGTCAAATGATAGCCTGATTGTCACGTGTGCCAGAGATGGCCAAGTGCGTCTTGGTGAACTGTCTTCAGAAGGTACTTGTATAGGTACAAGAAAACTTGTTCAGCATAAAGGATCTGCTCATAGGGTATAACATTACACTTTATGACAGTTTATTGGCTTACTATGTTTTCTTTAAAATATAGATAGATTAATCCATACATAAAAATCCTATCAGTTTTATTTTTAATGATAATCTTGTATATTTTTAAAATTGTGTGGCATGTTCAATTTTTAATTATCCACTCAAGATTGTTAACACTGCTAATTTTCTTGATGATTTTGCTAGCAATGTATTGTTCCTGAAATTCACTCAACTTATGAGATCGATTGTATTGTACAATGCTTTGTTCTGGTACTTAGATTAATAATTATTGTAAAAAGATTCCGGTACAAAGATTAATAATTGTAAGAAATAATTATTAATCTTTGTGTGACATGCTTTTATTTAGTTTAGCATCTGCTTTGAAATAGGGAATTTGCATCACTTTAATATGCATTTTATCTTGTCGTACTACCCTGTTCTCCAACACTATTTTAAAAGCACAATTTATTGACTCATGCTTGCTGTACTTTTAAAAAGCTTAAGTTCAAGAAATTTAAGGTTAAAATTTAAGCATGTGAATAACAATCAATATTGTTGCTGGTTAGCAGGGCAGAGAAGAGTTTTCTTGACCCAATATATAATTAGGGTGATCCTTAAAAGGCCAAAATTTTTTCTTGACATCTTTATCACTCTTACCTTTTTAAATGGTTTCCTTTCAATAAAAATGAAAGAATATGAGGTTTGAACAAAACAATTCATATTTAGAGGTGGCTCGTGACTTCACAAGTTTCCTATCTTTTGGCTTTACATAACATTACATGGTACATAAAAATATGATAAAACGTTACTTGAATAAACTTTATTATAATATGAAAACTGGAATATTAGAATAACATAAAAGCCTTAAAATAAATATTTAGGATTAATCATGATAGAGGATGCACCTGTCAAATTTTATTTTGGCATCAAGAGGTTCATTGAATCACAGTTGGAGTTAATTTCTTGTTAATTGTCCATTGAATTTTAAAAGCACTTTTTTCTTCTCAGCATGGCCGCTTAACTAGTATAGTCTTGCACATAATTTCCAATGCTTCCAGTAATCTTGATCCTACCATTTTTGGTTTGACATAAAAACCCATTTATGAGCCTAAATTCAAGTAAACATAGATCTTTATTGTCTAAAATTCCTTTGATTTCTTTGCTCTGAATGTATTAAGATCAAATACTGTGGGCTTTAAACAATTATTGTATATTTCTGCATAACCTTTCAGACATGTATTAGTATAATAAGGTTCTTGGTTAAACAAAGCAAGGGCAACAAAATCGAACTAGGATGATTTATTAGCTTAGATATCAATTTTGATCCATGAATGTATATTCAAATAAATCAGTAGAGATAGGTTAAGTTAAAATGAAATGGTGCATTGTGCATTATTAAAGCTGTTATGCTAACCTTAAGGTAAAACATGCATACAGGAAGAATGCACATTAGGAATATTATATGGGCCTTATATGCACTTTAGGAAACCTTATATGGGCCAAAACTTAAATTTTTGTTCTTATTGTCCCAAATGGTTCCTCTGGGGTCAAAACGAACCTTTTGAAATTTGAACACATATTAATATTTAGATGTAGCTCAAGATATGCAAGGTTTCTTGAATTTTGGCATTGTAAAATATAATACAGCACACAACAATTAGAAAAATAAAATATTTTCTCTGAAATTTATTGAAATATGAGACTTTGAACATTGGAATATCATTATAAAAGCCTTATGGCTAACATTAGTAATGGTAAAGGTTGTCTGTCCCAAAATGTGTTTTCCAATTTGGAATTGTTTTCCTCTTGTAAGTGTGATGTGCTTCAACCAGCTGGCAATTAAAATCATATTGGGTTTATTTTCTGTAAATATTCCATTGGGATTCTTGAACCTTTTCAGTATGATCATTATCGACTTTAACAGTTTGGATTTAATTTGAATACTTTATAGTATACTAGGAATGGTCTTCCCATTACTTTGTGGAATGGAAATATGGAATGATCGCGAAGATCAGTTCATATTTCCGAGTAGACATAAAAACCACTTGGGAAGCTCAGTTTTTCAGATTTCTTCATTCTTTCCTCTAATATTGGTGAATACATCATGATGCTATTTAAACAATTGTTTTGTACTTTTTACTATGTTGAATTCCCTGTGATAAAGGAACTGCCATTCAATCTTTGAAATACAAGCAAATATATACTCATCCATACTTTTAATGATTAAAGGACTGAACTAATGAGCATTTTTCGTAACATCAAATGTCACACTTCCAAGAAATATTAGTTTGAGGAAATTTGTTGGATACTAAGTTAATTACTCTTTTCTGTTCTCCAACAATTGATCAGCAAATTTATGTATAACATTGGTAACTTTCGTTAGAAATGAAGTGTCAGCTTTGATCCCCATCTTATACTTTTCTTTTTCAAAAATCCCAGAAATTTGAAATTATTTGAAGTGTGCAAACTTTGGAGCTTAAGAAAATCCCAACAACTGTTAAAAGCAGCAACAATATTATGATGCATCATGAGAAAAGCTCCTTGATTATTTTCTGTTCCAGGACAGGCCAACAAAATTTGGAGCTATATTATTTGTTTTATCCAAACATGCACCATATTTTTTGCTTCATAAGCTGTTCCTGCTTGTGTTTTCCCTGTTCCAGATGAAAGCGTTAAAATTAAGAGATGTTTCCAGGTTAATGTTAACATGATGTTGGTCAACTTCTTGCTTGTTAAATCCTGTAAAAGTTTTCTATTCTCTTCAATAATTAAAGTAGCATTCCAGAATTTTTTTACATACTAATGGTATTTTAGTATGTTAGATCTTTGCAGGAATAGTTTTTATCAAACCAAATTTCTATTAAGATCATCCTCATGTTGTAAACTCTTCTGTTGCTTTGCAATCTGATATTATTTTTTATCTAGAGTTGATGTATTTAATTAAAGCTAAACGATTGGTACTCTAATTCAGGGACTTTGTTAGCTGTGAAAATAAATGAAATACACCTTGATCGACGTAGGGATAGAAATCAAAGCAACATATTGATATGTACAACAATTTGAGAATCAAAAGCCAGATTGAGCTACCTAAATATTGCTCAAATGTGCCTCAATTTGCAATATTTTTAGGATGTTAAAATAAAGTTAGAGAGTGAAAAACAAAATTTGCAAAAGAAGAATCAACCCAGTGCATTTATGCTGAATTTTACAATCATTGGGAAAGTTTGGAATGATAGTGCTGCACATATCAGATATTTAAGTTAAAATACAACATGCCTCCTATTTTAAGGTTAAAGACAAAATTTTGATTGGATTAAGTTGTTTAGTCTTCTAAACTACATTTTAAGGTACAAAATGGAAAAACTTTGTGCTGTTAAAATTACTGATGACCCCTAAAATGTTGCTCTGACCTCAAAAGATAAATATATATATTAAACTAAAATCTGTTGGGATTGGGTTTAAGTCGATTTTATTGTTTTGCTAAAACAAAGAAAAATGAATTTTAGAAAGCTCAGCTCTTGTTAAGTAATTAGTGATTAAATAACTTCAACCACTAATTAATCTTATGTAAGATCGAGTTCCGCAAAATTTGATATTAGAGCTCATGACCCTGTTGCTGTATCAAATAAAAATATCTTGACATGTGTTTACATTTTATTCAAAACATGCTTTTCTAACCTTTCCTGTCTTTCAGCTTTCAGTACAGATGGATTCTCCTCATTACCTATTAACTTGTGGTGAAGATGCAGCTGTGTTTGGTATTGATTTGCGCCAGGAAAAACATGATAATAAGTAAGGTTAATTTCATGTTCAATTTCTCATTATTGCATCCAATCTGGGTAATGAATTTTAAAATGAACATCCAGATATCATGATAAATTTAAAAATTGTTTTAATTTTTAAACTCTACTTTTAATGTATATATTTTGTTGCAGGTTACTAATTTGTAAATCCAAAGAGAAAAAGGTGCCTTTGTATTCCATCTTTATCAATCCTAATAAATGTCACGAATTTGCTGTAGGAGGTCGAAGTCAATTTGTAAAGTGAGTTTTAAAACGTTTAGATTGATTAGTTAGCATTACTTTATATTTGAGAAGAAAAGTGATGAAAATGTTTTACAAATTTTAGAATCTACGATACTCGATGTATAAAAAACCAGTCTGATGGATTTGTGAAAGAATTTTGTCCTGAGCACCTGGTGAGTTTAATTCAGAAAATAGAATGGTGTTGTGCATTTTTTATAAAATAAGTATGTCGTAAAACAACAGATTAAAAAATATTTTTTTCTCACTTAGAAAAAAATACTGTTGATGTTCTGTACCTGAAAACTTAACAAATTCATTAAATTGGTGTTTGAGAAACACTTGCTATAGGTACTTTACATTCTCAATTTCAAAAGTTGCTTTTAAACAACTTGAGCTCAAGTGCCTTAATAGTGCAGGAGAAACTTAACAAAATTCAAGAGAAAGTTGTTTTTAAGTTTAAAAGTATAAAATACTTTTTTAGGAACAAATGTTTAAAATCTTGTGAAGGGACTTTAGTTTTAACAGTATAGTAACACTTTTTATTAAGGCAGCATTATGTTTTCAAAGTGAAAATTAATCATGTTTTTATCTGAAAAACTCCTAGTGATTATGTAGTACAGGTAACCCCCGTATAACACGGCACTTCTATAGCATGGATTCACTCTAACACGGTTCGAGAATTGGGAACATCCCCATATAACACGGTGCTTTTATGGAATGATTGGAACAACGATGCGAAAAAGACGGGCATTATGAAAGTTTAATTTAAATGGTGTAACATGTGAATATCTAAGATCTACACACGTGAATATTATCTGGAGATAAATTAAATAGAAAGTAACTTAGCTTAGAAGAGACATGGCATCTCTTGGGGATCCCTGCTCGTCATCAAAAAGAAAAAATGGAAAGAAAGCTTAACGCGTTTCTTCTCACAAAACTGCAAGGTCATTGGACTGAGGCGAAAAAAAAAGCGAGCGTGTTCTTCCTCTCCACGCTTTTTATCAGTTTTTCAGGGGGTCGCAAATCAGGGGAGATGGTCTTGTCAATCAAGGAAGCTGGACTTCCTGATTCTCTGTTTTTAAACCAGCTCTGTAATTTGTTTGACGGACACACATGACATGCCATGACGTAACTTTCTGGAAGATTCTTAGCATAGTTAATGAGCGTCACTGGAGCGAGGGAGAAAACGGAATTGAGAAATAAAGGACTTAAAAATAAATGGCATCACTGATCTGGTAGCTGTCACTCAGAGGATGAGGATATCTTGCCAAAAAGAAAACACCCTCGGTTAATAGTACTTAGTGATGACCAAGAAAACATGGTTTAATTCCTTTTAATATGTATTACTTAAGAAAATTTTTAATTCTGAAAATATAATAGCATGTTTTTTAATTTTTGGAACCTAACCTCCCTTTTCATACTAGTTCTTTGTTTCGTGTAACACGGATTCGCATAACACAGCAATTTTTTGGAACGTAACTCCCGTGTTATACGGGGGTTACCTGTATTTATTCTGCTTTAATTCTTTTTAGAAAATTAATGTATTATATAATTGAGAGAGAATTTATTTCATGTTTTCTAGTGTTTATATGGATATTTATCTGTACTTTAGGGACACTAAAGGAATTTCATATTGAATTTTAAGAATTATTAAATCCTACTGTGAATTTTGTTTTTAAAAATATATTTAAAGTTTTTAGTTATGCTATTCGTTTGTAATATTTAGTTTTTGGAAACAATTTGCCAATGAAAGTTCCATATCATCAGCATAGATAAAAAATTCATAAACTGACAAAATAATATTTTATTTCACAGCTATTTAAAGACTTAACTATTAGTTTTTAGGTCAAAAATGAAAACTAAACATTTTGATAGAGTTGTCTATCTTTTAAATATATTACAATATGCCGATGTATTTGTCTCATCATTTAATGTCATGGAAAAAATGTCAGTTTATGAGTTACTGCTCTAAGCCAATGACGGATGACAAATCTTATGCTGATGTAGTTTACGATTTGCAATATAGTTGCTGCTCCTTTTAATGATTCCCAAGGAAACTATTCATAAGAATAGAACATTTTTTTAAGGCAATTAAAATTTTTCTATAGTATTTGAATGAGACTTAATAATTTCATAAAATTGCAGAAATTTGTGAAGTCAGTGTGTTAAAATGAGCATCAACTGTTGTACTGTTTTTATTAACTTATTGATCAGTATAAATATATAATTTCATTATAATTATGATTTTTATCATATCATCTTAATGTGTTTCCAGTACTGTTCTAATTATTTTAAAAAAGTTGTGAGATTACTTGATTTTTAATTTAACAAACTTTATTCTAGCATATTTTTTTCTGGAATTCCTAATGATCTAAGTCTTAACTAAGTGAAACTAGTTGAAAAGTATTGTTTTTATATAAATAGTTTTATTTAAGTGTTTACTCTTAATTTGATCAGTGAGTTATTTGAAAAATTAAACATTTTTCTCCATCTTCAATACCCTTTTGAGTATTTTACAGATAATAATTATTTCATATACTGCAACATTACATTAATTTATGCATAAAAGGCTGTATAAAATAATTTTTATTCAATTACATAAGTATAAAAATCATATATTATTTTTAGTATTTTGTAATTTCTATGAAATTTGATATTGATGTATTTGTGATTTGAGGGTGAATTTTGTTTCAATCCTTTGATGTATGCCATCATTTATTATCAAAATAATACTAGTGGACATTAAAAAATAAAGATGAAAATTAAATTGACATCAGTGTTAAACTCAGCTATTATTTTTATTTTCAACAAATTTTCATTTATTTCAAATAATTCATCATATATGATATTGAAAGTGTCATAAAGTGCAATGACTATAAAAACTGTTTTGACATTCTTTAAATTACTTTGATGCATCATCAAATATAAATTTCTTGATTCATTATTCACAATTCTGTTTATACTCTTGGAAATTCCAATTTTTTTTGTACTTCCACACCTCATTATGTTCCATAAAAACAATTGCTTGCAGGGAATACAAATGAATTTGTTGCCAGACATTTTTATTCAACATTACATCTTGAAAAGTGAAGTCATTCCAGTTGGTCAGTTTCTTACAAACTGGTGCTAAGAATATTGACAAAAGAAATTATTTTCCCTTTGATGTTACTTATCCCAGTGTTTATGTGAAATTTCAGTTTGAAACTTACATGAAAATTCAATCTTACAAGCAAAGTAATAGTCTTATACCAGATCTGATCCAAAAGTGTCTGACTCTTAATCCAGAAAACAAAATTGATTTACATATTTAGTTCAAAACTAATC
This sequence comes from Meta bourneti, assembly GCA_933210815.1. Classification (NCBI taxonomy): domain Eukaryota; kingdom Metazoa; phylum Arthropoda; class Arachnida; order Araneae; family Tetragnathidae; genus Meta; species Meta bourneti. The sequence continues at coordinate 35,350,379 of OW119929.1, read as the reverse complement.
CTCTTCATGTTTCAGTGGGTTGGCCCATTGCACTAGCAACCGGCAAGTTGCAGGCATTGTAGATTTGATTCCATCCTGGGTGTATTTCTCTTTTGTGTCAGTAAAATTTTCATTGTGTCTATTTCTATTTACTTGATTGTTTGGTGTAGCTTTGCCTTGCTTTGGCTCTTGCACTGTAAAACCCAACCTACCTAATCATCTTCAATAGCCCATTGAGTTGCTCCAGTGCAACGTTAATTCAACTACCCACCCCTAATCCTCTTTAAAATAGACTCCATCTGAGTTAATATGCTTCTTTCAGTGGTTTTTCAAGTGCTGGAAACAATTTAGTCACTTTTTAGGATTTCCATCAGGTGCATCATCACATTGGTCTTTATTTCTTCTGTTCCGAAAGCTTGCATTTTGAGGTGGCGCAAGTTCGATTCCTCCCTGGCTGTATTTCTCACTTCTGTATCAGTAAAACTCCTTTTGTATGTGTCTATTACTTGACATTGTCTTGTGTTTGGCACAGCTTGGCCATATGTGGCCATCATGCCATAAAACCCAAACTGACCAAAATGTTATTTAATTTATTTTCCTTTTGCATGAATGAATGGGCCACAGTGACTCTGAATTTGATTTGCTCACAGCGCTAGCAACCTGCGAATTGTAGGTGGTGCAGGTTCGACTCCTCTGTGTGTGTATTCCTCTCTTCTGTGTCGGTAAAGCTTTCCTTGTATGTGTTCCTTTTTTCACAATAATTGACATTGTCTGCCTTGTGTTTGGCACAGCTTGGCCAAGTATGACCCTTGTGCCATAAAACCTCAAACCAGCCAACCAACCTTGTATGTGTATGTCAATTTACTTGATGTTTGGTGCAGCTTGGTCAAATATAACCCATGTGACATAAAATCCATCCCAACCAATCAATCTATTCTTTGAAAATATGCCCATCCTTGTGCCAAACTTATCCATGCATGTTCTATAATCTATTTTATGTATGAATTTATAGCAACTAGCTACTAAGTTAGCGTTTGAAACACATTTTAAGGGGGCTAAATTAGCATTTTAAAAACTGCATAAACTTGTTCTGTCTTTAGTTGTATTCTATAATACTGCAGCATTCAGTTTGAGTCTACTTACCACAATTTGCAAAATGCTATATACAAATGATAAAAATCATTTGTTTTGAAAACTACAGTTTATTCTGTTAATTTCATATTTTATATCATGTACATCGGTAGCATCAATGTGACATAAGAATTTTTTTAATAGGTTTCTGATGACAAACTGAATGTTACCTCCTTAGTTTATAACTATAATGGTCAAGGTATGACACTGATTTTTACTGTTCTCGTTTTTATTTGAAGTAACAGTTAGAAAATTTGTAAACATTTTCTTTTCTTCCAGAGATTCTTGCCTCCTATAACGATGAAGATATTTATATATTTGATAACCATGAAACAGAAAGCACCAAATTCATGCATAGGTACAGGGGACATAGGAACAATCAAACAGGTAATCTTGGTGGCATCATCCATGGTATTGATATCTATACCTTGATAAAGGATTATTTGTTAACTATATTGAAAAGATATGATCACTTTTAGTTTCAAACAGAACCAACTTTTAAGTTTAATTTTTGAATTGCATGTACGTTAACAAATAGGTTCTGATACAATAATATTTCTTTGTTTCTTACTCATTGGAAATGTTGATCATATAAAAATATGATGTATCAGTCATGAATTGCAGATGTAAAAGTGAAAAAGAAAATCCTTTTAGAAGGTGACTTTCAGGCTTCATGTCACTGGAAAACCTAAATTCCAGGAAAAGTTTATTGTGCCCTTTGTATTTGTAAGAAATTTGGTTTTTGTCGGTTATTTGGGAACTGATGGCATTTATTTGGAGAATGAGTTGTATTTCACAAAAGTTCTCTAAAGGTTTTGCTACTAAAAGAAAATTAATTGTTTACAGTAGTTAATCCTTTTGAACAAAAGTTCTGAAGTAGAACCATTTTCTAAGTATACTTGCCAACTACTACAGATTGTAGTTTTTGTGTTTGGTGATAATGAACAATGGAGTTATGGACAGCATGTCTATGGGAAACTATTGAAACTTCTAAAAATTTCTGATTTTTGTTTCAATCTTTAATTGTTTATCTAACTGGTTGTTGAAACAGTATAACAGGCACAAAACGAAAATTAGAAATTTATTTTTACTTATTTTCTTGTCTTTTGAGTTGAAAGCCTAGTTCTTAATTTTTCTGTTAGTCTATTTTATTTGGTATTTTATTTTCATATCAGTTCCATATTCATTTCCATGGCTGATTATTCATTCAATTTAAAGCCATTTTCCGAAAGTTTTTTAAAATTTGCTTTTTTTGTTTTCAGGTTTTAAGTAAGTGATTACTTCCCATTCTGTCTTGTAAGCAATCCCTTGTTTTTGGAGGGAAATTAAAAAAAATTGAATCAGAATGTAGTTTATTCAATGGGATGACCTAATAAAGGATAGTTTCTCTGGAAATAATTACATAATTTTCAGATTTGATACAAATTATGATTTATGGAAGTGTATTTTCATGCTTTACATGCCACTGAATTTTGTGTGTAATGTTTTAACCTTGCAGTAAGGATTATATATTTGCATATCTGGTATTTTTTTAGTTTTTTTGAAGTTCGATTTTGTGATTTCACTCATTAAAATTGTCCAATTTTATAATTCACAATAAAGCATGCATTCTCTTACAAAGGAATATATACCTAATCATAAGATATTAGTAACCTAACTATTTTTTACAGTAACCTAATATTACTAAGGTTACTGTAAAAAATACTAGCTTATGCATTTTTCTTTATCTTTTATTTTCTTTCTTTTTCTATTCTTTTATAGATATCTTTTTCTTTTCAGTGAAAGGTGTTAATTACTTTGGGCCTAAAAGTGAATATGTGATGAGTGGAAGCGACTGTGGGTATATATTTTTCTGGGAGAAAGAGACAGAACATATTGTTAAGTACATGTATGGAGATGAAGGTGGAGCGGTAAGATATTTAACTTTATGTTTAAAAGTTCTCCAAATTACTTTAAAGAGGATTATTTTGTTAAATTTTTGCTATAAAACAAATAGCACTCCATCTCAAACAGCAGAAAATAATTGAACTATGTAACTATGAACTATGGAATAATTTTTGTGTGTAGCACTTTATAGTATATACTGGTAGCTTCTAATTTAAGTGAACAGTGTACAATTAATTGCTCTAGAATATATATTTTTTAGTTTTAATACATACTAGCATAAAATTGCCCGACCTCACTCGGGTTGAATTGGTTAACAACACTCATGTCCAAAATTATCTTTACATGCATAAAATCATGGATTTCTCAGAAACTGAACTATAATTTTATGAATTTGTATGAAATGATACATAACATAAATACAAAGATAAAATTTAAGAGCACTGCATGATATAAAACTATTGTTGTAAAGAAAATCAGTGTTTTAAACAAACTTTCCCTATATAAGTTGCTTAAATATAGCTTCAATTCGTAAAATAACCCACCTTTTCCATCTGTCACTAGGACAAAGGATTTGTAATATTTCAAATGTCCTAGTTCTGATATTTTTAACATTAACGTTCTTTCAATGATGGCAAAAATCAACTTAAAGTTTGCTTTATTCTAATTTACATGCCATTTTAAGCAGAATACTTTGCGGTGTTGTGTGTGATTAAAAGGAATTGCAATTTATTAAAATAATAAATATTTAAAACACAAAACAGAATTAAAACTAAATAAAAGTTGGCCAAAAAAGTTCTAAAGATATAAATTCATGATTCTTTTTTATCTCTTGATCTTGCACAGTTGCCACAACTTACAACTAAAAATTAGATAGAATTTTAAAGTATGAAATTAATTCGGAGCGAAAAAAAATCTCACTGCACGTGGCAAACAAACACGAGTTTCCTTTTCGTTGCAAAGTATCGTCTGTCCCAAATGTTTGGAAATAGTTTATATTTTGCAAAGAAAATAAATAAGGCTCAAAATAAAAAAATTTTGAATTTAAATTCTGCAATTTTTTTTAAATAATTGATTTTTCAGCAGTACTGGTAAAACAATTTAAGTAATTGCAACACTCAATATGCATTCCTGCTTCTCCAAAACCAAATTATGGTTGCTTTAAGTAGTTACTCAGATGTTTTAACATGAAACTTGCTTAAATATGTATGTAAAGGAATTTCAAATAATGCATTTACTACACTAAAATATGGTTTATCAAATTTAGGACATTGCATTAAAATGTTTTGAATAAAACTTATGTATAAACTTAAACTTAACTAAACTTAAACTTGTACAAACAGGGAGACTGAGCAACCAAGCTCAGTCACTAAATGAATGTAAGAATTCACAGTATGCAAAGTTTCATGAAAATATGTTTAACTGTTTGAACATAGCATGGGCACACACATACAGACACAGATGGACAAACAGGCACCAAACATGCAAGAGACAGATTTTGCATCAGAAGGGTCCAAAACGGATAGAAAACTTGAAATGGGTCGAAAATACTCAATGTCAAACACTCTATTCTTATTTATATAGATTAAGTGTTTGATCAGATTTATCCATTATAATATTTGTTTATATTGATAGTTACAATACCTTTTAAGATAATTAGGATTTTGATAAATACCTTAAATGCTAGCTTTTATAGTGTGGCCCTGATGAGAAGGCAGTCAACCTTGGGTCAGTTGATTTTTGAATAGGTGTTGAAGGTCATTAGGAGGAGGACTGCCATACAAAAGCATGAATGGTGATTGCCATGGTTGGTTTTCCCAGGCAACTCATTGTCACGTACTAACACGTACTATGCCGAACAGTAAACTTAGAACCAGAATCCACTCTAAAGATGCCAGTTGTGGAAGCGCTTTTTTTACATTCCAACCCATTGCCTTATTTAAAGAATAGACTCGTCCAAAATCATGTGGCTCAGCTGACTTTTTGTGAGAGCCAGAAGATAAAATTTTCGGCAGTGTAGCTGCTAGAAAGTTGCAACTAAAAGTTAAGAGTTTTAATATATGAAAATATTTAAAAATTATGCACAATTATATAGATTGTTTGCAAATGTTTTGCTTGTGTTTTCCGTTTATTTACACATTTATCTTTTGTAAAATTTATTGAAAATGGTATTGCTCTTGATAGTATGCACTTGAATTGAATTATATTGCACTTGAATTATAATTTTTGTCAGAAATTTTTTCTAATTTTAAGTGTCCAACATTTTCTCATGATTTCTGCAAATTTTAGTTAGGAAAAAGTTTTCTCTTATAATTAAATAAAAACTAAATATATTTAATTCTCCAGCTTTGTTACAGATTTTAAGTTCAGACAAGAGAAATTGCTAAGTCTCTTCAAACTTAATTTGATTTAAGAAGTGTTAGATTGTGATGATCCATTCATCACAATATTGACTAATTTAACGGGAATTCAAAGTACAAAGAGGAAACTTTTGATCGATTAGAAATGATGTTTATACAAGTTTAAATCTTATTCTTACTGTGGTTTTCCTATCCTTTACCTGAAACATGATTTTATAGCTATATTTATGCTAATCTTTTGGATTATTAGGTAAATTGTCTAGAACCCAATCCAACTATGCCAGTCTTAGCAACTAGTGGTCTTGATGATGATATCAAGATATGGGTACCTTCGTGTGAAGATCCTCCAGACCTAAGTGGCCTGAAAAGTGTAAGAATTTATATCAATACTGATTATAAAGTTTATTCTCTAAGTGGAAAAAATGGTTTTGTGACTGACCTAGTGCACTCCAATGGCATGAAAGTGTTTTGTAAATATAAATATTCTGACACTTCCACAGGGCATATCTAACAAAGCATGTAGTATTTTTCTGTTAAAAGGGGGTGAATTGTTAACTGATAAGTTATGCCAAACAAAGTTCTTCCTACTTCTACTCCACATTGTGTTTTTTGAAGACCCTGTGCCAAGGATGTAGCTGCTGGAGGTGACTGAAAATGCTACTATTTATGAGCAGACTAATTTTGCTACTATTTTTAAGAATTTATGCTACCAAAACTATTTCACAAGTGCTTTGGCTGTGTGGCAGTCCTGTTATATGCACACTAAAAATTAACCTAAAAACATTACATATATTTTGTTTGAGTTTTTCAATTTGTTCACACTTTGAACAGAACACATACACATAATAAAATATTTCATCATGATAGGATTATTTCGAAAAATGAATTAGATGTTAGGATTTTCCCATTAGATGCTCCAAATTTTTTATGCTAGTAATCCAGAAACAGCAAGACTAAATGAATTGAAAAGTAGTATTGGAGGTTAAATTTTGATATAGATTGAAAAATTTGGGCATCAAAGTTGGGGTGATCATTGGAAATTATAAAGATTGCATAATGTAATGTGAAGACTGCCTCTTAAGCAAATTTTGTGCTTATGAATTTATAGACAATATTATTCCTTATTTGAATAATATCTTTGACTTTGCTCTAGTATGAATAAATCATAAATAACGAGAGGAAGTTCGCATTTCCCCTAACTACATGTTTATTAATAATCCAGTTAAATGTCTGAGCAGCCTGATTAAGTATATGATCGTCCTTAGTCCAGTGTCCAATATTATTCAACATTTTATTTTGTATAATGTTCATTCAGATTATGCAATCCACACAACATAATTTAGTGCACTTAAAAATATTTAGAACTGTTTTTAAGATATATTGTACAAATGTGTAATGAAATACTACTTCAAATAATATAACCTTAACAAATTTCATTCAGCATCTAATTCGAAACATGAAAGGAAGAGAAGAAGAAAGCAACAGAGAATACCCAGATGATTTCGTTGATCAGACCATATGGCTGTTGATGCAGCATCTCTCTAGAGCTCGTCGAATGGTAAGAGAATCCATTGTAATTTGGAGAATTTACTATTAGTTCATCTCTTAAACTAATTGAGGTGATCACATTTTATCAAAATTCTGTTTAAAATCAATATTTTTAGCTGTGCTTATGAACAAATCTATATTTTTATAATACTTATAGGCAAAACATGAATAAGTTTGAAACATGCTTTTATTAAAGAAATTGGTTCTGCAGTCCTGGGTCGAACATTGGATTGATAAGTTGGCTCCCTGTTACAAATAGGTCTATATTATAAAAGGCTTTTCTAAATTTTTAAACTTTTGGCATCTTTAAGATGAAGTCTTTAAAAAATGTTTTGAAATATTAGGCAAGAAATTAATGTTCAAATTATTAACCAAGACAAATACTTAAAAATGGAATGAAAATAGTATGCCACAGAACTCCAAATAGTGAGCTATGATTAGCTGACTGAGATTTTGTTTATGCTGTATTATTTTTGTAGCAAGATAATACCACACTTGGGTTACTAGAAATGACTCAGCAAACCTCTTCATTCGGAATAACATACAAAATGCATTTAAAGAGGGTATAACTCCAAAGGGTCTTTATTAGGTTGTATAGGTCGTTTTAGGTCTTGGGTGCTGTACTTTATTAAGTCCTAAACCCCAAATTAGGAATTTTTAGGTGTATAAAATTTACACATTTTATTCTGGATATCTCAAATCGCAAAAAATGTATTGACAGATTTGAAATAGAGGGCATAGAACTGAATAGGTAAAAACCTAAGAATTCAAGTCTTAATCATAATAAATATTTACCCCATTGATTTCAACTGGGATTGGATCCTGCTTTTTCTGGACAGTATCTTGAAATACCAGATATGTAATTGATAAGTGTTTCTCTGTCTACATTAAATTATATATTTCTTAAATTTATTGAACAAAATATTTGTCAAATGTTTTGATGCTAGGGCACAATATGAGAGGGCATGGTACATGCAGCAAACCAATGAAGATTGCTCAGCACTCTTCTGGGGTTGCAATGACAAAACTGAAAAAGTAGGGAGCACTGGGAAATTGTCATGAAGCTGGAGTTTCTATGAGGCCTGTAGGTCTTTCAATAGAAAATGTATTAAAAAATGTTACTAGACAGGTTAATTCATTTTATACAGTAATTTAAATGCTTTTTCAATTAGAAAACAATACAATGTTGAAAGTATTAATGAAATCCATTAAGATTCTTTATAGCATACAATGAAAAAATCTGTTAATAGCGATAGTAGCAAGGGCTTTATGTTGCAATTGGTAGCAATGCTTAGTTATTGAATTAAGCGGTCAAGGAGCATCAGTCCAAAAAAGGGAAAAACAAAGTGATACTTGGAACCAAGAATTGGCCCTCACTAATAATTGAATATCTCACTAAATTACATATTTATTTCAACATTTCAAATTTCACCATCCCTCAGGCTGGTATATGGTTGTTTTCCTGGGCCGATCATCCAAGTCAGTTTGTTACTGCAGGGGTGAAATCTTATAGTAGATAGTTTCCCAATTAGTAAAGCCCTCAGGGGCACATCTCCTTTAGGTATGTATAGGCTTCACCATTCCACTACTCTGTTCCCCAATGTCTCTTTTCCCGTTCATGACATTTTTTACTTGACATCTTGTTTTTGGTGCAGTTTGGCCAAATATGGTCCTTGTGCCATAAAACACAAAAACAATTCAATCAGTTTTGTAAAGTAGAGAACATATGCATTTTTATAGTCCTATTTATTATTAGCTATTTAACTTACTAAATATTAAAAGAAATTTCTTTGTTTTTTATAGCCAAGAGATGGAAGTGACCAGGACAGTGATTCCAGTACTGCATCTTCAGACGAGGCGGATGATTCAGGTGTCACAGTTGCTCAGTGCAATCAGTCATAAAACTGCTCAGTTCTCTGTGAGAATAAAAGATATGTTATTTTATGCTATGGTCAGTTTTAAGAAAGTAATACTTAGGATTGTTTGAGGGAAATTGAGCCCATAAGTAAAATAAAGATAACAGGTTTACTTGATAATGTAAAGGAGTGTTGTAAAGCAAAGTTATTATATTTTTTCTCCAGATGAATTAGATTTTATTTTAACCTGTACAATATTGTAGTGAGTTTCCAATTTCTTTTCTGTCTTATTTTTATACATATTATCAAAACATTGAACCTTACATATTATTGCTGAGAGGTTTAATCAAGTTCAAAATTTAAATCTCAACTCTGTAAATGTAAAACTTTGTGCATCTTAAATAAAGTTAATTTTATAAGAATTGTTTCCTTTTTAAAACTTAGAATGGATGAGTTACAGGGAGTACTGAATTATCATAAACACATATAAATGTATAGTTTTTCAGTTTTCTTTAGAAATTTATTTTCTTCTGTTCTATTCAAGATTTCCCTAGTTATTTTAGAAAGCATTGAATCTGATTGTAAGATGCTTTAGATATGCATTGTCTTGATAGTTACTGGTTAATTCTATAATAAAAGACTAACTATCTGCATTTAATCTCAACAAATGAAATTTAACTTTAAAGAGGGAAAAATTTCTAAATTTTTGCACAATATGTATACCTTAGAGTTAAAAATAAGTTTTTGTGTGTAAATCAAGGCTAGTGGCAAATATTGATTACACCGAGTCTGTATTTAATAAAACTTCTCTAATTCACATATAGATTTAGGAATTTTTGAGTGTTTTAAGAATATAGTTGAAATAATGAAAAATTTACATCAACCTTTTTGAAAAATAAAGAATTTTAAAATCAAAATATGTAGGTTATTTGAGTCAGGAATAATATTACTAGAGTAATAAAAAATAAATAGATAAAAGATTAAACATACTCTTAAAATATTTATGCTAAAGATATTTTAAAATTGAGATAATACAATTTAATTTCTAAAACACTAACATAATTTTCTTAATTTTATGTATGTAGTTAAATAGTTTGTACCTAACCCATGGCATTAAGTATGTAATCAAAATTTATCAAGCAAAAATTATCCAAAAATATTTTGAAATTTAAATCTGGAATAAAACATGTTCATCAGCATTGGAATGAATTAGAAATTTCATATTGGTAGACAAATTAAGTGGTCAACATTTACACTAAGGAAGAAAAATGTCAGTCTTATCCAATCAGATTGTTGATAATTCATATTTAATCCCTCCTTCATCCCTGCCCTCAGGAACATATCTTAAGGTGTGTACAGGCTTTGCAGACTCCAAGGTACATTAGTGATCTTTTCATTTCCCATACAGTATGTCTTACTCTCTAGTAATCACAGGTATTGTGCTCCCAGGTTACACAATCTATCCTTTCTACTTTCTTCGCACTACTCTATTCCTCAATTCATCTTTCCCTTTCATTACATTTTTTACTTGACAGTCTTGTGTTTGGTGCAGCTTGGCCAAATATGGCCCTTAGAGCTATGGCCTGTTAATGTAAATAAAATTTTGTAAATAAATAAGTTTTAATTATAGTCCACTTATTTTAACTTACTACATTGCCGGGAGATTCATAACAGTATGTGGGGCCGTCATGGCTCAGTGGGTATGCCCACTGTACTAGTAACCTTCGAGTTGTAGGTGGCGCAGGTTCGATTCTTGCCAGGTGCATTCCTTCCTGGGCGTATTTCTCTCTTCTGTGTCAGTAAAGCTTTCACTGGGTGTGTCAATTACTTGATATTGTATTGTCTGGTGCACCATAAAACCAACTAACCATAACAATATGTGTTGTTAAGTATGTATGTTTATTGTAAGCTTTGAATAATTTTCCAATTTGATATTCTAAAAATTGATTAGATTTGACATTAGACTGAAATGCTCCAAATGCATTATGAATATCTGAAGGGCTAGCATTCCTATAGCTACACTATTGGCTAAGACCAAATGCCATGTTCTCTTAGACTAAGTGACCATGAAGACACTTCATATTGAGCTCCATACCAGATAAATCTTTCGTCCTTATACGAATTAACTAAAAATGATCAATTAAATGCCCAATTTCAGCGACTTAAATGTCAGCAAACATTTTTCTTGTATAGATAAATTGTTTCACTTTCTCATTTTACAAATGTAGATATGGCAGCCCATGTCTAGCTAAGTTTATTTCTCAGTGAAAGTACTAATATCTTGCATTACGTTTTGACAGAACAATTTTCCATACGCATGTACACTACAACAAAAATCAACGCACCAAGAAGTTGTCCGATTGCGATAAAAATTGGTGGATGTGAAGAACATACATAGAAAAACAAACGATTAAAATTTCAGAACAATTGAATGATTTATTTCAGAGTGTGACCGTTACAAAGGGAGGAAGTCAATAAGGTGTTGGTCCACCTCTGGCCTCGATGCAAGCTGTTACCCAGCGTGGCATAGATTGAAAAAGTTTCCGGATGGTATCCTGCGGAATTTCTTGCCAAATTGTCTCCAACTGTTGGGCTAAATGGTCAACATTCCGGGATTGTTGCAATCGCCTTCCCATAACGTCCCAAATGTGCTCTATGGGAGAGATCAGGAGACCTAGCTGGCCAAGGAAGTGTTAGGAAAGCTTGAAGACAATTTACACACATAAGCAACACGTGTCGTGTGCAGCTGAGCATTATCTTGTTGAAAAGTAAGTCCAGGGTGTTGCAAAAGGAACGGTAACACAACTGGTCGTAGAATGTACCGCTGTGCTGTAAGTGTGCCAGAAATGACTACCAAAGGGGTCCGGCTATCAAAGGAGATGGCACCCCAGACCATAACGCCTTGTTGTGGGCATGTGATGTAAGGGCAGGATCCCCACGCTGCCCTGGATGTCTCCAGACACATCTGCGGTTGTTATCAGGACACGTTGGAAACGGGACTCGTCACTAAAGACTACGTCCCCAGTCAGCGCCGTTCCAAGTTGATCGAGCCTGGCATCACTGTAATCAGACTTGACAGCGTACAGGCATGAGGTAAGCGGCGTAACGGTCGGCGTGAGCGTAAATTCCGCACTCAGTCGTCTGCAGAGGGTCATGTTGGACACATGTGTGCAGGTCACTCGTTGGATAGTTGCTAAAGACAAATCTGGTGCTCTGACAATCGGTCTTCCCGTTCTGTTGTGGCCCTAGGTCGACTGCTGCCTTCCTGATGCTGACATCTGACATTCTTGACCCACTCTAGCCAGCAGCATCTAATCGCTGCATCGCTTCGACCCACATGTCGAGCGATTCTTCAATACGTCCAACCAGCCTCCTTCAATCCGATAGCATGACCCCTTTAAAACTGACATATGCTCGTAATGAGCACGAATGTTTCGGTGAGGCATTGTTACAGTCGACGTAAGATATCCAGTCGAAATGCAACAGAAATTTTGACCAGATTGAGAATCGGTCCTTATATACATCTGCTGAATGCGAAGTTCCGATGCACTGGAACTCCCACTATTCATTTATTGGACACCAAATTTTAATCATGTGCATATTCGCTCAAAATGTCTGCATACAAAATCTCATTACAATTGGACAACTCCTTGGTGCATCGATTTTTTGTTAGAATGTATTATACTAAGTTTGTTTTGCTATTACTTTTAGTTGCATTAATTAGAAAATTCTTTTTCATTGATTTGTTTCAGTCTAACCAAACTTCATGTGTGTTCACTACTATTAATACTTTTCACTTGCTAAGTTCTTCTGTACTTACATATGATCAAGATACTGTTTGGTTTCACTGCGAATACACTTTAAGTAAAAAACTATCATGATTAAAAATGTAGTATTTTCTCAAATATTCATTTAATATTACAAAATTTCCTCTTTGATGTGATTGTTAAGGCAGTAATGTTGCTTTTTAATCGAAATCTGCCAGAAGGGTTTTTTAGAATTATTCAAAGCATTTTTGTAATTGACCCAATGTCATTGAACAATTTTTCATATGAAACAAAAGTACAAATTGTTTTGCACTTCTGGACACAATCACATTGCCCATGATGCTACAAAATTTCTCAATACAAGCAAGAATATCTTTGATGCAAATCCTATTTAACATTTATTGTTAGCTTCTGGCGCTTCAAAAGATTTGAAATTTATTCCAAATATTTTTAATATAACTGATTCTTAAAATTGACCTACTTTCACGCAAGGTTAAAAAGGAGGTAGATTAAGATTCCAGTGTTGGTTAGGTTTTATGGCTCAAGGGCCATATTTGGCCATGCAGTGCCAAATGTCAAGTAATTGGACATAGTAAAACTTTCCTTTTTGTGTGACAATACTCCAGGGGAGGAACCGAATCTGTGCCACCTACCAAGATTCTGAAGAGATGCAATAAAAAAAACTACATTCAATAAATAAAATACAATCTTTTATTGCTAAAAATATTTTTGTACAAAATACATTTATTTGGCATTTTATAAAACTCACAAACATCAAAATACACAAAGCTTTTTAAATATATAAAAATAGCACACATATAACCATAGTCAAATCTTTGGTCAGATAAAAGTTCAACATAGATAAATACTCTTCTAAATGTGTCATTTGGCTAACAGAATTGTTCGAATGTACATAAAAAACAGTGCTATCCAAACAAATCTACTTTGAGTCATTACATGAATGGGAAGGTTCCCATATTTGCACAATTACCTGTAGGTATATATAAATATTGCATGTTATTTCATCTCCTCTGGAATTTAACAGTGTCATTTTGCATCTTATAAATATCAACTAATTTAAGACAAATTTGAAGCCTTCCATTGCAATCATAAACATGCAATTATACAATATATAATTTTAAGCATGTATTATGTGTACAAGATAAATATTAACAGCTACTTATTAAAAATATTTATATTTAAAAACATTTTAAAAATTCAACTTTTAAATGTAGTTTGTTGCAATGAAAGAAGTGAGTGTTGGTGGATGTCATTAATGAGTTTCTCCATGTGATCGACTAATGGAAGGACGACGTCTCTTTGAATCTGCGACCAGCTGCTGTCATGTATACAGGATAAAATTTTTTTCAAATTGTCATGATTTTGCCTTGAGGAAAAAACAAAATAAATTAAAATCTACATACAGCTGGTACAGTAAGGCAATTAAAAATAATGTATCAAACTGGTATGGAATGACAAAACATTTTCAAAATAAGGCTCCTTCAACCACAAGATTCTCACAGAATCAAACTCTGAAGGAAGAATTTGGATAATCTGGAAGATAGTTTTTAACAGGTTTTACTAAACTTAAATACTTAAAAAAAAAACATTCTAGGGAAAACAATAAAATAGCAACTGGCAAAAACAGGGTTCATGCTGCAACAGTGCAAAGTATGAGTGATCTAACATCAAATATGTAACACACATTTCATTTATTAAAATTTTACATTGAAAATTTGGTTTTTGATACTCAAAGTTTTAGCATTAAAACTTTGAAAATGGAGGTTTTTACATTGTTTCCACTACTTTCATGGCTATTGGTCCGAGTTGGAATTCCAATTTTTCCGAAAAATTAACACTTTCTTTTGTGGAGCCTTGATTATTAATTACATTAATTTACAAACACAATGAATAAATACAGGCAAAATACACTTACTTCAGTTTCTCTTCTAAAACAATAGTGTACGACATGGTACGCTGAACAGTGTCTGAGAAATTCTTCAAAGTTTTGATTCCATCATTGAGGTCCTGCTCAGCAGCCTTTCTTAATTGCACTTCACGATAAACAGCAGATTCAAGCTAATATGAAATAATACCTTTCAGTACATGCATAATATAGTTTGGAATAAACACAATTTATTGCATGTAACCAAGTAAAATTCCAAAATAAAAAAAAGCTATATCGGCTGCTTCAACCTTATTCACTCCATTTTGCTGGTTGGTAGGTGAATTTATCTTGCAGTGGAGCAACACAATGTGCTATTTTTGAGTCCGGGATCAAACCCAAATGGATAGATTCAAGGACAACACCCCATCATTTTGAATCATGGTCAGATGACAAGGTGAACACCTGAGCTGGCACATCTCTCCAAACATCCACACCATGCCAACATGGGGACATTTGAGGCTTCACGCAATTTAATGTTCTTCAGCCCCATGTACATAAAGGTTTTTGGTTGGATCAAGTTTCAAACTCGTATTCCTCTGGTTACCAATCTGTGACTAAACTGGCCTACTACAGCCCCTCCATTTTGTTATAGCGTATTCTGATGCAATAATAAACAAGCACTAGCCCATGAAATTGGCTAAAATGTTTACAATTTTCAATTTATGCAACCTTCAACTTTGTATTTATTAATTCTATAAGCACAAACAAATGGAACTACTTTTAATTTGTAAGCCAAACTATGGTAGAGCAGAATAGCTTAAATGGGCATGTCAAAATGTAGACATGGTTAAGTGAAAGCATTGTCATAAATTTCATTCAGTATATTGTTGATTTGAAGTTTTGTAGATGACAAGTGTGGGATGTGTGAACTTATTTTTATTCAATAAAAGGTAACACTTTTAACTAAGTGGAAAAAGATAGTTTTCATATAAGAATCATTCTTGAGAGCTTGTAGTGAATTTTAAACTTGTAATGTCCTCTACAACATGAAAGACTAAGCAAGAATCATTCGTTGGGAGCAATATTAAAAATTAAGTTTAGTGGATGGAGAATTTATGTTTGGCAGGTGGAGAAAAAATGAATTTAAACGTGTAATAAATTATAATTAAAAAGTATTATTTAGTTAACCATCCCTCAAAAATTTATGAAAAGAAATAGTTGCATACTATTAAAGGGTGATAAGTTGTAATGGAAGTATTTGTATAGATGTGTAGGTCATGGAAATATTTTAAGAAATCATCTAAAATTATATTTTGTTACCTCTTCTTTAATTTGTTGCAATCGTTTATTCTCTAAAAGCAGTTTATTAGATAAGGCTCGTGTATCAGGATTATCATTTGTCATCTGATTTTGATACCACTGAGCAATGGTTGTACACATTTTCTTTCTGTGTCCTATAATCCTGCAAAATATTAAAAGTTATAAAATATTTTTAACCATTGAATAAATTTTAAAATAAAAAATGCTATGTACACATTTTTTACCAAATGAAAAGGAACGAAGCATTTCTCCAAGAACTGGCTAACTTATCATCTGATTCAATTACTTTATAACAGTAATTTTTGTGTCTCAAAAAGAATTGGTAAATATAAAAGAATGTTAGAAAGGTAAAAGAGTATATTTGTAGGTACCAACAATAACATGTAGGTAAATTTTAAAACATATTCCAAAATTGTGTAATGTATATGCCAAATTTCAAAATACAAAGTTACAGAAAACGAAAAATACTACTATACACTACTGTTTGTGAAAATTGCAACACCTTGAAGGAATCATGCTAAGTAATACATGCTATAAGTATACATGGAATAAATTTCATTTATTTCTGACGATTCTTTCATAGTGTTGCAATTTTCACAAACAGTAGTGTATATCAGTGATAATCAAATGATTCAAAATCAGCAAATTCAAAAGTTATTCAAAGCTTGAAAATATTAAATATTTCAAACAGCGACAAAATTGTATCATAACACAACGAAGACATTAACTGTAGCAGAGCATGGCTTTCACAATAAATGTTTATAGCACATTTTGTGTGAAAATAAAGTAGGAAAATTTAATATTTTTGCATAAATTTACACACTACAGTACATCAGTCTGAAAATACCTCAATGTTTGCTCGAAAACCAAGAAAATATCAAAGATTATAATGTAATATAA
This sequence comes from Meta bourneti, assembly GCA_933210815.1. NCBI lineage: Eukaryota > Metazoa > Arthropoda > Arachnida > Araneae > Tetragnathidae > Meta > Meta bourneti. Next base: position 35,333,746 of record OW119929.1, on the reverse strand, counting down.
AACATTTAATAATTTGCAGTTAAAGATAATTTCACTTAATTTACATAACAAATAAGAAAAAGTATATTTGGGGGTCTAAATCTTTGATTCTTCAAAATATCCTCCTGCTTTTTTATCAGTTTTGCATACTCCAAACATTCAAGTAAGCAATCTTTCAATATTTTCCAGTTTCATGTTTTCATCCTTCAAACAGCTGATTTATGTTCGAAAGACTTAGGATTTTCCCGATCATGTTCATCCCACAGAAACTATCGGATTGAGATCGAGATAGCCAATGCATGATTTGCAGTTAGAGATCACATGATCCCAAAAGTTTGCCTATTCTCAAGTTTACGTTGTGCTTTTCAGAAACTGTGCTAGTCATGTTATTAACCATTTAACTTTTTAGACAAATAAATATGATTAACTATTGTAATAAGTTCTTTTTCATCCCCAGAAAGGATATTTAAATACAAAATTCTTATAAAAATGTAGGACTGTGCAGGGTGTTTCCAAACTTATTACCGGTAAAATTTCTTTCATCCAGTGTAGTTAATATAAATCTAAGATATTATTTTACTACCTACACAGAAAAACACTACAAACAGAAAAGTATATGGTGCTCAAATAGATTTTTAAAACTGCTTCATGTTTGTAAGGAGGAACACATGTTAAAAAAAGTTTTTTTATACCAGTCGAACTTTGTATTAAAACAAATGCAAATGATATTACCATTTTTATCAAATAAACAATTTAAAAAATTACTTTTCAGTTTTTAACTTTAAAAATACTCCAAAACTCCTTTGCAATTTTATCATTAATGCAATTCAAGTGAAACATTACCCTAGAAAAATTATGCTAAAATATTAGTGTTTGTGCATAGCTTTGCCAAACATGTTCAACTTATATTGACCACTTACTGTATTCCAATTTCTTTCAAGTCATTTTCATTAAGCATCCAAAATGTATCAAGGTCTATGTCTTGTTTTTCAAAAATGCAATAATATTTTGACAGTTGAAGCTCTTTCAATAGCATTTGAAGATTAAATGGACTTGTGTGGCTAGGATTTTTTGGTTTTGTTGAAGGATCTGAAAAAAATTGGATTAACTTTTAAAAACTAGTCTTGATCAATTATGAAAATTAATTAAATTGTTAAACTAATTAAATTGTTAAACTAATTAAATTGTTAAACTAATTAAATTGTTAAACTAAATAAATTGTTATAGATGAAACTGCACTTACAATTCTTTTTGGCACATGCATAGTCATCTAATAAACTTTTCACTTTTAAGTGTTCATTTTGAATAGCTAGACTCCTAGCAGTGTCACCTGATTTGGACTGAAAATTTGGATTCACACCCTAAAATGCAATTAAAAATAAGAATGCAACACAAATGAAAAGGCAGCAAAGAAAATTTAAGATTTTGGAATACCTTCAAAGATTAATACTTTATTTTATTAAATAGATAAGAGTTTTAATACATAATGTTTTAGAGCATTTACTATGAAGATAGAAAGTTATAACTTTTCCTGTGGAAAATTTTTTGCCAAGAGTACATTAACTTATCAAGAGCTGCAAACTAATAACATAAGAAAAATTATTTCAATGTTATTATGACACTGAATTTTTTTAATATGTAAACATTAACACACCAAAACCAAATCAATACAATGTTTCTTTCTTAATTTAAGTTCATTTTTAGTATGTGGTTTGTTGCTATATGGTCATATTTTGCTACATGAGGGCTAATTAGACCAGGACCTATAGCTTTTAAAGTATTTTTGTAAGTAATATTAATTATAAAATTAAATACAAACAATTAAGGAACCTTCATATATTTTCATAGAAGTCGATTTGAGATATTTCAGATACTCAAAATTTCTGCTTCCCCAAATGGAAGTCATTTCTTTTTTGGAAAACAAAAAGGTTTAAGTCTTTTTCTGAAGATAACATCAAACACCCAAAATGATAAGTTAAGATAGTACCAACAAAACTATATTTTTCTTTTCCTTTTCAATATATTTTACACTTCTTCAGGAGTCCTATGTTCTGTTGGAGGCTTAATTATTTTTCTTGGTACAGTATTATCTTTGCCCACCACACAACTTGCTATAAAAAACATGCCAAAACACACAACAGAAAGTCGCCACAAAAGAGTCTTTATATCAAAGCTGTACCATCAAAACATTGCATACAGTATAAGCCATTAGCAAGTCAAAAATTGAAGAGATATGCATGGAAGTTGTTCATTTAGGAAAAACAGTTTCATATTGAAGTATGATTTTATATTGAAAGTGTAGGGTATTAATTAGGATTATTTAGGCTACAAATTTAGATATAGAAGATACAGATCTAAAGTCAATTATTTAGTTTTGGGTACCTATGATAGAAACAAATAATAGATGTTTCAATTTTATTACATTAAATATTTAAGAAAACAATTTAATATTATACAGCTTTATAAGCTACAGAACATAAAAAGTGAACAGAATGTAAAAAAAATTCAATTAAAACAGTAATGCTTTGAAACAAAATGTTACTAGTTTTTTAATGTGAATATAAAAAGTGAATTCAAATCATAATATAGGTATTTGTATCTTGGTCTCAAAATATGTCTTTAAACAAATATAAATGATTTTTTCAAAAGATTGACTTACTAATTGCAATAAGTCTCTGACTATCATTTCATGGCCAGCAGCTGAAGATAGCATCAAAGGAGTAAAACCATATATTTCATCTCTAAAAAGTTCAATTTTGATGAGAAAACTACTTTTAACAAAAATATAATACATGTAATTATTGTACTATACAAGATAACATCGATAGTTCATTTTATATTTTGAGTTTAACTTACCATACTCGAAACATTAGGATACATTTTTTGTAGTTTTACATAATATTAGAGGCATTATAAAGCTAATAAAATTCAATTTCCTAAATGAAAGCAAAATTCAATTGCAAGCAGCATTATTTTTACAAAAAGAACTTGTTTCTTTAAATTTTAGAATTTTCATCCACAATCCCATTTTCCCAGAATCTTGTGGTATAATTAAATTTTATTGTTCGCTGTTTTCCAAAATGTATACAAACCCAATAAATGGTTTTGCATGTTTTTTATAAATATTATATTAAGTGAAAAGTATTTAACATTCTAAAATTAAGTTGATATTAAATAAGTGCTGACTTTCCTAAAGAAAATTTTTGTAAAATTTAGCACATTAAACTAGAAATAAATGTGGAACGTACTAACCAACATCTTATTCTTTGCCCAAATAATTTCAAACATGTATCACATTTATGATTCCAAATAAACATACTTATAAAAAAACTATTAAAATGCACAAGGTAAGTATTTTAATTAACAGCACGCTGGAGCAATACAATAGGCTATTGGTGACAGTCCAGGATCAAACCCGAAGAAAATACACAAGGAATAAACAAATACTTCATATGCACTTTTAATAAAAATGCAATAAAATACAAGGCATAATCAAAAAGTTCTAGTTGAAATAGCTTTGATGTTAAAGTTTCAAAACATTTTTGAGTTATTCTGAAAGATATTTGGTTGTGGCGAGATTTATACCAATAAATGCAACACTAGTGAGATACGGGTAGAATCTTAGCTATGATTTTTGGTAAACAGAAAAACAGCAGATCTGATGTAATATATTGACATAAAGTTTTGAGCAATACTAAAAAAATAAAATAAAAAATAATCAAGCTTTTGGAAGTGACTATGTTGCATCATTCAAAGTATTTTAATGGCTCAAATAAATTAAAGAACACTGCTTGAAGATGAACACAATTTCTGTTCTGGAGGATTTAACTTCCAATCTTCATCACAATATTTATTCATATTCTGTGGCTCAAGTATAGAAATTTCTGGCACATATCCCCTTTCAAGTGTGTTTAGCAAGATGCATGAAAGATGTCACTACTAAAAAGTACTTAATGATGGAGAAAGGTTAAATTGCTATATACTGTATTGTATTTTTGTTTGTAGTAGTGGCTAAGTTCATCACAATACTCCCTTACAGGATTTAACATTTGTTGAATTCATCAGATGCTACCAATATATATACCATAGGCTGCCATTGCATGAGACCTATAGAGCTGCTATATTAAGACCACAGGTATACTTCTGCATCTGTGGTCATGCAAAGGTTGGTTGTTTTGAGGTTTTATGGCACAAGGACCATATTTGGCCAAGCTGCGGCAAACACAAGACAATGTCAAGTAAAAAATATCTTTAAAGAAAAAAAGGATTGGGGAACAGAGTAGTGGGATGAAAGCAGGAAAATATCGATTGGGTATCCTGGGAGCACAACCCGTGTTTACTAAAGACAGTAAATTCCATGGGAAAGAAAAGATCACTAGACTACCTCAGGTACACATAGCCAGTACACACCTAAAGGAGATGTGCCCCTGAAGGCAGTCATACAAAGGATAATTGCAACAATGCACTGTCCTGTGTTGCCTTTAGCAGCCAAGTGTGAGGCACCATGTGAAGGGAAGGATGATTGGCAACAAAGATTGAAGTCTTGACAAGAATAGAACCAGTGTCTGTTAACACATGGCTTCAGACAATTGTTGAAAGTGATTGATAATTCAACTGCTCCTTGTGGACCATTCATCGAAGTATGCACCACTTGTTGCGAGCACTATCAGGGATTTGTTATAAGCCCCATTGCAATTGGTTGGTTTTAAGGCACAAGGGCCATATTTGGCCTAACACAAGACATACAATATCCCATTAAGATTAATTTTTAGAGTGCACAGTCACAATCACGTCTGGGTCACCAATGTAGGGCACATGTTTGTCGGTGGTCAACATCTTCCGAAGGTAGTAATTATTAAAAATGCTGAAGTCTAATTTTCTAAACAAGTTTATTTAATTTTAATGAGTATAACAAACAAGTTCAATAAATATGTATAGCAAGTTGACTGCTAAGAGATTCTTAAAAATATAAAGTGCAGTTATTTAGAGATGAGAAAGAGTTTAGTTGCACACTTAGTAATTCAGCTACAAGTCCATCCATGTGTTTCACAACTTCCTTATAACCTAGATTTGTCTAGTTGCCTTTTATACAAAATGAAAATTTTTTATGATGTCATTTCTAATCAAGGGAAGACATGATTATTTGAGAAGTACTTTTAATGATTCTAAGAAATACAAATTAAGCAGCATCCGAGTCAGAATCAATTGGGACAATGCATCATATTGAGAACTTTAACAACTAAGTTTTAAATATGAAAGTTAGTCCCCAAACCTTTTGATCATACATGAAATTTTTTTAACACGAAACAGAATTTTTCTGGTTGATTTTGCATAACTGTTCTTAATAGAAGAAAAATCATCTTACACAATATCGATGATTGCGCCTTTTTCAATTAAAAGTTGTACGACACTACGATATCCAAATGCAGCAGCATGCGATAAAGCAGACCATCCTTTTACATCACTGTCATTTACTTGAGCTCCATTCTGAAAGTGAAATCAGATTTAAACATCAATAAAGTAACATACAACATGTTTTTCTGCAACTTGTTATAAACATTTTATTCAACTTACAAGCACTACATAATACAAAGAGCAAGCATATCCATGAGTGCCAATTTCTATGGACCTGGACCTCTTTAGGTCTTTCCAATAACTTTAAGTGGATGGTTGGGCCCCAAATGGGGAAGGGCAAGTACTAAAATAAACTAAAACCTCAATAAGTCATCTGGATAATTCAATTTTTTTCAGTCTTGTCCAGCTCTAACAGAAGGCAATATAATTAAGCCTTCATTCACTGGTTGTGATTTCAAATGCTCAATGATTATTTGTCACCATATAAAGGTCTTAAAATATGCAGGGTTTGTGTCTGATGGCAAACAAAATGAAGTTGAAAATAAGGACTTTAACCCTGATTTTGCATTGAATTTATTTGAAATCGCAAATGAAAGTAGACATACTATTCCTGACATAAAAGACTACATAAATATCGATAACATTCCAATCTGTTCTCAAGTGACCATAAAATATTTAACTACAGAATTTTTAGAAGAAAGCATGAAAGTGTGAAAATTCTTTCACCAAACACAAGCCTTAGAAACAATTAGAAATTACCTTATGTCAGTTCAAGGTACTGAATTTACAAGGTACAAGGTTTGAATATAATGACAAATTTAAAATTTACATGATCATTACAGCAATGCATATTTAGTAGTTTATGGTTACTCCCAGTCAGAAGTTCTTGGTCCCTTGAGTGATGACTATGTGAACAAGGTTTTACTGTATTATTGAGTAACAAAATAAGTCGGTCCAATAAACATCTACATTAGGGATCCTTTCTACGAGTTAATACATTTTTTATGATTGGGACTTAATCCCCAAACATGAAGGATGCATACATAGATAATACAAGTAACCAAATATGTAAGGTGACTCACTTCACTCATTAGATCATTTGGCCATTATGTCATGATATAGGGAAAAATTAGCACTGTTAGGAACAAAGTCCTAAGGGACAAACACCTTGAGCCCAAATGTTAAATGGTGCCTCCCACTTCAATATGAAGGATAAATATTACAACTATAGCAATTTTTGGTAATTATCTGCAAATAAGATAAAAAATTCTGAACACATAGGAAGCAAGAGTATTTATTTGCACTCCAATAATTTCCCAAGTTTTCAATGCTAAGCATATCAAATAGAAAATAACAATACTGGATGCCTGCAAATGCCTTAATATAAAATCCTTCAAGTTAGTTGGTTTTTATTCAAAGGGCCACATTCGGCCAAGTACAAGACAAACATCAAGTAATGGGCAACACACAAGGAAAGCTTTTACCGACATAGATGAGAAAAATACACACAAGGAGGAATAGATCCAGACAGGAACTAAACCTGCACTGCATCCAACATACAAGCACAGTGGACAAACCCATTGAGCCATGACTCCCAAGTTTTAACTGTTAAACCAAAAAGATTTAACTTTTTGAAGGTGTAAAAATAAATGGCATACAAATAAATAAAATCCTCTTAAAAAGCAATAACAGTTGTGCTTTACAAATATTTTTTATGCATACAGGGAAAAACTCAGAAATGCATAAGTTCTAGGTATTATATTGTCACCTGAGACAGCTTAAAAACTATGTTAATTAAGACAGTAAAGTAACTGCTTACATCAATCAGCATTCCAATAGCCTCTGCACTTCCACATTTTGATGCTAATATCAGTGCAGTATGACCCTGATTGTTTTTCAAATAAGTGGCAGCTCCTTCTTTGAGCAGTAGTCCGACAATTTTCAAGTTGGCACAACAGGCTGCATACATAAGTGGAGTCCAACCATTTGAGTTTTGATGGTTTATGATAGTTTTATCTTCAGAGCTGCAATTAATCAAGTAACTTAATATTAAAGACACAAGAGAAGACAAAATACAAGGTTATGAAATAAAAAGCATTTATTTCAAACAAGTTGATAGACTTGTCTTCAGAGCTGTAATTTAATAACATAATATTTAAAAGGTGTAAGAGATAAGAAATATAAGATTATTAAATAAAAAGCAACTCTACAAACAAGTTAAATATACGTAAATATATAAAACAAATACCACACTACGACAACATTGAAGTAAATTTTGGAGGTAATAAGCGACCTATGAAATGTTACATAAAACATTTAACACTGAACGAAAATTTATACTTCTCAATAAAATCTCGGATACGTTCTTCACACCCGATACTAGCTGATGTGTGTAAATCGAATACATATTCGTCATCTTCATTCAACAATTCCTGAAACAATTTCAAATTCTCCATTTTCGATAAACTAATTTCGGATAAAATATCACCATAGCATTCGCCTGTACGTCTCAAGGACAGTTTAGTCTACAAGGTCTCGATTGTACTGTAATGTTTGGATGGATGTTTGGATTTATATTTGGCATTTTTGTGCGTAATGTAGCTTTATACCTTTCTCGTAGTTGCTTTTTATATTCCCATTTCTTTGATTGTGAGTATTGATATTGGTATTTTTAACTAACGTCACATTGGAGCAACATAGCGGGCTATTGGTGACGGTCAGGGATCAATCCCAAAAGGAAAGATCAAGGACAACACCACGTAATTATTTGATTGTAAGAGGCTTTTCTTTAAAGCTTAATGCAGAGGGCGCTAGTATTTGTCTAACCTCTTTCGTAGGTAGGTATTTTAATTAACTTCACATTGGAGCAACACACCGGGCTATTGGTGACGGTCCAGGATCAATCTCAAATAGACTAACCTCTTTCGGAACTCATGGCTTAACTTGGCATGGTACTCTCTTTTCATGGTACTTTCTTTTTAATAAAGCGACATGCTGAAATTGAATACAATTTCAGCATGTCGCTTTATTAAAAAGAAACTAATGCCAAACGTTCCAAATCGCACGGATCGATTTTTGAATTATTTTTACATTGTTTAAAATGAGACTGCTCTCACCTATCCGTCGGTGTCAAATCTGCTTTCTGTGCTCCAGTGCGACGTTAATTAAAATACTTACCTACCTTATCTGTCCGCATCGTAAGTATCGGACGTCGGCAATCCCGACGAAGATTCCGGAGGAACAATAAAATGCGTTCCTTCCGTACAGTGTGGAAAACTTCAGTGCGAGTCTTTCTGGAGGTCCATCTGACTTCCTGAAGGATGTATTCTCTCTATTTAAATGTGATCTCAGGATGTCTAGAAGTGCTGTAAACTTAGCGTGGATTATACGACAGTACTGAAAGAACTTGTCATCGTAAACTAAATCAGGGAATAACGTATGGTTCTCTCCATACTCTGACCTCTTTTTATATTTATTGAGTACCCACAAGTTCCGTTTTTGTACCCTTTTTTCTGGTATCAAGCAATTGACAACTACTTTCTCACTGTCCATAACAGCGTTTGAGCAGTTAAATTTGATATCGTAACAGATGTTTTCATGAGAAAATTACACAATGAACTGAAATGCGTCCAGAACAATTAGAGCCCGATTTCGTTTAAAAAAATTTATATTTATTAGTAAAATTTAGTAATGGTACTAAACAGTTGATGAATGGTACCATATGTTGTCCAAACAATTTCAGAGAACCCACAAATATCTAGTTGGGCATCTCTAACCTTGAAACAATCACTAGTGATCGAGTAGGGTTTTCGACACAGGTTAAATATGCTATTAAACTACTTAAATATACTATTAACTATAACCGGGTTTAGTTTAATAATATAATATACTATTATACTATTAAACTAAACCGGCCCCTCAAACTTTGAAAAGAAAGCTCAACTATTTTCCTCGGGCGCGCAACCCCATTTCGTTCTTTTCTACAAACTTGAACTGCTGTTTCTGTGACCACTTTAATATACCTCTTAACAGCTTGCATATGGCAGAAAAAATGTTCAAAATTTAAATTAGGCACTTATTTTTTGTTTCAGCATTTGACAAAGCTCAGTTGACCATATCGTAGTGAGAGTTGGTTCTGGGACAAGACATTTTCCCCTATAGATAAAGCCAATGTAGTTAATTGCATGAAAATTTAAGGTAGGCATTTAAATCCGCGGACGTTTTCTTACATTCTTGCCTCGTCATCTGACCGTTGTTCAAAATTACGTGGTGTTGTCCTCAGATCTTTCGCTTAAGGATTGATCCCAGGCCATCGCCAATAGCCCGTTGTGTTGCTCCAATGGGACGTTAATTAATTACCATTATCATTACGATTACCATCTTACATTCTTGCATTGATAATTCTCTTGATTCTCTGACATGCTGTCGAAGATTAGTAACGATTGCTAGCAGTAGGTTTTCTGTATACGCGAAGTAAACATTCCCTCAATTGCATTGCATATTTGATCTTTGACATGATCTGAGAAATTGCCTTGAAAGTATCAAACATTTGAATTGAATTATGCATATTCGCGTAATTTGTAGACATATTAAGAACTTTTCCAGCAACATAAAAGTATGTGTATCAAAACTTTTTCTTGGACATTTGTAATTGTTTCAAGGCTAGAACGACCAGATTTAATACGTAAGTATATATCTGACGCATTCTGTACGGCATAAGGGTACCATCAACTGGTTCGCACTATTTCTATTATAAATAAAATATAAATTGTTTAAAATTATAGCCTCAAACAGTTTTAAAAATATTTTTCGATTTTTTTCAAGGCCAGAGGCCCCCGCTAGATATTTTTGTATATTGTTAAAATTTTTCGTTAGATCTTTTAGGCACATTAATCAAGTTTTCCACACCAGGACTTAGCGAATTAAAAAAGTATTTCTGGCCCATGTACAGTGCTGTACAAGAGACACCTTGGTTTCTGATTTTAAAAATATACGTACAAAGAAAATATTATGAATACGTATGAAATCTAATATTCTACAGATAACATAATTTGTTTATTCTTCAATTATTAATTTAATATTCGCTTATGGATTCATATTCATTATATAATATAATAGTTTAATAACTTTACAGTAATAACGACGTATCGAAGTAATGGGTTTTTGAGTTGCCTGAAATACCTTCTCACATTTTAACATATCTACGAATCGCATCAATACCCAGCAGTGATACAAAAAGGTGAATTCCAAGAAACAAGTTTGGAATATTTTCTTAATGCCTTTGAAGGCAATCTATTTTATAAATACAATCTGTTTGAAAAAAAATCAAAACACCCGAATCTAGAGTTCGATTGGAATGAAACTTAGTTTGTGTGATGTAAATGAAGAGAAAAATAAATGATCACAGTAACAAATCTAAACGACTATATTGTAGAATTATATCAGTCACATAAATAAGTAATTTATAAGTATCCTCTGGCGGCGAAGCATGCCGATATACGGCTTGGCCTGGAGTCAAGCAAAATTCTTATGCTATCATGTGGAAATTTATACTAAGCATTCGCTAGTTTCTGCTTCAGTTCCCTTATATTAAAGGAGTCTCATATCCCAGGCATGTTCAATGGGAGACAGATCTGGAGATCGGTCTGGCCAATGAAAGATTTCAACTCTACGGAGGCACTCCCGAGAGAAGCGAGCCGGATGCGGCCAAGAATTATCGTGTTCGTAAATATCCCTTTGGACTCGTGTCAGAAAAGACGAAACAACAGTTTGCAGGATTGCTGGACGTATCGCTGCTCTGTTGATAATCTAGCTCTCCACGCTATTACCCTAAGTTACTGCTGTGTACCTATCGACAGTAAATTGAGAATGGGAGTTCCGGGCGGGTCTCCGTCACATGAGGAATGTGGTGATCATCGGTTCCAAGGCAGAAGCGGAATTCGTTTCTAACTACGATACGCTGCCATTTTATGCCTGTCCACGATTCGTAGCACCAGTCCAGATGCAGCTGATGATATTTGGTTGCCATTATTAGTCAACTGACTAGAGGAGGGGATGGGACACAGATCCCCAGATCTGTGTCCCATTGAGTATGTCTGGAATATTCTAGACGGTCAATTCCACTACCACCAGAGAATATAAGGGATCTGCGCAAACCTTGGAATTATTTGTCCCTGGTAAGAAATTCCATTTGAGCACTCCATGCCATGCCGTAAATCGGCATGTATCGCCTCTAAAAGGTTTAGAAATTAGTAATTCAGGACATTTTTTACGTAATTCTACAATAATAAAAGAGTTTTCCAGATTTATCATTGTAAAAATTTCTTCATGTACTACATCTTACATGCTATAAGATTCATTCCGAAACCAGCATTGTGAAGGGTTAGGGAAGTTTCATGCAAGTGCTGATAAAAAAGTGTTTAGAACTTTCGTACGATTAGTTTTCAAGACAGACGTGTTTCTATGGCTTCCAGAAGACAAATGGCAGATAGTGAGCGCTGGCGTTCTGTGGGACGCCTTGAAGCAGGACAATCAATCACAGATGTTGCTCTTTTCTTCGGCGTTCATCATTCCGTCATTTCACGATTATGGAAACAATTACAAACAAGCCAAACAGTTGCCCGAAGACCTGTGGCCGGTCGCCCAAGGGTTACGAAACCCGCGGAAGATCGATATATTGCTGTTTTAGCCAAGCGGAATCGAAGAGCGACCTCCACACGTGTGACATCTATGGTTGCAGCGTCCATTGGTAAGACGATATCTGCCACTACTGTTCACCGAAGGCTACACATGAATGGACTGTACGCCCGGGTATCACGAGTTTGTGTTCCTCTATCCGTCCAATCCAGAGGGGTACGATTAAAATGGTGTCGGCAACATGTGAATTAGACTGTGTCTGATTGGGCCAACGTTATGTTCACGGATGAGTCGAAATTTGCCCTGGAGCCAGATGACAAGCATGTAAGGGTCTGGAGAGAACAAGGCACACGCAATCGGCCCCAGAACATTATCGAGCATCACGCATTCCGAGGTGGAAGCATCATGGTGTGGGGAGGAATTTCGTTGGGATATTGCACCGACCTGCATATCTATAGACGGGGTTCTGTGACGGCTGTCCGGTATCGGGATGAAGTCCTTGAACCCACTGTGAGATTGTACGCTGCAGCAGTTGGTCCTGCTTTCGTTTTAATGGATGATAATGCGCGTTCCCATCGAGCCAACATCGTCGACGACTACTTGGAGAGTGAGGGGATTGCGCGTATGGATTGGCTGGCGTACTCGCCCGACCTTAATCCCATTGAAAATCTTTGGATGCCCTCGGCCGTGCTGTGTCTGCACGTTTCCCACCCCCAGTCACTCTCACAGAGTTGCAAACTGCTCTACAGGAGGAATGGCGATTACTTGACTCTGGGGTGGTTGATCACGTCATGGAAAGTATGGTCACACGCTGTAAACTTTGTATGAGGATGAAGGGTGGTTACATACCTTATTAATGTCGGTTTTGTTTGTTTGTTTTGGATTTAAACATCATTTTATTAATGACTTCAATATGACTTAATCTTATAATTTATGAAAATTCAATATTGTTTTCATCTTTGTATGTAATTCTTTGTTTTGTTTCATGCATAAACATATTTGCTACTTTCCTGCTGCATTTCGTATCAATAAAAGCTGTACTTGCCGATTTTTCACATTTTACCGCTTCGTGCTTAACTTTTGGCAGTGAGTGTGTATTCAACAGTTTAGTTTGGCAGAAAAGGTTTGGAAATCGATTCTCAAAGTAGTCACTGTTCGCGAGTGATAGTAGATGTTCCATGGCAGAAAGACAGAAGGACCATTTCTATCCAATCAATAAGCCTATAATATTTTTTAAATCCTGGAATGTATGGTTTCTTTAATGGCATGAGGGGGTATGTCAAACTTTTTCTCTGCTTGAAGCTGTTCCTTCGAATTTCGATATTTTCAGCCCCCACACACTATTGTAGAATCATTCTCATACTTGGTTCAACTGAGATGTGTCGTGGTGGCGGGGTGTGTGAGTTCATGTCAAATGACGGGACTTTTATCATTTATTTTTTGTTTATTAATTTTCTTGGATATGAATGGGAAAAAGACTTACTGACATTTTGTAAGTGACCGAAGGACTGCCCTGTCAGACAATCACATGATCGGTTCTCCTTTTTTGGTTGCCAAGAAGCAAGTCTTTCTTTGCTCTTTTCCTTCACCAACCGGGGCCGCTGTAACCCAGTCGGAAGAGCAACGGATTAGCAAACGGAGGGTTGCGAGTTCGAAACTCGGTCTAGATAAAGACCGTCATGTACACGGGGGCTGGTGTGCGTTAAATCTGACGTGGCTTCAAATGTCCTCACGTTGGATTGGTGTGGGTTTTTGGAGATTGGGGTGCCAGCTCAGGTGTTACCTCGTCATCTGACAGTGGTTCAAAATTACGTGGTGTTGTCCTTGGATTTTTCCCTTCGGGTTTGATCCCGGACCGTCGCCAATAGCCCACTGTGTTGCTCCAGTGCGACGTTAATTAAAATACCTACCTACCAGAGATTATTATGGATTTCTCTGTCATAGAGAAATTAATCACTGATACCATTTATGGAAGAGAATAGTGTGAAATGTGTTTACGTAGATCTAATTTTTGAAGTTTATTTATTCTCTCAGATTAGTAGGTAGTTGAATCAACTTCGCACTGAAGCAACACATGGGCTATTGGTGACGGTCTTGGATCACTCTCGAAGGGAAAGACTGAGGACAACACCTCTTAATTTTGAACCATGTTCAGATGACGAAGTCAACACCTGACCCACACCCTCCAAACTTCCCCACCGCGCCAAAGTGAGGACGCTTAAGGACACGATAGATTTGATGTGCACCAGCCCCCACGTACACAACTGTATTCGGTTGGATCGAGTTTCGAACTCGCAACCCTCCGGTTGCTAATCCGCGACTCCTCAAACCGGGCTACAACGGCCCGAATCACCTTTGAACAATTGAATGAGGTGAATTGTTCAGAAGATAGTTAGGTAGATGAATTAACGTCACACTGGAGCAACATAACGGCTATTTATTGGCAATGGTCAGGGATCAATCCCGAAGGTATCCGGAAAGATCCGAGGACAACACCTGAGCTGGAGCCCTACACTTCAAACTTTCACACCACGCCTCCTCGTACTCGACTGTCTTTGGTTGGATCGAGTATCGAACTCGCGCAACACTCGGTTTATAATCTGGACCCTTATGCTGTATACCAACTGGGCTACCGCTGCCCTATTTATTCTCTCAGAGTACTTACAATGTACACTGTAATATCTGCCGATATGGGCAAACAAATCGTTCCCCCAAATTTCAAATATAATATTCGGCAGATCTTGAGTGATATTTTCGATACTTTACGGGAACTTCTTGATAAAAAGGTGAGATAGGATGAAAATGTTTAAGGGAGATTCTCTCCGATCAGCTGGCTAACCGATTTAGTTTCGATGTTCTCATGCATTATTCCATAAAACGGATCCCCTAAAAAGAGACCCACCGCTCGTTGCTAAGTAACTATTGTGCCGTCCGCGACATCTGGTGTTGGAAATCTTCAGAAATGCTTTGAATGATCTGCTATTTCTTTGCCTCTCTATCACATGTCAGAGGAATACTTTCTTTCTCGAACTCGCTTCTATTCTCTTTTCGTCTATTTTCTTCTGCTTTCCCTTCTCTGTATTTCTTTTTTCTTTCTTTTCTATAAATGCCCGCTGACAAGATGGTGCGTGGAGAGACGCATCCAAGATAAATTCCAAGAAGTCCGCCTCAACTTTTGAAAAGATCAAAGGATCAACGTTGGCAGAGATTTCGCCAGGAGGAAAATGGTAGAAGATGAGACGAGAAGCAGCCAAATTGAAACAATTGGACTCGAGCTGCTTTTGTGGAATCAACTGAAACGGTTTTGCTTTCTAAACTCCATTTTTTATTCTGGCGTTTTTTAAATTCTTAATGAACAAATGTTCTAAACTATGAATAGGAGCTGGTTTGGATTTCTAAAACCTCAGAGATTTCTAAGTAGAGCATTTCCCCACAACACACATAATGACTAAATAACCACATCTTTCGGTTGAAAGAATCCATGGATTCTTCAACCTTTAAAAATATTTTACTGCTCTATTTATTATAACACAATTCTTTTAAAATATTTAAATTGATTATTCCCTAAGAATAGAACCCATCCCCTTTGGAAAGATTCCATTGGTCATTTTCTTAGAATAGAATCATTTGAAGGGATTCTATTGTTCCTTTTCAAAGAACAGACTCTCTCTTCTGGAAGGATTGTATTGGTCTTTTCGAAACAATGGAGTCCTTTAGAAAAATCCTATTGATCTTTCACCTCAGAGTAGAGTCCTTTTTGAAAAGGTCTATTAGTTCTTTCTTTAGAATAGTCTTTTAGAAATATTCTATTAGTCCTTTCTTCAGAATAGAATCCTTTAGAAAGATTCAATTTGTCAAGAAAATTAAAATTAATTAGAAGTCATTCAGGGAAGACTGCAGGCTGAAAGGTGGAATTATGAGTGTGAATCCCTCAGAGGGTTAAACACAGTCAGCAGCAACTATTACGTTCTGGTAGTTCCGATTCTAAGGTAGGGGTGAATTTTCTGGCCCTGCGATGCTGGCCAAGCCATGCTATAAGCAAAGGCAAAGAGTAATAAGAAAAGGTGTCAACTATACTTAAATCATTACTAACGAAGAGGAATCAAGACACGAGGAACCCGCCATCTAATATGGTTCTAGTAGGTAATTAATTAACGTTGCACTGGAGAAACGTGACGGGCTATTAGTGAAGGTTCGGGATTATTCTCTAAGGGAAAGATTCGAGGCCAACACCACGTAATTTTGAACCACGCTCAGATGACCTGGGCTGGCATCCCACTCTCCAAACTGCCACATCACGTCAAAGTGAGGACAGTTGAATCCACGACGGATTTAGCGTGCACCAGCCCCCGTGTACACAACAGTTTTCGATTGGACCGAGTTTCGAACTCGCAACCCCCCCCCCCCCTCCCCGATCGCTAATCCATTAGTCTTCCAACCTGGCTGATTGGCTCATAATAATATGGTTCTGCTGCCCGACATCTAATTTGGGAGTGGGACCCGAAGTGTAGATGTGGAGCCTTATATGTAGTCTGCATACTTCCAGTAAAAACCTTTTCGGACATTTTTAAATTCTTGAAATACCATTGTGCAATCAAAACAATTACTTCACACCTAGTGCGCAAAGGAAAGTTTAACAGATACGTGCAAGTTAAAATTACCAAGCTGATAAAATATGTGTATATTTCGCAACTCTACTAAAATCCAATTGCTGTCAAAGCTGCACAGGTAAGAAGCATAAAAAATTTGCTCCTCGACTTCAGCGTACGAAGCCGGAAGCTTTTTTTCCCCGCAGAACTCGGCAACGATGAGATTTGTTTCACAACATATGCAAGTCCCCGATGCGAGAGAAACAAAACAAGATATATATCGCTAGTGCATATTCAATTACGCTACTCCGTTTCCCTTCGTCCTTTTTCCCTCCATAAAACAAAGTTCAGAAACTACAGAATTTTCAGATTTTCAGACATACTTCTTCGTGCAAAATAGATATAAATCACTGAATAACAGGATATTCTCCTGCAGCGAAAGTAAGAATAATAATAAGAGGAGGAAAAAGGTACCTTTTTCGCAAGAAGGGAGCAGCGGACGACTCCATTAAACAATAAATTACTGTTTTAATATTCGGAACTCTGAGAAGCCATTAGAGTAGCGTCGTATATCTTCCTCTGCCATCTTAAAAGAACAGTCTCGGCTTGGGCCTTAAATGGATAATATGTCGCCAGTAATTACTTGGATAGCTGGGGGACGATGGTGCTGCTTTCATTTCTTTTTGTAGTCTTTTACCTTTTTGGTTCTTCCGTAGTCCTTTATTTTTTCCTTCTTCCCTTGAAAGCCAAATTAGGTCTAGCTCTGGTGATTGATGCCAAGTGAATCTTCTTTTTTTTTGTCGCTAATTGTTACTCATTCGTGAGAAATCGAAAACTTTTAGCACGTCGATGAAAAACAAAGGAAGTTAAGTGCGGATCTTTTAACGTTTTTTCACCCTATCGCTTCCCATTTAAAGGTGTTTCCGAAATTAATGGTGCAACGAAGTGTTTTTTTGGTGGTAATTTTCTCTCTTTTCACTCATTTAACAAATGCTGGAGTTTCTCTGAACGTATCAATATTTGATAGATTGATGGCCACAAGATGGTCAAAAGGTGTATAAGGAATAGTTAGGTTTACGTGTCACGCTTTTTTGGGAGCTAATAAGGTGGTATTTTTTTCATTTGGGTTTTACACCAAGCTAATTTTGTTTGGCTGTTTGTTAGAAAAATGACGATTCACACTTGACAAAAATTCAAATTTTGGTTAATTTCTTAAAAAAATCAACATCTGAATCAAAACTATTACAACAAAGACATTTTTATTTTGCCTGATGACTTAAATTAGTAGCATTGGGGAAACTGAGACGCTTGACAAGTTAGAAAACTAAGAATTTTTTAATGTTACCTAGTTTCAATGTTGATTCTAAGGTGAATAAGTTTTCTATTGTTAAAAAATTGCTTAAAAAACAAATTGCTATGTTATGTTCACAAAAAAATATCTGAATTTCGAAAACGTCATTAGATTGATAATTTTTAAAATATACAGCTTTGTTACAGCTTAAGAAAACCATTCTAATCAAGATTATTTATGTGACAGAATTTCTGGGGAAGTCTGATGAAGCGAACATGACTAGCTTGTAAACGATAATAGAAGTTCTGATGTTTTTTAGAATGTTAAATGGCAGCCATAGAGGCATTGATTCTTCTTGTAGTTTAAAGTCAAGTACATTTAATGGGGCTTTTAGTTTAGTTTTGTTTTTATTGTGTATTTAATGGGTTGATATTTTACTTTAACTGAACATTGATTGGGCAACTCTTATTTTATCGAAATTAGAATAACAGTCCGCAAACCCGACGTGACAAGCTGTCAGAGACGTAACTAGGGGGTAGACGGGGCATGTGCCCGGGCGCCGAATTGGGGGCGCTAAATTGGAGGAGTATTTTTTTACTATAGATATTTACGTATGATAAAAAAATGAAGAGGAAAACTTATTAGCAGACTACAAAAACCAAAAACTATAAAAGGAGCTAAATGCAGAATGTGTGAGGAAATAGCAGGAAAGCTTAACCTAGATCCTCATTTTAAAGAAGTACGGATGTTTGATGAGAAGGGCGAAGTAAAAGTTATGAATTCTCAGAAGAAAAAAGTTCAGATTATTGTTTATACAAATAATAGATCGGATTCTGAACTGAGGCAAAGGTTTCAAGTCATTCAAAACATGAATAGTTTATTTGGTTTCCTCAATGGATTTCGGTTTGAAACAATGAATGGAGAAGAATTGAAGAACCAGGCACTTGAGTTAGCTACCACATATAAAGTAGTCAGACAGAAACTATCTGGCGATAGAAGTGGAGAGTTTTAAGTATTATGCCTTGGATTTAAGCCCTAATATGAAAATGGCTACACCATCAGGTCTTCTGATGTTAATATACAAGAACGGACTTCAAAGACGCGTCCACCAACATAACGACAGCGTTGAGAATTTTCCTCACTATACCAGTCTCAGTCGCCTCAAATGAAAGGAGTTTCAGCAAACTAAAGATCATAAAAAATTACCTCAGAAACTTAACAGGACAACAACGACTAACCAACTTGAGCATCATATCAATAAAGCACAAGTTAGCTTCAAAGCTATCTTTTGAGGACATTGTAAAAATGTTTGCAGCCGAAAAAGCCCGTAAAGTTAAGCGTTAGTTCAAGCTTTCTGTGTTTAGATTATTTTTTTTCACATTTTGTCAATAGATTAAGAGATTGTGCAAAATGTCTAAGTATAATACTCAAGATAATAACTTGAGTAAAATCTGTCATTCCTAATTCTTGTTCTACAGTTTTCCAAAATCCTTGAATGGTTTTCGGTCGACGTTTCGATAATGCTCCTTTTAAAAGTCCAAAAGTCCATGAGTGAGACAGCTGGAGATTTAGCAGGAATATCAGAAAGGGTATTGACTTGATACCAGTTTCTTGTTCCATTTTTTCCAAGAATTTAATAGTGGATTTAGATGTGTGGCTTCTTGCTTTATCCTGATGCAGTTCTACTGATTGTTGGCACTGTGGGTAAAGATATGATATTTCTTTTTTGAATATTGGTTATAAAATATGGTCTTGATAATATGTGGGAGTTGATTTTTACATTTTCCCCTCTTTTTACTTTTAATTTTCCATTATATGCAAAACCGGCAACAATCATAAATCTCTTAGAGAAAGTTCTCACGTTAAAGTTACCAAGTTGAACCACATTTTAAGATTTTTCTCCTTTTATAATAAATTGTTCTTTTTTATTGCAATCATTTAAATACACCCATGTTTCGTCTATTGTCACAATATTTTTCCACCTTTCACCAGCTAAATGCTTCTCATACAGCATTATGCAACTAGTTCTGCTTTCTGCAATATGTCGTAAAAATAGACGATGAACATTGTATTTTGGGGCCTTTTTAAGATTCAAATAACTGTTAATTATTTTATTTACAGTTAAAACTGAACATTTTAATGGCTTTGCAATAGTCCTTTGACTTGGCGGATTCTCTTTTAAAATTAAAGATCTTATCTTACATATATTCTCAGAAATTCTTTTCTTTTTTGGATACGTATTTCGAAGTATTTTTCCACTTTTGCGTTTTTTTCCTTTCTCATTAATAATATTACTTATCCTACCTTTAGATATCGAAAAATCATGACTTTTACAGCGTTTTTGAATAATTGAATCAGCATAATTCTCTTCGGAAAGAGCGGAAACAGTCTTCCATCCATTGCTTATTTAAAAGCGCCATTTTGAAAGTAAACAAAACTCTGAGTTAGCAGACGATAAGTTATACTTTAACTATTTAACTGCTGTGAAAATAAAACTATTTCGTAGCATACAATTTTCTTACAGCTCATCAAAATCGTTCAAAAAATGTCCGAACATCCTCTGTATTTATCATAATTAAATATCCTATTCTAAAGTACCAATCTTGATTTTGATTCAGCCCACACATATCCCGATATCATTTGATAAAACCTTTTCATTTAATTTGCAGCGATTATAAGTGTGAAAGAATATACCAAATATGCTACTCTTAGATTATTTGTCAATGAAATATCTTAGAATTAATTATGTATTTTATCTTGTACTAAAATGAAATTACTGCAAATTAATCTATTTACCTTTGAAATCAAGCATTTACCATCTAAGTTGAATAAAAAAAAATTTGGACTTGTG
Organism: Meta bourneti; assembly: GCA_933210815.1. Taxonomy (NCBI): domain Eukaryota; kingdom Metazoa; phylum Arthropoda; class Arachnida; order Araneae; family Tetragnathidae; genus Meta; species Meta bourneti. The sequence continues at coordinate 35,313,045 of OW119929.1, read as the reverse complement.
GAATTAATGTGTGGTGGGGCGATATCAGGTGGTTGTCTGGGAGGGTTTTGGTTTGGTTTGTCGGTGTGGGGGGGGGGCGCCAAGGCGAGTTCTTGCCCCGGGTGGAAACTAGCCTATTTACGTCTCTGCAAGCTGTTAGCCCAAGTCCATATCTCTCTGGTTTCAAACCTGCAAATGGTCATTAAATTACTCGTGGGTTGAAAATATTGTCATCGAAATAATTTGTATAGATAACAGACAATTTTATTCGGTTCTGTGAAAATATGTATTAGGTCGAGTCATAAGTAACTTCCGTTTTTTTTATCAGACATTTATTTTGCTTTCATTAAATGACAAAGTTATATTAATTTATTATGTATTCACCACTATTATGTATGACCTTCTCCCATCTTCCTGGCAGCTTATCAATTCCTTCCTTGTAAAATGTGGTTGGTTTGGACCGGAAGAAATTTTCGACAGCCAGACTGACTTGCTCTTCAGAATTGAAGGTTTTTTCCATGCAAAAAGTTTTGCAAGGAACAGAAAAGGTGATAGTCTGTTAGGGCAAGGTCCGGGGAGTAAAGTGGGTGTAGTAAAACTGACCATCCAAGTTCAAGAATTTTTTCTTGAGTCACCCTTGCTGTATGTGGTCGCGCAAAGAATGATGTTCTTGCGATTGACGAATGCAGGACGCTTTTCATAGAGTTTTTCTTTCACTCTTTGCAGCTGCTGAGTGTATGTATCCGCAGTAATCGTTAAATTTGACTTAAAAAGCTCGTGATGAATTATACCTCGGACAATCCCACCATACACACAATAAAATCTTTTTTTCCATGGATGTTTGCTTTCGGATCTGGTAGGGGTGGTTAATCCTTATCAACCACCCCTACCAGATACGATATTGTCATAGGTAACCCATTTTTCATCGCCTGTTATAATCCTGTCTAGAAAAGGTTCGATTTTTACCCGTGATAGCAGACATGTGGCGATTGACATGCGATCTTCTTTATTCCGTTCACTGAGATTGTGAGGTACCCATACTCCTAACTTGCCGACTCCCTAATTTCTCCAGGTGGCGGCAAACAGTTGATTGTGATGTATTCAACCTTCCTGCTATACCTCTTGTTGATTGACGTGGATTTTGCTCCAATATTGCCTTTAAAAGGTCGTCAAGGTCGGAAGGACGTCCCGCCCTCGGTTCGTCCTTTAAAGTCGTATCTCCAGAACGGAATTTGGCAAACCAATTTCTAACTGCTCGATCGCTTATTAGACCTTCACCGTATAAACTGCATATTTTTTCAGCTGTCGCCTTAGCACTATTGCCTTGTTTAAATTCCCAAAGCCTCACATGACGAATATGCACTTTTTCACTCTCCATTTTAGGGGTTATGAACAGCAGTTTAATGAAACATTCACCACACAAACCAGTTGTCAAAAGACTAACTGAACCCTTATCTATTTAGTGAAAGCAAAAACTCGTTTGTCCCGGTGACTTATAGTGGATAGATACGAACATAGATTCTACCTAGCTACATCGGAAGTTATTTATGACTCGATCTAATTGTTTATTGAAAGTAAAAACCATATTTTAACCCTCCTGATGGTTGTCTCGACAAGGTATGTTGTCGAAACTGACCCTTGATGTTCGGGATATCTTGTCGTTATAGAAGAAAACTGACCACATCTTGATCACGTCATCATAAAAAAAATCGTCAATGTTTTGATGACGAGATATCTTGTCAATAGCGAAGTCGGTCAAATCTTGGTGGACGAGATATCTCGTCGAAACCACTTGGAGGGTTAAATTTGGGGAGTAAAAACATATGTCGAGTTCACTTTCTCAAAAATTCTTCCGCGTATATAATTTTTTTAGGATTTCCTGATAAAAATAATTCATGAATACGAAAAAGATACGAGAGAACAGTTTTATTTAATTTTAAATTTAAAAACCGTTTTGAGATCTAACTCTTTATATCTATTCAATTCTGCAAAAAGACTCGCATCCGGCCTGCAGGCCAAGAGCCTTCCATTCCTGTCTTAAATCGTAAAGTGTCAGTACCGCTGGGAACAAAGAAAGCCTAGAGGAAACGATTCCATAGAAACGGACAACTCATAAATAAAAAAGGACAGTGCGGAAGAAGAGAAATTTTTTTTGACAAAATAATGATCGACAGTTTTATCCCAAGCTTCCTTTTCTCCTTTCTTCTCTCCTTCCCAATGCATCGTGATGGATCACCGACAATGAGATATGATACGGAAAAGTAACTTGAAAACAAAATCATTAGAGAGAAATGGAGGATGAATGAAATTTGAAAAGAAACTATGTTGGTGGGTCAGGGGGAAAAAACGACGGAAAAAAGGAACTGGTGAAGAATTGAGGATCATTGCTCTCGTCTGGAGGCTTCGTTTTCTCGGCAAAGCAGTTTCATCTTTGAAATAGAATAGACTGCTGCTAAGGGAACGGGACGTTGAGCCGGCGATTCGGTTTCTATTGAGTTTTATTCGTCTTGTTGCGTGGGTTTCCGATGGTTCATCTGTCTCTAAAAGAATTGAGATGAAATTCATTTGTATATATTATGTATTTTTTGTCGATCGATAGTTGGTAGAAGAGGATTTCGCTTCTTGAAGTGAATACATCTTTAAAATCGGAAGAGTACTGGAGGACATGAATGAAAAGTCGAGCGTTACAAAAAGCGTTAACATCCGATTTCATCATTCCTTTACACTAGGTACCATATCTGTATGACACTGCATTATGTAGACCTCGTTGGGCCAATCTCTTCAGTACTGCCAGAGACGAAGATTCGACCATCATGGCATAATAAGCAAGATGCAGAAAAGCAGTTCCGTTCAATCGTTCAAGAGGGACATTTTGATGTGAATACTTCTTTAAAATGGAACAGTATTGGGGGTCATGCATCAAATGTCGAGCGTTACCAAAAAGCGTTGCAACTGCTTTTTCGAATGATTTCAGACCTACAAAAACATCCAGAAGATAAATATAGCGTCTGTAGAAAAAAGATGTATGTACCTAACATGACCTTCGGACCTAGTGCTCAGACACTGAGATCGGGTAAGGGTTATCAATTTGTTGAAATTCTACCTTGCTGGGCGAGCTTTGGGCCAGTGTAACTTTTTGAGTTTTGTCCGCTTCACGTGCTTGTGTTCTTTCCTCTTCCGACCCGCTCATGGCTGCTTGTGACATTTTATGTTGATTCTTGCTTAAGGTTTCATACTAAATTTTATTTCTATGGTTCTAAGGGAATGCTCAAACGTAACGAACTGAAAATAACTGCGTTAACCTAGAAATTCCAGCCAAGTAAGCTGTGCAAACTTCATGACACCAGAGCTCAGCGTTCGAAAGTTCAGACAGATTTCTGCTTCATATGTAAGATGTATAGACTATTTATATGGAATTTATGTAGATATATTTTTACTGAAGGGATTATCTGTAATATTTTTGAATGGGAGAATGTATAATTATATTGGATAGTACCCGTTTTTATTCGAGAAGCCTTATGATACATCGTTTTATCCCCCGAAAAGGGCAAAAAAGTTTATTCTTAATCTTCATCTTCATTCTCTTCACGCCAGGTAGCCACAAGAAGCCTTCAATCTTGTCCATTTCTTCCGCATCTTTGGCTTGACCCCAGCTCTATCATCTAACCTTATTCCTCACTTCTTTGACCATTCTCCTGTACGTCAGTTTTGGCCTGCTTCTCCATCTTCCATCTGGGGCACAAGCTAGTACTATTCTTGGATGCTCCGTGGTGAGCGTTATTGTCCTGTCCAAGGCCACATTCTAAATTTAATTTAAAAAGAAATGGGTTTAGTGTTCGTCTTTTCGCAAAGTTTGGTATTGTTGATTATTCTTGGATGTTTCGTAGTAGGAGTTATTGTCCTGTTCAAGTCCACATTCTAAATTTAATTAAAAGATAGAATTTGTATGTGAGTCTTTTCAGAGTTTGGCATTGGAGATAAATTAAGGTCAAAGGATTTTTAAATTTTTTTGAAGACAGTTTGGAAAGCGTATGACAATTTTTCCTGTATTTTTGTTAGCGTCTAGGTTTCACACAATACAAATTTTACTGTTGCATTAAAAATTTGTAGTTTCACCTTCAGAGTAATACTTAAAGCCGTCCAAACTTTAAAGTGTTCGGAAGGCATTTTGAGTCTTTTATCCGTGATTGTGTTTTTAAGTAATTAAGGGAGTGTCTCCAATCTCATTTCCATTAACTTTTATTTTTGATGCGTTTTTCTGTTGTTTAGCTTTAAAACTTTCGTCTTTCCATCACTAACTTTGAGACCAACAGAAGTGAACTCTTAAAGTGAAGTTTAATTATACGATCTGATATTATAATCAAAGTAAAGTTCTCCTCGAAAACTGATAGTATCTATAATCATAAGGGGAGAATGTATTGTAACAACTGCTTGTTAACATTAATACAAAATTCACAGGTTTGCTGAAAAACACAGGCTTGTGTAGCATAGCATCACTACGACTACATAGTCTAGATTTGGATAGTGGAAACGGTGGATTCAAATAGGTTGTCAATTTTTATTTCGGTGATTTTTTGAGACACATGTGCAATCTGTGACAGTGGCTGTTTTGCAGGCATTGGAATTGAAAAGTTAAGCATTCACGAAATACAGTTTTTATAGAAGAATACAGTGATATTCTTACGAGAATCATAATATTCATAATTCGAGATAGATATTAATATTCAGAGCAGGAGCAATAAGAGTAGAGCAATGACTGAGACTTTTACTATGGGAAATACGTGCTTAGGTCACTACCGTTTTAACTTTATAAGTATTATGGAATGGGTTGGTTAATAGTTGATTAACGTCTCACTGGAGCAACATAACGGGCTATTGGCGAAGGTCCGGGATCAATCCTCAAATGGAGTGGAATGTGTAATACTTATCTTAATTAAAATTCGATGTTTTTGTGAGCGAATTTCGTGACAAAGTTCTGATGAGGAAATTTTGGTGATAATGTTCTTTTGAGGAAATTATAGTGAAAAAGTTTTTATGGGGAATTTCGGTAATGTTTTTGTGAGGGAATTTTAGTGGTAAAAAAATCTTCTTGTGAGGAAATTTTAGTGATAATCTTGTAAGGGAATTTCGGGGGAGTGACAGTGTTTTGGTGAGAGGATTTTGCTCATAATGTTCTTGGTGAGGAAATTATAGTGATATAGTGTTCTTGTGAGAGAATTTTGGTGATAATGTTCATGGGCGAGTGAATTTTGGTGAAAATGTCCTAATGAGGCAATTTTAGTGATACTTTTGCTGTGGAAAATGTTGAATATTCTTAACAAGTAGTATGCAATACATTCTAAATACGGAGTGTAACATTTGTATGTGCATAGAAAATAAACGGTTTAAATAGAAAAAAATAGTCATATTTCTTATTACATAATAAGTATTCTTAAAAACACGGATTAAATAAGATTTGTTGGTGGATAGTGAAAAAACAGAAATGAAAATATTAAAATTAATTTATTAAAACTTGATGTCTTAAGGAAATTAAAAAAGTGAAAAACAAAGAATCTTGCTACAAGTCTTTGTGCAATCACAGGTTAAAAAGTTCATTACCAGCAGTTTCATGGCTACTATAACACAATACTGTACATAAAGAAGTGTCAAATCTGAATTTTGTTCATAACACAAGGTCCCTAATTTAAGGGCTTGATGATTTTGAAAGAACTTTAACCTGTGATGATAACACGCCACTTGGCACCATTTCAGCTTTCTATGAAATTAAAAAAAATATATTATAACAAATACACACAGAAAGAAGGAGTTCTAGAAACTCGATGTCTTATAGCTTCAACGAAGCATACTTTATAAGAACAAAATTGCATATATTCTCCTTTAAGATAAATTTAAAATATTATTAATATAAATTAAAAATAATGAGCTCCCAAAAGAAACTTGTCGAAAGTATCTATGAAAAGAGTTTTTATGGATACACTGAAGTGACTTTTCATCGTGTTGAGAGTTTTACATGAAAAGTACATTTCACGATAAAGAATACACTAATGCAATAAAAATTATGATTCATGCTTTAGCGAATTTTTAAGAGGTGTTTTTTCCAATGTAATGGACCTATTGTTAAACTTTTCTCTAAGCGCTGGTTCTTTTGTACATATTGACTAGCTCTTATAATGCTTTACATTCACAAATACTCCCCACAAGATTATTTTCTCTGTAATAATTTGGGTTTTATGGAAACGGACATAGTTTTTGAAGTAAAAATATTTTATTCTTGAAGAATTTTATTGAATTGACTAGGATTTTTACGCACTATACTTTCAACCTATTGCTGATAATAAGGGCAGGATGCTAATGATTTAATAAATATTTAAAAATATTCTTAGAAAGGCACAAAAGGTCTTTAATACTTTACTTTTTCAACTTCTCTTTCATTTTTTTTCTTTCCTCAATACTTATTTTAATTCGTTCATTCCATTGACTAATAAGGCAGCAAGATTCATGCTCTATCAGAAAATGAGAAAATGTCCCCCACACAATCTAAACAATTTCGTTTTCTCTGATATTATTCAATTTACTTCATTCAATTAACCAATTACCATCTTGAAGAACAGCTTTACAGCGAGAAAATAATCCATATAGCTAACACTGTGCAAAATGCACAAGGCGACATCTGATTCAGAAATAAACACAACTTCATTCAATTACCTTCTAGTGCTTTTGTAGCCTCGTGACTTTTTCAGAGAACGATTCCAAGCATCTTCTCCACTCCTGACTCGCATACAGTGGGAATACATCTTCGTGGGGACTGAACTCCTTCCCCCTCCCCAATATGCTTGGGGGTCCATTTCTCCAAACAAAGGAGATAAATATTTCAAATATACACATAACTTGAGTAATAAAATGTGTAAACAGAGTGAATTATTCTCATATAAAGGGTGTTTCAAATTTTTTTACCTACAGGGTGGCCCAAAAGTTACTAGACCATTTTAAAACATAACTTTTTGGATATTAATTTTGTCAATTTTTTTCTCTCAGATTATTTATATGTAATCCTTGGAAATAGTTAAGGAGAAATTCACTACAGAGCAACGAGTAAAACTAATCCAATTTTATCTACAAAATCAACGGGAAATTGTGCTAACTCAAAGCTTACACTCGTCATTTCGTGCGTCCTGTAGTTGAGAACATTCCAGAGGTATGGTGTCAGCAAGATGGAGCTATTCCCCATATAGCTCAGCCAACGATGGAGAGCTCGTTAAGCAAATTTTTGGACGGCGGATAAATTTCGCGAAACTGAATTCAGTTGACTTCCACGATCACCTGACCTTACCGCTCCAGACTTTTCTTGTGGGGATATCTAAAAGAAAGAGTGTACCGTAACAATCCTCGGACCATCCTGCAATTGAAGGCCAACATCCGTGAAGAAATTGAAGGAATAAGCCAAGAAACATTACGAGAGGTGATGGAGCACACTTTAGAAAGAGCCCGCCACTGTCAAGAACAAAATGGTGTCCGTTTGAAGGACATAATCTACAAAACTAATTAAAAATAATTTCCTAGAAGTATATTTATTGTTTATAAAAGAGTAAAGTAAATTTTTAATACATAGAAGAGTTATTCTATTTTCAAATGGTCTAGTGACTTTTGTGGGTTACCCTGTACAAACTTTATATGGAACTTGCAGCCTATCTGGTATAATTGTGGAGTTTGTCACCCAGTTGAACCCGGGTTCGAACCCTGATTGTAATCACCTGGGTGTTGGTTGTTGCCCTTGTTAGGAGAAAGGGAGGCTTACCTACTGGGCCCTCACAAATAGCCGCCATTTCGCCCCCGCGTGGTGCCGAAGAGGTCAGTGGTCTGGCATTAAAAAAACTTAAAAAAAACACAAAATTAAATCTTATTCACACAGGGATATAGGACCTTAAGGGGATGTATGGAGCGTGCAGAAATGGAAGGTACCCAGTATAGAAATAATACTTATCATTCTTAATTTTAAAGTTTGACAGCAATTGTACATTTACAGTGTCACATTAGGTTCTCAAAATTGCGGCCACCAATAGTAATGCATGGGCTATTGGAGACGGTTTGGAATCAATCCTGAAGAGAAAATTCCGAAGATAACACCACACAATTTTGAACCACGGTCAGACGACGAGGTCAACCCCTAAGCATCACAATTTCTAAACTTCTACATCATGCCAACGTGAGGACATTTGAGGCCCGACAGATTTAAAATTCACCAGCCACCACGTACACGATGGTCTTTGGTTGGATCGAGTTACGAACTCGTAACCTTGTTTGCAAATCCGCTACTCTACCAACTGGGCTACCGCGGCCACTCGGAACGAAGATTAGATACCTGATGTGCCATCTTACTAGTCTAAAAAGGGGAGTCTGACATTTTCTGTCACTTGTATAATTGAGCGAGATTCCAGGGTGGTCAGTATGGAACCAGGTGTGAGTTGTCGGGACTGTAAATTTTCTCATTTGAGGTCTTCTTTACGGCGAATAACTCTTAACAGGTTAATGGGCAAGGTGCATAAAAAGGCTCGGCCGTGGACTCCTTGGTAAGTTAAACTGCAGTTTCATTAACCCTCCTGGTGTGTCTCGACGAGGAATCTCGTCATTAGCAAAACTGACCAGATCTTGACGAGATACCTCATCCATCAAGATCTCGTCGTCTCTCGTCATTAGAAGAAAACTGATCAGATCTAAATCTCGTCATCACCAAAAAATGGGCGGTATAATTGATGACGAGATATTTCATCATTACACGATTGATCAGATCTTGATGGACGAGATGATTCGTCGAAACCACTTGGAGGGTTAAACATGGGTCTTGGAGGGTCATCATGAAATGGAATCTATTAGATATGAATATTTCTGTGATTGGAGCACGCCTTAAAGTTAATAAAGCATTGTCTTATTTGGCCTTCCTCTCTTACTTTTATCAAGTTGGCAGCAGTGTGCAGCGGTCACCCAAAAAACTAGCAAAACTGCCTTTAACTCTATCACAAACTTTCATTTAAATTGATTTTTCCCTGTCAAGTGCTGAACTTTAAAAATGCATAAACACTCATACATGGATGAAACATTGCACAAATTTTTATTGATTTTGTTGTCCAGCAGTTAGGGTCTTACTTGGCCTTCCTCTCTTACTTTTATCAAGTTGGCACTAGTGTGTAGTGATTACGAAAAAACTAATAAAACTGCCTTCAACTATATAACAAACTTTCATTTAAACCGATTTTTCCCTGTCAAGTGCTGAACTTAAATTAATGCATAAGCAATACTCGTACGCGGATGAAACATTTTTATTGCATTTGTTGTCAAAAAGTTAACCTCGGTGTTCATTCATTAATTACCTATCAATCCTGAACGACAAAATGTTTCAAAGAAAGGCTCTCGAATGGAAGCAGAAGTGAATAGTTTGTTATGGCGGTACAGAAAAGAGTAGGCAAAGAAAGCAAAAGTCAAATAATGGGAAAATCGGAAGGAAAGCTTAATGAGAAAGTGCTACATGTGTTCGTGCCGTATCGATTTTTTGAACGAAAAAGCTTTTTATTTATGTTTTCATTACTTCCGGATGCATGACGGTAATTGAAGTCAAATTGAAACATACTTGCAACTAGCCTGAAGGGAGGATCGGCAATTTTTTTTATTTATTTACTTCCTTTTTCTCACCAGCGAGATCTGGAATTTGTGACGACACAACTTTACGTCTCGATTCGGCATAAATTAAACGCTTAAACCCATTCTTTTTGCGGTATTTGGATGTCCTCGGGGCCACAAAAGATGCGCCGGATGATGGAAAAAGCACACAGTCAAAAAAAAAATATTTTTTTTTCTATCTTAAAATTGGGCACCGTGCAGGGATATAACAGTATCGATTCGATGGGGAAAAAGTTATCGAGTGCGTCGAGGAAAATTACTACGCGTTATTAATTTTGCATAAGGTCAGTTTTTTTTCATTTTCTGTTCCTTATTTGAGTCTTCTGATATATCTCTTTTTGATTGCCTCGTAGCGATAAGTTTTTCTCTCTCCCTCCTCGACCCACATGCTACTTTCTAATAAAAGCTTAAATTTAGCTTAAGGAAGGTGCGTAGATTCGCTAGGGGTAAGGAAGGAGTAGAATATTGCAAAGCGTCAAAGTTTAAATTCTTTGGCTCTTGGAGACTTTTGGGAGATGAGTGTAAGAATTGTTGTATGCTTCTTGAAATAAATCATCGTAGGAATTGCATTGTATATTTCATGGATGTGTTTCTTATATTTCTCTCTAATTCTAAGATCAAAGTGATATAAAGAAGAAATCAAATGTTCTTTTTTTCTAGTGCGCCTCCAATTGAACATTATTAATTATGGCACAACAAAGGCTGATTTATGAATCACTTTGCTATACCATTTTGCACTACAAGGGGGTTCACGTTGCACCTCACATATTCTAGGCACAGCCATTGTATAGAAAAGTCCCATATTCATTCCAGACGAACAAGTATCCATGCCTTATACCAAATTCGAGTCAGGAATCTTTCGATGCAGAAGCCATCACCTTGATCACAAGATCCATTGGTTGACCAGAGATTGAAAGTACTTTTTAGAATGGATATGAGTTAACCCTCCTGGTGGTTGTCTCGACGAGATATCTCGTCACTAGCAAAACTGACCCTATCTTTATGGACGAGATAACTAGTTGAAACCCCTTGGAGGGTAAGTGACTAAATAATTTTCCTCTTTTCTAATTTTGTTGATAGAATGAATGGAAACCCCCAAATTTAGCTATATTAGAATTAAAAAATGCTGTGGATTTTCCTTTATCTTACATATACGATATTTTACAGAAAACACCAAAGCTTCTATAGAATTTAAACGTATAAATATTGTGCTACCATTTATTCTACTGAGTTATCATTTCATTTACAGATAAATATTACTGTCTGCTGATATAAACTCGTAGAGTTGAATGGACCACTCCACTCGAAAAGATAGATTATAGAAAATTTCAAACTGGATTCACTTTGTATATATTGTTCTTTCCCAATTTATAATTCAAGAAGTAATAAGGTTGAGTTCAAGTTACGAGTGCTAGAGCCAGTCCAGACATGTTCTTTTGTAGCATTCGAGGTATGAACGGATGTGTCGTTCTGATTTAACATATAATTCTGTCTCAAAATTTCATAGAATAGAATCAAATGAATTTGAACTGTTTCTATATGCTTCGTCTCATATATCGCCTGTTTCAGTACTGGAGGCTTAACCACAGTATGGTCGCAGTAAAACATAAAGTACAATCTTTCAAGATTACTTAGCTTACTTACAGCTAACATATTCTCCAGGGTCGCAAGGTTTTATTTGTTTTTATCAATAACAGTACGTGGAACCATTTGTTTCCCTGGTTAAGCGTTGTGAATGATGGTTTTCGAGTCACTTTATTGTGAATCATGCAGCCATTTTCTTGAATACGTCTGTGTAGGGTATTCAGGGACATTTGTAACCGAAAAGACATATTTATTTTAGATACAAACATTTTCTGGAGTTATGTCGTATTCGGACTGTCGTTCCCCTTGATTTGAAGGTTTTGGGTACGTGCAATTTATCAAAAGGTCAACTCGATAATTATAATTTTAGGAATCAGCAAGTTGTAATATTGCTGACTCTCCTGACTGTATTTTATAACGACCTATAACGGATCAACACTTAAACATGAGCGCTTCACTTTATAAAAGTAAGAGTACAGATGTCAAATGACGTAAAGTCAAGTGCTTGGCATTTGTTTCATTCATAATTATAATTTTATAATGTAAATTAATCAATTTTCCATTTCATTTATTGGCTTACCTTACGACTTTAAATTGAATACTTTAACGACTTTCGTAGTTGGCCTGTTATTGCAATGTTTGTAATGTAGTTGCCAAACTATTTTAATTCTTTTCAAAAATATGTTCTTTGAATATTTACAAAAAACTTTTATGTACCCCAAATCAAAGTTTCAGTAATTTACGCATTTAACTATGCATGTAGTAAATAGCGCATTTAATGTATGCACGAAACATCGAACGTGTTTTGGAATTTTGAGACCTTTTCTTAAAGTATTCGGTTAAAAAACTTGTTTTGACCCTTCGGATAATTGGTATGGGTATCTTAATTCATATTCAAATTTTATAAGTCTGTTGAAAGATTCAAAACGTGAAAAAAATTCGACAGAACTTGGAAATTATAAGCATTTGGATTTGGTTGCTTACCAAGGATAATGGTTACAACTTTTTGAGTTTTCACCCAATATGGTTTAATAAAAAAAGTCCAATTCAGATGGCAATGTATAAAGCTTGGCTGAAAAAGGTATGCGTACAAATCTCTCCAAATGTTTTGACGATTGCACGACTAAAAGCGTTCGAATGATTGACTTCTTTCAAATTCATCCGTTTAAATCGGGCAGAAAGCAAATGGTCATTTGTTTTTCTTAAAAATATAACATGAAAGGTATTTTCGGAATTGAAAGTCCTTGCGATCATTTCGTTTCCTAGAAATTTTCACTAATTCCTGTGTTGGAAGGTGGTTTAATATGGGATTTTTATTTACGTCTCCTGTGTGTTTTTTGGTGGTAATGTTTTATTCACGAGAGAGATCGTTTTTTATTTGAATTAAATTAGATTAAAATGACTCGTCTTAAAAGATTGGTTCATGTACACAATTGGAGCAATTGAGTAGCATATTTATAATTTTTAAACGTTTTGAAGAATGTTTGTGGTTGAAACGTAATTATGCAAACACTCGTACGAGAGGGGTTTTCAATGTTAAAACAAACTAGACGGTCTGCGAAGATTTTACTTCTGGTATCCAAATGCTTTCGCACGATACATATCGGGGTAACCTTAAAATGTAGTTTATTGCCCTTTTGGTAGTAGGTAGTTAATTACAGTCGCATTGGAACAACACAACGGCTATCCGGAATCTGTACCGGATGGATAGATCCAAGGTCCATAATTTTGAACCACGGTCAGATGACGAGGTTAATACCTGAGCTGGCACATCGCTCTCCAAATTCCACACCATACTAACGAGAGGACATTTGAGTCCAAGATAGATTTCACTTGTACCAGTCTCTGCGTACACGATGGTCTTTGGTTGAACCGAGTTTCGAACTCTCAACCCTCCTGTTACTAATCCGTTACTCTTCCAACTGGGTTACCCCAGCCCATCACCGGGGAATTTTGGGAAGGTTTGGGTTTAATCTAATTGGTGTCGACCAATCAACTGCCTTCAATCCGGCATTTCTTTGGAATACTTATTGGCGATGCGCTGAAATCGTATTAGAAAATCAAGCGAACTGGCGGCACGTTCCGAATATGTACAGGAAACAAGTATTCGCTGCAGAAACACTAACGTCATCTATATTTAGCTTGACAGAAAATGCCTCTCATATAGTTTCATTATTCGTTGCGCATAATTGTGAGATTTATTTTGAAAATAGAAGCAGGACACCAAAGAAATCGGGTAGTTTTCTTGTAGCCTTGAAAATGTGTGATTAATTAGGAAGAAAATAATTGCATTCTTTGATACACTTACCCGTAGTATTAATAAATATAACGAACCTGCCGTCTCAAATCAATTGGATTTAGCAATTCTTTCAATCCGGATTGATAAGTGGTATGATATGGATGGGAACCACACTTTAGAAATTAAATACGACGGTCTTGGGTTCATTTGCATCAAAAGAAAATCGCCAATTTCCAATCACCGGAACTTCATTTCAAAATCCAAATTAACACGGGTCACATTCGTACTCTCGGGTCCTCGGGGAAGTTCGTTGTTTCATTTAATTATTGGACAGCCACAAACTAATTACTGCTTTTTCAATCCCTTCGCTAAGTCTTCCAACCAGTACTTGACTATCGGATTTACGAGTTGGAGCCGAAACTCGAATGAAAAAAGATGAAACAACGCATCGTTTGATGTCTGCCTCACCAACTAATCCAATTAGCATTCTTTTTCACTTTTAAATGTGCCGAAATCATTGGAATAATTGTAAACTAGACGTTAATTAACTGCTAGTTTTTATAGATTTTTGCTGATTCGAGGGTTTCTTCTCCGAAATATCATGTACTCTCAGTGGAGTATTTGAAGCCTCCGCGATAGTAAATTAAGGTCATCTTATATGTACTAATTTGAAAGTAATCTTGGAAAGTGTGTGTTGGCATAATACCCGCTTATTGATTATGATTTCAGAGATATAGATGGAGTTTAAATTTACCATCTGGTGCGCATGCTGAGATACTTATTTGTCATAGTCGTAGTTTATTATCGAGGTTTTGATGATTTATTTTTGATTTTAAAGTCATCGTAATCTTAACCTATCTGTTGCTATCTCCCTTTAGAAAACAAAATGGCTTACGTTATACCCTCTAAGGTGACGTACCTGCGGACACAAACGATTGTGTCCGCAGGTACATCGGCCATTTTTAAAATTTATTTTTATTATTAATTCGTCATTATTTTTGGTTTTTCTTTAAATTTCCCTACAAAATAGTGTTTTGTTTTTGGTTTTCTGTTAAAACCATATAATAACATAGTTGTAAAGTTATAGGTCCTACAAGAGAATCTTTTAATTGATTTTTTTAGATACGAAATCACTAAAATTGGCTATAATGCCTCGGAGTAAGGAGGAAAATTTTTTATATTATGTCCATAGGTAAATCCAGTTGGTGTCCATAAGTATATCAGGTTGTTGTACCTAAGGACGAAAATTACATCTTCAAATTTTGAATTTTTAAAAATTCAATATTCAAATTTTGGATTTTAAAAAATGTGACTATTTACAAAGGTTTAGAGCATAATCTGAGCGCTTTACTAGGTGTTAATATGTTTCCCAGCGGCTGAGAAAAATTAAAATGTGAATTTTGCCCGTAGGTACAGCAGTCTCCCCTATTATATTCATGTATAAATATATCTTTCAGGTATTAATATGACGTAGGTAGGTATTTTAATTAACGCCGCACTGGAGCAACACAACTGGCTATTGGCGACGGCCCGGGATCAACTTCCGATCACCTGATCTGGCACCCCACTCTCCAAGCTTCCACACCACGCCAACGTTAGGACATTTGAGGCCACGACAGATTTAACGTGCACCAGCCCCCTTTGCACACGACGGTCTTTGGTTGGATTCGAACTCGATTGCTACACCGTTACTCCTCCAACCGGGCTACATCGGCCCGGTATTAATATGAGAAGAAATTACTCAAACGTTTTATTACTTAACTAAATTTCAATACTGTTAAAAGCAAACATAATTTGATGAGAATCTTAATATTACGTGTTTGTATTCTGTTAACGTATAAATTAAATTGATTACACGCTGGAAAAATGAGTCGAGGCAGATGTTGCGAAACATTTCAAATTACACGTGACACCTTAATTTAAAAAAATAAAATCATGTGGCATCACTTTACAGTTTAAAACAAAATAGAAAGCTTTTCGTTGAATTCCATACGCAAAATTCTTCTCACAAATTTGACTGTTTACCGAATTAATTTTTATACAAAATTTTTATCAGTAAGTTATTTCTTTTACTTTATCTACTTAAATTTTTACGCATAAATATAATTTTGCCATGTTGATTTTTGACTTAAGTGTCTACTTTTAGGACTTTCAAATTGTTCTAAATGCATTAAATATTTTTTCTATTTATTATTGCACTCAATTGCGCCATATATTACAGTTATATAAACTTAAGACAAAAACAATTGTTGACTATTAGTACTAAAATTAAAGGTTGAATTAGCATGTGAAATTCCTATTAAAATTGATTTGTAGATGTTTTATGAGTCAAATGTATCTATATAATTTCACAATGCAATTATATAATTTCATAAAATATATAATCGTAGTGAATCATACAATTTTACATTTGTAGGTACTTGAAGTGATGCGGACTACTGTCTAAGTAAGTTGAATAATGTACCTTTTCTTAGTATTGAATTAAAGTTAGTATCTGTGATACGCTTAAAAACTTTCTGAAAGTTTTAGTGTGCTAACAATTTAAACATGTTGTATGTATTAAAAATACATTTATTTTGTAAGGAGAGGGAGGTGAGAAGAGAGAGGGAGAGAGGGATATGTCGCTAATTTTAGTGGGCGCAATTTTAAACTTTTATTAGATTTATGCTGTTTTATTTTGTAAATATTACCATTAAAACATGGATAATGGTGCATACTTTGGAAGTTTATGTTAGAATTACAATATTATTGCTACTCAGCTGTCAACTGTTTACAAGATTTCTATTCATTGCGGTTGAATCACTTGTAGATTTCATCGTACTTAGTAGTATGAAGTTTCAAAATAGAAAAATACTTAGAGAAATACAGATATTGAAGAATAGAAAAATACAAGAAAAGGGAATTGAAGAGTTTATAATTTATTTTTATAGAGGATTATAAGAATGATTCGCGCGGCACATAAAAATAAAGTAAATATTAAAAAATATGTTTTTTATATAAAAATAATATGTGGCGATGGGGTGAGTGTTTTGCGATAAAAGAAATTACAACATGTGTGTGATTGAAAACAATTGCTTCTTTGTAACTAATTTTAACTAAAACTCGTTATGTTAACTGTAGGGAATTCATTAAATAATATTACGAAACATAAATTGATTACACTTTTGCATTCCTAACAGTTTTGTGCATGTATTGAATTATGTTCGAGCTTTTATGGTATCTGTTCGGCATACTTGGAATTTGGATTTTCTACAAGTATCGTCTTCAAATCAAATCCAAGTAAGGAATAGCTATTAACTATTTAATATGGGTTTTAGTAAATGATCTTGCAATTTGTCTAGAAGATATTTCGTATAAGATAATTATACGAGATTTTAAGTCCATTTTTCTTGTTTTTAAACGTATGATAAATTTAAATTTAGGCATTGTGACTTACGATGATTTAAAGAACACGCGTAACACCGATGGTTCGAACGAAAACTGGACCGCGGTAGCCCAGTTGGAAGAGCAACGTTTTTGTAACTGGAGAGTTGCAAGTTCTCAACTAGGTCCAACCAAAGACTGTCGTGTACACGGGGGGCGATGCACGTTGAAGCTCGGAGGCTGGTACAAGTGAAATCCATCTTGGCCTCAAATGTCCTCACGTTGGCGTGGTGTGGAAGTGTGGAGAGTGGGATGTCAGCTCAGGTGTTGACCTCGTCATCTGACCGCGGTTCAAAATTATGTGGAGGACTGGCTCAAAATTACATTAAAATGTTGTCCCTTGACCTTCGAGATGAATTCCGAACTATTGCCAATAGCCCGTTGTATTACTTTAATGGGACATTAATTAACTACCTCTCTGAAAATGTGGTTTCTGCACTCACCTATTCATTTTCTTTTCCCAAGTATGTTATATTTCTAAAATTGATAGTTTATTACAATACAAAATATTTGTCAAAATGTTTTCATGCTCTGGGGCATTAGGAGCAAGCGAAACGAGCATGGTTCGCTCAGCAAACCAATGAAGATTGCTTAGGAATCTTCGAAGCTTAATGATAGGGGAGAGACAGCAGGGGAGAGGAAATCCCTAGTATTTAACCCTCCAAATGGTTTTGACGAGATATCTTGTCCATCAAGATCTTATCAATTTTACTATTGACGAGATATCTCGTCATCAAGATATTGCCGATATTTTGACGATGACGAGATCAAGATCTGGTTAGTTTTATTCCAATAACGAGATATCTCGTCCATCAAGTTCTGGTAAGTTTTTTCTAATGACTGGACATCTCGTCCATCAAGATCTGATCAGTTTTGTAAGTTTAACGAGATACCTCGTTGAGACAACCACCAGGAGGGTTAATATTCGACTTCTGATTTATCTATCATAGTAAACTTATATCCTCTTATAACGTTCTGAGTAGTACAACTAGTACATTCATTTGCTGAATTTAATTTTCGTCAGGTGTTCAAAGAGTCTAGACAAGTGTCTTTCAGAAGTCACAGGCCGTCAACGACTGTCCAAGATTGAACGCCGCGGACCGAAGGCAGAAGAATATTTTGACAGGGAAAGGTAATAGATGCTAACTTTCTAATCCAAACTGTCAACCGACACATATCACGTTCTTTAACTGCCGAGGGAAAGAGTTTAAAATGTCAAATATCTTCCCCGTGGCCCATAGAATTCTTTAAGAGCACTCCCTCTTGGGTTTACTCTGCTCCAAAAAGAGATTTGATTTATGACAGCGTCATAAAGGAAAGAGAAATGTTTGACGCTATCACTGGTTTTCCCGAGAAGGCTGTCTTCATTATGAAAGAGCATATACCGTCTCATTATAAAAAGTTTTGGATTCTAGCTTCATTATAAAAGCGCATTGATGTATATTAAAGTGATTCAGGAGATTGGTTACAAATTAAACGGAGTTATTTGATCGGGTAAACTATCACATCCATCAGAAATAATCCTTACAGTTGAAATACTAACACAACCCGAATGTGTGTCACTTATATCTCCGAATTTACTTTTACAGCTCTTCGACAACGCGTGAGCACAACTCTAAGTGATCGTATACCACGTGAAACATCTTAGCTCAATAGTTAGGATGGTGATTGTGCCCTAACTTGAGCATATATTCCAATGTCCGCACATGCTATTAGATTTCCTCTTGCAGCATCATGGCATCTTTTCTAGGCTCCCATTGACTCTTCATCCCAGGTGCATGCAAATGCAGTGACACAAAAAATTTCTCTCTTGAACGATTGAACGAAACTGAATCTCTTTTTCTGCATCTTGGCCGAATCCTTGTTTGGCAGTACTAAAGAGATAGGCATAACGAAGCCTGCATAATGCAGCGGAATACAGATATGGTACCTAGTGTAATTACACTGGACGATTAAATTGGATTACACTCTCATCTCGTCTATTACCGATACTAAGACTAGTCATAGTTAGATATTGGAGGGTATGTTATGGTAGTTTATCTAACAGGACTCTTGGTGCCATTTGCCAACACACACAGCAATGCGTAACCACATGTAACACTCAAATTTCAACAACATCTAGATTGGCAATATTTTTTTTGAAGCAATAGCCTCCATTACTTCTAAAAAAGTCTTCAGAGCAGTTGCCACTTTTTCAGCTAAAAACAGAATAGGTCACATTGTAACTCAGGCCTTCTTGAATCGTTTTCACATGACTGACTCCAACAAGTGCCTTATTTACCTTGATGAGGAGGAGACTTTTGAGCATATCTTGTTCGACTGCATCGGAGAGGACATTTTTAGAACTATCTTAAAGAAAATTTGTGATTCATCTTCTGTTCTTATTGTTTTTTCTAATGTTCATTTTGTGTATATTGCTTAGCTGATTCATAGAAGACATTGTAAAATGTAATGTAGATAGCCAAAATTTTCCACAACTTCCTTGGACTGCTTGTTCACTGGATTCGTCACCTATTGAACGCATCTGGTTCGTGATCTCACAATGACAATTATATCAGGCACCATCAGCAGATTCAACAAATGAACTTTCCAACGCATCGAGATTGCATAAAAGGAAATTGTTCAAACACTAAACCGAAATATCATCCTCTCAATGCTGGAGGGTACAACAGCTGTTATTATAGCTTATAGAGACTGCACAAGATACTGATTATGCAGTGTTCACCAAGTCTAATCAAGTAGTTTTTAATTCTTTCAGTTTATTCTTTCTTATTTATTCTTTCAGTTTTCAAAATTATTATAATTTATCCTAACAGTTTTATTTTGTTCAATGTAATTAAAACTCAAATACAGAGGCTGTTCGGACATTTTTTGAACGACTTTAATGGACTGAAGCTCAATTTTTTACATGAAATTTTTGTGTTTTAAATGTTCCATTTGATAGCCCTTATTGTTAACTATCTTTCTACACCTTAATTCCCATGATAATAATGACTTTTATAGTATCGACAGTGTTATTTTGTCTCATTCTTGCTCCACAGTTTTCCAGTCTTTGAATGGTTTTCGGTCGACGTTTCGATAATGCCCTTTTTAAAAGTCCAAAAGCACAAAAGTCCATTTGTGAAACATCTGGAGATTTAGCAGGAATATCAGTAAAGGGTATTGACTTGATACCAGTTTCTTGTTCCATTTTTTCCAAGAATTTAATAGTCGATTTAGATATGTGGCTGCTTGCTTTTACCCTGATGCAATTCTAGTGATTGTTGCCACTGTGGGTAAAGATATGGTATTTCCTTTTGAATATTGGGGATAAAATATGGTCTTGATAATATGTGGGAGTTGATTTTTACATTTTACCCTATTTTTACTTTTAATTTTCCATTATATGCAAAACCGGCAACAATCATAAATATCTTAGCGAAAGTTCTCACGTTCACTTTGCTTATAGTCCTTTGACTTGGCGGATTCTCTTTTAAAATTAAAGATCTTACCTTACAAATATTCTCAGAGATTTTTTCTTTTTTGGATACTTTTTTGGAAGTATTTTCCACTTTTACGTTTTTTCCTTTCTCATTAATAATATTACTTATCGTACCTTTAGATATCGAAAAGCCATGACTTTTACAGCGTTTTTGAATAATTGAATAAGCATAATTCTCTTCGGAAAGAGAGGAAACATAGCCTTCCATCCATTGCTTATTTAAAAGCGCCATTTTGAAAGTAAACAAAACTCTGAGTTAGCAGACGATAAGTTAGCTATTTAACTGCTGTGAAAATAAAATTCTTTCGTGGCATACAATTTTTTACAGCTCATCAAAATTGTTCAAAAAATGTCCAAACCGCCTCTGTATACATATACGATTGCTCAATAACGTGTCATGCATATCTGGAATGACATAAAATTGGCAAATTGCACTGCCCATTGTTTCATGCTCCAAGCAATACCTCAGGAGGAATTTGTTGATTCTTTGATTTTGAGATACCCCATCACGTAGAGAAGCAATGTATGACATACTGAGAAGGTTTTCAACAGTTAAAATAAAAAGAGTAGAATATATGGTCACTAGATTTCGATCATAGTTTATGTTGGTGATATAACACTGAATTAATACGCATAAATAGATCTTAAACGATTGAAATATCTTCCATCGTCTAATCAGTTTGTTCACTAAGCGATCCTCAGGAGTTCATTTAAGAGAATTTGTAATATATTAAAATTAAATGAAAAAATTTCTAGAGCATTAAATTTCCTTTTTTTACATACTTTAATAGCTTTACTACCTGGTATGGAGAGTTTCTGCAGCTTCTGGCAAACCATATCGCTCCACTGCTTCCTCAGCAGTTTCGTTGCATCAGCGAACAGCTTTCTGAGCTTTGTCCGCATCACGTGCTTGTGTTTTTCCCTCTTCCGATTGCTCGGCTCGTGACAAGTTTCAGGGCCAGATTCAACTGCAACATTGCCTTGAACTCGATTGGTCGTGGCTTAAAGCCGATGTTTCGATGCAACTGAAACGACTCGATTCACCGATCGAGGATATTCTACTCCTCTCCGTGTCGCGAGTTCGTTCGATGCAACAATTTTCTGTTTACATTTCTTCTGGAAATGGCGGATATCATTCATCTTTCAAGAATTCCTCATTTACGAGTTCGAGGAAATCCTTTCGATTCGTCCAGACAAGCAAGCATTTAGCTCGACGGCCACTTCATTCCATCCTTGCCGCTGTTCGGCTAAAGTGGCATGAGCACCACCGAGTTTTACGCTCACGAGATCCAGGCGGCAACCAAAACTTCGCTTTCTTTGCTCATTCTATATTTGTTAAAGGAAGGTGGATTGAATTAGGAGATTGTGAAAAGATAGTTAATGCTTAAAATTGGGAGAGTGAAATTGAGGAATTGGTTTTACCAACTTACACAGCGTCGCTCGTAGAACTTTCATAGCGACAAACTGAACCGCCAAAAAATAGGTAAACAAACATGACACAACTTCACGTTCTCTTATTGGTCAATTGACGATCATGTGACGTCACAACCATTTGAGCAATCATCTTACTATTGTGGTAACCCTAATGGTCTAGATCGTAGTTAGACGGGGAAATGAATTCCAAAATAAGACTAGATCGTAGTGTTTTCAGTCGATCGAAGAGATCGATCACGTTTCAGTTGAATCTGGCTCTTAACGTTTTGTCTTGATTGGTCTCTTCCTTCGTAATGTTTCATATTAAATTTTACTTCTAACGTTCTAAGGAGACGACGTAGCGAGCTGAAAATCATTGCGTTAACATATCATTCCAGGGAGAATAAGATGAACAATAATTTCAAGACGCCAGAACTCAAAATTTGAGAGATTTGGTTGTTTCAGACAAACAGATTTCTGCTTTAAACATATAAAATAACGGGAAATTTGGACACACCACTGTTAAGTCCTATACTCTAGGTAAGATGTTGCAAGACAGAAAACACAATTAATTCTGTTTTAATTTTGGTTTTATTCTTTTCATAGAATAGACGAAGATTTCTCCCTAGAAGAGGAAGAATTCCTGGAAGGAGATTTTAACAATGAGAGAGAATACACCACGATTCGGTCCCCTGTTATTGATATTTCTCAACGTCTTCAAGAAATTCACAAGAAAAAATTGGAGAAATTAAAAAAGGGCAAACGCAGGGAAAAGAAAAGTCTGAAGTTGAAAAGTCTACTTCAGTGATATTAAAATTGATTTGTTCATTTTATCTAGAACTCATGTTATTTCAAAAGAGTTGGAGATCAGTTTATTTCTTTTCAAGCTTTTCTTCTTATGGCCCACATAAACTTATTGCTTAAATTCTGCGGCACACCAAAAAATATATTTTATGCCTATCTAACAAAAAATAGCTATGATTTTGCTTGATTAAAAAAAATAGGAATTTTCTGCCCTTTTTACAACAAAGTCGCTTTTTGAAATCATTTATGTGCATGGTACTTTGTTAAAAAAACACTACTCAACACATTATTTATACGGGTATTATTTCAAATTATTTGTGAACATTCTTGTCAAAAGTTCAAAACTAAACTATTGAAATGAAATAAATCTTACACAATGTAAACCGTTGCGCCATCCGTAAAGCTGTATTCGAATAGGAAGCTCAAGGCATAAAGCGACACGCACAGACCAATCGCAGCCTTTTCATATCTCGCGCCGGCACCTTTAATTTTGCCTGTGCCTGTCGCCTTTGCGACCATTTGAACTCAGCTTAAGTCTCACCAGTGCCATTCTTTTGGCATACCAAAATACCATACCTATTGAAATTCAATGTACTAAAGAACCTTACGTCTAAAGCTTCTGAAATATGCTAAAAAAATTCTACTTAGAGCATTAATGCTCCTAGTGGTTATCTTGATGGACGACATATCTCGCCATTAGAAGAAAACTGACCAGATCTTGCGGTCATCATAAAAAAATCGGCAATATCTTGATGAGATATCTCATCGAAACCACTTGGAGGGTTAAAAATGAGTAATTAAAATACTTAACTTATATTTTCACGCTACCTTCTCGAAAGTATTTCTTAACCGCTACAAATTTATTTTTTAATGAAATGAAATGTTTTTGAACTATTGGTTTAATATTAAAAAATCGGCTTTCGTATCCCTCATTAAACAAATGAATTGTTCTCAACTAATAAGGAAAATATTCTGAAACTATACCAGAAATATAATAAATCTTAATAGATTCAATTTTGAAAACCAATATATCATAGTTTTCCTAGAAAAGTCTTAATTAAGTCTTAATTAAAATATTTCAGGAGCAATAAAAAATTAGATACAAAATCATAGACCAGTTATGAGCATCGACCTTACAATGACAGAGACGGAACATGTGCCCGCAGCTTCATGTTATTTCTTATAGTAGCTCGGTTTGAAGATCTATAACGTAGTTGTGGGTAAAAGCATGAATGAAAAGAATGATTGGTTAAAGTGATTATCCACCGTGATCAAAAACACTAGTCTGCGATTCGACAGCCAGTCGGCTAAGTCGATTCGCAAGTCCACGTGATTTACCCTTCAGAGATCTTACGACATCGACTGCGGAGTCGACATGCTCCGTCTATTTCATTAGAAGGTCGATGGTTAAAATTGTTGATAGAAGCTTTTGAGGCAAGTGTAGTAAGCATATTTGTAACCAAATAATGCAAATAATGTCCCATAAACCAAAAAAATTGGACTTGCGAGGTTTTGATAATAAAACGACGATATATAACTTAATTCATTTCTGTATATATAAAGCAGAGTTGGCATCTATCTGTACTCAATAAAAATATATACCGTTTGACCAATCCACATCAAATTTAGTAAACTTATTCTTCAGAACCCTGCGGGTAAGGTAGGCTGTGTATTGACCACATTCGATTTTTCCTGAAGGAGTTTAAGACAATTTGAAATCCTCATAGGAATAACATTGAGGACAGTTACAATTGCGGTTGAAACTTTGATCGTTTCACCAGTATTGTTCGAAAAGTAATTTTTTTACGGAATTTAAATTTTAATATTTTATGTTTGAACTTATTTTTCAAAAGTATCAATAATTTATGAATATTTGATGGATGACATAAGGATATTTAATTTTACAGAACTTGCATTTAGTAATGAAACGAGTTTATTAACGCGAAAAGCACAAGCGAAAAACTCACTGTTCATAAAATTTGCTTCTCACTATCTGGCAACGTTATAATTGATGTTTTGTTTTATGAATTTGAATTAGAATTCTGCGTTT
Organism: Meta bourneti; assembly: GCA_933210815.1. Taxonomy (NCBI): domain Eukaryota; kingdom Metazoa; phylum Arthropoda; class Arachnida; order Araneae; family Tetragnathidae; genus Meta; species Meta bourneti. The sequence goes on along the minus strand of OW119929.1, from coordinate 35,288,400 downwards.
AGGGTATCTGAGTTCATACAGCATAACGTTGAGGTCATATTTGAGCATTTCTAAGTATTTTAAATATGCGTTCCTTTTGTATATAAATCGCTATTGTGTCTATCAATATCGTTCGAAAGTCTTTATTTGACTTGCTCTATTCCTGAATATATTCAGGATGTCGAAATTGGACACACTTCCTAATCTTTTGTTTTTCCGAATTCTGCATTTTTTCAATAATCGCAATTTAATTTACTTTTGTTAAGCTTCTACTTCTATATTTATGTGTTCCAGTATTTTACATGTTGTATAGAAATTATTTAGGAGTTAGATATTTAATGAATTATTTATTTTCTTCAAAATATCGCTAAAGATGCGTTTATTGGTGGTATTTGTATATTTTAACCAACTTTCCTTCAAGTTTTTGGTTCAATACATAATGGTTTTTAGGATTCCATTACATAAAAATAAATAAAATAACTTTATTAAATAAGGTGTTTAAATTCTTGTTAGAACTGGTAACGTTAAAAATAAAATCCTTTTAAAATAAGACAGGTAACGTTAAATAAGACTGGTAGCGTAGCAATTCAAAGCTGTTTCTAAATTTTGACATAGATTTTAATTCTAAGACGATTACAATCAATTAAACATACATTTATTTTTCATGTTTCGTGAGTATTATTGAAAGCTATACTCACTATTCAAATAACTAAATTTATCATTCTAAATACGTGGTTTAAATTTAGGAATCAAATCACTTAATTAAAAAAATGCTATAAGAATTCCATTTTAAACTGCATGTCAATTGGCGTAATGCGAATTTTAAATGAGAATTCGCTGATGTTGGAATATCACTGCAAAGTGCTTTTGAAAACTTTATTTTTTTGTCGTAAGTAATAGAAGGTCGTGGTTGCTGTGAAATCGATTCAGTGCTTTTTCTGTACTAGAATAACATTTTATTTAAAAACAAGCTACGTCATTCGAAGTACTCTGGAATGGGGTTTTTAAGAAAAAAATATATTTGCTTCAAAATAAACTAATCACGCGTATCGTATCAATTTAATCTGTCATCCTCTCATGATAATGAAATTCGGAAACATCACATCCCTTGTGCAAGAGCGCCACATGTCAAAAAATATTGATATGAAAACTGAGTGCACTACGCCGGAAGTTCGTCATTTTTACAAGAAATAAACACTTAAAAGAGGCATTTATAATCACTCCAAAACTCATAATAGACTTTCTTGTAGTCAAGTTAGTATAACGTTTTGCAGTTAGTTTTACAAGATGTGGTGAATGTGAAATGGGTTATATGGATGGATATATCATATATACATATTTGAGTCTGAAGTAAAATATAGAAGCTATAAAAAAGTTAAAATGGCGTTAAAAATAGATTCATTTTCCGTACACTCAAATGAAACTCGCATTTTTTATGCAGCATGTGATTAGTCTGGTGACTTTTCAATCAACATTTAACTAATTCAGCCCCAGCAACGCGCAGGGTGATTCTTTTAGTCATAGATAAAGCAAGTTTAGCGCAGATGCTATGAGCGGGTTTTCTAGTATTGTGAAAACTAAACACAAAATCAATCGCAAACCTTTATAAATATTAAGTATGGAAGAATATTTTTGAAAATTAATTTCTTCTTATACACAATTTTGAGACACTCAAATATTTCTTGCCGATTCAGTTTAGGATAACTTCTTGAAACATGTAACCTTCGAACTCTCGATTCTAATGAAAGAGATTGAGACAGAATGGGGACAACTCTGGCCCCATTGAGATCATACACATACTTTTTTGTATAGAAAAAATGACTTAATATTTGGCATTAGCTTACACATTAGCGAAGTTAGTCTAAGTACAAAACAATTTTTTGTTTAATAAAGAATAATAAAAGAAGGTTCGTCACAGGTGATTAAAAGTTGACTTTTTCCAAATTGGCGACTATGAGAATCTTTTTAAACAAAACCTTTTTTAAAGCTCCTATTTTTTAAAATTTTGTCAAGTTTTTTCTAAATTCACCAAAAGTCAACAAAAATGTCGTCCTTTCTTTAACTAATAGCGGAGGGAAAAATATTTTTCGAATTTTTCTTTTGCGAGAAAATGTCTCAAGGGACGCCAATTTTTAAGTTTTGATGCCAAGCAGTGGCAACCATGAAAGAAAAACATCGGAATATGGTTGTTAGATTGTCTAAAAACCTTATTTAGAAAAAAAATATATTAGTTTTTAATTTTATATTTCTTGGCGAGATCTTCAGCGTCTGTTTCATACTTTATTCGCACATTTTGTACTTTAGTCGATCCATTTTGTATCGGAACAACTGAAATAGGGAGACTTTAAGAGAAGGCTTTTTATACTATTTAAAAAATATGCTAATAATGTTACTATTTAATAAGTGCTTTGGCTGTGGCATCCCTATAAAAGACACAGCAGTTTTCATGACTTAATAGACCTGGAAAAGTTTCATTTATCGCAGTTTCTCTTGAAAAGCAATAAAATAGTCTTCTGTAAATTAACTGGCCTGTAGAGGAAAAATTCAACGAAATTCTAAACTGATGATTCAGTTCATCATGGTATTAACGCTCAGTTGTTTTATTTATTTCATTCATGTTGTCAACTTTAAATAGACTTTGATTAAAAAATAATTATTTGGATCTAAAAACACGAAGTAAAACAAATCAGAATCTCTAAATATTAAAACAAATAATCAATTGAAATTATATATTATATCATTAATTTTGAATTCATCATCAAATTTTAAACTTCCTATCTCAACAATGGAAATAAACACAACAGAAACCCCTCCATTTTTCGTAAACAATGAAGTCAATTTGAGTATAATAATACTTCCAATGTTACCAGAACACATCAAAATTTCTAGTTCAGTATTATCCCAACATTATTGAATGCAAGCAATACGACTTTGAAAATATTTTGTCATTCATGTTATGTCTGTCAATGTAACTAGTGCCTTTTAAAACTTTGATCAAGTGAGATTAATATACGTTTGATTAAAGCGAATTTTTGTGTTGTAGAGGAATCTTCAGCTGCAATTTATTTACAAACAGTATTCAAACAACATTTATTTTCAGTGCTATTTACTTAATTTTATAGACGTTTTATTCATCTTTCAAGATGTTGGATTGGTTCGGGAAACAAATGTAACTGTGTGATCTATTCCTTAAATACTTCTTCAACGTATGTATGCATTTTAGTGTCTATTAACATTATGTTTTTCTATAAACTGTTGGTCTTAAATGAATGTAATATGTCCTTTTCTTCTTGAAAAATAATAAATAGACCTGCTATTCCAGAAAAAAATTTCGAGAAAAGCGAAGCAAAGAAACAGCCAAAAGGGATGGCCAAAAAACAGAAAGAACAGTTCTACGTTGAACTTGACTACCTTGCGAGTGGAATGCTGAACATCCCAAAGAATTCATGATCTTGCGTCTGCGTACCATTGAAGAGGAGATGGCAGAAAGGGCTCTACTTACTGCACAAGCTGAGACGTCCAGTTCACAAAATATTCCATTGATAAACACGTATTGGACGAAGCTATTGATACACCAGCCGCAGATACTGCCATAGATCTCAAGGGAGAAGACATTGAATTCGACTTTTTTGTGAAGAATAGAATCGTATGCCAAGTAACATCATGCCCTCAACACAGGATCGGATAACCTTGAAAATATGATCTCTGGTAATAAAACTTCTGATAACACCGATGGCAGCGAAGGATCAGCCTAATTTCAGATCTGTTGGATGAGACTACAGAAGATTCAGATTAGAAAAAGCTCTACATAAATAAAAAGGCTAATAATTGCTCAGAAAGTGCTGTCCTGATGACTAGCTGTGCTTCTTTTCGTTACTAACTAGAGTCACTGTAGAGAAAGATAAAGTTCTAAGTTGAATGGACTGGGGATTTTTCAATTTCGACCGAAATTATATCTTTACGAACAACGCAGACATGTGATGCATCATTCTTTCCCATTCTTTCTTGGGATTAGAAATCGAAACACAGAAAGAATTATACAAGCCATGGAAAGAATATATTCTTATATCGATTCTTTTATCATTTATTTTAACTATTTCATGGAAAGAATATATTCTTATATAGAATCTATATAAGAATATATTCTTATATAGAATATATATTCTTTATAGAATCTATATAAGAATATATTCTTATATAGATTCTTTTGGAAAGGTCTATGGCGGTACGACCAACATGGTTCCATCACTCCAAATCTATATGAATAAAAATCAACAAACCTACTACATTAAAGTTACGATATTCTACCGAAACTGCATACACAGAACTTTCTCAAGGAAACTCGAAAAGCTGGCCTCTGAAAAATTGAGTTATGAACTGCCATAGATTTTATCTCTTTCTTACCTTTGTTATTTGAACAAATATTAAAAGCACAGATCATAATATTTAAAGGAAACAATACAAATTTTAACCCTTCTTAATTTTGTGTGCATTTATTTCTTTAATTATAATATATTTATAGACACATTTTTTGAGATTTATCACAGCGGTCCAACTTTTGTGTCGCATTCACCAAACTCTGCCCCTTTTCCCGTACGTCTTTCTACTCACTCCTCGGGATTGATCTCGAACGGAAAGATCCGAGGACAACATTTCGTGATTTTGAACCACGGTCGGATGACTGGGTCAACACCTGAGCTGGAACCCCACTCTCCAAACTTCCAAACCACGCAAACGTGAACTACTTAATAGGGTACATGCATTTCTCGGCCGTCGTTACTGCTATCAGGGTCCGTCACCAGCGTCCATGCAATTACGAACCGGGTTTCGAACCAGGAGATTGCACACAAACGCTGTGATCACTATACCTGGTAGGCGGCGCCATGGGAATTGCTAAGTCCATCATTACTACGACTTTTAAAGATTAATGTTTTTCCACTGCAGGTCCTCAAATCTAGTTAAAAGATGAATAGGTAGGTAAGTATTTTAATTAACGTCACACTGGAGCAATACAACAGCTATTGGTCACGGTACAGGATCAAACCCGAAGGGAAAGATGCGAGGATAACACCTTCAGGTTTGATCCCGGACCGTTCCAAATAGCTCGTTATGTTGTTCCAGTGTGATATTAATTAAAATACCTACCTACCAAGAGATATATTTTTGGGGAGGAGAGAACATACACATATTCCGGTTCTGTTAACCATCCGACGAGATATCTCGTGCATCATGATCTGAAGAATTTTGCTAATGACGAGAAATATCGTCATTAAAATATTACCAATTTTTTAATGATGAGATCCAGATCTGATCAGTTTTCTTCTAGATCATGATCGTGTTTTCTTCTAATGACGAGATATCTCGTCCAAAAAGATCTGATCAGTATTGCTATTGACGAAAGAGCTCGTCGAGAGAACTACAAGAAGGGTTAATAATATCGTTTTCAAGATCCGTTATAAATTATACTTTTTAAAATAAGGTTTTATGCTGGTGGTGTAATTTCCTACTGTGTATTAAAAACTACGAGAAAATAGGCCATTTTCCCCTCTGGAATAAGGTACTCATGAAGCATATTCTGGCGTGAAACAAAAATTTCCGTGCAAAAATATAAATTTCTTTGTTTTACAGTTCCACCTGAAAAATTTATTTAGTGATATTTAATATACTTCATGTACTCCTGTTTGAATGGCTAATAAAACAGGTTATATGTACAAAATACAGATTATGTAAGGATTATTTCTAATATATACTTCATGAACTTCTAATAAATCAAACATGGTGATAAAACAGGTTACGTACAAAATACAGATTATGTAGGGATTATTTCTGATGTACACTTCATGAACTCCTATTAGGTAAAAAATAGTGATAAAATAGGTTATGAACAAAATACAGATTATGTAGGGATTATTTCTAAAGTATACTTTATTAGGTTTATGCGAAGGAACGTGCTTTGTTTTTCGAATATGATTTCAACACGTCGGTCGCCTATCAAAATTCCAAAAAGTGAATTCTGGACTGATTTATTAATAGCCCGTTCAGTTGCTCCAGTGCGACGTAAATTCAACTACATACCAATTGAATTGATTTGATAGTTGATTTGTCAACGCCAATTAGTTTAAACGCTATCCTCAAAACTGCGATAAACTCTATTTTAATGTAACCTCGATAAGTATCAGCATTTGCGCAGCAGGAAGTAAATCTCCCATTTTCCGCCTGGTTTGTCTGTTTTACTGTGTGAAAACCCCTCTACAACTAGCAGATAATTGTCTTTAAATAACTATCATCCTACATTCCACGTTTCCAACTTAAAGTCCTCATTAGAAAAATGAAAGGTGAGAACTTGGTTGATCTTCCTAAATACGTGGGAACTTCGGACACGAATCACTTTCTAGATTCAGATGATCAGTTCACAATAGCCGGTGAGTCGGGGATCGATAAATTATTCATTCCGTGAGGACAAGGAGAGAGACAATTGAATTCAGGAGCTCGTTAATCAGCCGCTCCTTCATGTCCACTACTTTAATTTCGGTTAATCGATGCAGGAGCATTCGATTTCAATGTTACGTCATTAGTCATGCACCAATCGCCTGATTGAGGGCCGACACTCGACTGTGATTAATGGGAAGATATGCTGGGCTATTGATCGGATAGCGAAGACACCGGCTTGCTGAAGTGAAGAGATATTTTTAAATAATCTCGAAAACTCTGCTGTAGGCATATTTTCGGTTTTAATCAATTTTGATGAGGAGGAAATCTACGTTGTAGCATCATACACAAAAACCTGGAAATTCTTATTGGGATGTTGAATAAATTCTCGCTGTTTTTTTGTGAAAATTAATGTTTTATTTTAAAAAATCATTAAAAAACATGTTACTGAAAGTATTGTCCATCGCTAGCCACTACTTTTCCCCATCTTTCTGGCAACATTTGAATTCCACTTCGGAAAAACGACACGTCTTTTGAGGCTATCCAAGAGTCGACCCAATTTTTGGCATCTTCATAAGAACGGAAGTGCTGCTCAGCCAGGCCATGCGTCATCGACCGGAACAAGTGGTAGTCGGAAGGGGCAATGTCTGGTGAATACGGCGGGTGGGGTAGGACTTCCCACTTAAGCGTTTCCAAGTAAGTTTTTACCGGTTTTGCAACATGTGGCCGAGCGTTGTCATGCTGCAAAATGACCTTGTCGTGTCTCTGCTCGTATAGTGGCCGTTTTTCCTTCAATGCTCGGCTTAATCGCATCAATTGTAGTCTGTAGCGATCTCCCGTGATGGTTTCATTTGGTTTGAGCAGCTCATAATAAACTATACCCAGCTGATCCCACCAAATGCAGAGCAGAAGCTTGGAACAATGGATATTCGGTTTTTCTGAAGATGTTGATGGATGGCCGGGTTTATCCCACGATTTTCTACGCTTAGGGTTATCGTAGTGTATCCATTTTTCATCGCCAGTTACGATACGATGCAAAAATCCTTTCCTTTTCTGCCGTTGAAGCAGTTCGACGTCTCTCGGTTTCAACTCGTATGGCACCCAATGACCTTGCTTTTGAATCATTCCTAATGCTTTGAAACGTTTCGAAACTGTTGTGTGATCAACTTCTAATGATTCTGCAAGTTCAGCTGGCGTTTGACATGAGTCTTCATGAAGTAATGCTTCCAATTGTTCGTCTTCAAACTTCTTCGGTGCGCCAGAGCGTTCTTTATCTTCAAGATCAAAATCACTATTTTTAAAGCGTTTAAACCAATCTCTACAAGTTGTTTCAGACAGAGCATGGTCGCCGTAAGTCTCAACAAGAATTCTGTGAGCTTCAACTGCAGATTTTTTTTGAATAAAATAGTGCAGTAAAATTCCCCGCAAATACTCTTTTTTTGGCACGAAATTTGACATATTTAACGCAATGAAAAATAAAGTTGTTTACACTTCCGCGAAATAACATACACTGGATTTCAAGCTTGCTTATAGTACTTGTAAATAGATGCGTCACTATCATAAACTAACGCAACCAGTTCCGGTAACGCCATTTGTTGGAAAACAGCGAGAACTTATTCAACATCCCAATAGAATATTAGATTAATATTTATCATACACGATTGGTGATTTTAAGCATTTTAATTCAACCAGTTGTTCCACCCGTTTGTGTGTAAATATCCTAAATAATGCATTTTTTAACACAATTTTACACTAAAAGAGATATATATCTTCCGTGTCAGGACAAAAGGGTTAAGTCTGAATTTTAATGATTTCAAAGGTAGGTGGTTATGTCGCAGTGGAGCAACACAACGGGCTATTGACAACGGTCAGGGATCAATCCACAAGGGAAAGATCCGAGGACAAGATCACGTAATTTTGAACCACGTTCAGATGACGACCTTAGCTGCCCCCGACTCTCAAACTTCCACACCTCGCCAACGTGAAGACATTTGAGGCCTCGACAGATTTAATGTGCTCAGCCCCTTTTATACAATGGTATTTGGTTGTATTCGAACTTCGGTTGCTAATCCGTTACTTTTTCAACCGGGCTACCTCTGCCCCAATGATTTCAAAGGAGTCAATGAATCTCTAATTTTAAAAAAAATAGGAACTAAGTAAATCTACTATCTAAATTGCAATTATTTGTATCATAGCATTCTTCTTTTTCTTCCTGAATATTTGTGAGAAAGAGTGAAATATTCAACTTAAGATTCTGAGAAGTAGCCATTTTGAATCAACACCTTTTACCCTGACACGGAAGATATACCCTGCTGTTATCTTTAGATGGCATATTTGTTTGTGGATTGTTTCTGTAATTTACTGGAGAATTTAATGTCTGATTTTTACTCAGCTATCCGTTTTGAAACAAATAAATGAATCCAATTCAATAAGTTCACCAGAACCATATTTTTCTACTACTCAATCCTCTAACTTATCGAAAATTTGATGCACAAAAACCTGAGAATAGTCCCACAAAAGGATATTTTTAAGCACCAAATGTTGGATTAAAATCTAAAAAATATTTATTAACACATCTAACTGACAAGCACAAACTACTTACAAGATATCTGAGACCCATCTAATAGAGCCAAGGGGTCTATAAACGAAAGGTAAGGGGTCATATCCCATAACAATTAAAAAGGGAGCTTATACACTCCTTCAATGGGTGTATGGGTAAAACTTTCCTTGTTTATGTATGTTCATTAAATGATGCTGTTTATCTTGTATTTGGCGCAGTTCGAATTCAAAACAGTAGTATGAAAAGGAGAAATCCGTTCATATGCATGAAATATAAGTAGACTGAGTATTGCTATTGCGGGGTCTTCAAAACATGTGACTAACATGTCGACTAGTAGTCACGTGACTGTTCTTTGAAAAATTAATTTAGTCGGATGACCCCGTTTGGCGATATAACATCTTATGACGGTGTAGATGTGTGAATTCGCATTTATGCAGAGTGACAAGAGTGGAGAAGTCGCCAAAGTATAATACCACCAGATGATGAATGAATGGATGGGCGTCTTCTCACGCTCAATTGACCATTCATATGATCAATGTTAGGTTCCACCCAGCAGACGAAAGTAGTTTAAGGGTCACGTTAGTACTAGTTTTGGTCACGTGATCCTGGGTGCATAAAAAGGTTACCATTACGCACCCACTCTACTGTCATATTTCCTCTATGGTAACGTTCTTCCATTCTGGCCACCAAGTACTTTTCTGATTTTAGACATTCACGTCAAAGCTCATGCGAGTGGTGAAATGTGCTTAACATGTCGTCAATAAATACAAGCAATACACCCTTCAGCGTGGATGCTCTGCGTGGGTCGACTTGCTATTTCGTATTTAAAAACGCAAGAAATGGAACGGAAGGAATAAGTATAAAAAATCTTGATGCATTGCATTTTAGTAAACTTTAAAATACACTTCAACCTACATTCTGGGAAAAGAACCTGCATTAAAATGATAACAATAGTTCTGGGGTAAAACTATATCCAAAAAAGGCGTCGAATTCACACTTTCCTCGAAATGATATTCCAACGGAACGGAAGCTCGCAGGCATTTCTTTCCATCTCAAGAAAGCAGCGAAGAAAGTGAAATTTCTCTTCCAAATTAACGACTTCGAAATCTCTAAAGAAAAAAAAAATACCTAAACTGGGGGAAAAGAATCCACGCAACAACAGTGCGAAAGGGAAGAAAAGAGGGAAAAAACTCCCGTCTCAAAATCAGGAAATTAAAGCGCTAAGGTACTTGGGCAAAAATTCTCAACAGAATCCACGATTACTGCGAAAACTGGAAAAAGAAATGGAATTCTCGGGGGATCTATTCGATCCACCAGCATGCAAATGAAATAAAGAAGTAAAAGGAGGGAATTCGAACGTCGGGGTGGGGTGGAGAGACGGTGACATTGTTTGCGGGGGAGGGCTGGAGATTTATTTTCTGGAATAGGTCTAGAAACAGGTATTTACACTAGTGTTCACTTAGTCGAGCAGATCCCATTCAGTTCGAAGGAAAAACGAAAATGAAACCCCGTCTAAGATAAGACAAGAAAAGATTCAAGGGAAAGCGTAGCTGGGGTATCGGGGAATGGGCACTTTCTTTTGATGCTTTAAGTGTTTGCTGCTTGACTGTTAGCTCAGAGAAAGGAATGTATTACGTGACAGTGTATTCCTGTGGTGGCTTAAAAAGAGTTGCAAAAAGAACTTTATCTGTTTCGTCAACCATTTCTGATGTAGGTACATGAAGTATACATTAGAAATAATCCCTTCAGTTTCTGTATTTTGTAAATAACCTCTTTTATGACCATTTTTGATCTAATAGGAGTTCATGAAGTATATGTGATGTATTCGTATTGTGATTTGTAGATTTACATCGTGGCGTTGAGATGACGTCACTTTATGTCGTACATAAATACTTCTGTTGACTGTCGAGTAATGATTCTGAGTTGCGTTTATGTTCATGTTCCGTCAGTATTGTTGTGTTTGAGGCCACGTATAAATATGTTTACTTAAGCTGATCCGGCTAGTTCAGTTCTTAGTAGATTAAGACATAATAGTATACATTAGAAATAATCCCTACATAATCTTTATTTGTACACAACCTGTTTTATCATCATGTTTTATCTAATAGTTAATAAAGTATACTTTAGAAATAATCCCTACATAACTGTATTTTGTTCATAACATATTTTATGACCATTTTTGATCTAATAGGAGTTCATGAAGTATATGTGATGTATTCGTATTGTGATTTGTACATTTACATCGCGGCGTCGAGATGACCTTACTTTATGTTGTATATAAATACTTCTCTTTACTGTCGAGTAAAAATTCTGGTTTCGCTTATGTTCATGTTCCGTCAGTATTGCTGTGTTTGAGGCACGTATAAATATGTTTACTTAAGCTGATCCGGCTAGTCCAGTTCTTTGTAGTTTAAGACATAATAGTATACATTAGAAAAAACCCTACATAATCTTTATTTGTGCACAACCTGTCATTTTTTATCTAATAGTTAATACATCGTATATTTAACTTGACAGAAAAGCCTCTCATAAGCGGAATACTTTCTCACATAATTTCAAAAGTACTATAATATAAGTTTTCGAGCATCATTAATTAATAACGAGAGAAGACGTTTGTGAAATCCGAAAAAACAAAGGCTTGAATAGCGAAAGATATAAGCAGGAGCACATTTATAGATTCGGTGTATACCATAGACATGAAATATAGATAGTCTGAGCATTTCTATTGAGAGGAGTTTCAAAAAGTGCGATAAAATATATCGACTAGTAGTCACTGTTCTGTGAAATATAGACTTGGTTGAATGATATTTTATCTTATCACCTCATTTGGCGATACAGCATTGTATGACAGAGGAGGTGTGTGAATGTGCATCTCTATCGAGTAGCTACAAAAGTGCTGAAATCAGTAAAGTTTACTACTATCAGATAATCAATCAATGGACCAATTAGATGATGAATAAATGGATGGGCATCTTCTCCCGTTCCGTGGACCTATCATAAGATGAATGTTAGGTTCCACCCAACAGACGAAGTAGTATAAGGGTTATGTTACTGCTAGTTTTGGTTACATGCTCCTGGGCACATAAAAAGGTTACCATTGCTCACTCAACTTTTATATTTTCTCTATGGTCTAAACACGGCCTGATTATTGAATTTCATGTAGGATGTAATGATTTTCGTAGCTTTGTTCTGTTTTAAATTTAACTTGATTCCGTTCCAAGAAATGTGGTTCACTACTATTAAAATTAGTTTCGTTATTTTGAATATCCACCACTCTCCAAATTCTATAATAGTCAATACCTAAGGTAGTTGAATGATAATTTCGCTGGAGTAACCGTTGCATTTTGTAGTTTCATAGATTAATGTGAGAACACTGAGATCCTTCCAAAATGATAGTTTCAAAGGCTTTAAATAAATCTGAATGTTAACCAAAATTGAGGCTTCGGTAAGTTGACTAGAAACTGGATGTGAGAAATATTTCCTTCTACAAAAAGGTTAAATAATTGGGTAATTTTGAATCAGTATATTTTAGAACTCTGCAAAATAATATTTTTGATCAGAGAAGGATATATTGTAAAAAATGGAAGAGTTATAAGAGTCGTATAACACTCCGGTATAGTTCTGCTAAGATTCTGGCAACAAGATTTTTCAGTAAATTAAAAAAAATGTGGATGTAACTTGATAAGCCGTATTTAGTACATTATTTGAACAGCTTCGATGTAAGAGAAGAAAATGAAATACAGGAAAACATCTTTTAACAGTATTCTCAGGTGGCGTTATGTTCTACAAACAACTTCAAAGTGAAGAATTTCAGCTGACTAATATTATCCATTAGCTCCTGACAATCTCTTAAGGACAATTTCTCAAGTTGCTGGTAACAGAGATAAATTTACTAGGTGACGCTGTTTAACGGGCTGGCTAGATGGAGGGGGAAAGAGTTATGGTTTGACACTCTATTATATAAACTTAGTTTGGTTAGATAATTAAAATTTGATCAATCATGAAATATAGAGAGAGTTTTCTCATAAAATGCTATAAATCAATGATTAAAGTTTCATTTCAGAATGTTTATTTTGCATCGGTTACAACTGAAAACTTTAATGGATATTCACAAGATTCTTTACGAATTAATATGAGAATTTAACTTCCATGGTGGATATCTCAACTAAAGTATTTCGTCATTAGGACAAAACTGACTAGATCTTGATGGACGATATATCTCGTCATTTGAAGAAAATCGACCATATCTTGATCTCGTAGTCATAAGAAAAATTGACAATATCTTCATAAAGAGATATCTCTTCATTAGCAAAATTCGTCTCTAGATGGATGAGATATGTCGTCGAAACCACTTGGAGGGTTAAGGTTATATTTTTCATATCGTAACCCATTTTTATCTATCTTATTCGATACTTCTATCCTATGGTTTTTTACCTCTGTGTGGCATTTGGACAGAAGGACATGACTGTCAACACGAATCAGGCAGTGCGTTCTGAATCCTTAACGACCCTTTAACAATTACAGAGTAAAATTTGGTATTGAATCCCATGGGGGGGGGGCAAAAACTGAATTTCAGAATTTTGGTTTTGAAAAAAATTCAAATTCTTTTGTTATTATATAAGTGAATAGCAAAGTACCAGAAGACATAGATTGAGAAATATATAATCGGCATAGAGGAGAAATATGGTTTGTTGTGTGGTTTTTATTGCACAGGCCACATTTGATCAAGTTGTGCCAAATACAAGATAAATTAATAATATATGAATAGAATGGAAGTTCAAGAGAGTGGTACTGACTGATCTCTGGTATTGGGCGCTGGGGTGTCCCTGATTTAGATGACTCTGTGATCACGACGATTCTATGGAGCAAGAAATGAATTTCTACGGTTTGACTTCTGGGGTTGTCGAGGAGTTCACCCTTCAAAGGTCACACACTCTCAGCGTTTTTCAAATCCCGGTCAACTTCGAGAGATTCCGAATTTCTTCCATTTGTCGGTTGCTCCACCTAAAATAAAATCCAACTTCATACCCAATGCTCTGACCAATGCCCTGACCAATGCCAGAAAGTCCACTCATCCCATATTCAATCACTGTTGCTTCTCGACCCCTCCCAATTCTTTACGTTCACAATGACGTAAGTTATTCCATTTGATATTGCTTATAGCTTGTATGTCTTTCACTTTTCAACTTGTCAAACTATGATGACAGAAAGCATATTTAGGCTAGGCATATTCAGGGGCAGTGAGAAGTCTGGTATAGACTAGGTATGCGAATATTCTATGTATATTTAAGCTGCTAAGGTGTACAAGTATACTAGGTATATTTAGGCTGCAGATATTTAAATATTCTAGATATATTTAGGCTGTAGATATTTAAATATTCTAGGTAAATTTAGGTTGCTAAGGAATATAAATATTCTAGGTATATTGAGGCTGCTAAGTTATATAAATTATTCTAGGGGTATATTAAGGTCGCTAAGATGTATAAAGTTTTTCTCATTTCACATTCATGTTTAAAATAGTTTTAGATAGGAAGTGCAACGTAAGAGGTTTAACATCCTATAAAATAATTAAAGCTAAATTTTTGACTTATGCAAAGTGCATTCAATTATGTAATAGGTCTCCACCCATAAAGTGTGTGCGTTTCCAAAAAAAACCTTTCTTCGACACAGAATCCTAGGAGTTAATTTTGTTACAGTATTGAACTGAGACAGATCAATGACACTTTCATAATTCACGACCCAAAACGCATTACGACATCTACAAAAACTCCGTTCGACCCAAAAGCACATCTATGATATATTTTTAATAACAAAAACCGTCCAAGGGAATGTGGGATGAGCAAAATCGATAGAACAACAAAGGCCTCTTTCCTTCTTGGCCGTTGTTCCGTTAAAAGTGCTGTTTGGGATTACACTTCCGGAATAAGCTACGTGATTCCTCAGACTCCGTACCACTTAATGGTGGCCCACACGTGGTTCGCGGAGGATTAGCCGATAATGGGCCTACGAAGCGAGGTCTGGAATTTTGCATTAGGACAGTCATCCATTTATAAGGGAAGGGAAAAGCTGGCTTTCTCCTGTTCACACTACATCTTCCCCACTCCCTGTGTGTGTGTTCTATTGGTGGGGGAGGTGTCTATTATAAATATGTATATTCGCTGCTTGTGTGCTCGCGATACTAAAGACAGTTTCGCGTAATACGCGTAAATTAAGGTTGTACATTATACATGAGTGTTTGCCACCAACGCGTTTAAAGGCAGTTTGTTTAAAGGGGTTGGGAGTGTTGGGTGAGGCCTCGCGTGTGATTTGTAGTGGGGAATAGGATTGAGAGCAGTTGAGAGTGTGTACCGTGTTGGGGATGAGATGGGTTAATATGAGTGGGTGTGGCATTTAGATTCGGCGTTGGATGAGCTTTTAAACACTTTTGGGGGAGAACAGCGATAGTTTATTAATAGTTAACGAATCATAGTATGGATTGGTACGTAAGCTTCGTGTTCTTTGGGGAGAGTGTGTACCGTGTTAGACTGAGATTGGTTAATGCGGAGAGTGATGGGGACTTGGATTCGGTGTTGAATGTTCCTTTAAACACTTCTTTGAGAGATTGGCAACAGTTTTGTAGATTGAATCATTACACGTGATGGTACTATGTGAGCTTAGTGTCATTATGAACAGTGGGGAGAGTGTGTATCGTGTTAAACTAAGATATGTTCATACGAAAAGGTATGGCACTTGGATTCGGTGTTGTATGTGCCTTTAAATGACTTTGGGAGAGATTGACGATAGTTTTGTAAAACGAATCATATTGTGTGGAATGATGAGCTTAGTGTCATTCAGAACAGTTGGGATGAGTATGTGCCTTGTTAGGATGAGATGGGTGTGGCATTTGGATTCGATGTCGGATGAGTTTTTAAACTTCTTTGGGAGAGAGTGGCAATAGTTGTGCATAGCGAATCATTGTACGGAATGATACGCAAGCTTAGTGTCACTGAGAACTATTGCGGAGAGTGTACCTAACTAACACCAACACACATTCCCGTGCCTAGTGTCGTGAGGCACTGTACCAGTTTAAATAAATGTGGTTGGGATGAATAGAGCATGCCACCGAGGTGACATGTCTATCCAGAATTTAGAGCACATTGCTTTTATACATTATTACATCTATAGAGTAATTACATCTATATTATCATACTAAGTTAAACTATATATAATTTTGATCCTCGAGCCCTTGGTATTAGCAATGTCCCTGAGCCATGCGATTTGAAGGTGGTCGGCAGGCGTCGTCATATGCCATGATGCTGTAAGGGGGCAGACTGTGATGTAATGTAGAGGTGTGCCAACTTCACCACAGGAGCAATTTTCTGAATTGATTTTTTTAAACCTCGTTAAGTAGGATGGAAACGGACCGACCATGTCCTTTGAAGAAGAGCGTCTCTTCCCTGGTCCAACTTGCCGAGGTATGGCACTTGGTTTGGTGCTGGATGTGCAATTAAATGCCTTTGGGGAGAATGGCGGTAATTTTGTAGAACGAATAACATTATGGAATAGTACGTGAGACTAGTGTCATTGAGAACAGTTGGGGTGAGTGTGTACCGTGTTAGAATGAGATTGGTTTACAAGGAGAGGTATGGTATTTAGATTCGGTGCCAAACATACTTTGAAATGCCTTTGGGGAGAATGGCGATAGTTTTTCAGAATGAATAATTTTATGGAATGGTACTTGATCCTAGCGTCATTCAGAACAGTTGGGGAGAGTGTGTATCGTGTTAGACTCAGATGTATTAATACGGATAGATGTGGCATTTAGATTCGGTGTTGCTTATGCTTTTAAGCGTCTTTGGGGAGAATGACTAAAATTTTGCAGAATTCCCAAAGGTGTCAGAGATTTGTAAACTAAAGAAAAAATGTCTATATGGATATGTAGTCTTGTGGGGTTTTCTTTAAGGTAACGTGAAAACGTAACTCAACCCAAGTAGTTAGAACAATATTTTTTGTTAGGCCCTCTTTTTCCACTTTATATAAGAGATGTGTGTAAGGGTCTTTGTTTCTGAGGCCAACCTCTATGTATTTCGAACGTCACGTAACTAGGCTTATTTTTGAAATACAATTTTTGCATTTCGCCAATAAGAACACCAAATAATGAATTCCGAATTGATAAATGGTAGTTGATTGATCAGTGGTGGTTAAATAAAACGCCAGAATGAGATTAAGTTGTAGTTTAAACAACTGATAGAAAAAGTATATGGTCATGAGGGGGATTTTCAGTGTAAAACAAAGTAACCAGAAGCGAAGATTTTACTTCTGCCGTCCGAATGCTCTCGACATGATACATATCGGGGTTACCTTAAAATGCAGCAAATCGCCATTTCGGCAACGTTTGGTGCTTTATCTATTTGGTGCTGATTAACTATCGACTATATTATCAGTTCGGAATTTATTCTTTGGTATTTTTATTGACGAAGTGCTGAAATCGTATTCGATAAACAAGCCTTCTGACGTCACGTTCAGATTACCATCGACCTTCTAATGAAATAGACGGAGAATTTGAGCGCAGTTTTATGTTAATTCTTCTGGTCCCTCGGTTTGAAGATAAGTCCCGTAGTTGGGGCATAAATCCAAAATAATTGATTGGTTAAAGTGATTATCCACCGTGATCAAAAACACTAGATAGCAAATCGTCTAAGTCGATTCGTTAGCCCATGTGCTTTACCCTTCAGAGATCTTACGACCGAGACTCCTCCCAAATACTCTGTCTATTTCATTAGAAGGTGGATGTAGAATGCGTACAGGAAACACGTATCGGCGAAACACGACCACCACCTATATTTAGCTTGACAGAAAATGACTCGTATACTAAATTATTTCCATTTAATCATTAAGATGTGATCTTAACGGAAGAGGGGAGATACTATTGCAATCTTCAACAAATTTACTCTCGTGATCTTAATGATGTAGAGGGGAGTTACACTGTTGCAACCTTATCTTAGTTTCAAAAGATTATGAAAGTTATTTCTAATTACGAAATAGCTGAGAAAAATGATATCTTGACATTAAGAAATCAAATAAGCTTTCAATAGGGTAAGCGTTGGCGGAGAAAGATAGTTGTTTAATACTAAATAAACAGTTGCTTAAGTTGTGGTATATATGCGTGTTGTATTCAATTATGGTTGGATACAAAATGAGCAGTGATCTTTTTAGGCTTGTGGAAAGTTTGGTTTGTTTTCTTTCGATCAAATGATGCATATTCATGCTTTCAGGTATGTATGCAAGGGAAACAACGGACAGCCAAGACAGAAAAATATTTGAATTCTCCAAAACGCGAAAATAATTAACATATTATATACTAAAAACATCCATTTCAAATTTATTCATCTGATCTGCCAAAGAGATGAAGCATCTACACTGGATTACTTACAATCATGAAAAATGGACTTAAAATAGTTTTATTTTAAGGAATTATCTCACAAGCAGGATTAACTGGACATAACTCGATGCTTGAGTAATTTTTGATGACGTCATTTATCCTTAAATCGTCCATGATATATTATAAATACAAAAATTGGTCGAAAGGAGGATGGATTGGAAAGTTGGATGAAAAAGGATGGGATGGTACATTGCATCTAAGGTTTGCTATTCAGTTTTAGTCAAGGCTTGTAGGTGCAGCTGTGTGGCCTCATACTAGCCCTTGCAACCACTCAAGGGAGCTTTACTAGTCAATACTTTATCACACTTATACACGATGGTGTTTCAGTGTGCTCAGAACAGGATCGAACCCCCTGGACCTCTTGATCCATGCTTCCACGTAAAGAAAGGCTGGGAGGAATATCCACTACGACATTCCAAGCCATGTATAAGAAAGGTAATAAACAACCATTCATTGCAATTCGAAGACAATTTTCATTATATATAACAGAGAAAATGAATAACCAAATGTGTGAAGTGGAAAGTTTATCGCACCTAGTTATGGATTCAGACGAAAGACAAGGAAATCGAAGAATAGATGTAGGCATGGGATAACATGATATTAAGCTCCAAAATTTGAATTTTAAGCTTATTCATAAGCTATATCAATTACGTGGTCTCAAATTGATTTTAAATCTTAAAAATGGTAAGTGTAATTAACATATCCATGCCCATAGAATCCTTTTGCTCTTTGCAGATTTGTTTGTTTTCGTTGTAAATATTAATTATGCTCTCTCTTGATTTGTAATGTCCTTGTCTACTGTTAAAATACTGTTCGTCCTTAGAAAAGTCACAGACGTCGTGGCTCAGTAGGTATACCCACTGCGCAGCAACCTGCCAGTTCTACTCGGCGCAGGTTCGATTCCTCCCTGTGTGTATTTCTCTCTTCTGTATCAGTAAAACTTTGCTTGTGTGTATATATCCATTACTTGATGCTGTCTGTCTTGTATCTGGTGCATCGTGGCCAAATATGGCCCTTGCGCTATAAATCCCTCAAACCAACCAACCTTAGAAAACTCCTTTTAATCTGACGCCGATACATCAATACCAAAAATAATTCAACAGCTTTTCGCTTTAATGATTACAATACTCATGCATCTTATTAAGTCCACAGACCGCATTAACATGAGAAAATGCTTCAGAGGTTCTCAATCCGAACACTATTCCAATCACAAAACCATTCTCCTTTCGCGATACCACCCCTATTCGAAACAGGACCTTTTCATTTCAAGGCCCGGTTTTATTCAATCAATATTTCAAAGACTTAACTTCCTCCGCTATGATGAATGCCCTCTCGGCAAACAAGCCCGCTCTGTTCTTGGTGGAGTTCTCCGGTAATTAAGATTAACGTCGAATTCTGATTATTCTGAAACGCCGAGTTATCTCGTTTATCACGTTCCCTCCCGAAGCAGCGACCGGAGCGTTTAAATCGGGTGGCTGGACGAATTGTGCTTCGTTCGCTCTCTACCTTTGTGTCCGTTGTTTTGAATCTCTTCGTGTGTTGCGGCACAAGAATATTATAAGGAGCTGCAGATAAATGTGCGAGTTTGAGTTGCCCGCCGCGATGATAAATGTTTAAGTAATGCGTTGAAATTGGTTTTCCACTGGGTGGCCACCCCTATTTTGGGCGGATGGCGTGACAAACTTGATAATTCAAGGCGATGCCAATCAGTACTGTGCGACTAGACTTTTAATAGCAAATTCTATTGTAATATACTGCGAGTTCTAGGCGGCACAGGTTCATTTCTGTGACTCATTCTGTGTCTCTTATATGTGTCTACAGTCAACTTTCCTTCTGTGTGTATGTCCATTGCTTGACGTTGTCTGATTTGTGTTTAGCGCAACTTGGCCACATAAATGGCCCTTGCGCCATAAAACCCAACCAACGCGTTGATAAATATATTTGAGTAATGTGTGAAACTGATTTTCCACTGGGTGGCTTTTCCACTCCTATTTTGGGCGGAATGCTTGACAAACTTGATAATCCAAAGCAATGCCCATCAACACTGTGCAACTAGACTTTTAATAGCCAATTCTATTGTATGTGACTGTGAGTTGTAGGCGACATAGGTTCATTTCCTGTGACTTCCTGGGTTTCTTCTGTGTCAGTAAAAACTCGGTCTGGCCAAAGACCGTCGTGTACACGGGGGTTGGTACACTTTAAATCTGTCGTGGCCTCAAATGTCCTCACGTTGCCGTGGTATGGAAGTTTCGAGAATGAGGTGTTATCTTAGGTATTGCCTCGTTATCTTATCGTGGTTCAAAATTGCGTGGTATCGTCCTATGATCTTTCTCTTGGGGATTGATCCCGGATGGATGCCAATAGTACGTTGTGTTACTCCAGTGCGACGCTAATTAACTACCTACCTAACTTCTGTGTCAGTACAGAAAAATGTTTCTCTTGTGTATTTTTCCATTACTTGACGTTGTCGGGCTCATATTTAGAAATGGCCTTTGCGCCATAAAACCCAACAGACCAACTTTGTAGTATAAAATGGTGATATAAATGTACAATCGGGCCAATGAATAAGTTTCTATATTTGGAGCATTCTGCAGCTTTATCTAATACCAAAATTGCACCGAAATTAGGAGATATACTAATTGAAATATAATTTGAATTATCTGTCGCGTTGTGTGATAAATTTTCTTAGATCTTTAGAGATCACGTGACTACTAATAAACATGTTGGTCACTCATTTTGAAGCTCTTCTTAATAACAATGCTCAGCCTACTTACATTTGAAGTCTATGGTAACATGAGTCATTAAAGCCTAATTGAAGAAAGTCGAATCCTATGTAGTCATTTGTATTACATAATAAAAAAAAACGAAAAATTTTTTAATTAAATCATATGAAAGAAAAGGATTCGGATGGTAATATTCTTAAATAATCATAATTATTGACTAATTAAGAAACTTTTAATATTCCTAAATAAGAATTCTTAGAAATAATACTCGTAATGCCTTGTTTCATCTTTGATGAACCTTATGGAGCTTTATCAAACTTTATATTTCACCACATGCAGCCAAACAATATAAAAGAAAGCTCTTTATTCAAAGTCAGACACGAGCTTGAAGGTTTAAAGAATGTGCTTGCGGTATTTTGTCTAAACAAATAGAGGTCAATTCACGAATGACACTAGAGTGGATTTTGCTGACGAAATTGATGAGACTTTTATCTCTGAGCTTTGTTTATGAGTATGATGGATTTCAATTATTTTTCACAAAACGTTGAGGGTACTATTTTAGACACAGTGTGGAAGGCAAGATACTGTGCCTAAAAGAGGAAGATATTTTCTGGTTATTTTGTAAGTCTAATGGTAGGTAGGTATTTTAATTCGCATCGCACAGGAGCAATACAACCAGCTATTGGCGACGGTCAGGGATCAATCCCGAAGGGAAAGATCAGTGGACAACACTACTTAATTTCGAACCACGGTCAGATGACGATGTCACACCTGAGCTGACACCCCACTCTCTAAACTTCCACACCACGCCAACGTGAGGACATTTGAGGGCACGATAGATTTAACGTGCACCAGCCCCCTTTGTACACGACGGTCTTTGGTTGGATTCGAACTCGCAACCCGGTTGCTGATCCGTTACTCTTCCAACAGGACAACCGGGGCCCCAAAGTAACAGAGAGCGCATTAAACTAACATGAACACATCGCTTTAAAAGAAGGATAGATTTTACACGATTTGTTTTCGCGCTTCTTTTTTATGTATATCCCTTAAAATTCGGTATGAAAACCCTGGTTGTCTTTTGACGAGAATAGGACTTTGATCTTGTGATTTTGCAGGTTAAGTTGCATTTCTTTATTTGCTTTAAAAGAATGGTGGTGATTAATTTAAAAATCGTTGCGCATTATGAATTCATAAAAAATCGGGGTTGTTGAAAGTGTTTACCTGAAAAGAATTTTAAAACAAGAAAGTGTACTATGTACAGTCGCGGAAAAAAAACCCGAACCACTTCCTTTATTTCGAGCACTGTTCATAGTAGAGCAAAATCAAAGATCAATATATTCACAGGAATTCATAGGAACGATTCAATAGGAATAAAGCCCTCTTCAAATTAAAATGGAAAAATGCATTAAGGGAAGTCTTCATATCAAATTTTGCACAAACAAAATTTCCAATGGAAACACCCTGTTTTGATGCCTTA
Source organism: Meta bourneti (assembly GCA_933210815.1). NCBI lineage: Eukaryota > Metazoa > Arthropoda > Arachnida > Araneae > Tetragnathidae > Meta > Meta bourneti. The sequence continues at coordinate 35,265,811 of OW119929.1, read as the reverse complement.
ATCAGATTCTGCGTCGCTAAATTAGTCTAAATATGAAATTTCATGACTTTACTATCTTTATGTCCGGAGATATTCAATGTTAAAGTTGCTGTCAATTTCAGGGATCATCTCCACATTAAAAATGGCAATTCGTGGATCGAGATTAATTGTAGTTATAGCTACCCGAATTTCAAATTTGAATACTATTTCAAACGTATTTGTTAGCACGTGCAAACGATTCGAGAATTATATTTATTATGTAAGTGAACACGATTCGAGAGTTATATTATTATATTTATTATGCAAGTGCAACCGACCTAGTATTATTATATTTATTATACAAGCTCAAACGATAATATTGTGAATTGCAACCATGATTAAAATGTAATAAAAGGAGGATTTTGGAATTGAGAATAATTTGAAACGGAGAGATAGAGTGTTGATCGATGTTCTGTATAATTTTGCATTGTCTTTAGTGTTCTTAATAAATGCTATTTTTTATAAAATTAGCGTTCGTCTTCATGTATGCAACCAAAAAGCCTACCTACAATTATTTAATACCAATCGAACTGATATTCCGATCACCCCAAAAGTGAATAGATTATGTCATTCAATTGATCATTGATTAGTAGAATTCATCTATATGACACATAACTGGTAAAAGGCAATGTATTTTCGATTACATACAGTGAGTGTAGAAAGTATTCGTACACCCTTAACGTATGTTTAAAAAATGCCTGTAACTTAAAATCTATGCAACTAAATTTCTCAATAATTAATGAATAATATATACAAGTATTATTCTACAAGAGTATTCTTTAGTATTATTCTACAAGATTTTATATTAAAAAAGGCAACTATACATATATTTATAACAAAAAAAAACATAAACTTCCATTTGTCTAGTGGTGCAAAAACTATTCGTACAGTTAAAAAAATTTGCAGTTTTTCATCAAATATTTTGTATTTTATATCTGGTTGGGTATCCTTTTGCCTTAATAACTGCTTGGAGCCTTCGTTGCATAGACTCGACCAGTTTTGAAGTTACAGAGCTGGATATGGAATGCCATTCTTCTTGAAGAGCTTTTTTAAGATAATCCTTGTTGGAAATTGATCTTAGTCGTACTTTTTTTATCCAGAATATCCCACAGGTGCTCAATTGGGTTGATATCCAGTGACTGGGGAGGAAATTTCATGAATTTTGGTGTATTATACAGCACCCAGAGCCCCGTATTTACGGCTGTGTGCTTCGGATCATTATCGTGCATAAAAACATAATCACGATTAAGTCTCATTTTCATGGCACTGGACTGCAAATTATTTTTTTAAATGTCTATGTACATCTTATGGTCCATGATTCCGTCAATTACTACTAAATTTCCTACACCAAACGCACTCATACATCCCCAAACAAGCACAGAACTCCCTCCATGCTTCACTGTTGGAAAAAGATTCTTTGGATCCATCTCTGCATTTGCTTTTCTCCACACCATTCTTGCACCATCGGACCCAAAAATGTTAAATTCACTCTCATCTGAGAATATAACTTTTTCCAAAATTCTAGGCTTTCTTGCAGATGTTTTTGTGCAAATGCCAAGCGCAGTTTACGGTTCTTCTCATTTACGAAGAATTTTATCCGACCAACTCGACCGTGAAATCCTGCTTTTCTGCATGCGTTTCGTACAGTATTTACCGAAGCGTTTTCTCGGGAATTTTTCAGCTCAACTGCAAGTTTTGACTAGGATCTTTTTATTCTCCGATCTTTCTTCAATTGCCGAACGATGAATCGACAGTCCGAAGAGTTGAGAATTGATGGTCGACCAAAGCGGACCTGATTAAGCAAGCTTGAAGAGGCACCAAATCTTTTAATTATAGACTGTATAGTAGAACGGGGTCTCCCAATCACATACGAGATTTGATTTAAAGTTTTACCGTCTTTACGAAGCTTTAAAATTCTTTCTCTTTCAAAAACAGAGGTCTCAGTACCTTTCCGTCCCATTTCGACAATTTATACTTCGAAAACAAATTTCAAGTTAACTTTTTACTGAATATATATACTCTCTAGCATTCCAATTCATTTACCTACCTTGTACTTCTGAAACCAATCACGAAACGCGAAAATAAATTTGCATTTTTCGCGTGTACGAATACTTTTACGCGTGAGAAACCCATTTCTATTTTTTGCAGTTAAGTTTTAAAAAATAATTTAAAGTATATTTTGGTCATTGGATAAAAATACACTTTGTAAAAGATTTTTCGAACATGTAATTAATTATTTTAATGATTTTCATCGAGTTTAAATGTTAAAACCGCGTTTTTCACTTAAAAATTCGCACTTTACGAATACTTTCTACACTCACTGTAAATGAAATTTCCAATCATTTTTTAAGAATTTAAACATTCGCCAGGTTTGTCAGACGTTTTTAAACTTTTGGTTCCCCTAAAATCACCATAGTGAGGAAAACTTAATGTAACGCAAAAACTAACGATTGAAATGAACTGAAAGTTTGCTGATCATGTTAGAACTCCTTCTGAATCGATTCCTATCAAAATATAGCAAGGTTCTAATTCATAATCTTTTCAAACATTAATTTAGCAATTATTCTTGCATACTAAAAACCCTTTTTTCAATAAAATATTAGGTGGATTATGTTTGGGATGTTTAACAGTAACATATTTCAAAATATCGGCACTACTGGAATATTTTTAGGAAGATATCCACTAAAGTCTGAGAAACAGATTTAACATTAGGAGCTACAATCTTTCTGTACTCATGACTTCGAAATGGCAAGACCTAATGACAGAATTTGGTATCTGAAGTTCAATTTTGATATAGATTCGAAATTGATGTGTTTTGAAATAGGACGTTACTATTGGAAATTATGAAGTTGGTGCTCAATTTAATATGAAGATGGCCCCTTATGCAAATTTTATGCATTTGAATTTATGGAAAACGCTCTCTTATCAAACGCCATCTTTGAATTTTTTTCTACTGTTAAAATTGCTCAAATGAGGAGGGGTGGTTTGTTTTATTTTCCGCGACTGTACATGATTTACATCTACTATATGATTCAGATCTCAGATTTCTTGGATACTAGCCTGTCCTGACGAACCGATTAACTTTAAACGATTAAAAAGTTCAAATAATCTTGTTGAATGGGATCGTTTTATAAACAACGGTTGGCTTGGTGTGGATGTTTGGAGAGTGGGGTGCCAGCTCAGGTGTTGCCTCGTCATCTGACCGTGGTTCGAAATTAACTGGTGTCGTCCACAGTTCTTTCTCTTCGGGTTTGATCTCGCACTTTCGCCAATAGCCCGTTGTGTTGCTCCAATGTGACGTTAATTAAAATACCAACCTACATACCCGATAAGAAGGGGTGAGTTAGGTAATGGAAGCTGTAATTGAGAATTCCAATATTCCTTTTCATGTCCATTTTTCAAAGCAACCTCTTAACATCTTCCGTATCGATTGGTCCAGATTTACTTCATTTTTCATTGAGAGCCGATATGATAAAAGGAAATTAACCCAATAAAAGCGCAGTAGGGGAGATGGAAATATGCACACACACAAGAGCCGAGAAAAATTATTATTGCTTCTGCTTTCTCAACAAAGGGGCTTTTTCTTCAACCCCTTTTGTTTTACTCCTCTTCTGCTTCGAGGCTATTATAACTTATCCATTAAAACTTAAGGCGGCATCGATTTATTACGAGCGCTGTAGTGCGCGTTTCTCCCACCAGGTGGCGCGAGTTTCTTTGTACTTGGATGCCCCGAAATGGCCGATCTCCGGTGGAAACGCAGCAGCAGACAACATCATTTGTTTCATCTCCCCAGATCGAGTGACGTATAAGATTTTCTCGGGTTGCAATTACACTGGCTCGACGCATATTAGCTCCTTAAAACTGAAAAAGCCCATTATTTGAGCTGGTATCGAGTGCAGCATATTGTTCAGGGGGAGCTATTTCGTTTGAATATTAAACTCATTTATCAAAAGTTCGCCCCCCGCTGTTTCCCGACCCCCTTTTAAGTTCCCTTCTTATCGTTGCATTAGAGAAGAGATCTGCGTTTTCTTTCCCTTTACATTAATGGATCGACTTCTCGTGGAGTCGGAGTTCTTTTTTTGTTTCGTTTCTCAAACTCCGGATGGGTTGATGTTGTTTATTTACTTTATTTGGGGGAGGAAAGGAGGGGTTTTCCTTTACTTTTGAGCGGAAAAGAAGAAATGAATTCTTGATTTCATCTCAGAGGGTAAATTCGTGCTCGGTGGAGAAAAAATTTCCCAATGCGATGCAATTCGCTTTTTTTTTCTCTCGAAACAGACTAATCGATTACTTTCGGGCAGGCAATAGATTTCAAGTAGATTGAATGATGACAAATAGTCGATAAGAGAGTCCGGTAATAGTCCTGGAACAGCAGGGGATAAGGAAGGGTTTTGTTCTTGAGTTCACCGCTTGTACGAAAACGCTGGAGTCTTGGAATGAGGCTAAACGAATAGATTCCATCCTGATCTCGGGTCGCGGTAGCCCAGTTGGAAGGGTAATGGATTTGCAACCGGTGACTTGCGAGTTCAAATCCAACCAAACACCGTCGTGTACAAAGGGGGTTGGTGTCTGTAAAATCTGTCGTGGCTCCATGTTGGCGTGGTGTGGAAGTTTGGAGAGTGGGATACCAGCTCAAATGTGACCTCGTCATCTGACTGTGATTCAATATTATGAGGTGTTGTCTACGCATCTTTCCCTTTGGGATGGACCCCAGACCACCACCAATATCCAGTTATGTTGCACCTGTGCGACGTTAATTTACCTATCCATCATGATTTCAAGCATGTTCGAAATTTGAAGATTTCTTTTGGAATTATCTGTTCTAAAAATGCATTGAGAAAATTTTTAATGGAAAAAATAACTTTCGTTGTTTTACAAATGGACATCACGATAGAAGACAGGAGTGAAAAAATACCAGTAAAAGTTCTTAACGACAGGTAGTTGAATCAACATCGCACTGGCACCATACTCTCCAAAAATCCACACCATGTCAATGTGAGGACATTTGAGGCCATGACAGATTTAATGTACACCAGCCCCCCTGTACACGACGGTCTTTGGTTGGATTGAGTTTCGAACTCACAGTCCTCCGGCTGCTACTCTTACAACCGGGATACGGTGGCCCTATAAGACAGGAGTAAAAAATACCAGTAAAAGCGTAATACCAGTTATTTTCATATATTTCTAGTGAGCTTTCTTTGCATTTTAAACTAGAACATCAAGATATTCGTCATTGAGACAAATTTTCTAGATTAGGGTGGAGAGAATTTCCTGATATCACGCTCCGTAAAATATAGTTAACTTTTGATAAAAAAAAGGGACATTTGCTTTTTTTTTATCGGAAAGGAAGTTATCCCCTCATGTAAAAATGTGAACTCTTTATAATCCCTGAATTAGTTTTAACTAAGAATTTACTAATTGTAAGACTTCCAGGAAAAGGCACAATGTCGAAAAATATTGTTTTGAAATAAACTTGTAACGTGCTTAGTTCTTGATTGACAACATTTTGTATAATATGGATTTAATATTTTGTGGAGGATATAGTACTATCATGGGGTAATGCGTCTAAAGATATACCAAAATATTAAATTATGTAATATTTTGGTATCTCTTATTATAGAAATAGAAATACGGTGTATTTCTATTTCTATAAAATAAATGTTCTTTGCAATTTTAATATTTTATTTGCAAGGCCACATTCTTTAGTAACTATTTTCACTATAATTCATAATTGTGTATGAGTTGTCAATCATATTTTTACATCAATATATTTTACCAATCAATGCATCAATATATTTTACCTAAAAGCCTTCAAGTTATCCAGACTTTAAAATGAAAAATATGAAGGAACTTAAAGTAAGAACGGAAAGTATACTAGTATAGAAGAGTAAAATGAATTTTTTTTAAATTAGAACTCATAAAGCTCCTGGCAAGACACTATTTATTCTGTATAAAATTATTCTAATACAAAAACTATGAAGAGAATGCATATATTCAGAAAACTTTGCATGAAATTTCCAATTTCGAACTGTTCTTAAGTCCCAAATATATTTCATTGTAAAGAGTATAATGAACTTAGTTTAAACTCGTTGGAGTCATTGTTAAATCGTGCAACCACCATTTTACGAACAAGAAAGAAAGCAACGCTATTTCGAGGTAATATTTAAAATGCTAAAATGCAAGATTGGAATTTGAGGTCCATCGATCCGTCTTAGAAATAGATACGAAAGACCATTGAACCTTTCCTAGTTTTGTAAAGTATGTTGCATTTGATAATATAGAAATAATGGCTATTTGTATATAGTGTAATTTATTAAAAAAATTTCTCTCGGATTTATCAAACAATTGCATTGAGTATAGGTTATTTTGAGTTTCATTAGATAAAATTTCCTTCCTCAGATTGAAGGGGCAACTGTGCCTCAGTGGGTTATCCCACTGAGGCACAGTGGGCAAGCTGCGAGTTATAGGCAGCGCAGGTTCTATACCTGCCACTTACCAGGGATGTATTTCTCTCATCTGTCAGTAAAAATGTATGTCCATTACTTGAAGCTGTCTTGTATTTGACACAGCTTGGTCAAATATGACCCTTACGCCATAAAAGTCGAACCAATCACGCTTAGATTGAAAGATCACTCGAACACTGGTTGCCTTGCAAAGTAAATTGACATGCAAATACCTCTCATTTTCTAATGAAAGAACAATGGCAGTATGTGTGTCGTGTAACTTAGCAAAATATTTTCCAGGATTTATCAAAACTTCGTATTGATTAATTTAAGTTGCATTAAAGACACCACTACCGACTTTAATATATCTTGATGTTTATAGGGTCGTCGAAGCTCAGTGGGTTTGTCCACTGCACTATCAACCTGTGAGTTGTAGGCGGTGCAGGTTCGATTCCTCCCTCGGTGCATTTCTCTCTTCCGTGTCAGTAAAACCTTTTGTGTGTATGCCCATTACTTGACGTTGTCCATCTTGTGTTTGGAGCAGTATGGTCAAATATGCCTTACTCCATTAAACCCACCCAACCTAATGTTTATAGCAAACAATATGCCGGTCCAACAACAATCTCTGAGAATCTCCCAACTATATACGACGCTGAAATCGATCTTCCTGCGTATTTTTTGCGATAAATTCTTTGCATCGTTTTAGAATAAAAAATCCGTCAGATATAAGTACCCTTATAGCATCCAAAATATTTTGCGGAAGTTTCAACGGCATTCTAATACTGATCAATAAAATCCCCCTCCCCTACACCATCCAGTTCTCGATCCACACAAAGAAGAGCTGAGCCTTCAGCTCAACCATAGCCATTTCTTTCCCTTATTTTTCTACACCCTCCTTCAAGTGAATCTTTTGACTTAGAATGATGTCCTTAGTTCCAAAATGACGCTTTTTTAGATTGAAGGGCCCATGCATCATTCAAAATTTACAGCGGTTCAGCGCACTATCGCTTGAAGCAGGGGATGGACGAACGGACTCTTGCCAGTCCACTCCCTACTTCGAAGACCTCTTTTTTTTAAGTTCTTTTGCTTCATGTTCATGACTGACCATGTGGCGAAAAGGAGTTCAAAACCTGCAATTTCTTCGAGATTTAAAATTCCGTGGAATTTCTGCTGGCTCGGCTCATGGTCGAAATTGCTTTTCGTCTGAAAAATCCTGTAACCTCCTAAGTCAGATTTAGAATTTTAAACATTGTTGTGTTCCTTTTTATTTCTTGTCTGTTTACAGTTATATTTTGTTACTGATGTTCAACCTAAGTTATTTTAATAACGTTTCATAGCGTACATCGTTATTTGGTTGATTATTTGTTATTGCATTATTCGAACCGGTATTATATTATTTGTAGTATTGTACCGGATTGTATTATTTGAGTGACATCATGGATATAGTTGGTTGGCTTATTGGATTCTATGGCGCTAAGGCCATATTTGACCATGCTGTGCCAAACACAAGATAGACAAGGCCAAGTTATGGACATACCCACACAATTGAAATTTTACTGACTCAGGAAACAAATATACACCTAGGGAGGAATCGAATTGCATGTGTTTATGAAATAGTTAGAGAACTAACTTCGAAGCAGTTTTTAACACATTTTGTAACAATTCAGATCAAGAATTTCAGAACAAGTGGCGAAGAGAAGTTCAAAACCTGCGATTTCTTTGAGATTTAAACTACCGTGGAATTTTTTCGGAAGAAAAATCTTGAATCCTGAGTCAGATTTAGAATTTTAAAAATTGTTGGGTTCCTTTTTGACGTGAAAACGTCTTTAAAATCGGTATGGAGGTCATCGGCAAACTTGCGCGTACCGAAAAGTGTTGATATCTCAAAGCCCCATAATTCCAGGGAATCAGCCTATGGGAATAAATTACCTACTATCATGTAGAGAAAGGTGGGCCGCGTCGACCAATAATCCACTCCCCCTGTGACCTTTGTATCGTGTGGGAAGGAAATGAGTCACATTTCGGGCATACATTGACTGACCTGTTTAACCACTGTAACTTCAGTTCTAATCGATGGGTCGTGGCGAGTGCATGCTTAAATTAAAGAGAACGACGAGTTCTACAATTCCATTAGACTAGTTAACACTTTAAACCATTTGTGTGAAAATTGTGTGCTGTGGAAAGTGACGATTTGTCGAAGATTTCACTATGAAGTCAAAATATCACACTAAATTTCAATATCGGTATAGGAAACGTAAACAGGTTGAAAGAGCAGTTCAAGACGAACGAAATGATACCAAGAAATCTAAACCTATGTCAAGTGTTAGAGCTTACCAAAGACGCAAGGAGCAGGCCGAGCAGGCGAGAGTACTCGGCGACGTCGCTGGACCATCTAAAGAGCTGCCACTACGCTTGGAAACACCATCATTGACCTTACCTTTGTCAGGAACATCAGCATCGACGCCATGCCATTTGTCTCGTACTTTAGCTATCGCAGACCCATCATCCATAAGGTCGCCTAAGCATTGCCCACACTCTAACACCACTGTTATGTATTTAAGTCTTGATAGACTTGTGTCTTGCTGGAGAGAAAATAAAGGGCAGAACTAAATGAAAAATAACTCTGAACATTTTAAATTATTTAATTGAATTGGAAATAGAACTATGTACAGGTATTTACAGAAATCGATATTAAGTTCAGATAGTTCAAAAAAGCAACATCCTTCCTTCTTCTCATGTTCAAGTGTGTTCGTTTTCTTTTGAAGAAAAGTATATACTTTCCAGCTGAAGGTCACTGGAGGGATCTCCTGATTGGCGTTTCTAAGCAGTGTTCGCGTTGCTGGGGCTCCTCGTCCTTGACATGTATCCACCAAAACTGGCTAAATAAATGTCAAACAAATACCAGCTACCCACTTACCAGGTATTCTGCCCAAAAGTATTCACGAACCAAACCTTACGGTACAGTGAGGACTGTGCCCACCCTCTTTTATTATTTTTCTTTCTTGCCTGCTTACAGTTAGGGGTATTTTGCTACTAGCAGAATTACCCGGCGTTATTCGGGTTGAATTGGTTAATTAACTTCCGCTTTCGCTAATAAACTGTTTATTTCTTATTCATCACATGTAACAACTACCCACTCTAATAAAGGTACACAGTTGTTAAATACGCAATTTCACAACTGTAAATAAATGTCATATTTAACATTTTTGTAGAATTTAAATTTTTAATAAGAAAAGTCTCTAGAGTGTGCTAGTGTTACTCAGAATGCATAGAACAGTTCAGAGTATGCATATAAATGCTTGTATGTCATTTAAAAACAAAAGCGTCTCTTAAAACTATCATACAATGATTAAAACTGTTTTTAAACTAATTAAACCATTACTTACATTACAGTTATTGAACTAAAAACATGAAATTGAAAATCCAAAAATACATCTTAAAACAGATTAAAAAAGTTCGAGTGAAAAGTAATAAATGTATTTGCTTTTTCGCTACAAAATAGATTCTTGAAATAAGCGGACACAAATTTAAAAAAGCAAACTATTAAAAAAATACCAAGGTTGCCATGTTAGCTACCAGTCTTATTTTAAAAGGTTTTGTTATTTATGTTTTATTCTCTTTATCGTATGTCCCAAATGTTCAGAATTTTTTTATATTTCGTAAAGAAAAAATAAGGCTCGAAATAAAGTATTAGAATTTAAATTCCGTAAAAATAGTTATTATAAAATAATTTATTTTTAGCAGCACTGGTGAAACAATCAAGTAATTGCAATGCTCAATATACCTTTCTAGCTACTCCCAAACTACGGTTGATTTAAAAATAGTTACTCTGATGTTTTGACGTGAAACTTGCCTAAATATGTAAGCAAAGAAATTTAAAGAATGTATTCACTAAACTAAAATAAGGTGTATCAAATATATGTAGAAGAATACCGCGAGTCCAGGAATTTTAGTATCCAAAAAAAGCACTCAGACTCAATTTTTAACACAAACATACTATATTGAGACGAAGGATTACATTTAACATAGAATATAGACATTAATTATTTCATCGTTTAACATAATTGTCCGTCGTTAGTTCTACGTACAGTCTAACACTGTCTGCTACTCTGGCGTTGGCCAGCTGTATCAGGTCTGGTGGCGACTGAGGCGCCACTCACAGTGGGTGTCATAGGCCGGTACCACAACTCGGCCCTCCTGACGGATGACGGTCCCCCGCATCCTAACGTCTAGAAGATTTAACAAACTCCGCAAAAGAAAGAAAACAAGCAGAAAATATCTATTAAAAAAACCTTTATAGTCTGTTATCGTCATAATTATTTTTCTAGGACGGCATCGTTGTTTTGTGGTCATCTCGTCGTCGATGTCGCCACAATCGTCGTCATTGGTGATGTTGCCATCCTGGTCGGAAATGAAGTCATCGTCGCTTTCATTATTATGGCCTATTCGTCGTTGTCATTAAAATCAAGACCATCTCGTCCTCTTCAGTATTTCCGTAATTTTCATCGTAAAACAAAAAAATAATTTGTAACACTTTTTCTGGACCAAACCGGGGTGAAAATTGTCTAATTTGGTATGTGCACATCATGATATTGTTTAAACTTTGTTCCAAGGCTTCATGTAATCGGCAACTGTAGATGTAAACTCTCTCTTTGGACCTTCATGTTTTTCCACCTTTTCAACATCATAGCGATCTTTGGGTTTGACTTTCGTTATTTTGGGACCAAAATATTTAGGTTTCAATTTTAGTCCTTTCCCAAATTGAGTTCTTTGAATAGCTATAAGTTGTCCTTTGTATTTTCGCGATTCTTTATTTTTCCGTTTGTAGGTCTTTTTGTTTTCCTCCGGAACTTTTAAAATACTTTGCTTTGCTTCTTCCCTAAGTTCTCTATTTTTCATGAGACTTCTCATATTCATCTTCTAAAATTTCAATTATTCTACGGTTTTTATTTTTCATCCGTACATCAGTCAATAGTTCAAAAGGTGTTACTTTAGTACTTCGTGCAATAGTACTGTTCATTACTCGTTGAACAACGTCAGTGTATTTAAATCATTTTGAAGGATCATAGAGGATAATTTTGATAATACTGGTATTAAGCGTTTCGTGCATTCTTTCGGAATTCCAGCTGTAATTAATAAATGTTGAATACCTTCGCCATGGCAATATTCATCAAAATCTTTCTAGGTAAAAGCACTTCCACGATCACTGATAATTCTGGATGGGTTACCAAATGTTGCTTATTGAACTTTCAGTTTGTCTATAGCGTCTTTGGCACTCGTCGACTTTAACGGGTAAATCCAAATAAATTTTGAAAATGCATCCACTATAGTGAAAATATGTTGATAATTTTTATTTGTAGATGGTAAAGGTCCGATGAAATCAATGTGATATGTACTTAAAGGTACATTATCTTTCGGTTTAAAGTTTAAGAGTCCTCCTTTTCCTCGCTTCTTATTATTCAAAATACAGTCTATACAATTTGCTATTACGCTTTCTATCTTTTTCCTGAGGTATGTAAAAATTTCTCTTAACCAGCTCTTCTGTTTTTGTTACAGCGAAATGACCTTTGTTAGGATTTTCCTTAATAATTTCAGTTTGCATGGCTTCAGGGATCACTACCAGCATCATACTTATATACAAAACGTTGTTCTTTATAAAATAATTTTCATCTTTCCCGTTCTCAACTAGATTTTGCAATACTTTTATGTAATCATCATCTTGTTGGGCAGCTGCTATTTTAGCTGTCACGTAATTTTCAGAATCTATCTTAACGAGATTTCTGCTCATATCGTCAACGTATCGCATTTCCGTTCCAGACCTATGTTCTATTTCATAGTCGAAATCTTCGAGTAACAGATCCCATCTAGCAATCCTTGTAGAAATATCTCTTGCTCATTGTCATTTTTGAAATGAAGACCTAAAACATACGTTCTAAATTTTTTTAAAGCCTCAACAACCCCTAAAGTTTCTAGTTCATAACTTGAAAATTTTTGTTGCTGATCCGTAGTTTTTCTGCTCATAAAATACACTGGGTGGAATTGGTTATCGTTTAGATTGCGCTGCATTAAAGTAGCACCAAAACCAAATTGGCTTGCGTCAGTGTGAATTTCAGTTTCGCTATCTAAATTGAAAATATTTAAAACTGGTTTTTCATGAGTAATTGTTTCAGTGTTAAAACAATTCAGTGTTAAAAGATTTTCATCAAATTGAAATTTATTTTCTTTTTTCAACAAATCTCTGAGGGGTTTGGCAATTAAAGCAAAATTGGGAATAAATTTTCGGAAATAACTTGTTAGTCCAAAAAATGAATGAACCTCTTTGAGCGTTTTCGGTTCAAGAAAATTAATAACAGCTTTCGTTTTGAGCGGGGAAGGATAAAGTTTTCCGTTTTCTATATGTCCCAAATATTCAATTTTACTAAACAAGAATCTTTTCTTCCAATTTTTATCTAATTCATAGTTTGAGCAATTTCAAGTTCTAACTTATGACGTTTCAATGCCGCTTCATCATCTGCTAAAATTATAATTCTCTATATAAGGCAATACAAAACCTTTATTAATTAAGTCACGAAATATATCATTTATAAACCTTTGAAAAATTGCAGGTGAATTCCATAATCCGAAAGGAGTACATAAAAATTGATACTATCCATTGTGCGTTACGAACGATATGTATAGTTTACTCTTTTCTGAAACCTTCACGTGAAAGAAACCATTTTTTAAGTCTAATGTGCTAAAAATCCGTGTACACTGAAGCTTATCTAAAATATATTCAACCAGTGGCAAAGGATACCTATCTTTTATTATAATCTTGTTTAACTTTCTAAAATCGATATAAACACGCGGGGTACCATCTTTTTTTAACCACTACAACTTGGCTAGAATACTCCGAAGAACAAGGTTCAATAATATTCATATTAACCATTCCTGGATTTGATCAACTATTTTGCGTTCTGTAAACGGTAATCTTCGAGGTCTATGAAATACAGGTTTATGTTTGAGAACAATATTCATTTCAATATTTTGATTTTTGTTTTCAATCGGTTTATAATTTGACACTAAATTACTTATTTCGTTTCTAACTGTTTTACTCACATTACTACAAATATTTAATTTCTTACATGTCTCTGAAATGTTTATATTCAAAATTTCGAATTCATCAGAGACCACATCAATTTCGATTTGGTGGCAGTTATACCATTTTTGCTTATCTTAACCTCTGCCTGATTCAAAACATCCATTCCTATTATAGCTTCGTAAGCCATTACACGATTAGAAACTACACATATTTTAGAATCGAAAATCTCATCTATTTTTAACTAACCGTGGAAAAAAAACCTTCTGGTTTGATTTTATTCTCTCTTATTCCAGACAAAACAGAAGTAAATGGATTCCAACTAGGCCTTCCTAACTTATTATAAACATTCTCTCGAATCAAAGTAAAAGTACTTCTTGTATCGAAAAGTGCTCTAATCGACACATCGGAAATAGAAATTAGTTTATGCATAGCCTCCAAAGGGTGTGGAGAGCTCAAAGCAGACACATTGGCACCGCTGACTTGACGAAAACCATTTTTGTTATTGACACATTCGTTCGATTTATGACCAAACTGATCACAGCGAAAACATTTAAATCCTTTTTTCTTATTTAAACAAAAATTACTCTATGGCCTGGCTCGCCGCAATTGTAACAACGGATAGTTTTGTTTGCAGATAAAAATTTATGACGGGTAGGCAGATGTTGCATTGAATCCTGACTTCTTCGAGCTTTGTTATTGTAACGAGTGGTTTCTTTAAAATTCTGATCCGATTTAATTTTAGCGTAGATTTTTAAGTTTTCTCTGAATTCTTTAATATTCTTACATCCATATAAAATAGATTTATTGTCAGCAGAATCATTAATATCATTTATTACATAATGCATCAACGAGGGAAAATCTATATTACCCTTGTTAGCCAATATTTGCATAACTAAAAAATATTCATTGAGTGATTCATTATCGCTCATTTTCCGATTCAATAACATTTCGTGAGATTCAGCAGAGTTAAAAGTTGAACCAAATTCAGAAATTAACAGTTCTTTAAGTTAATCCAAGAATTTATACTACTTTCGTTTTGAATGAATAACTGCTTTTCCAGTTAGGAACCGTTTAGCAAACAATAATTTATGCAAATCACGGTAAATCACTTAATTGAAATAAATCAGTAACATTTTCAAAATCATCAATTATCTTGGCAAAATATTGATAAATATTTTGCCAAGAATCACCATTAAATGGAACAATAACATTTTCAATATCAGAAAAATGAATGTTAGGCCTGAATAATTCTTGAACTGGAAGTTGAATGGAACTGTTGTTTTTATTTGGTTTGTTATTTTTAGATTGATCATTATCTTCTAAAGAATCAATATCCCTCTGATCATCAATTTCATTATCCTCATCTTCACGAATGATATTTTTATTCAGTAATGTAATATCGCAAAGAAATGCAAGAATTCGAGTTATTATTTCAGGTTTTGCTCCCTCATCACTTACACACAACAAATTACAAATTGTTATGAGGTTATTAAGAGAGCATTCTTTGTCAATAAACTCAAAATTTCTGTTTATAAGCGGGTTCTTCTGGTTTAAAATTAAAACCATCAAATTCTCTAATATGCTTTCTGTTTTGACGATCACCTGTTCCAAAAATAATTTTATGCAAACATCGAATTTTCGATGACTTTTCAATTTTCAGTGCAACCTCCTATTCAGAAATGTCATTTAACTTCATCTTGAAATAAGAAAAAAAGCTAACTCACTGGAGACGTCTGGAAATCTGTAACTGTTGCTTATTTTAAAAGGTCAGTTCAAACGTTAAGTCCATCCCGCTTCTGACACCATTTTTGTAGAAGAATACCGCGAGTCCAGGAATTTTAGTATCCAAAAAAAGCACTCAGACTCAATTTTTAACACAAACATATATTGAGACGAAGGATTACATTTAACATTTAACATGGAATATAACATTAATTATTTCATCGTTTAACATAATTGTCCGTCGTTAGTTCTACGTCGTACACAGTCTAACACTGCTACTCTGGCGTTGGCCAGCTGTATCAGGTCTGATGGCGGTAGGTGGCGACTGAGGCGCCACTCACAGCGGGTGTCATAGGACAGTACCACATATAGAACATTGCTATAAAATGTATTGAAAACATTTTATGTGATACTTGTACAAACACATAGACACAAAATCAAACATAGAACAGAAAGACGGACAGACTTACGATACCAAGTTCAGTCACTAAATGAATGTTAAGTACTCACAGTATGCAAAGTTTCATGAAAATATATTCAACCGTCAAACAGACACCAAACGGGCAAGAGACGGATTTTGACATCAGAAGGGCCTAAAACAGATAGAAAACTTGAAATGGGTAGAAAGTTTTCAATGTACAAACAAACACTCCATTCTTATTTATATAGATTAATTTTCAACATATATTGTTTTAATTGTGTTTTATTGCGTACATTGTCATTTGGTTGATTATTTGTACCGGTAATTGTATTTGTTTGAGTGTGATTATGAAATGGGAACTTGCTTGAAGCAGTTTTTATTACATTTTTAAGAAAAATTTGAGAATTTCAGATCAAATGACGAGAAGTTCAAAGCCTACGATATCTTTGAGCTTTAAAATTCCGTGGAATTTCAGCCGGTTCGACTCATGGTCGAAATTGCTGTTCATCTGAAAATCTTATAACCTAAGCCAGATTTAGAATTTTAAACATTGTTGCGTTCCTTTTTCGTTTTTCTTTCTTGCCTGTTTACGCCCTGTTAGGGTTGTTTCATCAATAGTATTTAATCTAGGTTATTTAGTTATGTTTTTTCGCGTACTCCGTTATGTGGTTGATTATTTGCACCAGTGAAATCAGAATAAAAACCCAGGAACCACCAACCAACTTAATGAAACACGAATCAGGTAAAGCGAAAATAAACACAAAATATAACGAAGAAAACGTTAATGTTCAGGGAATAGTAATTCTCACCAATCTCCCAAACGGAAATTTCCGGTTTTCAAACCCTAGTTCCACCGCCCATGAAAGAGTTAAAACGAGTCGAACTCTCTGGAAAATTGCATTGAAAGACTGCTTCTACGAGGAGTGTTCAAATGAAAAGGTACGAAACGTCGTAAAAACCAAACCGGTTGAAATTTGAATATGCCGCTTTGGGATAACGTAGTGAGACATCTAAGGAAGCGAATGCACGAGTACCGGCGTGGTTGTGCGCATGCGCGGGCGCCCGCACATGACGCAGAAGAGAAGCATGCAGTTGTGTGTTCCGTCCAATTGACGCGGCAGTGCGTGTGAGGACATCATGGCGTTCACATTGCAAAATTCGACGATTGAGAAGCAGCGAGGTGTTATCAGATTTCTGATTGCGGAAGGTGTTAAACCGGTAGGTGAGACACTCCGTAGCCTACGCAAGTCCATCAAGAGCAAACGGCCTTGGCTGCTCACGGAGGGAGTGATTCTGCTCCACGATGACGCGCGTCCACACGTCTCCAGGGTCACACAAAGTGTACTGGCCAAGTTCAAGAGGGAGCAGCTCGAGCATTCTCCCTGCAGCCCGGACATATCGCCCTACAACTTCCATCTGTTTTGTCCGCTAAAAAACATCTCAAAGGGAAGCGCTTCAACTCGGACGACGAACTGAAGGACACAGTGGAGGACTGGCTCTTGTCACAGCCACAGGAATTCTGGGAACAGGGAATCCTTCGGCTCGTGAAACAGTAGGATAGTTGTGCTCAGTCCTCTGGTGATTACTTTTAAATAAAGACTTCAATTATACCCACAGTGTCGTTTCGTACCTTTTCATTTGAACACCCCTAGTATTTGTGAAAAACCAAGAATTTAAACGATCCTCCCCGATTTGAGATTAAACACAGATTCCATACCCAATTAGTACCAGTCTTTCCTAAATGCTATCTATTTCAACAAACAGCGATTTCCCTCAGTCAAAGATTCTCTCATTTAAATGATCAAGCTCCGAGAGAGGAGTCAGACCCCCAATCATACCCCGAAATCCATCAAATACCAATATACCTCTCGCACTTTCACGAGGCATCATTCTGCCCCCCGGAGTAGTTTTTAATGCCCCTTTGTTCGGGAGCTAGTCGCGGTGTAATGCCAGTTTATTTCGCCCTCGCAGGGAGGCATTAAACGGTGTTGCACTCAATCACGATTGAGCTCACGTATCCGGCATCGCAAAAGAGTCGCAACTTTCCAATTAATATGCAGGGGGCCGCGCCTTCATCCTGCGACGGCGGCCCTTTCTCGCCTTTTGAATAATCAATCAAATTATTTCCTTATGAAATCGCGCAGGGAGAGAGAGAAGTTGAAATTAATTTAGAGATTGGGGAGACTGGCGATGATCCGATTTTGAGATTTATTGTAATATGAAATAATCATTCCTCCGAGCTTTTAAAAGTGGAGGCTCTTGCCTTCGGGGCTGGGAAAAATGCTCCTCGGAACTAGTTTCGTATCGAGAGATTTCGGAAAATTTAATGATTGTTTTGGGAACAGTGGATCTAATTGCAGTCGAAAATGATGAATAAATAATGGGTGGATGGCTAGAGGAAGTGCCTGCATTGGGCGCTGGTAATTTTGAAGGGTGATGCATCGTTGTATGCTAGTCGCTTTAAATTGACATCTGAAATGGGACAGAAAAATATCGTGCAAATAAAAGTGAGCATTACTTGATCAAATTTATGAGCACATTTCTACTACCAATTGCGTTCGCATTCCACCATCGATCGATTGGTTAAGAGAACTGTTTGTAGACTGGTAGACGTGGCAGAAGCTTTGGTGGGCGCTCTTGACATTTCTCTTGTCGAGTTGTCCATGGATAGCAAAATGGGAAACTAGGAGAACATGAAGAGGATTAAAAAAAGTGGAGGTGCCATATTATAGAGAATTAGGAGGCCCTCTACATCTGTACTCCAAAGACCTGTATCAGGTTAGATTACGAGCGATGGAAACGTCATACTTGGTCACATTTATGAGAAGCATACTACAATTTCTTACTCACACTAATGTATTTTTAGTTCACTAGTATAATTGGTGTACTTCACTAGGTTAGTCCCAGCAGGTGATGCTGTTTTACCACGATGATTTGGCTCTTCAATAACCACTTCAGTTAAAATCACAAACACGTTTATTTAACAGAACACAACACGAAAATAAGACATTTAAGAAGATTGAAATTAATAATATATCCTCTATGGGATTTACAAATCATACACAGGTGACACGCCTGTGTTTTTCTTACAACGAGCGATCTACCTCGCTCCTCAGACCTCCTCGGTACTCTGGACTTATTGTCACTTCCTGTCGGAAGTTGGCGAACGTTTTTATTATTGGCGGTCGCCAATTGTCTCTCTCCATTCTAAACAGTCTTACAAGCATTCTGGTGCATCACATTTCTACTTCCAATAGATTTCTACCACGGACTGATTGATTAAGAGCATTATTTGTAGACTGGTAGACTTGGCAGAAGATTTAGTGGTGGGCGCTATTGTCATTGCTCTTGTCGATTTGGTGTATGAGGTATTCATATGAATAATGCAAAAGGGGAAACTAGGAGAACACGAAGGGGGTTTAAGAAAGTGGAGGTGCCATTTTACATCGAATTATCAGGCCCTCTACATCTGTATTCCTAGCACCTGCACCAGGTTAGATTAAGGGCAATGGAGGCTGAGATAACCTCAAACTTGATCAAATTTATGAGAAGCATTCTGGTACAAGGCATTTCTACTACCAATAGATTTCTACCACCGACTGATTGATTGAGAGCATTGTTTGTAGACGGTAGACGTGTCAGAAACTTTGGTGGGCGTTATTCTAGTTACTTTTGTCCCGTAGACCTTCTAAGTAGTGGAAGTAGCTGTCGTAAGACCTCAGAAGTGTAGGTCGCGTGGGCTCGGGAATCGACTTGGTCGATTGGCTATCGAAACACAAAACAGTGCTTTTCATCACGCTCGTCAATTAGTCCTGCAATGAGAGGCATTTTCTGTCCAGCTAAATGTAGAAGGCGACAATGTTACTACGCGGCTAAACATGTTTCCTTTACGTATTCGAAACATCACACCACTTGGCTTATTTTTCGAGTACAATTTCAGCACGTCACTAACGAAAATTCCTAACAATGAATTCCGAATTGATATATGATAGTTGATTGATCTCAACGCTGATTAGATTAAAAGCCAAACGTCACCCAAACAACATTATAAGGTAACCCAAATATTTATCATGGGAGACCATTGGGGTAGGAGAAATAACATCTTCGCATTCTGTCTGGTTTGTTTATTTACACTGAAAATCTCTCGGAACAAAATCTGTGCTTTCTTCCAATACCACGTGACCTATCCGGAGTAATCTTCATCCATTATGTAACAACTTCCGCACAATTTAATATTTTTGAACCAATTTTATACATAAGCTTTTCAGTAAGAAACAAATATCCTGTGCAAATGTTTTTAACAGTTGGATAATAATTGTGAAAGTTTGTTTTGAAAGTCCTCTGCCCCTTAGTTAAATAGCAACATATTTAAGTATTGCACAGTTACTTTCAAATTATTTTCAATAAACCTCACTTGGCATTATTATTAGTGTATTAATTGATTATTACTTTTTATGTTTTCTTCATTTTCAAGCAAACCAAAAGAAATGCTTCCAATTACTTTTATACGTTATATTTCAGCCAGTTTTAAGGATAAGAATAGTTTACTGAATACGTTATTAAATTGAAAATATGAGCATTGAACAAATTAAGTGGAAACTAGTTCGCATACAGAACTGTCTTTCAATTAAAATTGGAATGTGACTTTATAAACATAATTTAAAGCATTATATATTTTAAAAATCATCTAATTAATTCGAAATCTTATTTTGAAATTAAATTTTAGGAAAAAAATTAATTTCGACCTTATCTGACACACCTAGTTCTCCATCATCACGAGTACCCCATGAAAAGATTTCTTAAAAAAAGGCTTTGAAAACATCAAATGAAGCTCATATATAAACTTTAATTTATTTTTCTACTTCTGTATATTGATGAAGTGTTTATAGTTTTCATCCGAATTTCAATTCTGAGAAACGTTTGAATTTTTCAATGAAAAATATTTGCTTAGGTAAATAAGCGAATTTCAATAACTCGACTTATTTTTCACTAAGCGAAAAGAATAACTTACGAGTCATTTATAACTCGAAAAATTGCATGTATAAACGTTATTTTTACTAGGAAAATAAAAATACAAAATAAAGCTATTTTCGGTGCATGTGATCGATTTTTATTATTTTTATAATGCAACTGACGTACTAAATTTGTGTGTGTACATGTCCAAAAATAAATTAAAACCGTAAATAAAACAAAAATTCAAACACTACAAATAAAATAATTCTCTAATACTCCGCATCCCCTCCAGCGTCTACGAAGTTTGTTAAATGTTTGTTGGGATGCCGAAATTAATACTCTCCTTTTGCTTGCGAGTCATTCTGCTTCTTCGTTTCCATGGCAACGGGTAATATTTTCACATGTCAGTCCCGTTCCGTGTTTACGTTTAAGGCCTCAATGAGTCTGTACTGGAGGCCAGGGGAGGTTTAAAATTAAAATTTTCGCATCACGCCTTATATTAAAAGACTTTCGAGAACTTAAAACTTTCTGCCCGGGTTTATGAGCGGCAAAAGTTGAAGCGAATTTATTTTTGGCCTTTCCCTTGATTGTGTCGAAAAAGCTTAATATACGTAAGGCCCGAGGACCGGAAAAATAAGCATTCCGTCGTTAGAAAAGAAATGCGAGCCATTTTGAGATTTAAAATTACAGTAAAGTGAAGAGGTTTTAAAGCTTTTCATATTATAGAAATTAATCTAGTCCTTTTTAGAAAGTAATATGATTCATTTTGTAAAGTATTGCCCCATTTTTGTCGATTTTGTTTTACCTTTAGCTGTAGCACTTCAGACACATTCATTCACTAGAGTAAACAGGGCCGCTGTAGCCAGTTGGAAGAGTAACGGATTAACAACGGCAGGGTTGCGAGTTCGAAACTCGTTCCAACCAGATTCGTGTGCACGAGGGATGGTGCACTTTAAATCTGGCGGGGTATGGAAGTTTGGAGAGTGGGGTGCCAGCTGAGGTACTGACCTCGTCATTTGTCCCTGGTTCAAAATTACGAGGTGTTGTCCCTTTGGGATTGATACCGGATCGTCGCCAATAGCCCGTTGTGTTGCTCCAGTGCGACATTAATTAACTACCGAACCCCGCTAGAGTGAACACTCAGCAGGAAAACATAGAGGCATAGAACATATTGACAAAACATCAAAACGAGATACAAAAATGTAAATAAACAGCAGTTAATTAGTCTGTAGGCTTTGAAGTAGATCTCTTGCCTTTAAATATCTTTGAAAAATGCCTCCTGATAATTTTGGACAAACCTCATAGTGGGAGTTCATTTGTTGAATATTAATGAGTAAATACGACTAACCTTTTTTGAAGTAAAAACACGTAAAGGCCCGAAGTATACGAAACGAAACGTTGGGAAATTGAAGAAAAACGAATACGTCGTTGTAGTATATTAGTCGGTCTTGAAAAAACACTGGACATTGTTGCGTTTCCAGTCGCCACTATTCCATATTTCAACTAATAAGGATCGTCAAATTATGTGCTGGTTCTACACATTGATCTTCTAATAAAGTAAACGGAGCATGTGGGCGCTGTCGTAAGACCTCAGAAGGCCACGTGGGCTTGGGAATCGATTTGGGCCTATTGGCTATCGAAGCGCAAATTAGTGTTTTTCATCACTCTCGTCAATTAGTCCCGCATTAGGATTCGTTCTTTTGCCCAATACCACGTGACCTTTTCCCAGAGATCTTCAAACCGAGCGATCGGTAGAAGTATCATGAAACCGTGTGGACATGCGCCTTCTATTTCATAAGAAGGTCGATGGTATTACACGGATACATTGACTACTTGAAATTAGAACTGTGAAGCCCTTTTTTCTAAAATTTATATCTACAAAAAATTCACTTATGTACCATGTGTTGATATTCTTATTGCAATGCCACACGAACGAACTAGCAGTCCATGACTAAATGAAAGAAAAAAAAAGAGTTTCATGTTCGAAAACGATGGCAGACGGTATTTTTCCTGTACCTGTTTTGTCATTAAAGCTTGTATTTTTGATAATGACATCGCACAATTTAAAAGAAGAGTCTTGTAACGAATCATAAAACTTCAAATTATGTTTATGCCAGTATTATTTAACAATGATTGCTATTTCTTTATCTTTCCATTCCATTTTTAAAGTGGATGCATTATTAAAATCAGAACAGTACTGGGGGTATGTATGAAAAGTCGAGCGTTACAAAAATGCGTTACAACTGTTTTGTCTTATGATTTTAGAACTAGAAGAAACACCCAGAAGATAAAAATAGCATAGTGTAGACAAGGGATTGTGTAGAAGTAGGTACCTATGACCTATGGACTGAGTACACAGAAGTACTGAGAGCTTGGAGGGGGTTCGCAATGCGTCGAAATTCTTGCTGGGCGAGCTTTGGACCAGTCTAACTTTTGATTGCGTCGAGTGAGGACTGTGTAAGTGGTATCATTTGAAAGCTACCAAACTAGCTACAATCAAAGGCCTTTAATCATTAAAATTATCCTTCAATATTAATATCAAACTGAACTTTAATGGTTCAAGCTGTAAACTTATTGTTGAATATTCACAGCAAACAATCATTCAAGCTTCCTATGTCTGCTTCATTTATTCCACAATCCAACATCAGGCCCGAGTATTCACATCAAAACTAAGATTAGTTTGTGTTCTCGGCACATCCTACTAATATTTTCTTCTGTTATGCTTTGCTGTTTCTGTGTTTCTCTTTTGCAAATGAACCTTTAAAGTTTCTTCCTTTTTTTTAATTGTTCCATCGCGACAATATTCTTATACCTCCCCTTCTGTCACCCGATTTCGAATATTCCAATACCTTTCTCATATTCTTTCAGTTCCACAACAGCACAGAACTGAGTTTTTGCAAAATGGTATAGCTTCTTTTGCTGCGTGTATTACTGGTATAGAAACTATTAAATAGGTCATTGTACCTTCATTCTCTTGTGCAAAGCAGTATGCGTCATCGGGCATTCCTCTGTGCAAGGAATGGTTGAATTAGCAGAGTATGTTAGTTCCACATGGCCTAAAATAAATTTATTTTATGGCCATGATTACGAAAGGAACTATAAAAGATTTTTAAACCTAATAAAACTATTCAAATAATTTTTAGAATTTGAAAAACGTTTTTTTAATAGAAGCAATCAAATTAGAGATACTAAATTTCAATAAAATACTTTTGATGCAACACAGAAATATGTGACATTTAAAAAAGTTACAAATAACATTTTTCATTTTCATTTCTTTTGTTAAAGGCATTGGAAACCCGGTTGGAAGAGCAGCGGATGAGTAATCGGAGAGTTGCAAGTTCGAAACTCTATCCAACCAAAGACAGTCGTGTATGTGGGGCGCTGGTGCACATTAAATCTCTCGTGGCCTCAAATGTTCTCACGTTAGCGTGGTGTAAAAGTTTGGAGAGTGGGGTGCCAGCTCAGTTGCTGACCTCGTCATCTGACCTTGGTTCAAAATCACACGGTGTTGAACTCGGATCTGTCACTTCGTAATTGATCCCGAACCGTCACCAATAACCCGCTGTGTTTGTTGCTCCAGTGTGACGTTAATTCAATTATCCCTTACCTTTGTTTCAAAACAATAAATCGTTTAAAGTTTTTTGTAGCATCACATATTTTATAAAATGTACATACTCAAGTTATTGAGTTGGATATTTTCAAAAACGATTGAGAAAAAATTTCATTATTCATAGCATAAGATTTTAGATACAATGAATATCTAACATTTTATATTTCCACTTAATCCTATACATCCTTAAAAAGAAATGTATAAGATTTCCGATAAAGTTTTTCTTAACTGTCTCGACTTTTTTTAACAACTTTTCTTCTTTGTTTTGAAAATCTAATTACACAGTTTTTCCTTCCAATGGAACTTTCAAATATTTCATCGCCTGAATTCAAACCCAATACTCCACTTTAGAAGCTTCTTTCATTTTTGTTTTTACTATTCCATAACTGCCGCATAGAAAAGCTCATGACTGCATTTCCAATTTATAGGATAATAGACCGATCACAAGACACTGCAAAAAATAAACTTTATTCTCAAATTTAATTAAAAACTATAAAACTCTTTAAACGTCAAAGACATCACTTAAAAAATTGTTTTTATTCCCTTTTGTTGTGTTTGGAATTTCGGCTTTGGTCATTAAGTAACCGTAACTTTGTCTAATTAAAATGTGTCAAAAAGTTTGAAATGACCTTAGGGCTATTGCGAAACTTAACGAGAAGTTGGTTTCTTGGCAAATGTCTAAGAAATGTGAAGGATAAGTTTAATTTAAAACTAAGAGGACTTGGAAGATTGATGGTGTTCTAGCTACTTCATCATCATTGTTTTAAGAGTGGACAAAAATTATTGGCAGATATTACATGAGAGTCATATGGTATTCGTCATCATGATGTTAGCACGTGATTAGTTTACGTTTGTATTGAAAATCAGTATATGCAAAAAAAGATTTTTAAATATTTATAAATCTTCGGCTTTAAAAGTTTATAAAAAGTTAAAAAAGTTATCTTAAATTTTTTAAAGTTATCTTTTAAAAAGTTTAAAAAAAGCTTTTTTAAGTTTTAATCTATAATCTAATTTTAAAGTGTTTTTAAATAAGATTTTTTTAAGGTTTAGTATTTTTATCCGATCAAAAAACATACAGGTTTCTATTGAATTAAAATTGAAAAATTATACAAAGAATACAAAAATTGAGCAAAACAAGCTCATACATAATTAGTTACATGTTCTCCACTGTTTTTGTCCTTGATCAGTTCCAAAAGTGGGGTGAGCCGCTGCAACCCTGTTGGAAGGGTAGAGGATTAGCAACCGGAGGGTTGCGAGTTCGAAACTCGTTTCATCCAAAGATCGTCATGAACGTGGGGACTAATGCACGGTCGTGGATGCTTTAAATCGGTCGTGGCCTCAAAGGTCCTCAGTTGGCGTGGAAGTTTGGACATTGGGGTGCCAGCTTAGGTGTTGACCTTGTCATCTGAACGTGGCTCCAAATTACGAGGTGTTTTCCTCGGAACCTTCCTTCGGGATTGATCCCCGGACCGTCGCCAATAGCCTGTTGTGTTGCTCCAATGCGACTTTAATTAAATTACCTACCTACCTACCAAAATGGGTGCATCGATTGGATTATTTAAATTTTTGTTCCAATGTGTTTTCATAGTATGCAGAAATACATTTTATAGCAAACTGACAAATTTTCGCTCAAGGGCAAAGATGTTTTGCTGCGGAATCTAGCATGATAATTTCCCCATGTTCCATGTAATGTGATTATTAAGTTTATGTAAAAATATGTATAATTACTTTTCTGCCTTTTTGGATTTTACTGCTTTTGCCTACTTTTGGGATTGGAAAAATGACATCTGAGTCATATTATATTCGTAATCATGATGTTAGCTCGTGATTAATTGCATTTACTTTTGTACAACAGAAAAAAGAATAAGCAAAAATACTTCTCAAAGATTTATAATTCTTTTAAAAAGTTGTCAGTGTATCTTCCATTTTCACTATTTTTCCAACGATATTGCTATTGTATTCCTAATTCTTTTCTAATGATGCTTTTAATCGTGAGGGAGTAAGCTTTTCTATAATATCGATATCAGTCTATTTTTCACGATTCTCTGGCTTCTTGATCAGCAATTTCATTTCCATAGATTCAATGTATTTAAACTCGATCCAACCAAAGACTATCGTGTATGGAACTGGAGCACGTTAAATCTGTCCTGGCCTCAAATGTCCTCACGTTGGCGTGGTGCGGAAGATTGGAGATTTGGCCAGCTTAGGTATTGACCTCGTCATCTGACCGTGGTTAAAAACAACGAGGCGTTATCTTTGACTGTTCCCTAAGCGATTGATCCCGGACAGTCGCCAATAGTTTTTTGTGTTGCTTCAGTGCGAAATTAACTACCTACCTACCTTGCATCATAGAAAAAATTAAATTGCCTTTTAACATACTTTCTTTTTCAAGAATTTCTTTCATTGACCCTTGGAGTGAGCAAAAAGAACACCGTCTGTATATGGCACAAGAAGAACAAACTCCTAATTTTAAAATTATATATTTTTTGGAATTTGATAGAGAGATTAAAAGATAGCATTAAAAGCTCCCTTCTTCTCCCAATTCCTAGACGGGGAGGCGGAAAATAAATTTCGAACCCAGAGCTCGGGGAGCATTTAACCCATTCAACAACTGTGAATTTTTAAACGGACCCCGGAAAGCCCCTTGCCTGGTCCATTGGAAATCTCTTTCACGAACCAGTGGCTCCCGATAAAAATTACCGGCGTCGAGATTGTTCGTCTCTGGAGAGGAAACCCCCCTCTTTACCCGATCGGAATTAAAAATATTCCAACCCACGTGTCTGTCCCCCGATAAAGTTCCTCCAACTCTTAATGGCCCACAAGGCGATCGATCAGACCTCGTGGAAAGGGTTCAAAAGACACTCATCTGGAGGAAAGCGAAAAAAAAAACCAAAGACAAATACGAGGAAAAGATTAAAAAAAAAGGTCCACATGCCTTCAAACGCGAGAATCTGTTTGTTAATTAGGGGGATCCTGGATTTTTCTTATGCGGACACTTTTAATGGAGATTGTGGTTCTGGAGTTGGAGGATGGTAATTGAGGATGACAGAGTTTACGCCTTGTTTTGTGTAATCTGATATCCCTGTGGGAATGCCCGGCTGGGTTGACAGATACCCGTAATTGAGCTTGTTTGTTAATTTTCAGCTGCTCTGGATCAGGTCTAAAGTTTTAATGGGCGCATTTACCAAATGACGTCTGTGGTTGGGGGAGTGGTGGTATTGGTTGTTGCTTTAATTTGTTTAATCGAATGGAGCTGCGGCTTATCGGGGATGTTGAAAGCCACAGCATGGCTCAGGAGCCGGCGCTGTTTCGAGGTTCGTGGGGAACTTCGGCAATTGAGTTAGTAGTGAATTTAGGATCGATGTTAACAAATGGGAGGTCGATTGTGACTGGGTACATTCGCCAACAGTCATAAAACTGTATACAACACTAAGCTAGTAATGAAATATAGAAATGAGGGGCATTTTCTGTCAAGTTAAATGTAGGTGGCTGATGTGTTCCTGTGGTGGTATGCGCTTGCTGTAAATATTCCGAACGTGTCTTACTTGACTTGCTATGATTTCAGTCCATCGCAATTAAAATCCAAAGAATGAATTCAGAATTGGTATATCTTAGTCAATTAGATTAAACGCCAAAACGGCGGTAAACTATATTTTAAAACTACTGGTGGTTGTATTGACGAGATATTTCGTCATTAACAAAACCATTATCAGATCTTGATGGACGAGATATCTCGTCATTAGAAGAAAATTGACCAGATCGTTATCTTGTCTTCATCAAAAAATTGGTACTGTCTTGATGACAAAACAGCTTGTCATTAGCAAAATTAGTCAGATCTCTTTATGGACGAGATATCTTGTCGAAACTATTTGGAGGATTTAGGTAGCCCCAATAAGTTAAATGCGACAGCATTTGGGTAACGGAAATAAAATCTTTCCTTTCTCCTCCTAGTTTTTGTTCACACTGAAAATCCTTATCATAAGTTAAGGAAAACCCCATATGATACCAAATTAAAATTTTCATACATAAAAACATTTTTTGAGTAGATTACTTACCACTGTTTCGAAATTCATGAAAATCCCTACCTCTTAACGGTGAATATAGGTTCAATAATCGTAAATCCTAATCGTGGGCAGCATTGTACATTTTCCAACAATCATATTCAAGATTAAGGCTGCTAATGGAAAATAGTGACAGTGGTTCAAAATTACGAGCAGCTGTCCTCAGATATTTCCCTTTGGTTTTGATCACGGACCGTCGCCAGTAGCCCGTTGTCTTGCTCCAGTGCAACGTTAATCCAACTACCTACCAACCCAGAAATGAACCCCTGGCTAGTGTCGCTCTTAAAACAGTTTATAATGTACCAAAAGAAATCCCTGTTCAATAGCAGCGAATTTCAAAATGCTAGGCAGAAATACCAACGGAAGTTAAGAACTGTTTAATGAAGTGTCAAATAGCCCAAAACTCTGAAAGATGCATGCCACTAAAAGCGCTCTTGATCAAGAAATTTCGCACCACCTGCGAAAAGAGAAGAAAAAGAACTTTCTAATACCCTCCCGAAGAACAATATTTCCTCTCTTTTCCCTTTACCTGAGGTCGATGAAAAACTTCTTTTGAGAGATGTTATATATCAGTGCCACCTGCGAAGCGTCAGATCGGGTTTCTCGAGTTATGCGGCGTAGCATTCATACCTTCGCGTCATCAATGTGGGTAGGGAGACGACATGTATAAAAAAATCTTTTATTTTTCCATGAAGGAAAGGCCTCCGTGAGAAGTTTGACTGAAATTTATAAGAAAAGGGTGGCGAGGGGAACGTACAACCGCAAGAGAGCTCAGAGTTCGATAAGGCCATTGTGGGTTTATGCTCTTGTTATAAATCACTCCCCAATACCAGAGATAAAAGTTAAAGGGTGAAAAAGAAAAGAGCTTCCTCATCCATCAGTTGGTAGGTGATAAGAAATAATAATAATTCAACAACTCAGCGATTCGATAGAAGTATAAATTAAACGCTATAAACCAAACTGTCGTGACTACCAGATGAGACACCAAGAGAGATGCAGAAGTTTGGCTGCGCAGTGACAACCTATGAGTTCCGTGAGATAGTGTGTGGGTAAGGTTATAAAGTATTCCATAACACATAAATCAAAAGTAAAATTATGTATACTATTATAAATTTACAGAAATTGAATAGGTTAGGTAGTTTATTAACATCATACTGAATAAACACAAAGGGTTATCGGCGACGGTCCGGGATCAATCCTCAGGGAAAAGGTCCGAGGACGTCACCATATAATTTTTAGCCACAAGCAGATGACGAGGTCGACACCTGAGCTGCCACCCCACTCTCCAAACTTTCACTCCACGCTAACGTGAGGACATTTGAGACCAAGATAGATTTGACGTGCACCAGCGGTGTTTGTCTGGACCGAGTTTCGAACTCGCAACCCTCCGGTTGCTAATCCGTTGCTCTTCCAACTTATTTACTGCGGTCCTAGTTCGATTGGGATTTATGATTCAAAGTCCAATAATGGATAAACTGCAAAAAATACAATCCAGTAAAAACAGATAAAAATATTTAAATTAGCAGCGAAAAGAATAATAAAAAGCCGATTTAAAAACATATAGGTACACTACAGGAAAGGAAAAATAAAATTGAAACGCCTTATAATCAAAAGTTTGAAAATAGTCAATTTAATATTAAAATGTGGTCGGTTGAGTTTTATGGCGCAAGGGTCATATTTGGCCAACCTGCGCCAAATACAAGACAGACATCACGTACTAGGCATTCACACGCATGGAAAATTTTACTGACTCAGACCCATACTTACACACAGGGTAAATTATATGAGATTCAACTTAATAGTAAAATGGTAGTTTTAGAACAGGGATGCACAGACTTAAGACCAAGGGCCACATGGATTCAATTTGAGTTATAGGAGGGGCGCCAAAAAATGAAGTAATCTATCATGTTATTTATATTTTTATTGATATTTATTATTTACATTTTATATCGTTACAAAAACAAAAATATAACATAAAGCAAATGAAATTTGATACGTGACATTGAATTGTTTTATTATTTGGCTTGACTTTTGTAGTAGCCAAGTGTAAAATTGATTCTAAATTTTCATTAGTCAAGCGGTTCCTATTTTTCGATTTGTTAATATCGTGACTGAAAAAGTTTGTTTACAGATAATGTTTAACCAAAGACACTTGATTATTAAGCATTATCTCGCAACGAAATGTTGTGTGACTTTAACGTCCAACAAAACTTCGTTGCGAGATAATGCTTAATGGGGTAGCTTGCCACCAGCAAATAAACTGAGGGCTGCATAAAGCCCACGGGCCGCTGTCTGTGCATCCTTGTTTTAGAACATGTTGGTCGTTAATTTAAAATATCGAATAATGATGCTACGTAAATACATGAAAGATGCACTATATAGAATTTAAAAATCCTGAAAACTTTAAGAGATTTGAATGGGGTTAATTGCGAAAAATAGTGGTATTATTAAAGTTTACTATATTTAAAAACAGGATATATGGAAGCAGACCCAAAGGGACTTCGATGACATGACGGCCACACAAACCATGTTCCAACTGTCCCCAAATACCTCCTTGTTGTGTTTATCATTTCACTGCCATCGTCTCATTTATCAGCACCCCTACTCCAATAAATCATTAACAGACCCGGAATCCTGTCGTGCGCCAGCTGTAGATACCAGATACCACCAACTTCACTCACGCAGAGCAAACCGGCATACAATCCGGAGGACGTGTCTTAACTATTTCCTTCCTTAGAAATCTGAACAGCTTGTATCGGCCACGTCCACCCAAATTCCAAGTAGAACTACGAGAAATGCGAAGCACCGTTGGTGGAGTGTAACTCGAAGATAAAACCATCTCTTGGGTCCTGGAGGGCCTTATCGAAATGTTACCAGGAAGACCCTCGGTATCTCTTCCACCCCTCTTCAATGCTTGTGGGACTTTCTGACCATCCTGGATCCCAGGAAGACGTTTTGAAAGCCCTGCGAATGGAAGGTAATGACAGGCTGTAGGATAAAAAGTTATTGGGGAAGATACGTGGTGTTGAAGATAAATTACTTGTTTAAAAGAGGGCAGTCAATTCATGTCAAATCTTAACAAGTTGAGATTTTCCTGAAGTTTTCAAGCGTGAGTTGCCCACACAAGGAGAGATTGTGTGTATCACATAGAAACGTTTTTGGCCTTTATCCTATCATGTAGCTCTTAAATAAAATTTTTATGACACTAGAGGCATTATTCAATTTTCCGACATTTTTATGCATTATGTAAAGTGTTTTTAAATCTGCTAAATGATGGCCGAAGTTCTTCGTAACCTAATCATTACGTTCAAAAGTTGTTATGTTAATCAGATAGTTTAGTAATGATTTAGAATATAAGAGTTAGATAACGGCTAAATGATGGCCGAAGTTCTTCGTAACCTATCATTACATTCAAACGTTGCTATGTAATAAGATAGGTAAGTAATGATTTAGAATAAGAATTAAATAACTGTTAAATGATGGCCAAAGTTCTCCGTAACCTAATCATTACATTCAAACATTGTGTTATATATTAATAAGATAGGTTAGTAATAATTTAGAATGAGAGAGAGAAAGAGTTAAATAACTGTTAAATGATGGCCGAAGTTCTTAACCTAATCATTGCAGTCAAAAGTTGTTATGTTAATCAAGTAGGTTACTAATGATTTTTAGAATAAAAGTTAAATATTTTAATTAAGAACGAATTTAGATGCTATGGCTAAATATTAATAAAATATAAATACATGCTAGAAACTATAATAGAACTAACCAGAGTAATAACATGTTTTATAATTTATACTTTAATTTGCTTTGGTATTTTTTATTTTTCGTCAAAATATGCTTCATAAAATGCAATTATACTTTTTTTGCATTTTATGAAACAAGCTGAATTTTAATGAACATTTTACATTTACGATATTTATAAATTAATCGTGTTTGCTTTTCAATATACCATTGTCTAGCCCACTCCGAATCACTTTATCCACTTATATTCCTATCGTGACTATTCATAATAAGGAAAATACAATTAGGTTTTTCATAGTAATTAAAATTTACAGAGCAACTTCAGATGAATTATTAAAAATTTACTTTTATGCTATGTTATTAATCCTGTTGATGAATTCACTGACTTCAAGGTGAAATGTCAGTAGTAATTCAATTTATAAACGTGCATGCAAACGTACATTTTCATGATTAAAAATATATTCTATCCACTCTCACAACTGAAACTACTATTACATTAAATAGTTTCTACTTTTTTGTTATTGCTTTGCTTTATGGGAATCTAGATAGTAAAAAGGGGGAAATTATACACATACTTCTGATTTATTTATTTAAAGAATTCAAAATTTTCAAGGAATTATAATGCTGTCTATACACAATTGCAATTATTCCACATTATTAATATCGTAGGGTATTCAAAAGCCACATATATTCAATATGACTGATATTTTTGATATTTAGGGTGCTGGTAATTATAGTAGGGGAGAGTGGGGCAAGACGGGGTTCCTAGTGCATTTGGGTTTATAAAATCAACAATTAATCTTGGAAGTTTTTGAAAAAAAAACTACATTTTATTGTACATTACTAATGTTTATAATGATATACAAATGAACTTATTTTCTATTTTTAATTAATTATAAAAAAACATTTTTCGATTGAAAAACAAAACTTTATCTTGCCTCACCTGGTGGGGCAAGATGGGGCTAATCTTGGCATAATGCACAAAGATGAATTGATTCATCATCTTCGTCTTCTTCACCTGCACATGTGCAATGAGCCCATCGTTTACACTTCCAACACTGAATCCAGCCCTCAGTAGATTATAAATAACCACATTAAAGACACTCGGCATCAGAAGCCTCTGATGAAAAGGAGTGTGACCGTTTTCGGTTTGTCTTGTTCACTTGTTTACTTTTTCTTTGTTTTTCCTTGCTATGAACAATCTTACGTTACAAATTCTTGTTGCCTTTTTTTACCTTTTTCCCAATTTTTTCATACAAACCCATTGCCAATTTTTTTGGCCTTTTCCTTTTTTTCCCACTTCTTTCTCCTTTTTAATATTTATTTTCAGAATTTTGTCCTATGCTTAGGTACTACGGTTTCCCCGGTCTCTTCGCAATTATAGATTTTGGCAGCAGAAAATTTGTATTCGTCGACAACTCGGGTTAACAAATCATAAAACTTGGTGATACTTCGTTAAATGCTGTTGCCCTTGCCGCACTTGTGGCTTCCGGTTTCCTCAAACTTAGCTGGGGATGTCTGGATCTGAACCCAAACAGCCAGTCTTTACCGGCTACTTGTTTTATCTCAGAAAAGGTGTGTTGTTTACCCAGTTTATCTGCCCATTGATAAGCATGCACTCTCAGGTCATAAGATGTGAGTCCAAATAATCTTTTCTCCATTTTTAACAAATAGTTAACCAACAATTTTCTTCCTCAATAGTAAAGACAGTTTTTAATGGACCTAGACTCTGTACGAGAATTGTATTTATTTGACCTGTATATACAGTACCACTTTTAGATACATTAAATTTTTTTTCAGTTTTTCCTGATTGTTCCCGAGTGAGTTTTACTCTTCTTTCAAGTGTTGACTGGGGAACTTGAGAGGAGTCAACTGCTTTTTTGTATCCCATTTCCCCCTTAAGGGGGTCCGGGACTCAAAATTCTAAAATCTTCAATTTTAAAGTTTTTGTTCTGAAATTTTTTCTATAGGTATACATTGTATTTTGCAATTATAATAACTATTTTATATTTTCAAAACTTCAAAATTTTTTTATTAAAATTAAAATTTTTTAAAATTTTGACGTTGGGCAAAATTGATATACATTGCTGGCCACCCAAATTGCAACACCAAGAAAGACAAGAGATATCACAACAAAATTTATTTTGTAGATAACATGTTGACCAAGTACCAAATGATTAAATTTATAGACTTCTGTGAAGTGTGGTTCCTGCCAAAATCAGTAGCCAGAGTAGCCGCCATTGTTGGAGATCACCGCTGCCACACGCCTCGGCATTGATTCAAAGAGACTTTGGATGTGTTCTTGGGGTACAAGCAGACCAAGCAGCTTCCACACGTTGCCAAAGTTGATCTGGTGTGGCAGCTGGGGATGTATTCTGGGTCAATCGTTGAGCAACCATGGACCACATGTTTTCTATCGGCGAAAGATCCGGAGAGCGAGCTGGCCAGGGAAGCAATTCAATCTGGCGATTGACAAAGAACCCTTGGACAATGCGTGCCACGTGTGGTCGCGCATTATCCTGTTGAAATATGGCTGTGGGCAAGCCCTGAAGGTAAGGAAGGACAACTGGCTCCAACACCTCGGAGATGTAGCGCTGGCTGTTTAAAGTACCGGCAATGCGTACTAGAGGAGTGCGAGAGTGATATCCAATACCGCCCCATACCATAATACCCGGTGCAGGACCAGTGTGGCGGTGCATAACGCAGCTGTTCAGCATCCTCTCTCCACGGTGTCTCCAGACTCGAATTCGACCATCGTGGTGTTGCAGACAGAAGCGTGACTCGTCAGTAAAGACAATTTCATTCCATTCTGCCGTCCACATCCTTCTTTCATCGCACCATTGGCGGCGGAAACGTCTGTGGTTCTGCGTCA
The DNA here is from genome assembly GCA_933210815.1 of Meta bourneti. Classification (NCBI taxonomy): domain Eukaryota; kingdom Metazoa; phylum Arthropoda; class Arachnida; order Araneae; family Tetragnathidae; genus Meta; species Meta bourneti. The sequence continues at coordinate 35,230,889 of OW119929.1, read as the reverse complement.
AGGGTAGACGAAGCAATGGACGTCTTGCGGACAGACCACTCTGCTGTAAACGGCGTCGAATGGTACTCGCAGACACTGGATGATGCGGTACAGACTGAATGTGCTGTGCTATGGTTCGTGATGTGGCTGAGCGATCCGTCATTGCCATACGCACAATATGCCTGTCATCACGTGAAGTGGTGCACTGAGGTGGATGCGATCGAACACGTCGGTCCGTCGTACCCTCCTGCATCCAACGATCACATATCCGCATTACAGTTGTTTGGTTTCGTCCAACACGACTACCGATTTCCCTGAAAGATAATCCACAATCTCGGTAGGCCACTATCCTTCCTCTGTCGAACTCGGATACTTGATCAAAAGATGATCGCTGTTTTCTACGAGGCATAATTGATCGTTTTTTTGAAAAAACCACAAGAAAAACACAATTGCCGTACTTGAAATCGTCGAAATCTCCAAGCCTTAAATAGCGCTTTGAAGTGGCGCCACAGGCGCGCGTGATGTGCGTCTGCGCTGAAATTCTAATCATTTGCATATCTCACCTCCGCTAATGCATGTTGTAAATTTCATATTATTTGCATGCTTCCTTCAGGGTGTTGCATTTACGGTGGCCAGCAGTGTATCTTAAAATATTTTATAACAAATCACTTCATTTGTGCACTAATTGACTCCTAAAAGTTCATACTTTAAACTGTCTTCGTGATTTTTGATTAAAACAGTTAGAAAAAATTAAAAGAAATATTTTGTTCAAAAACTACATAAAACACATTGTATACAAAGTTCGAAAAATTATAGAAAAAATAATAATATATATATACAAAATTGCTGAAGACAAATTAAAGAAATATATTTGAAAAGTAATTGTAGAAAATTTCATTCATTTATGACAAGTAGTTTCTAAGTTATATCCATTTTTCACTATCGAAATCCCATTTAACAGAAAAGGAGAAAAAGAGCGTTTAAAATTATGAAAATATTCAAGTTATTAAAAAGCACTTTTGCATACTTTATGTTTGTTTAAAATCCTCCTGGATAGTATTGTGTATTACTTCTTAGTTTTACTGCTTCATTTAATTTAATTTTAGCAAGTTGGACCTTTTTCCTATACCTTTTAAAAGTATTTGTGGACTTAATCGTCGCTTTCCTGAACCGCCTACAGTCCTTTATGGAAAGCGTTATTGAAGTATATTGATAGTACAGAAAATTCGAAAACGTGCAAATTCAACAATAAAAACAGTGAGAATATTACGATAATCAAGTCAGATCACTTCAAAGTGTTCGTAGCGTAGTTTATTTGAGTTAGAAAAAAATAGAGCTGAAACAGTAGAAAGTAGACTCCAAAACAGTTTGTTTACATTATCTGATGGGTGAGGCTCGTTTGATTTGCAGCTGTCATGTTATAAAAAGCCGAATATTCCCGGTTCTACTGATGGGAGAAACAAAATGTAGGTGTTATTTTATTCAGAAATATCTATATTATTTTTTTAAGATAATAAAAGTTTTTTTTACTTCTTTTCATATTTTGAGTCCCAGACCCCCTTAATAACAGATTCAATTGCATTTTTCATCGATTCCGGATCCCACCCTCCTCGATCAGTCTTCCTTTTATGCGTCCGAACCATCTCCGTTATTCTACGAAGAAAAAAGGACGACTTAGAAAGAGTGGGGTAAGATGGATTACTACCCCATCATGTCCCACAGAAAAAACCCCGTCTTGCCCCACCGACGCGTTAATGGGTGATTAATGGTCGTTGTTGGTTAGTTTTTACCAAGAGTATTTATAAAGTATGTCAATTAATCGCTAAGGACTACACATTTTACTAATATATACGAAATTATAAGTAAATAAGTATGTTACTTTCATTCAGCACCAAACTGCAACGATGCAAATAAACTATCCAAGAGAAACCAGACCACTTCTTTGAAAAACTTTTGCGCAAGCCAAACGACTCAATCAAAATGGCTGCTGCTTACACAAAGGCTTCTTCTCCACCTCTACCACAAGCACCAACGTTGTCAGCTCGATTACAGCCTCAAGTGAACCAGCAGCTTAACTACCCCGTCTTGCCCCACTCTCCCCTACGCATATTTTTTAATTAGAGTTCGAAGTTTCAACTTAGTTATACTATCATTAAGGTTTCTACTCACACTACGATAATATTTAACTATGATGACGTTTATATACTAATTGAAAATTTAATTTTACGGTTTTTCTTTATTAAACTATAACTATAACAGGCTACAACAATTTTACAGAAGTATGTTGCTAAAGCAAATTATAACGCAGTATCAAATCCAAAAACGTCATATAGTGCATAACATGTCTTCGAAAATTGTTTTAGTATGAATACAGGTCTAAACAGGCTTATAACGTCGGCTTACAAGTGGACTACTAGTGGAAGTCCACTAAACAACTAAGTCAAAATTTCAAGATTGCTATCCACTAAGTTATTCTTTGCTTGAAGGTTAGATTCTTGAAAAACACATTTTGTGGGTTTCATATTCACACTTAGGGAGTAAAATTCCCCTCTCCTTCGTTTTCTCAGAACTACGTTTTTGGACTTAGTGTATATCACTTGTAAGCCCACGATATGATCTTATGATTGTTTGGAATGCCCATGGCTCCCAACTCCAATGACAATTGGCATATACAATTATTATGGATTACATTATTTATATTTACAATTGTCATACACTAGGGGGTAATCCTTCTCATTGGTGATTATTTTTGATTTTGATTTGATTGATATTAATTACGAATAATAGTACGCGATCTAGAGTGATTTTATGAGTTATTGTTTGTTTCATTTTAATAAATGGCTCTACAATTTCAGTTCCTAGTTGTCTTATTTCCATAACTAACTTTAGTTATAATTCTACATTTAAGGAAAGAAGCACCATCTTCTTATATCCAGAGCCTTTAAAAAATATAGCCATCCGTCCGAATATATAAAGCTACCAGTCATATATTTATACGAAATGAAAAAATGAAAAATGTAATACGAAATAAAATAAAAAAAATACGAAATGAAAAATGTAAAAATGAAAAATATACAAGTATCATACCTTCTGATCACATTTCCTTAGGACCCTTTAAATTTCTCCTATGAATTATTTTGTTTTGAATTGTTAAAAACATATCTTTCAAAACCTAGTCTAATGAATGGATCATGGAAGTAGTGAAAAAATAATGAAGTAGGTACTAAAGTTCACTACTTTACTAAGAATGAGAAATGCTCGCTTGGAAGATTGAAAGCCCTGAGAAAGAGCCATCAGATAGAGTAAAAGAGGATTTTCAGTGCAAACAAACAAAACAGACAGTAAGTGAAGATTTTACATCCGCTACCCTAATGTTCTATCATGATACATATCGGGGTTACCTTAAAATGTCGTTTATAACCGCTTTGGCGACGTTTGGCATTTAATGTAATTGGTATTGATCAATCGACTATCATACAGGTATATCAATTCGGAATTCATTCTTTGGAATTTGCATTGGCCAAGTGCTAAAATCGTATTCGGAAAACAAGCCAAGTGACATCAAATACGAAAACCTACAGAAAACATGTTCCATCACAAAAGCACTACCGTCACCTAGATTTAGCATGACAGGAAGCGCCTCTCATATAAGAAATGGGTATTTTTATTTGAAGCCATTAATTCTATTGATAAGAACTATTCCAAAATTTAATAACTTCAACGCATTTTCAATGCCCTTTTCACTCTTTAAACATTATCTCATTACCCAATGAGGTGCAATTCCCTAATTGATAATCATTTTCTAATTACATCTTTTAATTCGCAGCCGCAGATTCCAATATTACAAAGAGCGAAATCTCCAAAAAAATTATCATTAATTCTCCCTCGCTTAACTTCTCCCCCTTTGTATTCTACTTGTTCGAACGAGAACTATAACTTCCTTTTATTCGTCATTAGCAATAATATCTCCGAAACATTTAAATTTTAAGCAGTCCCTTACTTTTAAGAAGGAAGACGAGAAAAAATGGCCACCTTGCACACATATCTTTTGTGGTCGATAACTAATGGACCCACTTTCATTGGAGTGGGACATAAAAGACTACATTCGGTATCTGCAGTTTCTTTTTAACTGTCGTAACTCGCAATGTAAATTTATATTAATGGATTTATAACGACTTTTAACCGTCTATTTCTTTCTCTCCCAGGCACGCTAAACGCCTATTTGGGAGGAGAGGAAAAAATTTCATTAACTATCATTCTGCTTCTTTTTGCGCCATTATCTTTTGTACCATTAGTCTTAATACTGAACGATGAAGATGTATCGGCGTTAAAAAGGCTGTTTAAATACTCTGTTCCGAATGCTGGGAACAAATAGTTTCATTATTTGTTCAATACATGTACAATTGCTTTTCGTTCTTGAAGAATTGCTTCATTGTTGAGTGTTTTAACGTGTTTATTCATTATTCGGAGATCCCCAATGTTTTTAGTTTGTTTAGATTTAAAAATGAGATATATCATTTCATAATTGTGTTTGGGGAATGAACGTTTTGTTTTGTTCCGTTATCTATGAGTTTGTGACTGCACATTCATTAGATTTAATTATTTTTTGTTGATCTAGTGTACAAATGCTTTGGTTGGATTTTAAAAATTAATGTACAATGTATTAGATTGTTGTATTAGGAAGCGTCAAAGTGGCCAAATGGGATACATTAATTCGTCTTTTGATTTGAACTTTTATTTGATTCATTTTGCTGGAAAAGAATTATCTCAAATGTTCTTTCTACTACTGAATTTGACTACCCTCCAATAGTTTTTCACTTTCTGGAATCAGTACAGTTACTTAGCCATCACAGCATTTTAAGAAAACAATTGCTACTTGATAAAAATAAGTATACGATGTATAAACAAAGTTGATGTTTCCACAGTAACATTTGAAATAATCTTCCCCTGAGACGATAAGAGCACAATTTAACTCAAAGGAATACGAAAAATTTCTTACACCTAAAAACCAGAAACTGAACAGTTCAGTGCCATTTTTACAACAGATAAATAGAGAAAGAGAATAACAAAATACACTAACAGTATGCCAAAGGCACAAATTCTGATTCGTAACTTTAATATCCTAAACTGATTCTTGTCATCTGACTGTAATTCAAAATTACGAGGCCTTGTACTTGGATTTTTCCCTTCGGGATTGATACTGGAAAGTCGTCAATAGCCTGTCGGCCTGCTCCAGTGCAATGTTAATTACCTACATACCTAAATTGATTCCTACACGTCCTATATTACTCAATTTTCCTTAAACTTTAAATGTGTTTTGATCGAAACACTTTTCTTTCGGTTGAAATACTTCGACTTTTACTATAACTAGAAATTTTGCTTTCATGCCGAGTAGTACATGTGCGATGATAATTTTTTATATCATTATTCCTTTGAAGCTGATTTAGCGTTGTCTTTATCAGTATTGTATGTGCGTGGACCTATAGATAAATACAGCGGATGGCCGTTCTATTATAAAACATCTATAGCAAACCCTTTATCTCACCTACAAGAGGAAGTAACAAATCTTTTTACTATAACTAAACTTCCTTTTTTACTAGACTAGATAACTAGACTAAAACCCCACAGATGCACTGGAAACCAACACCACCTGCCTTGCAATTACGCAGTCACCTCCTACATCACGTTTCGATTCGGTAGAGGGATATGTATTCCTCTTTCTAGGGAAGATAAGACCTCAAAAGGAAGCACAAATTGCATTGCCTAAGAAAACCCATTATACAGGGATGCGCATTAATTCCCGGATAATGAAATGGTACGCAGGGGAACGTCCACCAGGTACAAAATCCTGGAATGAATGTTTATGTGTGTAAATCCTTTAATTTATTATACTGTAATATAGTCTCAGTCTGAATTTTACACTTCAAAATACTTTAATCTTATTAATTGAATTTGGTGCCCGTTGTGGCTTAGTGGGTATTCCAACTGCGCTAACGACCTTCGAGTTGTAGTTGGCGAAGGTTTGATCCCTTTCAGGTTCGATTTCTCCCGGGGTGCATTTCTCTCTTCTGTGTTAGTAAAACTTGCGTTGAGTGTGCGTCCATTACTTGATGTTGTCTGTCTTGTGTTTGGCGCAGTATGGCCAAATATGGCCCCTGCGCCATAAAAACCCAACCAACCATTGAACTTGATTTAGATTTTTTCGATCGAAATTGTGAGTATGTATACTTGAATACCAATACACCGAATGACCGATTTATTATACATCTACGTTAAATCAAGGGACAAGTAACTATATTTTCATATATGAATTACAAAAGAGGGTTGATATCCAACCACACCTTCCATCCAATTACCCAGCAACTTCTACAAGTTCTGAGAAAAGCGTGTATTCCTGTTTCCGGGAATTGGATAGGATGTTTGGGTTTTATGGCGCAAGGTTCTGTTTCCAGTAGGAACACCCATTATGGGGACACACACATTAGTTCCCGGACAATGGAGTGGTATGCAAGGGAGACTTTGAACAGCAAACGCAGTAAAATTAAAGCCTATCAAGGATTTAATTGATTATATAATATAATAGTCTTAATTTTACGCTTCAATATGCTTCCATATTGCACAGAGCGTTAATGCATACTCAATACTGAACCATTAAGGGGCCATGGTAGTCCAGTTGACAGAGCAACGGATTAACAACCGAAGGATTGCGAGTTCATAACTAGGTCCATCCTAAGATCGTTGTGTACACAGGGGCTGTGTACGCTAAATCTGTCGTGGTCTCCAGTGGTGTGGAAGTTTGGAGAATGGAGTGCCAGCTCAGGTGTTGTTCTCGCCATCTGACCTTGATTCAAAATTACGAGGCGTTGTCCTTGGATCGTCACCACTAGATCGTTGTGTTGCTCCAGTGCGATGTTAATTAACTACCCACTGAACCATTAGATTTGATTTAGCTTTGTTTGGACCGGAATCGCACGTGTGTGGACTTGCAGATCATGACCCATTCAACCTATGCTAAATCGTCATTGACAAGATGACATGAAAAATCTCTTTCCTATAAAAGCTCCAAAGGCTGGCTGCCATCCAATTACTTTGAAACCCCGTTCCGATTCGGGAGATGAGCGCGCATTCCTGTTCCCGGGAAAGATAAGACCCCAAAAGCAAGCACGATTGCATTGCCGCAAGAACACCCATTATAGCGGGACGCACATTAGTTCCCGGACAATAGAGTGGTATGCAAGAGGGACTTTGAACAGCGAACAACACACTGCAACGAACGCACATCAATCGTGCACGACCAACAACACACTTCAAATCGATATTAGATGTACCCCGTTTCCGGCGAAAAACGGGAAAGGTACGTCGAGCGTCTCCGGAAACGAGTCTGGGCCTGAAACTGGATACTCCGGAAATGGGGAGGGGAATCCGGATCCTGGAATATTTATTGGCGAAGATTTGAGAGAATGTGGAACGGATTTTCTTTTTCCCATCTATTTTGTCTATATGCAGAACAGGGGAAACAAGCTAAAACGAGAAGCTGGTATGAGTGAAGGACAAATCTTTCAGCCAACAGAACGTTCCTGCTGGAAATTCTATTTATTTTTAACGAATCCCAGTGAAAATATATTTTATAAAATTGTGTCGCATATCGGAAGGATGGGAAAAGTCCAACTTATGACTTCGCAGGCATCAATCGTTGGTTTTGAATTGATTTGTTGAGTTGCGTGATGCACCAACAACGCAATTTTCTACTGGTTTGCCTTGTGCCTTGTTTGACTGCACTTTACGAGCTTAAGAGCATTTATCAATCATATATCCCGACAATATTTTGGTTCAATTGGTGTTTACTTCGCGTATTTTTATACATACTTTAGCTGAAAGCCCTCTATCAATCATAGGCAACAAGAGAATTTGCGTACTTGGATGAAAAGGAATTGATTTATTTTATCTGCTATCAAAACGGCATTACTAAGTTCTGATAGACTTGCATGATTAAAATGCTCAAACATTGTTTACACGACGCGTGTTTGTAAAAGTAGTCACGCATTGTTTGTCGGCAAAAAGCAATAACATTATATGTTGAATAAAATCAAAACTTTAATTTCAAATTCATATAATGCAAAGGATTCAAATAGTATCGGTTCTTTTATGCTTCTTATTATTGTGTTGTACTTGCTGACTCTTAATGGTCCTCGGGTCCTTAGAGGAAGTATAGAAGTAGAGTGAGCAATGGTAACTCCACTCTATAGAAATCCGTATTCACACACCTATCCTGTTATAAAATGTTATAACGCCAGACGAGGTGATAAGATACCAAATCATTCAACCAAGTCCATTTTTCAGAGCAGTCACGTGACTACTAGTCGACATGTTGATCACACTTTTTCAAGGTCCTCTCAATAGCATTACTCAGTTTACTTATATTTCACGACTATGCTCGTTTTTCTCCCTTGGGGTTGATCCCGGACCATCACCAATGACCCGTTGTTTTGCATTGATCCTCGACGTTGTGACATCTTAGCGCCTAAGAGTCTAGGTTGGCCGGCTGCAGACCCGGAAGTTTCCTGTTAAAAAGTCCTTCAATACTGCGCTTGCGCATGTGAGGAGAATGAGAAACAGTTAGCTCACGGACTCCGTCTAGTTGAGACGTCTTCGTAGCAATTCGTAAATTTTAATATGAAAATAAGCATTTTTGTTTCGCGCGTCCATTGTAAACCCATTGTTTTGTCTGTGTTAAAATAAATGTTATTTTTTAATGTCCAACAAAAGTTCGGATTAATTCATCACAGACTAGAGTTTTGGTGTCCTGGAAGTCGGATGGAAGCAAGAAAACAGGAAATGCAGGTAGGCCCACCCTTGTATTAAATTAAATTTATTGAGGTTCTGGCTTACCGGAATTAGTGAGGCAAAGAGCCTAAATAGTTTTGGTTAAAAAAAAAAAAAAAAAAGAAATGACTACATATCCAATTTTATTTTGTGGTTATTTAAATTTTGTCTTTATGAAAGTTAATAGAAGTTGATGATAAAGTGAATTTGCATGTTCTACTAAGTAGATATTATCAAGTTGATAAAGTCACGTCCAAAAAGTGCCAAATCGAAAGTGAACGAAAATTTAAATTTCGTTTTGATTTTACTGAAATTTTGTGTTTTGTGCATTTAATGATTTGAAAAGAATCAGATAATTTGAATTACATATGGTAATTACGCATTAGTAAAAGAAAAATAATATTTAATTGCAACTATTTATATTGCATCTTGTGTATTGTATATGCTACGATATAGTTTAAGATTCTGTTATTATATTTGAGAATTGTGTTTGATATTAAATCTTATCTAGTATTTGAAGCATATTTGGCATTGAATATATTTTGTGAATCATATAGTTATTAGAAAATATCGGTAACTATATTTATAACAAAATTGGATTGTTTACTAATAAGTTATTCATCGATCATGGCTTTTCTTTCTCGTGGGAGAAAAGACCTCCTCGAACTCGCAGATGAACTTTGTGAAAAAGTATCGCATAATTGTAAACTGGTTGAGATAAGGAAAATAATCCTAAACAGTGAAAACTATGAAGAAGAGGAAGTTAAAATTTCTTTAACTCGTATTATGGAAGATAGGATAAAGAGAGAGAAAGAAGCAAAAGAAAAAGAAGAAATTGCCAGACAAGAAGCAAAAGAAGAAATTGCCAGACGAGAAGCAAAAGAAAAGGAAGAAATTGCCAGACAGGAAGCAAAAGAAGAATTTGCCAAAGAGAAAGAAAGGGAAGAACGTAATATTCGAATGGAAGAAATAGCTTTAGAGAAGAAAAAGCTAGAAATGCAAGCTGCAAGTGAGCTAGGACTATCTAATAGAGAACGGATGCCAAATCATAAAATTGAGCTCATCAAAATTACCCCGAAATTTGAGGAAAAGAAAGATGAAATGGGTCTATATTTAATAAATTTTGAAAGAAGAGCTGAGATGGCAGGTGTGCCTAAAGAAGATTGGGTGCCGTATTTACTAGGCGTATTGCCTTCGGAAATTTCGAGCATGATGGCTAGAGAATCGCCTGAAGATGCAAAGAATTACGATTATGTGAAAGATATTATTCTTCAGAGGTATAAAATGAGTTCTGAGAAATTGAAGCAGATGTTTTACCGTCATCAAAAAGTCCCGGATAAAACATGGAGGAATTACGCTCATGAACTTACAAGCTACTATGATGAATGGGTTTCTGATTTGGAAATCAAAACTTTTGAAGAACTCAGAGACTTGCATATCACTGAGCAGATTAAGAGACGAGTGCCGTCTGAAGTAAAAGAACATTTTCTGGAGGAGTGGATGGACTTAAATTCTCCGCTAGAATTAGCTAAAAAAATAGATCAATTTGAAAGCTTGAAGGAGAGTCTTACACCCAGAAGTACTAAAGGTTCCCAGAATACAGAGGGTATCAAGAAAACACACGTTGGTTTTCATAAGTTTGAGGGAGAAAACAAACCCTTTGGGAAAACAGAAGTAAACAGAGAAGATTACAAAGAGAAAAATTTTGAACAAAGAAAGCAACTTCAATGCTATGAATGCAATTCCTATGATCATCTTAGACCTCAATGTCCTAAGTTGAAGAAAACTGAAATCATAGCCGCTAACGAAATTATGGGAAAGGGAATAATAGATTTGATGTCTCCCTACATTAGTGTCGGAACTGTAAATGGATCTCAGATTTCTATCTTACGAGACACAGGATCCAGCATAGATCTAATTCCTAGGAAGTTTGTTAAGCCACACATGTATACGGGTGAACATGTATGGGTAGCATCTCCTTTAGCGGATAACCCTATTTGCTTGCCTATAGCGGAAGTAAATTTAGTGTGTGAGTTGGGTCATGTTATAACCAAAGCTGCTGTCAAGGATAACTTCCTAGATAAAGAACGCTACTTACTAAGCAACAAGACCGTTGTACTTATAGAAGATATGAAAAAAGACAAAGACTCTGAAATTGAAGTAAAAGACTCTGCAACGCCCAAGTGCCAAAGTTCTCCATATTTAAATGAAACATCGAAAAACGACTGCCCTTGTAACAGTAACCGTTTTAGTTCTAGCAGTGTTACTCCTAAAGAGACTGGAATCGTTGAAAATTTGTTACGTTCATATGGTTTTATTAAAAGGGGTGATGTAAATGATATGTTTTTCCACTCTAGTGAATGCAAAGTGTTCAAAAATCTTAATCTTGGCGATGAGGTTGAATTTGGAATACAGACTCGTAACAACAAGGAAGTTGCTGTAAGTGTAACTAAATTGCCCTTAGGGACAGTGATATTTGAGGACGTTGAAACTGAAAGTTTGGTTGGTGAAATAACTGAATGCTTAGACAAATCTAAAAGTCGTTTGAAGAAAGCATAAAAGTTAGAGATGAAGTTGAATTTACTGTGATCCAGGAATACGAGGTAGTCCATAGAAAAGGAAAACAGCATATAACACTGACAATTTAAGTCGTACGCCTCACGTACAAAACTAAATTACTATTGTTTGTATTTGTGATGTCTTGCATATATAAAAATATTTTATTTCTAGTGTACATTGATACATTTGAATTGCAAAAAAGTGTTAAATTTGAATTGAAAATCTAAATATTTTGAAATTGAATTTCTTCTTTGATGATTATCACTGAGCAAAATTTTGATTATACTTTGTTAAAATTATGATAGGTTTTTTTAATTTAGAGTAGGCGGTACAGCCAGGATCTTTAGGGTGTATGGTCTACTTGCATATTGCTTTGGGCATGAGTTGTTGCCTTCGCGAAAATTCTGTTGCTGCTATTTTGTATCTTTTTTGCAGGTGTCTGTCTGCAGAAAAAGAATCTTGTGAGGAGGGAGGAAATAGACTGTGACATCTTAGCGCCTAAGAGTCTAGGATGGCCGGCTGCAGACCCGGAAGTTTCCTGTTAAAAAGTCCTTCAATACTGCGCTTGCGCATGTGAGGAGAATGAGAAACAGTTAGCTCACGGACTCCGTCTAGTTGAGACGTCTTCGTAGCAATTCGTAAATTTTAATATGAAAATAAGCATTTTTGTTTCGCGCGTCCATTGTAAACCCATTGTTTTGTCTGTGTTAAAATAAATGTTATTTTTTAATGTCCAACAAAAGTTCGGATTAATTCATCACAGACTAGAGTTTTGGTGTCCTGGAAGTCGGATGGAAGCAAGAAAACAGGAAATGCAGGTAGGCCCACCCTTGTATTAAATTAAATTTATTGAGGTTCTGGCTTACCGGAATTAGTGAGGCAAAGAGCCTAAATAGTTTTGGTTAAAAAAAAAAAAAAAAAAGAAATGACTACATATCCAATTTTATTTTGTGGTTATTTAAATTTTGTCTTTATGAAAGTTAATAGAAGTTGATGATAAAGTGAATTTGCATGTTCTACTAAGTAGATATTATCAAGTTGATAAAGTCACGTCCAAAAAGTGCCAAATCGAAAGTGAACGAAAATTTAAATTTCGTTTTGATTTTACTGAAATTTTGTGTTTTGTGCATTTAATGATTTGAAAAGAATCAGATAATTTGAATTACATATGGTAATTACGCATTAGTAAAAGAAAAATAATATTTAATTGCAACTATTTATATTGCATCTTGTGTATTGTATATGCTACGATATAGTTTAAGATTCTGTTATTATATTTGAGAATTGTGTTTGATATTAAATCTTATCTAGTATTTGAAGCATATTTGGCATTGAATATATTTTGTGAATCATATAGTTATTAGAAAATATCGGTAACTATATTTATAACAAAATTGGATTGTTTACTAATAAGTTATTCATCGATCATGGCTTTTCTTTCTCGTGGGAGAAAAGACCTCCTCGAACTCGCAGATGAACTTTGTGAAAAAGTATCGCATAATTGTAAACTGGTTGAGATAAGGAAAATAATCCTAAACAGTGAAAACTATGAAGAAGAGGAAGTTAAAATTTCTTTAACTCGTATTATGGAAGATAGGATAAAGAGAGAGAAAGAAGCAAAAGAAAAAGAAGAAATTGCCAGACAAGAAGCAAAAGAAGAAATTGCCAGACGAGAAGCAAAAGAAAAGGAAGAAATTGCCAGACAGGAAGCAAAAGAAGAATTTGCCAAAGAGAAAGAAAGGGAAGAACGTAATATTCGAATGGAAGAAATAGCTTTAGAGAAGAAAAAGCTAGAAATGCAAGCTGCAAGTGAGCTAGGACTATCTAATAGAGAACGGATGCCAAATCATAAAATTGAGCTCATCAAAATTACCCCGAAATTTGAGGAAAAGAAAGATGAAATGGGTCTATATTTAATAAATTTTGAAAGAAGAGCTGAGATGGCAGGTGTGCCTAAAGAAGATTGGGTGCCGTATTTACTAGGCGTATTGCCTTCGGAAATTTCGAGCATGATGGCTAGAGAATCGCCTGAAGATGCAAAGAATTACGATTATGTGAAAGATATTATTCTTCAGAGGTATAAAATGAGTTCTGAGAAATTGAAGCAGATGTTTTACCGTCATCAAAAAGTCCCGGATAAAACATGGAGGAATTACGCTCATGAACTTACAAGCTACTATGATGAATGGGTTTCTGATTTGGAAATCAAAACTTTTGAAGAACTCAGAGACTTGCATATCACTGAGCAGATTAAGAGACGAGTGCCGTCTGAAGTAAAAGAACATTTTCTGGAGGAGTGGATGGACTTAAATTCTCCGCTAGAATTAGCTAAAAAAATAGATCAATTTGAAAGCTTGAAGGAGAGTCTTACACCCAGAAGTACTAAAGGTTCCCAGAATACAGAGGGTATCAAGAAAACACACGTTGGTTTTCATAAGTTTGAGGGAGAAAACAAACCCTTTGGGAAAACAGAAGTAAACAGAGAAGATTACAAAGAGAAAAATTTTGAACAAAGAAAGCAACTTCAATGCTATGAATGCAATTCCTATGATCATCTTAGACCTCAATGTCCTAAGTTGAAGAAAACTGAAATCATAGCCGCTAACGAAATTATGGGAAAGGGAATAATAGATTTGATGTCTCCCTACATTAGTGTCGGAACTGTAAATGGATCTCAGATTTCTATCTTACGAGACACAGGATCCAGCATAGATCTAATTCCTAGGAAGTTTGTTAAGCCACACATGTATACGGGTGAACATGTATGGGTAGCATCTCCTTTAGCGGATAACCCTATTTGCTTGCCTATAGCGGAAGTAAATTTAGTGTGTGAGTTGGGTCATGTTATAACCAAAGCTGCTGTCAAGGATAACTTCCTAGATAAAGAACGCTACTTACTAAGCAACAAGACCGTTGTACTTATAGAAGATATGAAAAAAGACAAAGACTCTGAAATTGAAGTAAAAGACTCTGCAACGCCCAAGTGCCAAAGTTCTCCATATTTAAATGAAACATCGAAAAACGACTGCCCTTGTAACAGTAACCGTTTTAGTTCTAGCAGTGTTACTCCTAAAGAGACTGGAATCGTTGAAAATTTGTTACGTTCATATGGTTTTATTAAAAGGGGTGATGTAAATGATATGTTTTTCCACTCTAGTGAATGCAAAGTGTTCAAAAATCTTAATCTTGGCGATGAGGTTGAATTTGGAATACAGACTCGTAACAACAAGGAAGTTGCTGTAAGTGTAACTAAATTGCCCTTAGGGACAGTGATATTTGAGGACGTTGAAACTGAAAGTTTGGTTGGTGAAATAACTGAATGCTTAGACAAATCTAAAAGTCGTTTGAAGAAAGCATAAAAGTTAGAGATGAAGTTGAATTTACTGTGATCCAGGAATACGAGGTAGTCCATAGAAAAGGAAAACAGCATATAACACTGACAATTTAAGTCGTACGCCTCACGTACAAAACTAAATTACTATTGTTTGTATTTGTGATGTCTTGCATATATAAAAATATTTTATTCCTAGTGTACATTGATACATTTGAATTGCAAAAAAGTGTTAAATTTGAATTGAAAATCTAAATATTTTGAAATTGAATTTCTTCTTTGATGATTATCACTGAGCAAAATTTTGATTATACTTTGTTAAAATTATGATAGGTTTTTTTAATTTAGAGTAGGCGGTACAGCCAGGATCTTTAGGGTGTATGGTCTACTTGCATATTGCTTTGGGCATGAGTTGTTGCCTTCGCGAAAATTCTGTTGCTGCTATTTTGTATCTTTTTTGCAGGTGTCTGTCTGCAGAAAAAGAATCTTGTGAGGAGGGAGGAAATAGACTGTGACATCTTAGCGCCTAAGAGTCTAGGATGGCCGGCTGCAGACCCGGAAGTTTCCTGTTAAAAAGTCCTTCAATACTGCGCTTGCGCATGTGAGGAGAATGAGAAACAGTTAGCTCACGGACTCCGTCTAGTTGAGACGTCTTCGTAGCAATTCGTAAATTTTAATATGAAAATAAGCATTTTTGTTTCGCGCGTCCATTGTAAACCCATTGTTTTGTCTGTGTTAAAATAAATGTTATTTTTTAATGTCCAACAAAAGTTCGGATTAATTCATCACAGACTAGAGTTTTGGTGTCCTGGAAGTCGGATGGAAGCAAGAAAACAGGAAATGCAGGTAGGCCCACCCTTGTATTAAATTAAATTTATTGAGGTTCTGGCTTACCGGAATTAGTGAGGCAAAGAGCCTAAATAGTTTTGGTTAAAAAAAAAAAAAAAAAAGAAATGACTACATATCCAATTTTATTTTGTGGTTATTTAAATTTTGTCTTTATGAAAGTTAATAGAAGTTGATGATAAAGTGAATTTGCATGTTCTACTAAGTAGATATTATCAAGTTGATAAAGTCACGTCCAAAAAGTGCCAAATCGAAAGTGAACGAAAATTTAAATTTCGTTTTGATTTTACTGAAATTTTGTGTTTTGTGCATTTAATGATTTGAAAAGAATCAGATAATTTGAATTACATATGGTAATTACGCATTAGTAAAAGAAAAATAATATTTAATTGCAACTATTTATATTGCATCTTGTGTATTGTATATGCTACGATATAGTTTAAGATTCTGTTATTATATTTGAGAATTGTGTTTGATATTAAATCTTATCTAGTATTTGAAGCATATTTGGCATTGAATATATTTTGTGAATCATATAGTTATTAGAAAATATCGGTAACTATATTTATAACAAAATTGGATTGTTTACTAATAAGTTATTCATCGATCATGGCTTTTCTTTCTCGTGGGAGAAAAGACCTCCTCGAACTCGCAGATGAACTTTGTGAAAAAGTATCGCATAATTGTAAACTGGTTGAGATAAGGAAAATAATCCTAAACAGTGAAAACTATGAAGAAGAGGAAGTTAAAATTTCTTTAACTCGTATTATGGAAGATAGGATAAAGAGAGAGAAAGAAGCAAAAGAAAAAGAAGAAATTGCCAGACAAGAAGCAAAAGAAGAAATTGCCAGACGAGAAGCAAAAGAAAAGGAAGAAATTGCCAGACAGGAAGCAAAAGAAGAATTTGCCAAAGAGAAAGAAAGGGAAGAACGTAATATTCGAATGGAAGAAATAGCTTTAGAGAAGAAAAAGCTAGAAATGCAAGCTGCAAGTGAGCTAGGACTATCTAATAGAGAACGGATGCCAAATCATAAAATTGAGCTCATCAAAATTACCCCGAAATTTGAGGAAAAGAAAGATGAAATGGGTCTATATTTAATAAATTTTGAAAGAAGAGCTGAGATGGCAGGTGTGCCTAAAGAAGATTGGGTGCCGTATTTACTAGGCGTATTGCCTTCGGAAATTTCGAGCATGATGGCTAGAGAATCGCCTGAAGATGCAAAGAATTACGATTATGTGAAAGATATTATTCTTCAGAGGTATAAAATGAGTTCTGAGAAATTGAAGCAGATGTTTTACCGTCATCAAAAAGTCCCGGATAAAACATGGAGGAATTACGCTCATGAACTTACAAGCTACTATGATGAATGGGTTTCTGATTTGGAAATCAAAACTTTTGAAGAACTCAGAGACTTGCATATCACTGAGCAGATTAAGAGACGAGTGCCGTCTGAAGTAAAAGAACATTTTCTGGAGGAGTGGATGGACTTAAATTCTCCGCTAGAATTAGCTAAAAAAATAGATCAATTTGAAAGCTTGAAGGAGAGTCTTACACCCAGAAGTACTAAAGGTTCCCAGAATACAGAGGGTATCAAGAAAACACACGTTGGTTTTCATAAGTTTGAGGGAGAAAACAAACCCTTTGGGAAAACAGAAGTAAACAGAGAAGATTACAAAGAGAAAAATTTTGAACAAAGAAAGCAACTTCAATGCTATGAATGCAATTCCTATGATCATCTTAGACCTCAATGTCCTAAGTTGAAGAAAACTGAAATCATAGCCGCTAACGAAATTATGGGAAAGGGAATAATAGATTTGATGTCTCCCTACATTAGTGTCGGAACTGTAAATGGATCTCAGATTTCTATCTTACGAGACACAGGATCCAGCATAGATCTAATTCCTAGGAAGTTTGTTAAGCCACACATGTATACGGGTGAACATGTATGGGTAGCATCTCCTTTAGCGGATAACCCTATTTGCTTGCCTATAGCGGAAGTAAATTTAGTGTGTGAGTTGGGTCATGTTATAACCAAAGCTGCTGTCAAGGATAACTTCCTAGATAAAGAACGCTACTTACTAAGCAACAAGACCGTTGTACTTATAGAAGATATGAAAAAAGACAAAGACTCTGAAATTGAAGTAAAAGACTCTGCAACGCCCAAGTGCCAAAGTCCTCCATATTTAAATGAAACATCGAAAAACGACTGCCCTTGTAACAGTAACCGTTTTAGTTCTAGCAGTGTTACTCCTAAAGAGACTGGAATCGTTGAAAATTTGTTACGTTCATATGGTTTTATTAAAAGGGGTGATGTAAATGATATGTTTTTCCACTCTAGTGAATGCAAAGTGTTCAAAAATCTTAATCTTGGCGATGAGGTTGAATTTGGAATACAGACTCGTAACAACAAGGAAGTTGCTGTAAGTGTAACTAAATTGCCCTTAGGGACAGTGATATTTGAGGACGTTGAAACTGAAAGTTTGGTTGGTGAAATAACTGAATGCTTAGACAAATCTAAAAGTCGTTTGAAGAAAGCATAAAAGTTAGAGATGAAGTTGAATTTACTGTGATCCAGGAATACGAGGTAGTCCATAGAAAAGGAAAACAGCATATAACACTGACAATTTAAGTCGTACGCCTCACGTACAAAACTAAATTACTATTGTTTGTATTTGTGATGTCTTGCATATATAAAAATATTTTATTCCTAGTGTACATTGATACATTTGAATTGCAAAAAAGTGTTAAATTTGAATTGAAAATCTAAATATTTTGAAATTGAATTTCTTCTTTGATGATTATCACTGAGCAAAATTTTGATTATACTTTGTTAAAATTATGATAGGTTTTTTTAATTTAGAGTAGGCGGTACAGCCAGGATCTTTAGGGTGTATGGTCTACTTGCATATTGCTTTGGGCATGAGTTGTTGCCTTCGCGAAAATTCTGTTGCTGCTATTTTGTATCTTTTTTGCAGGTGTCTGTCTGCAGAAAAAGAATCTTGTGAGGAGGGAGGAAATAGACTGTGACATCTTAGCGCCTAAGAGTCTAGGATGGCCGGCTGCAGACCCGGAAGTTTCCTGTTAAAAAGTCCTTCAATACTGCGCTTGCGCATGTGAGGAGAATGAGAAACAGTTAGCTCACGGACTCCGTCTAGTTGAGACGTCTTCGTAGCAATTCGTAAATTTTAATATGAAAATAAGCATTTTTGTTTCGCGCGTCCATTGTAAACCCATTGTTTTGTCTGTGTTAAAATAAATGTTATTTTTTAATGTCCAACAAAAGTTCGGATTAATTCATCACAACGTAAATTCAATTATTAACCTCCTAATGAGGCCTTGGATGAAGAATCCATTTTCTATACTGACAGACTCATCTGTGGCACTTCAATGTACCTGTCAGCATAAACCAATCAGAAACATTTTCGAATTGAAGAGTTGAGAAATTTACTATTCTAATTACACTGCTGGCCACCCAAATTGCAACACCAAGAAAGACAAGAGATATCACAACAAAATTTATTTTGTAGATAACATGTTGACCAAGTATCAAATGATTAAATTTATAGACTTCTGTGAAGTGTGGTTCCTGCCAAAATCAGTAGCCAGAGTAGCCGCCATTGTTGGAGATCACCGCTGCCACACGTGTCGGCATTGATTCAAAGATACTTTGGATGTGTTCTTGGGGTACAGCAGACCAAGCAGCTTCCACACGTTGCCAAAGTTGATCTGGTGTGGCAGCTGGGGATGTATTCTGGGTCAATCGTTGAGCAACCATGGACCACATGTTTTCTATCGGCGAAAGATCCGGAGAGCGAGCTGGCCAGGGAAGAAATTCAATCTGGCGATTGACGAAGAACCCTTGGACAATGCGTGCCACGTGTGGTCGCTCATTATCCTGTTGAAATATGGCTGTGGGCAAGCCCTGAAGGTAAGGAAGGACAACTGGCTCCAACACCTCGGAGATGTAGCGCTGGCTGTTTAAAGTACCGGCAATGCGTACTAGAGGAGTGCGAGAGTGATATCCAATACCGCCCCATACCATAATACCCGGTGCAGGACCAGTGTGGCGGTGCATAACGCAGCTGTTCAGCATCCTCTCTCCACGGTGTCTCCAGACTCGAATCCGTCCATCGTGGTGTTGCAGACAGAAGCGTGACTCGTCAGTAAAGACAATTTCATTCCATTCTGCCGTCCACATCCTTCTTTCATCGCACCATTGGCGGCGGAAACGTCTGTGGTTCTGCGTCAAGGGTAGACGAAGCAATGGACGTCTTGCGGACAGACCACTCTGCTGTAAACGGCGTCGAATGGTACGCGCAGACACTGGATGATGCGGTACAGACTGAATGTGCTGTGCTATGGTTCGTGATGTGGCTGAGCGATCCGTCACTGCCATACGCACAATATGCCTGTCATCACGTGAAGTGGTGCACTGAGGTGGATGCGATCGAACACGTCGGTCCGTCGTACCCTCCTGCATCCAACGATCACATATCCGCATTACAGTTGTTTGGTTTCGTCCAACACGACTACCGATTTCCCTGAAAGATAATCCACAATCTCAGTAGGCCACTATCCTTCCTCTGTCGAACTCGGATACTTGATCAAAAGATGATCGCTGTTTTCTACGAGGCATAATTGATCGTTTTTTTTGAAAAAACCACAAGAAAAACACAATTGCCGTACTTGAAATCGTCGAAATCTCCAAGCCTTAAATAGTGCTTTGAAGTGGCGCCACAGGCGCGCGTGATGTGCGTCTGCGCTGAAATTCTAATCATTTGCATATCTCACCTCCGCTAATGCATGTTGTAAATTTCATATTATTTGCATGTTTCCTTCAGGGTGTTGCATTTACGGTGGCCAGCAGTGTATATAAAGGACCAGGACATAACTTTTCTGAGAGTTTCTGCTCGCTGTGGTAAAACGGTGGAAATTAAATGGCGAAGTTTGGCCAAGTCGTCTTCTTTGTTGGAGTTGGTTCCTTTGCCTCAGGTTATGTTCATTGGGAGTTTGAGTAATCAATATCATAATTTTGAACCGTTCTGATGGCGACGCGAGTGTAAATACAGTATTTTTCAAAAATAAACCTAATCTACATTAAACATTTATCATCCGCAGTTAAGAATCAACGCAATACTTCCCTAACATCAAACTTTAGAAATTTCAAATAAAATGCTAACAGTAGAATGCATCCGTGTAAAAATTGATATATATTCAGAGAAAACACTGAATAATTACTTCCTTAAATAACTTAAGTTTCGATTTAATAATGGTAACTCTCCTAAACTTTAAAGGCCCGTTTGGAAGAGTAACGGATTTACAACCGGAGGGTTGCTAGTTCGAATCCAACCAAAGACCGTCGTGTAAAGAGGGGGCTGGTGCACTTTAAATCTGTCATGGCCTCAAATGTTCTCATGGTGGCGTGACACGGAAGTTGAGAGTGGGGTGCCAGCTCAGGTGTGACCTCGTCATCTAACCGCAGTTCAAAATTACGTTGTGCTGTGTGTCCTCGGTTCTTTCCCTTCGGAAGTTGATCCCGCACCGTCGCCAATTGCCCGTTGTGTTGCTCCAGTGCGACGTTAATTAAAATACCTACCTACCTAAACTTTAAAGAGCATTTGTTAAATAACTTTAGATTTTACCCTTTAAGATCATACTTATTAGCAAACTTTATACTCAAATGATGGTTAGTTTTAGTGGAGTTTGATGGGTGGATAAATTCTATTGGTGAGAGAAAAACAGTTAGTTAATGTTAGAATAACAACAAAAGTATATTGCAGTAAAATAATCGATTTTTTTTGTTCTAATATACAGGATCTCTTAGAAGTGAGAAGACTTCAAAAATTCATAAAATAAGGGAAAATTAATGAATAAAAAGGATTTTTCAAGCAAGGGGATATTTTTGGCAGTAATAAAAATAATTCAAAATTTTACAGATTGGGGCTCTGAATCCTATTTGTTAGACAAGATAATAAGAAAACAAAAGTAAAATAATCTAAAATCGCAAACATAAATAAAAACATAATGAGATGCTTAAAATGCAAAACGGGACTCGGAAATTTTTGCATTTCGGAAACTAGCAAGAGTATTTTTTTTTTTTTTTTTTTTTTTTAGTATGTCCTCTAATAATAAAAGTTTTTCCATAAATCACCTTAGTGTAAAAGTTAGAAAACTTTCACGCTCTATTAGATTTTCGGCTTCAGTAATAGCGTAGGTGTAGTTTAAGAAAATACGCGACTCAAGATACATATTTTAGAGATTGATTTTATTTTTCATTCCATAAAAATGCCGAAAATGACCAAAATTCTGAGTCTGGTAATTTATTATGACTGTCATACGTGTATAAAAGGTACTTCGAAATTCCAAAAGTTACTTGAACGTTTATGGACAGGTATAGCATTTTAATTAACGTCCCACAGGAGCAACACAACGGGCTATTGGCGACTGGGATCTACTTCCAAAGGGAAAGATCCGACGACAACACCACGTAATTTTGAACTACGGTCAGGTGACGAAGTCACACCTGAGCTGGAACCCCACTCTCCAAACTTCCGCACCAGGCCAATGTGAGGACATTTGGAGCCACGACAAATTTAACGTGCACCAGACCCCTTTGTGCATGATTGTTTTTGGTTGGATTCGAACTCACAACTCTCCGGTTGCTAATCCGTTACTCTTCCAACTGGGCTATCGCGGGTTTATGGACAGAAAATGGGTTGCTGTCGAAATTGAGGAAAAAAGCATTTTGTATGAATTCTCTTTGGGAAGTCTCTTCATCATTAGAAGACATGGGAAGAATAAACTCATCTTAATGTTTTGCAATTCCCTGTTGCTTTTATGAACGGTACCTAGTAGAATATATTTCTAATCCTAGTTTGCTTCTATGAGAAGTAGCAGTACCCATTTTTCCTGACGCAAGAGCGTGGTTGGTTTAGGCTGTTATGGCTCAAGGGTCATATTTGGCCATGCAAAGAGATAGCGTGGTGATCCGATTCGTTTCCTAATTCAGCTGGATATGAAGACTTTCTAGTCACTTTTCGAGTGATCAGAGTAAGATAGCATTAAATTGTAGATTAACTTTTCAATTGCATATATGAAGACGAACAATTGTTAGAAAAATTTCGACACCTATATAGTATATAAAGCAGAGTTGGCGTCTGTTCTCTATACAAATCTACACCGTTTGACCAATCCACATCAAATATGGCACACATATTCTTAAGAACCTGCGGGTAATGTAGGCTACATAATAAAACCAGTTCTATTTGTCCTAGGTGTGCAGAGGGGGCGGCTAAAAACCATTCGAAATCCCCATAAGAATAACATTGAGTATAAAACGACAATGAAACAATCGTTTTATACTCAATGTTATTCCTATGGGGATTTCGAATTGTTTTAGTCTCCTCTGCACATCTAGGACAAATAGAACGTAGGTAGAAACGAAACGGACAAATAGAACGGAAGTAAAAACGAAATTGCGATTTTGTAATATAGTATGTAGGTAGTTAATGAACGTCTCACTGGAGCAACAGAACGGGCTATTGGTGACGGTCCGGGATTTACCCCGAAGGGAAAGATCCTCTTAATTTTGAACCACAGTCAGACGATGAGAACAACACCCGAGATGTCATTCCACTCTCCAAACTTCCACATCACGTCGGAATATAATATTTAGAGAGTGGGGTGCCAGTTCAGGTGTTGACCTCGTCATCTGACCATGGTTTAAAATTACGAGATATTGTCCTTACTTTTTCCCTTCGGGATTGATTCCGTACCTTCAGCAATAGCCAGTTGTAATGTTCCCAGTGAGGTATAAATTCAATTACCTTACCTAATATAGTATTTTCATATTCTTTAAAAGTACCCTAAAAATGCGACCAATTCAAATGTGACAAAATTCAAAATGCAACTAAGAAATAAGAACACCAAATGTTTGGACGGACATTATATATTTTTTATTGGCTTTTATGACAAGACATTTTTTTTTACTTAATAGATAAAAAATAGTAAATAACACTTTTAATAATAAATAAGAAATAATAACAATAAATAATAATAAACAATAAATTATAATAAATAATAAACAATAAATTATAATACATAATAAACAATAAATTATAATACATAATAAGCAATAAATAATAAATAACAATCTGATCTGGACGATCATTCAGTCACTGGCAATTACTATACATTTCACTATTATATAAACAGATATACAAAAACTGACAATCCTTAACACTGCTAATTATTGCAATCAAGAAATGTTAAATATGAAAGAAATACATGGATATTTATACAAAACATCCATCATCATATAAATATATACCCAAACAAAATTATCAATGGAACTACTACACTAATATGGATACAACAATTAAAGCACTGCTGTATATAAAAGCAATGCATACACATTCATAGAACCAACTTTATACAAATACTTAAAATTGTCAGTTCTTAATACTACTATAATACTATCTACTTATATTAATAGTTTTTCTTTAAAAAGTTCTAAACATTTTATTTTTAAACAGTTTTTCTGGATTCCTTGGAATAGTTTGTTTCTTTTCAACATCCGTCCAATTCCTTTTCCTGATGGCGATGTTAAGCTCTCAGATCTGGACGGGATCATGGAGTCATTGTTACTTGCATCGCAACTGAAGGAATCGACGTTGTTAGAAGGTTTATCTTTGTCTTCATTTAATTCTTAAATTAATGGTATGTATGGGATTCATTTCTTCAAAATGCGCCAATAGAAGCAATGTTGGATGTAAAAGTATCTCCTCTTCGAGAAGAAATCCGAACCAGATATGTGCCCATCGCTCTCAGAGGCTCACAGATGTTTTGGTTTTATGCTAATTGTATGTTTTTTTAAGTTTTTTCTTGTGATTTCTAGAAACTGTTTATTTCTTTTCTGTGTGTGTCCAGTTTTGTTTTCTAATGGGGATGTTAAGTACTCTGATCTGGACTGAATCATTGTCACAGGCAATCGGCTATACATACTCATATACACTAGGTTATATAAATATACAAAAACTGATAATCTTTAGTACAACTATCAACGAATATTAACTACTACAAATGAAGCAAAGTAAAATAAAAAATACACAGATATTCATACAAAACATCCATCATTATATAAATATATACCCATACGAAATTGTCATTCTATTATCTACTAATACAGATACTAAAATTAAAGCACTGCTATATATAAAAGCAATGCATACACATTCATAGAAACAACATTATACAAATGATTAAAATTCTCAGTTCTTAATACTACTATAATGCTATCTATTCTTATACTAATTGTTATACAAATACTTAAAATTATCAGTTCTTAATACTACTATAATACTATCTACTCCTATACCAATTATTTTACTTTTAAAAAGTCTAAATTTTCTTCTTAAACAGTTTTTTCTGGATTCTTTGGAAAAGTTTGTTTCTTTTCAATATAAGTCCAATTCCTTTTCCTGTTAGAGATGATGTTAAGCTCTCAGATCTGGACGGGATCATGAAGTCATTGGCACTTGCATCGCAACTAATGGCTTCAACGTTGTTAGAAATTCTCTCTTCATCTTCTTTTCCTTCTCGAATTAATGGTATGTATTGGATTGTTTTCTTCAAATTGCGCCAAAGGAAGCGATGTTTGATGTAAAAATATCTGTTGTTCAAATAGAAATCAGGACCAGGTATGGGCTCATCACTTTTAGAGGTCCACAGATGTCTCAGTCCTATACTCCTAGGCATTTCTAGGCTTTTTAATTCAAGTGCAGATGTACACTTTTGTGGCTGAATATCTTTCGCAATCATCTTAGTATCCATTTTCACATACGGAGGCAGAGAATCTCTACTTACAAAATTAACGACTAGTTTTGGTCCTTTGATAGTGTCCACCTTCACTTCATTCTCATTTAGCATCAGAGAAGCATTTGGCGAAACTCCAATGGCAAAGTTGTCAACTTTTCTATGTCCTTTAAAACTATCCAAAACCTTGCCATTCTCATCTGGTTTCATGAAGGCCTTCAATGAATCACCCCAAACGAAAGCTTCTGCTTCTTCTCTTGATTCGATTCCGTCATTCTTATTTGCCATTTTAAGTACATTTGTGATCGGTAGTTTCAATTCAAAGTTTTCGTCCACATCTTGAATCGATCTGATTTCATCATCATTCACTTCTAAGACATCTTTTTCGACTGAGTCTGTGTTGGTATGTTCTATCACTTTTCTTTCAGTCACTTTTGCTTTAGTATTTCCTTCAACCAAGTCCATATCTCTATTTTCTTCCTTATTGCTGTTCAAAGTCATGTCCAACATGGATGCAGTCTTGTCATTCTCATTTACCATTGCAATTAAATTTGTGGTCGGTAGTTCCATTTCAAAGTTTTCGTCCACACTTTGAATCGATCTGATCTCAACATGTTTCACTTTTAAGACACCTTTATCTACAGAACCGGTGTTGCTATGTTTTATCATTTTCCTTTCAGTCGCCTTTGCTTTAGTATTTTCTTCTTCAACTATATCTGCCAAGTCCGTATTTCTTTTTTCTTCCTTATTGCTGCTCAATGTCATATCAAACATAGATGCGATCTCGTCAATCTCATTTACGATTGCAAGTTCTTTTGTAATCGGTAGTTTCGTTTCAAAGTTTTTGTCCACATCTTGAATTGATCTGATTTCATCAGCGTTCACTTCTAAGACAACTTTTTCGATTGAGTCTGTGTTGGTATGCTCTATCACTTTTCTTTCAATCGCCTTTGCTTTAGTATTTCCTTCTTCAACTAATTCCATATCCATCATTTCTTTTTTTATCGTCGTTGAAAGCCATGACAAACATGAAATATGCTGTCAGTGGTATAATATAAGCTAAATTACCTATGATAATCAGCTCAAAAAGCCCCCAAATCCAAGGACATATAACTAACCCTGCAATAACCGCAGATTTATCCATATTTAAATCGACGGTTTGTTTCATCATTTTTCTTTCAATCGCCTTCGCTTTAATATTTCCTTCTTCAACTATATCCCTCAAATCCATATTTCTTTTTTCTTCCTTATTGCTGTTCAAAGTCTTATCCAACATGGATGCGATCTCGTCATTCTCATTTACGATTGCAAGTTCTTTTGTAATCGGTAGTTTCGTTTCAAAGTTTTTGTCCACATCTTGAATCGATCTGATTTCATCAGCGTTCACTTCTAAGACATCTTTATCTACTGAATCTGTGTTGGTATGTTTCGTCACTTTTCTTTCAATCACCTTTGCTTTAGTATTTTTTTCAACTAATTTCATATCCATTTCTTCCTTATCGTTGTTGAAAGCCACGACAAACATGAAATATGCTGTCAGTGGTATAATATAAGCTAAATTACCAATGATAATCAGCTGAAAAAGCCCCCAAATCCAAGGACATATAACTAACCCTGCAATAACCGCAGATTTATCCATATTTAAATCGCTTCAGAAAGTAAATCTCTAAGAAATCACAATATTGCTCGCATAAGAAAATAAATTGCTTGTCTGATAGTATTCGTAACAAATTTTAAAAGATTAATCATTGTTAGGAGTGTATATATTGTTATGTCTTTTATTGTTCCGGCAGTTAAATTACCAATAATGTAAGACATTAATTTTTATATTTGAGAAAAAATGAAATAAAGATAATTGAAATTTGGATTGTTCGCCCTTTGAAAAAACTGAATTCAATATCATGAAGTATAAACGCTTTTATGAATAATACTCCTCACCAAAAAATAAATTAAGACACAAATATAGAATGAAAATATACTGTTCATTATATTAAGAATTCTTAAACTGCTTTAAAATTTCATAATTCTAATTCAAATTCCCGACAACTATATGCAATACATATACGTAGTTAGCCATATTTCAAAATTCACATTTCTTCAAATAAATGATTTAAAACGCTCTGCTTTCATAGTATCAAAGTATAACATAAAACTAAATTACATTTTTCTTTTTTTAAGCAAGTAGTGCGTTTCGATAAGTTATCTTGCCATAAAATGAAAAGATTTACCAGAATTTGAACTATGCTTATTAAAAGGGAAGTAGGTAGGTATTTAAATTAACGTCGCACTGGAGCAACACAACGGGCTATTGGCGAGAGTCCGTTATCAAACCCGAAGGGAATGATCCGAGGACAACACCACGTAATTTTGAACCATGGTCAGATGACGAGGTCACACCTGAGCTGGCATCCCACTCTCCAAACTTCCACGCCAATGTTAAAAGGAAGAAGGCCTCGGGTGAAGGTTTTCTTGAGCAAATTATATTACCTGCCTCTGAAAGCTATGATTTTTATTTTTGTCAAAGGCGTCAAATCGCCCTAGAGTTTTTTTGAAATGGTAATCAGCTTTCTCAGTCTATATTCGAAACATTTAATTTTAAAATAATCTCTTTGTCATTTCACGTGTCATATAATGGTATCTTTAATAAAAAATGTGTTCGCTTAAAACCTTATTATTGAATATGGAATCAAATGAATTTGCATCTTCTTGATGAAATTTGGAAACGCCTCATCCCTGGTGATCCTGATCCCCTCCCCACAAGTGAAAAAATAATTATTAGAAAACTGCGAATGAGACTATTCGACGTAGATTCATTATTTTTATTGCTTGACTTACTGCAATATTACAGGAAGTTAAGAAAAGGCATTCATTATCACACCCAAACTCAAAATGTACTTTGGTAGTAGTCACTTTAGTGTAGTCATTTTGTTTTAAAACAGGGGTGCGATGTATGGTGAAATGAATTACATGGTTGAATATAGCGTGTATGCGATTTACGTCCAAGTGAATGATAGAAGTTATGAAAGTACCGAAACGGTATTAAAAATCATTTTTGGACACTTCAATGATATTAGTTTTCTCCTTTGAAATAAAAATGTGATCATTCTGGTTAATTTTTCTATCTACAGTTAACCAATTCAACCCGAGTAATGCCGGTTATTCTACTCGAATAATATAAAATAAGATGTGTGTGAAATTAGGCATTACATAAAGCATGCTAAAACAAATTAACTTTCTGCACAATACCTTGCACATAAGGACACTCAAAAATTATTAATTCCGATGGAAGAATTCTGCATTTTTTCAAGGATTGGAATTTCGTTTCTGTCTGTATTTATGTGTCCCTGTATTTTACATATTGCAGATATATTATTTAGGAGTTGAATTTTAATGAATTATTTATTTTCTGCAAAATATCACTAGACATGGGTAATTTGTTGGCAATATATCTACACTGCTGGCCACCGTAAATGCAACACCCTGAAGGAAGCATGCAAATAATATGAAATTTACAACATGCATTAGCGGAGGTGAGATATGCAAATGATTAGAATTTCAGCGCAGACGCACATCACGCGCGCCTGTGGCGCCACTTCAAAGCGCTATTTAAGGCTTGGAGATTTCGACGATTTCAAGTACGGCAATTGTGTTTTTCTTGTGGTTTTTTTCAAAAAAACGATCAATTATGCCTCGTAGAAAACAGCGATCATCTTTTGATCAAGTATCCGAGTTCGACAGAGGAAGGATAGTGGCCTACCGAGATTGTGGATTATCTTTCAGGGAAATCGGTAGTCGTGTTGGACGAAACCAAACAACTGTAATGCGGATATGTGATCGTTGGATGCAGGAGGGTACGACGGACCGACGTGTTCGATCGCATCCACCTCAGTGCACCACTTCACGTGATGACAGGCATATTGTGCGTATGGCAGTGACGGATCGCTCAGCCACATCACGAACCATAGCACAGCACATTCAGTCTGTACCGCATCATCCAGTGTCTGCGCGTACCATTCGACGCCGTTTACAGCAGAGTGGTCTGTCCGCAAGACGCCCATTGCTTCGTCTACCCTTGACGCAGAACCACAGACGTTTCCGCCGCCAATGGTGCGATGAAAGAAGGATGTGGACGGCAGAATGGAATGAAATTGTCTTTACTGACGAGTCACGCTTCTGTCTGCAACACCACGATGGTCGGATTCGAGTCTGGAGACACCGTGGAGAGAGGATGCTGAACAGCTGCGTTATGCACCGCCACACTGGTCCTGCACCGGGTATTATGGTATGGGGCGGTATTGGATATCACTCTCGCACTCCTCTAGTACGTATTGCCGGTACTTTAAACAGCCAGCGCTACATCTCCGAGGTGTTGGAGCCAGTTGTCCTTCGTTATCTTCAGGGCTTGCCCACAGCCATTTTTCAACAGGATAATGCGCGACCACACGTGGCACGCATTGTCCAAGGGTTCTTCGTCAATCGCCAGATTGAATTGCTTCCCTGGCCAGCTCGCTCTCCGGATCTTTCGCCGATAGAAAACATGTGGTCCATGGTTGCTCAACGATTGACCCAGAATACATCCCCAGCTGCCACACCAGATCAACTTTGGCAACGTGTGGAAGCTGCTTGGTCTGCTGTACCCCAAGAACACATCCAAAGTTTCTTTGAATCAATGCCGAGGCGTGTGGCAGCGGTGATCTCCAACAATGGCGGCTACTCTGGCTACTGATTTTGGCAGGAACCACACTTCACAGAAGTCTATAAATTTAATCATTTGATACTTGGTCAACATGTTATCTACAAAATAAATTTTGTTGTGATATCTCTTGTCTTTCTTGGTGTTGCAATTTGGGTGGCCAGCAGTGTATATTTCAATCAACTTTCTTTAAGTCTGACTGAATACGTAATGGTTTGTAGAATGCTGTTTCAAAAAGTTATTATACAAAACATTTTAAGTAAGGTGTGTAATTTCTTATTTTAAAATGACCGGTAAAGTTAAAAAATCACTTCAAAATAATATGGGTTACGATAAATTAAAATCACTCCCAAACTCAAAATCGACTTCTGTAGTAGTCATCTTGGAAAAAACCAGTAGTTCGTCTTACAGCAAGAATGCGATGAATATGAAAAGGATTATATGGATGGATATATCATGTATACATATTTACGTCCGAAGTAAATTGTAGAAGCTATAAAAAAGTTAAAACGATGTAAAAAATTATTTTTCGTACATTTAAATGATGTTTGCATTCTTTTGTGAAAAAGAAGTGATTAGTCTAATCACTTTTCAATCATCATTTAATTAATTAAACCCGGGTAATTCAGTTAGCTTTTTATAAAATAAGGAAGATACAAAACTACAAAATGAAGGCGGAGCAACTCTCTTTTAGGCCTTCTCCAATTCTTTCAAAATTCGAAATTAATTTTTGATCACCTTCCATATCATATTACAGTTTGAACGTGCATAGTTAAAACTACATTCACTAATAACATAGTTTGCGAGTGCATAATAAATATAATATCGTCACAACAACGATTACAAGTACGCTAGTAGCAGTTGCTGAGTGCTTGCATGCGCACACAAATCTCATTATCTTTAAAAATAAAAACTTATGGCAACTTATCAAGCCAGCTATATATAAAATCAAATCAAATCTCAGGACGAGACACAACATTCATTGACAGGCAAACGAAACGATACGCCTCAAAAAAGATCAACGGAACGATAGCCCTCTTGATTCTAAACAAAAACAGAAGCTTCCGCTTTCAAAAGGGGCACATGCGCAGAAGAGAGCACTATCACGAGTCCTTGAAATCAGCTGATAAACGGTCTCGTTCTGGGGAAGAGGAAAACACTGGTTCTCTACAAAATAAGTAATTTGTTTCAAAAATGAGATGAGGTTTTTAAACATCTCATTAAAACGTGTAATGATAGCAATCAGACCGTCCTTATTTTACTCTTGTTTCTTAAGCCTAGAGTAACAATTTAATCTTATCAAACATTTGTTTTTTGAAGTAAAGTGACGGAAGCTATAAAAGTTAGAGACGTTAAAAACCTCTTTAAAAATTGTTCCAATAATTATTTTTAATGGGTGTTGTTGACAACATATTAAAAGCTAACTTACAAATTAAATGTTTATCACGCGCTACGAGTAATAACGTTTGGCTTGGATATCACAGCATTGCGTTATAGTTTTAAACCAATCTATTTTTCTCATTGACTGACAGGCTGAAATATTAGCCTTTTGTTCTAGTGATAACATGCCAATAACACTAATGCTGATAAACTTATGGCAGCAGGCTATAATATTATGTACAAGTGGATCTCAAGCCATTGTGGAATCGCTGGAAATGAACATGCCAACCAATTGGCGACAGAAGGCTGGGTCATGCCCCAGGATGAGAAACCTGTAACTTATCAACAAGTGAAGGTAGGTAGGTATTTAATTAATGTCGCATTGGATCAACAAAACAGGCTATTTATTATTATTTTTTATTGAACAAAAGCAAACTTGCTGTGCATCACAGAAGTACAACACGGGGCTTACAGAAGTAAGTTGATTAAACAAAGAAACAGTGGAAAACAATTTAACTAAAATTACAAGATTTTATGAACTTGACAAATGAGTAGAAAAGCAGATTAGATTTTACAAAAACATTGAGTTTCACTGGCCATGTTTTACCTAATTTTCTCAAATCCGTTTACAGGCATATTCTTGAAGTTTTAAATGCAGGACAACTAAAAAGCAAATTCTCTACATCTTGTGGCTGCTTTTTAAAACACTCGCACAAATCATTAGTCCGAAGATGAAACCTATATAGATATTTAGCAAAATTTCCATGGCCAGATAAAAATTGTGTAATTTGGAAGTTTGTGAAGAAAAATAATTCTGAGTTCAATCTATGCTTAACAGTAGGAAAAATTTTTTTGGTGTGGCCAGCTTTCTCAGACGAGACATACTCTTCGTTCCACTTAGCAACAAGCTTGTCATAATATGAGCCTTTCAAGTAACACTTAGGAATGCTACAATTTACATCAATTGCTAAATTCAAAGCGTCTTTGGCTAAAAAATCAGCTCTTTCATTCCCGTAAATTCCAGTTTCCACGCACATAGGCAAAAAAATCTCAGTTCCTCTATTTTTAAGAGAACTAATTGTTAAAAGCGTTTCAACAACCAATTTTTCTGTGCTTGCAACATTCTTCAGTAAATGTAAAGAAGAAAGAGAATTGCTACAAATAAGGTACTTTGAACAGATCGACTATTGGCGACGGTCTGGGATCAAACCCGAAGAGAAAGATCCCAGGGCAAACACCACGTAATTTTGAACCACGGTCTGTTGACGAGGTCACACCTGAGCTGGCACACCACTCTCCAAACTTCCACACCACGCCAACGAGAGAATATTTGAGGCCACGACAGATTTAACATGCACCAACCCCCTTGTACACGACGGTATTTGTGCAAATATTCAATTCAATTAATTTAAATGTAAAGAGCGAATATCAGATGAAAACTATCGGAGCAGCATCTTCATATGGAATTACCTGCTTTCAACGGAGCACACTTATTTTTCTTTCATCTTCGGTCTTTTCCTAGTCTGTCCGTCTCGCTGCTTTTTTTCTTCCTCCGCATTGTCCAAGGGGCCCTATTAGTCAAGTCTTATCAACCCATAGTGCACCCTTGTGAGGAAAAGTGATTTGAATCAATCTCAATTATTCTCACACTTTACACTGAGTCGGGACACCATAATGCAAATCATTACTTTGGAGTTTCCTGACTATCCAGCGCATTTTAACACTTGTTTTGACAGTAGAATTTTAAACCAGAATACATGAATACAAATATTTAAGGGCTGGAAATAAATAAAAATGATACGATTTCTTAATTTATATTTCAGCCTTCAAGAGGCGGGTATGCATGTTACACATGAATAGATATACGACTTGAAATTCACGGAAGAGCTTCTCATTAGCATCAAAACTGTTTGTAATTAAATTAAATTATAGTCATTGTGCAGACCACGTATAATTATTGATAATAAAGCGAGAAAATTTATCAAGGACTGTTTGAATCTCGGTTAAGTTATTATTTGGAGAGGACGTGTTTACATTACAGTGCAGTTGCAACTATCGCAGGACAAATTAATGCGCCTTTCTGAATTCCCCTTTCCTATCTTGTATTTGTCATCGCATCACATAATTCAGCGGTTCGGTTGAGTGAATTTATCCAAGTAAATTGTTCATTGAAAACCGAGAGTTCATTTCAGATATCCACAATAGTTTTAATGAGACACGAAAGTCCTGGGCACAAGTTTAACACGTCAAGATTATTGATTAGTCGGACAGGAAAGAGTCGTACATTACGACGAGTGAGGAAGTGTCTGGTAGTTAAAATAAGGGCTAAGGAAAAATGAATCTGCCGAGTTATGATAATTGTACGAAAGAGACGTCCAAATGACCCTGGAAGAGACTGCGGAGCATATTTTCACACATTTGAAATAAATGAGCTATTTTGGTCATTGGTTTAACATTAAAATACGCTTTTATGTTTTATAAAACAAATAAATAGCTCTCCTGATCAAATGGTCTGACAGTGGTTCAGGGTAATTGTATGAGAGATGTACAAGTGACCCTGCAAGAGATTACAGAACTTATTTTCACGCATTTGAAGTAAGGTAGGTAATTAATTAACGTCGCACTGGATCAACACAACGGGCTACTGACGACTGTCTGGGATCAATCCCGAAGTTAAAGATCCGAGAGCAAGATCTCGTAATTTTGGACCACGGTCAGATGACGAGAACAACACCAAAGCTGGCACCCCATTCTCCAAACTTCCACACCACGCCAACTTGAGGACATTTGAGGCCACGACAGATTTTAACGTGCACCAGCCCCCGTGTACACGATGGTCTTCGTTGGACCGAGTTTCGAACTCCGAACCCTCCGGTTGCTAATCCGTTTGTCTTCCAGCTGGGTTACCGCGGTCCATTTGGAATAAATATCGATTATTTTGGTTATTGGTTTAATGTTAAAATACGATTTTGTTTTCTTAAACAAATAAATTGCTCTTCTGATCAAATGGTCTGACCGTGTTTCAAAATTCTGACGTGATGTCCTCGCCAGACTTTCCCTTCCCGATTGATCCCGGACTGTCGCCAATAGCCCGTTGTGTTGCATCAGTGCGACGTTAATTCAACTACCTACCTGCCTGATCAAATGAGAGGGCCACCGTGGCTTTACTTGTTTGCCGACTGCGTTAGCAACCTGCGAGTTGTGGGTGATGCTTGCTGTAACTTAACCTGGGTATATTTCTCTTTTCTATGTAAGTAAAACTTTCTTTGTCTATGTCCATTACTTGACGTTGTTTATCTTATGTTTGGAGCAGCTTTGCCAAATATGGCCCTTGTACCATAAAACCCCTATCAAACAACCTGACCAAATGAAGAAAATATTCATCACGTTTTATAGAGTTGTAGCCAGACTAAGTTCTTGCAAATCTCTCTCAAGTACTTTCAATAAATTTCAGGTAACAAATAATTCAAATTTGAATATTGAAAGAGAAAAGGACCAAAATCATGCAAATAAAGTAAGAGACTGAAAATCAATGCTTTATTTCCTAGTACAGTGTAGTACTAGGAAATGACAAGGTCGATGTCCTTCGGCCAGTCCACTACTAGAAAGGTTGTAAGTACACCATGGGAAAGGGCTGCCGCGTTGAAAATTTTATATAGCGACCATCATAGGCGATTTGTTTCGCAAACTCGGAATCACTCTTGTCCTTTCCGGCACCGAACGATGAACTTGGAGCCATTATTAGAGCTGAAGACGCCAATTGTGGAAGCGCATTGTTTACTTTTAAGCCTGTCCCCTATTTTAACGAATAGACTCACTCAAGTGATTAGAATGCCAAATCTATAAAGACAGGCAATGTTCAAAATATTTAGTTATGCCAAATATGCACAGTGCATCTGTCTTCCCAATTCTCTTGCGATTGGGGTTGTGAAAGCCCAGTCGCAATGTCCTCACGATGGCGTAGCGTGGAAATTTGGAGAGTGGGGTAGCAGCTCATGTGTTGACCTTATCATCTGACCGTGGTTCAAAATTACGAGGTGTTGTCGTTGGATCTCTCCATTCAAGTATTGATCCCGAACCGTCACCAATAGCCAGTTATGTTGCTCCAGTGTTGCGTTGATTCAACTATCTACCGTTTGCGTTTGGATTCGTTCACTGAAGATAGTCGCATCGTCTTTCAAATTTCGTAAGTATGTGCAAATAAGTTGATGAAGTGGGTATTATGAGAGGGAGTTTTTCAGTGTAAGCAAACAAACAAACCAGATGTAATGCGAAGATTTTACTTCTGTTCACCATATGCTTTCACATGTTACAAATCGAGGTTACCTTTAATTGTAATTCATCGTCGTTTGGGCAATGTTTAGCGTTTAATCTAATTGGTGATCTAATCTAGTCATAAGAGATTTGGCAATGTTTGGCGTTTATGTAATTGGTGTTCAACACTAGTCAAAGATTCTTATAAATGGGCAGATGGTTAGATTATCTAAATTTGTTGTATGTTAATATTTATTTTTGAGTATTCCACTTTAAAATGTCCCTATGAGGGGGATTTTCTCCGTTTTAGGAACGTTTAACGTTTAATCTAATAGGCGTTGACCAATGAACTACCATACATAAACTCGGAATTCATTCTTTGGAATTTTTTGGTGAAGTGCTGAATTCGTATTCGAAAAACAAGCCTAGCGACGTTGCGTTTGGAATACGTACAAGGAAACACGTTCCTCCTCAGAAACACTATCACCATTTCCATTTTGCTCGACTTAAAATACTTTTCATATAATTATTTTTATTTATTCTTCTAAAGATCTATTTCAAAGTATTTTATGTCTTGCATGCTTAATTTTGGAAGAAGTATATTCTTATTATCATAATTTATGTAACTATCCAGTTAAATATGCTATATATCCAGTTAAATATATGATGATAAAAAACCCGTTTATATATAATTTTTAGAAAAAGAACTCTAATGTACTTATAGCTTGATATGCACCAAATATATCTTATGGGTCTTATTAAAATAAAATAGACCCACTATGTACATACTATCAGACTTCTTTCAAGAACTATCCAGTTGAGAATTGACAATTTCCTCTGTTTACTGAAACGGCGATCGAATAATATCCACCACTAGAAAAGTTTTTTGTCGTAAACTGAGAGATGTTGTTTACTGGAGTCGAATACTTCTTAAGTCATTTCACAGTCCGAAATAGCAAACATTAATTTCCTTGTCAAACAGAAATGCAATTCTGTTTCGTACAGATCGTTAAACACTGTTTCTTACGCAAACACAAGTGAAGCATTTTTTCTTCTTACTCCACGCTGCATCTTATTTTGTTAGACAAATATCAACTCATATTATATTTATTTCGAGACAAATTTTTCCATTATACAAGCATACAGAAATTTAACTTTCTCCGTAGGTGTAAGTTGGCATAAAACATCTCTACTCGATAAAGTAAACCGTCAAAAACATTTTTATCCCTCTAAGGGGTTCACATCCGGGTTCTGACCTACGCAACCTTATCTGCATCGTAACCAGTTTTATTCATTTTGACCTATAGAATGTTCCTTTGACTAGTGTCTCAATTTAGCGATGGCTCCTCAAGGGGATCAGTTCTGCGCATGCTCGTGGACGATTTTATTTTCGACCGTAGGGACATAGGTACATACTAAACAAACTCGAGAAAAGTGATTCGATTCTTTCGTAACTTGTTTCAACTCAGCGGTCTATTCCCAGCTATCAAACTTCATATTTATGATTTTTTATTTACTGCGAATTAAGGCATTCAAAAATAATTATGCAGGGATCATTCAGATAATTATGCAAAATAACTTTAAGACAAATCAGTAAATCGTTGCAACGAAGAACAATGTAAATGCAACGACGCACTCAAAAGAACACAAGGAAACATACCAAAATGGATATCCAAATTTTTGATACACCAACACACTCACGAAGCCTATTCACATTCATGACGCTAAAACCAAGTGAGGAAACGAAACGAATCAAATCAAATTATATGGTTTTCGGCATGTACCCACGGTCGAAAATGTAATCGTCCACGAGCATGCGCAGTAATAATCCCTTTGGGGAACCATCGCTAAGCGTCGCTAGATTTCCGAATAGTGTAGTATTGCTTTTGCCCCGCAACATATTGAATGACTAAATTACCATATAATTTAGTTGAAGGAATCCATGGATTCTATCAACCAATATTGCCGTACATAACATTGTTAAACCTACACGAAAGAGCTCGCCACTCTAATGAAACTCCTTTCTTCAGAGGTCTGATTACATAAGGCGATGGTAAATATGGAAGATAGAATTCATCACAGAAAAGAGAATGTCAGAGAATTCGAAAATAAGTCTACGTCAGGAAATACCGAACCGCCTTTGAATCAGTAAATGGGATTAAATTGAAGAAGGTAATTGTGATACAACAACCTTCGGTATTATTGCCTTTTCAACCTGTGGTATTTTTGCCAAAATGTTTCGAAAAACAAATTAACACGTTAGATGTATTACATTGCATTAAATTTTTGATCAATTTTATTTCATTAGGTAGTTGATTCATAGGTAGTTAAATTAACGTCACACAAGAGCATCAAAGATCTATTGGTGACTATCCGAGATCCATCCCGAAGGGAAAGATTAGAGGTCAGTAGCTCATAATTTTAATACCACGGTTAGGTGACGAGGTCAACACCTGAGCTAGCACCCCACTCTCATAACTTCCACACCATACCATCGTGAGGATATTTGAGGCCACGGCAGATTTAACGAGTACCTGTCCCCCACATACACGACGATCTCTGGTTGGATCAAGTTTCGAGCTCTCAACTCTCATTGGCTAATCCACCACTCTTCCAACTAGACTCAATTATTTTATTAATAGGTAAGAAAAATGCATACATAGATATGATATAATAAGTATCAAATTGAACTGCTCTACAAATTCTAGTAATAAAAATTCATGAAATAGCAAAATTTCTAAAACTATTACACACACAACATGAGACTCGCATCTGATACCTCAGTTAATGGAATTAAATTAGGTATCAGATGCGAGTCTCATGTTGTGTGTATAATAGTTTTAGAAATTTTGCTATTGCATGAATTTTTATTACTAGAATTTGTCGAGCAGTTCAATTTGATTCTGATTTGGATTTGATAAAGTATAACTGTTCTAAATATTTTTTTTCAGTCTCGCTTTTATATTCGACTTTTGAAGCATGCTTTTACTCAGTTTCCTAAAGATGACATTTCGCTAAGTAAATTCAAATTTTCCTACCTTATCTTACTTGAAGAGTTTCACAAACGAAGAGCAAGGTTGAATTTTAAAGTACTCAATAGATTTTAAAATATACTATTACCCTTGATGATTTGAGCTCATTATCCAGTTCTTCAACATTTAAATTCATTCAACTGAATTCATTTCCATTTATTATTCGACGAAATTTTCCTTCCAACTTCAACGTCATCATGAAAGTTTAATGAGATGTAAGTAAGGCAAAAACCAAAGAAAACGTTACAATATAAACTTCATGGAGACGCTGAGTTAGGTTCAAGAGTCAAAATCTCAAAACTCACAGCAAAAAAATTAAGATATAATATAAAAATAATCGATTTTCGAAATTAGAAAATCGTGAAGCAGTTCTAAAAAGTCGAATTAGATGAACTTTGTACCAACAACTTCATAAATTCATTTCTTTCAAGATCTTAATCATTAAGGATATATTTTTTTCGTGCTATATACCTCCTGTTATCGCAAATGGGGCCTCGAATTTTTTAAAATTATAAATTCATTTTTTTCTGCACCTTACTCAGATATATCAGATGTTTAGAATTTCTTTTTTAATGCAACAATTTTTAAATTAAAAGAGTAGGAATTAGCTGTTAAGATAATATTTTTTATTCTTAACTCACATACAAAAACTGATTTAGACGATTAGGATCTATACTTGAAAGAACTCGATATATCTGAATAATTATTTTGAAAAATTGAATACACCTCTTGCTTTTCGTGCTTTATTTGCCAATACTCCAGAAAACTTATTTAAATCTGAAAAAATATTTATAGAAGGGATTTTGCTGGATTTGATAGCAATCTTGTTTTAAATTTTGGTGATGAATTTTTAGAAAACAAATTATACTTGAATCCTCGAATCAATTGTATTTCACATTATCAATTTAATGTTTTCGGATGCATAGGGGGGGGGGGGTTCTACCTAAAAGAACTATTTCCTGTTGAAACACATTAAAAAAGGCAATGACATCTTCAAATCCTTTTGTGGAATGAGATGTTCAAACACAACATTAAATATTCTTAAGTAATTTTCTCCGTATTCGGAAATCCAACTTCAGATTCTAAGAATTAAAGTAACATAATAATAAATCACACCAGAATTTATTTCTTTTTAACAATAGGTAATATTATTTTTGTTCCATCAATAGAATTATCAATTGGATTGGATTTATTTTTCTAATGGCCAAATTCAGCAAGTCAAGTAATGGACACATGCATATGGAGAGTTTAACTGACATATAAGAGAGAAACATACCCAGTATAAGTTACAGGTATAGAACCTGTGCCACCCACAGCTCACGGGATGCTAGCACAGTGAGCAAATCCTTTGAGCCATCAGTCGAATTATGAAAGGCTTAGAACAAATTTCAAGGGTTGATAGTAGTTCAATTTACGTCACATTGGAACAACACAATGGTCTATTGGCGACGATCCGGTATCAATCCCGAAAGGAAACATACGAGGACAGCACCTCGTAATTTTAAACCACTGTCAGATGACGAGGTTCAACACTTGAGCTAGCACCCCTCCCAAACATACATCGCGTCAACATGACAACATTTGAGGACACGAGAGTTTTTAACGTTCACCAGCCCCCTCGTACACGAAGGTCTCCGATACCCATTCGAGTTTCGAACTAAAAAAATCCTCAGGTTGCTAATCTGTTACTCTACCAACAGGGCCTCCAATACAATGTCATTTTGAACCACGCTCAGATGACGCGGTTAACACCTGAGCTTGCATCCCACTCTCCAAACTTTCACACCATGCCAACGTGAGGATGTTAGAGGCCATGACAGATTTTAACATGCACCAGCCCCCACGGACGCTACGGTCTTTGGTTTGATGGAGTTTCGAACTCGGAACCCTTCGGTTTGCTAATCCACGATTCTACCAACTGCGTTACCGCGGCCCGAAATTTTAACTAAATATGCTCTCTCTAAGAATTCATCCTCTTAATATTAAAGTGTTTAAACTTGTGTAAACAATGTGTTGAGCGAACTTTATGCTCTCGAAAGAATCCTCGTAAATTTTCTCACTTTCAGAGAATTATCGATCGGCAATGACT
Source organism: Meta bourneti (assembly GCA_933210815.1). Lineage (NCBI taxonomy): Eukaryota > Metazoa > Arthropoda > Arachnida > Araneae > Tetragnathidae > Meta > Meta bourneti. Next base: position 35,190,089 of record OW119929.1, on the reverse strand, counting down.
TCCGGACCATAAATTTCGGGCTTTTATACACCTGTAAATGTTAACATAAAGCGATATTTTGAGCTAGAAGTTAAAAGGAGTGCACGTGCACCTGTTAGATCTTAGTCTCAACATAACTCTTTTATGTACAGGGAGAGTTAGAACAGTGCTTTCGTGGGGTAAGAGCGTCCAATGAATGTAAAACGTGTCTGTGATTAAATTTGGGAAATGCTTGAAGGAATTCTATAGATTAATTTCACCGAAAGAGCACATCGACTTTCGGCAGTACAGTTGATGAGATCAAAGAACATGAATGAAATTATGTGATCTTGCCCTTCCCATAATTCAATCCCATTGAAAACAATAGACTGTTGCAATAGAAGTGCGAACAAAGTAGAATACTGAAAGAATAGCAGTGCAAACAATAGACTTGTGCCATCACGTGGGACAAGTGCGACTCGTCAAATAGCATTGGAAAACATTTTTATAATTATATCAGTAGTAAGTTTAAGCAAGAGTGTAAATATATATTTGTCAAAAGACTGAAAGTGGAGAAAATATATGAAGTTTTTAGAAATTTGGGAGACTAACGAATGACTCTACATGATTTTTGAAGGAGCTTACATCAGCGATGTCAATTAACGTTAGCAGAATTTCATTCCTATGGCCCAAAGTTCTCTCTCTCTCTATATATATATACTGGTATCCATAAATTAAGGGTCAGATACAATATACCCGTCACATATACTGTTCTTTAAGTTTAAAAAACACAAAGACGAATATGAATCGAATGTGCATACGAATTGGAATACGAATAGATTAGGAATTGAATTGGGTACTTACCCCTATTTCCCATATAAACGATATGGAGAGGCAAGAATTGAGAGCTGGAAGCCAAAAAATACGAACTCCGGATAACAATTTAAAACTGGTTTAATTGTATCCTTTACAAGAGCTTTCTTTAACCGAAGAGTTTTAGAGTTTGGTTTGTAGTGGGTGTACGAATCCCACCGCCTGACCTCTTTCAAAGTCCAAACAGGAGAATGTATCCCCTTATCGTCCTCCTTCTCGTTGACCCCACCGGATGGGAGTGGAAAAAGTTTCGGTCCTCCTCCCACGTGTCTGTCCATGGCCTTACTCAGCATATACAATCACACATAGGTTTCAATGGTTTCGTGAACACGCCAACTGAACTGACGATCAATGGGCCATTCACGGGTTCTATTCACGTACGAAAGTAAATTTTGTTTGTCGTCCGATTCCAATACATCCGTCTTGAGCTCCGCACTGCCTTTTTATCCACCAACATCCTGGAAGTTGACCACTACAGAGGTAGTAGAGTGATGGTCTGGGGGCGGCTTTACTTTGAATGGACATACAGAGTTTTACGTGTTGGAAAGTGGAACCATGAATGCTTTGCGTTTTTTTCAGAATGTTATTACTCCTCATGTCCACAATTTTCGTGGCGCTGTTGGAAATTCCTTCATCTTTACAGATGATAACGTCCGTTGTCATCCTTCGGTCTGTGTTGATGACCTGTTGAACACCGAATTGACTGAATGGCGTGGCATGCGTACTCCCCTGATCTCGATCGCATAGAACATGCATGAGATGCTCTAGAACGAAATCTCCCACCGAATACCAAAAAAGCCTGTTTATTGTACTGAAACAGCAGTGTCAAAACCTATATCAAAATTTACTGGACAATCTTGTGAAGAGCACGCGCAACCGATGCAATTCGTGCATTGCAGTGAGGGAGGCAGATTCACTATTAAAATTTGAAGATAGTATCCGAAAAGTTATGGACATTTTGCTTGTGTTCGCCAAAGACTTAAAATGGTACGTTTTGTTAATTTAGAATGTATTACCAGTACATTCACATAATTTTGTTTCTTTACGAGTGTAAATCTCTATTAAGTCTCCTTGTATTCCTAATTATTATATTTATCATCATCCTCTTTTCAGAATTTTGTGTTTCTCTAAAAATATAACTGATCCCTCATTTATGGACACCAGTGTATATTTCCATCTCACCTTCACTAGAAACTTACAAATATTCACATAGAAATTCAAGCAAAGCCTACGGGAATATGATTAAAGGGTTCTAAATCTATAAGAGACAGTTTCATGAATCATCAGATGGTCTCAGGATCGCTCCAGCTCATCTCCAATATGAAATGTATTGTCTAACGTTACATAGTAAATCTTTAGTGATTTAAAGTGCCCAAATCTCACTTTAAACAGAATCCGAAAAATAATAGCTAGCAGTAGCCAACAATACCAAAAATCTTCCTTGTTCAATTCTCGTGGCTTGGTCACCATTGACATTTCATCTTCACTAGAAACTTGAAGAAATTCATGCGAGTAATGATAAACAACGCTTAAGGGGTAGATAATGTCGTGGATCACTAGATGGCCACATGATTACTCCAGCTCCTATTTATTATTATTACGGGTATCATACACCATTGAAAAGTCAATCTTAGAGATATACATATCCCAATACAAATGAGAACAGTACCCAACAACTAATAGCTAACAGTAATGAACAACACCAAAAAATTTCTCTGTCCGCTTAGAATGGATTTGGTCACCATTTCCATCTCATTCTCACCAGAAACTTGGGGCCGTCGTGGCTCAATTGGTCTCCCATTGCGCTAGCAATCTGCAAGATCTCGGCGGCCGTGGTTGGATTCCTCCCAAGGTTATTTCTTTCTTCTGTATCAGTACATCTTTCCTTGTTTGTGTATGTCCATTGCATGACATTATCTGTATTGTGTTTGGAGCAGCATGGTCAAATATGGCTCTTGTATCATAAAATCCCTATAAAAACCTGCGAGTTATAGGCTGGGCAAGTTCAATTCCTGTCAGGTTTTCAATTCCTCCTTGAGTGTATTTCTCTCTTCCGTGTCAGTAAAAGTTTGCATGCCTGTGTATTCATTTCTTGACGTTGTCTTGTGTTTAAGCAATTAAACCCAACTCAACGTACCAACCTCAATAGAAACTTACAGAAATCTACATACGTAATGACAAAAACCTGCAGAGTTATGATGAAAGAACTCTAACTCAATACGAGACCTTTTCTTGAATCATCAGATGATACGAAATCATTCCAGTTCATCTCTAATACGAATATCATCTATTGAATACCGTGGAAAAGACAATCTATATAGTGATCCAAAGTATCCCAACGCAAATTAGAACAGTAGCCAATAACCGATGTCTAGCCAGTAGCCAACAACACCAACAATCTTCCTTGTTCGATTCTCCTGGTTTGGTAAACGTACTTCATTTCTTTTTCACTAGAAACTTGCAGAAATTAATGAGTAACGATGAACAAAACCTAGTGATTTCGTGATTCTCGTTATTTGATCAGTTTCCATCTCGTACTCCATAGAAACTTAGGGCCATCGAGGCTCGATGTGCCTCCTATTTCTCTAGAACCTGTGAGCTCCAGGCGGCGAAGGCTTCCTACTTGGGTGCATTTCTCGCTTTGCCAGCAAAACTTTCCTTGTGTGTGTATGTGTCGTTTTCTATCTTGTGTATGGTGCAGCATGGCCAAATATGTCCCTTTGCGAAATAAAAACCAAATCAACGAACCAGCCTCACTAAAACTTACAGAAATTCTCAATGACTAAAACGTAGAGTTATGATAAAAGAGTTCTAACTCAATACGAAACATTTTCTTGAATTACCATATGACTTCGTGATCCCTCCAGCTTATTTCAAATATATACCCTCGTGGTATTGTATACCGTGGAAAAGCCAATCTTTAGTGATCCCAAGTATCGCAACCCAAATTGGGACAGTAGCCAACAACTACCTGATCAGCTTATCAAACACAGTCCGGCAAAGAGTTAAAATTAGAGCGTCCGGTGAAGGGGCGGGGAACGGGGTTTTCTCGAAGTATCCGTCCCGCAATCCATCAAGCCGGACGGACGAGATACAAGGGCGCTCCATTAATCACAACAGTGCATTCATCGCTCGCGATAAATCAGCCCCGGCGGTGTGAGAGTTCGCTTGCACGCGTCAGAAAATTCGAGTTGGGGCAACGATATTGATAGGGCGCTATCTGTTGATATTCCTCCGCCGTCGTTGTCGAGGGCTGAAAAGTTGTTGGACGCGGAGATTTGATTTGCAGGGCGCGATAAAGCAACGGCAGGGGCTGTGCCCGATGTAGGCAAATATTTGACTTTGGCATTAGCGACGGAGTTGGCTCATTCACTTTGTCAGCAGAGAGTGAATTAGGTGATCGTGTCATAACCCCCGAAAAGCTGAAGCGACTTTAAGCACCGGGAATGCGATGTTTGGAGATTCTTCGATGATCGTTTGTGTGTTCTGGCGAATTAAATTTTAAAAGACAGCTGAAGTAGTTCGCATCTAACGCATTTGAAAGAACTCGACCTTGTTTACAAACCTTGTAATCCTCTCTCCAAACTTCCACACGTCGCCAACGTGAGGACATTTGAGGGCATGACAGATTTAACGTACCACTCCTACGTACATGAAGGTCTTTGGCTGGATCGAGTTTCGAACTCACCCTCCGGTTGCTAATCCACTACTCTTCCTAGTTGGTATGTCGCAGAACTTTCGTAGTTAGTGTGCTCTTCGAGATGATAAAGATTGAAAATTGCTGTTTCATGAGTTAATCGGTATCAGATGCTCTTTTGATTATTGCTTTGATTTAAAAGGGGACACGGTACCCTTTGAACAATTTTTTTGTTTTCATATGTGTAGCAAAATTTTTTAGTATATTATATTAGTATATTATATAAAATGAATTTTCAGGCGAAAAAATTTAATTTTAATAAAGCAATAATTCAGAAATTTAATTTTTTTGAAAAAAAATCAACATTTTAAAATCCCTACTACTTTTTTAAATATCATCTTTTTAAAATTTTTTTTACACTTTTCTATTCATTGCAGTATTTTACGCAATTCTGTGCATGGATTTACATGTATTCTGATTATTTATTTATAATTTTTTTTCTAAAAAATACTGTGAAAAACTGTAAAAAACATGAATATTTTAGTTTGGCAATTAAAAAAAAACCCTTTTAATCCAAATTCTTATCGCATGCACAGAATTGTCAAATACACTATTGTGAACAACTACAAAAGGTTTCAAACCTCTAAATTAAATTTTAAAAAAGCCTTAGCAATTTGAGTACTTCATAGTCATCAAAAACAGAAAGCTGAGAAAAAGCCATTTAAAGTTTTAATTTTTGGTTTCGGTATTTTACATCCAAGAGAAAAAAACTTAAATAACTCCTATAATAATATTGCTAGAGCTATGAAATTTTGCATACATATTCAGAAGAGTTGTATAGTTAAAATATAGCAATAAATTTTTTTTCGATATTTTGGTCATTTCAAGGGTACCGTGTCCCCTTAATTAAAAATTTATTTGACTCATAGTCTACTATAACATAATGTGTAAGGTTTGTAGAACTATGGTAATAAAAACATACTATACGAAGATTTCGTATTGTAGTTTCTATAAGAAATATAGGGCCGTCGTGGCTCAGTGGGTATGCACACTGCGCTAGCAACCTGCGAGTTGTAGGCTGTCAGGTTCAATTTCTCCCTCTTCTGTGTCGGTAAAATTTTCCTTGCGTGTGGATGTTTGTTTGATGCTATTTGATTACTTGATGAAGTCTGTCTTATGTTTGGCGCAGCATGGCCAAATATGGCCTGCAGCATGAAACCCAATCTGCAAGTGGTCTTTTTTCCTGCTATCTTTCGCATTTAAATCTGTATTGAATTAATAGTGTCTTTTGTGATAACGTTTCATGGAGTTGCATATTATAGCTAAATACATCATGCGTTTTGTTTGTTTTGAGGATATTAATAAGTGGTTTAAAAAACCACGAGATTTTTTTTACTAAAGTATCAAAACTAATACCGAAAAAAGAGTATAATGTACACCAGATTAGATTAATAAGACAGTTTTATTAATTAAATATTACCTAGATTCATACACATAAAATGTATATTCATAACAATACCTAATTGTGCAAATAATGACTTCTGTTGATATCGCTTTTCATTCCACTCGAAGCAGAATTATTTTATAATTAACATCCACGTGATTTTAACTACGTTCTTAGGTTATTTTTTTCTATTTCAAATTACTTTCCTAACTTTTATTTATATGTACAGTGGAAATAAACGTATTATCTCAATTAATTTAAATGGGAAATTACGACTCATCCACTATATTGTCCTGATCAGGCACCGTCAGATTACTATCTTTTTCGAAGCCTTCAAAACCATTTTCATGGAAAATTTTTGAATTCGGATTACGATTTCCGAAGAGAGTTCGATTCATTCCTCGAATAACACAAGAATTCCACCCGTGTAATGAAAATTTAAAATTAAGGGGGAAGCAAGTAATATGGTAAAATATACTATCTTTGATTACAGTTGAGTCTTTATGCGTTATTTTAAAACTTACTCGATAAGCCGCATTACTTTTAAAGCGACCCAATACAATCTAAAAATAAATTCATCATCCAAGTACATTTTCTTTTGCGGAACACGCCTTGAAGTAAAATTCCACAAATTAGTTTCAGCGAGTTCTCAAGCGTATTCTACGGCTTCCTTGGCTACGAAAACCACCTGATGAAGGTTGACTATATTAATGAATTGATTGGATAAGACAACCACCAGGAGGGTTAAACCCCTGCGAAAATAATCAGCAGAAAAGCTGATCCTCCTTTTCCGAACTATAAATTCATCATTAAAGTACATTTTCTTTTGTGGAACACGGCTTAAAGCAAAATTCCAAAATTAAATTTAAACGAGTTCTCAAGCAAATTTGACGACTTCCTTCCCTATTAAAATCACCTTCTGATGAAGGTTGACTATGTTAATGAATTGATTGGATAGGGGGATAATGGTTTCTATTAAACCCCAGCGAAAATAATCAGTAGAAAAGCCGAACCTCTCAGCACGAACAAAACCAAACCACTTTCCTTGCCACAAACGGACGCGTTTTTATCTTTGAGCATTTCGCGTTGACAAAAGGACGGACTCTGCTAAAGACAGACATTGTCTGATCAGAGACAGAGGATAGATAAAGTTCCAGTCCTTTGTCCCTTTGTTCCTCTTCTGACGCTTGATATCTCTTCTTCGTATTGCCTTCTTTTGTGTCTTGGGGAGGTTATGCTCTCAACAGCGCTCTCCGGTTCCGATTGGGAACCTTTTTCAGGAAAGAATTCGCTTTCTCACTACAGCAACAAAACGGCAGCGTGGGGATTCTCTCTGTATCCCTTTTCATATTTATTTGTTTAACCATCCTGGTGGATGTCTCGAAGTGGAATCTTGTCATTAGTTAAGCTGACCAGATCTTGAGGGACTAAATAACTCGTTCTTAGAAGAAAGTTGGATAGGCGAGATGGCTTCATGGACGAGATATGTCGTCTTTAGAAAAACTGACCAGATCTTGATGGACGAGATGTCTCGTCCTTAGAAAAGCTGGCAAGATTTTGATGGACTAGATAACTCGTCCTTAGAAAAAAATGGAGAGATCGTGATATCGTCATCATCGAAAAGTCTGAAGTCATGAGAGATATCTTGTCATTAGCAAAATTTCTCAGATCTTTATTGACGAGATATCTCATCGAAACTACTTGGAGGAAATTAAATGGAAATAACACTTAATAGAAATGCTAACGTATCAGTCTAGATTTCATAGCATTTGCAAATTGGTAACAATAAAGTAGTCAAACAATAAAAGCTTCAGGATTATTAAGGATGAAAACGGGTGATAAAATATTCTGTAGCCGTTTCTATTGAACGAAACAATTTAATATGAATAAAGTTGACTGTTTTAAGTTTATTGTGTCTATACTCATTCGTTTCTCGCATGGTTCATTCATTTCAAATCTATTGAAGGTACGATTAACCCTCCTAGAGGTTGTCTCTCGACGAGGTATCTCGTCATTCCCAAAACTGACTAAATATTGATAGACGAGATATCTCGTTAGTAGAAGAAAACTGATCACATCTTGATCTCGCTATCATAAAAATTCGGCAATATCTTGATGACGAGATATCTCGTCATTAGAAGAAAACTGATTATGATCAGATCAAGATCTCGTCATAATCAAAAACTGGGTACTATCTTGATGTCGAGATGTATCTCGTTATTGAAAGAAATTGGTCAGATCTTGATGGACGATATATCTTGTAGACGCCACTTATATATGTCACACAGAATAGAAGCCATACAAAAATATCATTATCGAAATTTTTTTAAATGATAAAGGGTTATAAAAGTAAAGTAAATTATATTAGAAAGACAACTTTGATTGTTTTATAAAAAGTTTCAAAACACTGGAAACGTTACGTGAAACCTAGCTTGAAAATCAATGATCTAATGCTATTAAATTACTTAATGAAAAAGCATCAAATTCACATTTTCCTTAAATCAGCAGCTCAGGTGTTGTCCGAGGATCTTTTCCTTCGGGATGGATCCCAGGCCGTCGGCAATAACCCGTTGTGCGACGTTAATTCAACTACCTATCTACCTACCATTAGGCTTACGGAATAACCAGAAAATATATTCCCTCTTTTACACTCAGTATCTTGACTTCCAACACTAACAGTATCCTCAAAGTCTTGTGAAAAATAATTGAAAATTAAAATTAAACTACCTACCTTAAATCAACTCGTATAGTATTATTTTATATTCCCATATTGTTTCCTCAGTACTACTCATACCAACTATTTTCTGAATATATTTTGTTTCATATCGCCAAATTATGCAACGCAATATTAAAAACACATCACCGATGCAAGCCTTTGTTCTCCCACCATGCCCCCAAAACCAACACACACCACTTTCCCTCGTCTCCCCGGGATGACAGATGACACGCGCAAAAGAAGCAAACTTCGCCACTGATGGAAATTGCTCGTTGACCATCGTGAATCGATGGTCCAGATGAATTTGACTTGGGAAGTCGGTCAAGCAGTCTATTATGGCTATCGCGGTCTCCGACTTATCGGCTCTCTCAATGGATTCCGGGGGAAAGGCACCACCCACTGCCGCTATCTGATGATTGGAAAGGTCGGAGAACGAGCCTGGTATCGAAAAAAGCTCGGCCCACCCCTCACAAAAGCGGCCTCGGATAAGATTAATAAAAGCAAACCCTGGGCGGGGGATATTTTTTTCTCCCTCAATGGCTGCTTTTAGAACTTCTCTAAGAAAGCCTGGATGGATTCAGTAGAGGCTTTCGCTGCAAAATAAATGTCAGATGGAGGGTAGGATTTATAAACTGGAGTGTGCTTTTTCGCTTTACGGGATCGGTGCCTTTTTAGGGCTCGCTTAAAGGCCTAGGGATGCGTGTTTCCACCTGCTCGCTTAGCCGACCGGGTTAACGCTTCGGATTAAACTAAACTGAGTTAAGCTCCATCGTGGGATGATACTTTACAACGGGTTTGCGGTGGAAAACATTTCACGCAAAAGTCAGTCATCAGATTCTTATTAAATAAAAGTCAGAAATGAAATTAGCAGCTAATAAATTTAGAAAATCTAAACATCTGATCATTTATAAGAATATTATGACTAGAGTTACGGGAAACGTTTTCTACCTTAAAAAACCTTTTGTCATCATCAGAATCATACGCTCTAGACTAAGCTAAATTCTGGACTAAGCTAAACTGAAAGCTTCCATCGTGGGGTACTGACCCCACAAAGTTTTTTTTGCGGTTTAAAACATTTCCCACAACTCTAGTCATAAGATTCTTATAAAATGGTCAGATGGTTAGGTTCCAAAATTTATTGTCTCTTAACATTCATTTTGAGTACTGTTATACTTTAAAATATCCCTACGAGTGGGATTTTCTCTCGGTGTAAACAAACAAAACTATACATTATTGCATCTATACAATAATCACATCTATACATAATTCTATATTACACAAAATATACAACATGCAAAAAAGTCAATTTCTTGGTGTCATCAAGTCCTGATATGTCTCTTTAAATTTTACCATGCCAATACTTCTGACTTTCAAGTCCTTGTTATAAGCAATGTTCTTGAGTCACGCGATTTTAAGCTGGTAGGTAGGTGTCATTAAATGCCATGATGATGTAAGAGGCAGATTGTTATGTAGTACAGAGTTGTGGCAATTTCACCACAGGAGCAATTTTCTGAATTTATATTTTTAATCACTTCATGTAAGATGGAAATGGGTTAATGTCCTGTGAAGAAGAGTAACTCTTCACTGCTCCAACGTGCTGATTTCAGTGACACTCTTAGTAACACATCATGAACCGTCCTGCTGTTTCCCTCTCATTCATTTTGCCCCGTACCAAGTAGCCAAAGAGTGGTTTCCCTCTGCATTCCGTTATGGTTGCCTCTTTTGTTAACCTATCTGCTTCTTCGTTTCCCTCATTACCAGCATGAGCTTTATAACCCATTTTAATCCAGCCTAGTTAAATTTCCTTGTAAAGTAATAACCATTGTATTGTTCGTGCCAGTGGACTCAGCATTTTAGGATTTTCAAGTACCAGGAGACCAGCTCGATTGTCTGACCAGAACTTGACATTTTTGTCTACTCTTGCTTCTACTGTTTTCATGACTGCTAGAATCCAATAGAGCTCCGCCTGGAAAACGGTTTTATTATCCTGGATTCTCGTAGACTACTGCTGAGTTATACGCCCTTCTTGTATCGAGCAAAATGAAAAAGTTTGAAAGGGAATGTGTAGACCAATGCATCTCATTTTCATCGTAGTCATCTTTGTCGTAATCTGTATTTCCAAGCTTTGTGTTTAGTATTTTTCTCATCTTGACGTACACTGTTTCATTTGAAGTGCAAGATGTAGTGGTGGAATTCCCGCAATTGTTTGAAGGGTCAATGTAGATGCTACTCTGTAACTGCCTGTAGTTGAAATCAGAATTTTTCTTTGTGCTTTATTTAGCTTTCTTATGGTTCATTGAAAAGGGTTGTGACACCAGACCACTGTATCTCAACATTCTTTCTGTCATTGTTTTGTACAGCGGCCTTTCGAAATTTCTGCTCTATTCCCCATCTTGTTTCAGTTATTCTTTGTACCATTTTAAATGGGAACATGGGTTTTTGTTCAAAAGTCTGTACATGAGCCACCCAATTAAGCTTCTCATCTATTATAAGGTCCTATGTACTCTACAGTTTTGTTCGTTTTACCTTTTATTCCAATAGATGGAAGATCCTCTCGAGAGATTACTTAGGAGGAAATAGGTCCAGGTTCAAGCCACGTATTGCCAAAAATATCCGTAGAACAACCAACCAAACTCCAAACATATGTTTATATAGTGGTGAGGAATATTTTTAATCTGAGCGGGTTTATGATATTTCTTGCTCGCCTTGAAAATAAAAACTTATGTCTTACCATTATTTGAAATAGGTGTTTGAAAGTCACGTCTCCTATCTTCCGTCAGTATGATCGGTGTAATTAGCCTTCACGGAGCGAAAAGTGGCATTCCCAGCCTTAAAAACTGAATTCACTTTTACTGCGTTACCTGTGGTCTGTGGATTTGACCTTAAACTTCAACAAATTAATTACTTGCCTCTACAAATGTGGGCAAATATGTTCGTTGAGTTAATTAAGGCTTACGTTATACTGCCTTCGGTGTAAACGTAGGGTGAGTGACCGTTTGACCCGAATTACTTTTTAAAATAAAAATAATGGATTTGAACTTATAATATGGCTTTGAAGAGGATTGACGTACCATACCAGGAACCGCTTCAAAACTTCCAGTATACAGAAATGTATGTTAAAATGCTTACTTAATTTTTACTTGTTTATTTAATATTTTTGGTTCCTTGCATATAATAATTTCATATTGTTTTACATTAGTCTGACAACGATTGATGAGAATATTGAATCGAACAGACACTATTGTTAATTTAAAGTACACGAGAACCCAGTTTGCAGGTTCGGTTTAACAGAAACTGGGATGCTAAATGTAAGGATGCTCATTTCAATTCGATGTTCATTCGAAATGCATTAGTTCATACTATGTAAAGTAATTTTGTAAACTATGTAAAGTAATTTTGTTAGTCTAATTAAAATCAAAACTGTGAGTAAACAATAAATAAAGCACATAGATATTTGACATTTCAATTTGGATACATTAATATTTTTCAGGTACACTGATAGCGTCGAGTAAGTGAGGTTCCGTAGTGTAGTTTTCACCTCCCCACACTTATATACATATATATTTATTTATTTATATATTTATGTATATAATTATTTATTTATTTGTAATTAGGGATGAATATAAGTTAAAGAGCTCAATACAAAGTTCCTTTTCAGAAAAGAGCCCCTAACTAATCTTAAGAACATGTCATGTTTGTCCAATGAATATGGAATCTTTAGTGCGTTATTATTTATCGTTCAGTGGCGTTGTATTTGCCATACCGTTTTTGCAAAACTTGCCATAAAAACAGTTTGTGTTGTCTCTGATATAATTTATATTCTACTTTCTATTTCTGTTCCTAGAGGGCAGCTGCAGCTTCATTGATTTTAAAATGTATGGACCTGAATTAGGAAATGTGATTGTCAAATGATTTTGTTTCATTTGTCTAGTTTTCAAATGCACATACATCACACACTTGGAAATTGATTTTTTAATTAGTTTTAAACAGTAAAATAGAAAGAAAATCTGTCCAAAAAATTTCATTTTTTAAATCTTATTTCAGATAGTAATTAAATCGTTTTGATTAGGTTTCTAAAATCTTGGTTAATGACTAACCTATATGGAATTTGTAATTAAAGCTATTCGATTTTCTATCACATTACCAAATTAGATCACCCCCTGTTAATATTCTATTAAAATATATCTCACAACCTTATATAGAATGTATTTTTGTATCTGCCATTTACTGTTTACGTGTTCCGAAGTGGATATAATATATATAATTTGATTTATGAGTGACATATTTATTGGTTAGAACTTTATCTGAGGCGAAAAACAAATATTAAATGTTAGTCTATAGATGTATAAACTTCAGAACATGTCATTAAACTTCAAATGAAGGTAATGCATTACACTTTACTATAACTCAAGTACGGATTAACAATTTATTTTAGTATCAGTTCATGATGAGCACATAATTCTTGTTTATAGATATTTCTCGATTATTTCAATACTCTAGCTTGTTTCACTTTTCGTTATCAACTTATCCCTGCCGCATTAAGACTATTCCCAGACACAGAAATTTGATTAAAATTCCTTTCGTATCCCGAGAAATTTGGATTTCGTAAACAACTATAAAACGCAATTCAGTTGCGGAGATTTTCTCAATGGACTGAATCTCATCTCCAGATTGAGGCAAAATTGAATTCGCTTGCATATTACGATTTAATTTAACAAAATTGGATCAAAAGGAATCTTTGTCAGATACTTTAAGAAATGTTCATAACTCAAACACAAAACCTACATACGCTTTGCTACAAATAACGTAGTAACGAAGTACTATTTTAAGATTAGAACTGCAAATCCGAGTTGGAAGTAATATAATTCTATTTCATGTATTTTGTTAAAGTAGAATTTCGCTTCCGACTTATAATATATATGAAATATATTTATTAATATACGAGTATATAATGAAATATATTTATTAATATACGAGGTGCATATATTCGAAGGTCTCCTAATTTTTTCCCTGACTAGGAGCAGATAGAAACAAGCAGTTGTGTTTTAAATACACGGATACTCGTTGTGGATGCCTGACACATATGTACTGTGCAGCACACATAACTCGTGTAGCTATGATAGAGTTAGAAACATTTCCAATGCTTAAGATGCCAACGTTCAGTGTGGGTCACCCCCATATCCGTGATACCTTCAGCTAGCTGGTACGGAGGGGCTGGGCCCTCAACTGAATGAAGAAGAAGGTTTGACACCCATCGACGTTCATCATCAGTCGAGTAAGACATGCAGTGATGGTGTCCTGGATGTGAAAACTGTGTGTTCGTGGGTGCGGCAGTTCAAAGAATTGGAGTGAGAAGCATTTCCAATACTTAAAAAGGCGACGTTCAATGTATAAGAACAGCGTGTAACCACCCGTTTTCTCCACTTGCGTGGTGTGACACCCATCGACGTTCATCGTCAGTTGAGTAAGACATGCGGTAATGGTGTCCTGGATGTGAAAACTGTGTATTCGTGGGTGCGGCAGTTCAAAGAATTGGAGTGAGAAGCATTTCCAATACTTAAAAAGGCGACGTTCAATGTATAAGAACAGCGTGTAACCACCCGTTTTCTCCACTTGCGTGGTGTGACACCCATCGACGTTCATCGTCAGTCGAGTGAAACATGCGGTGATGGTGTCCTGGATGTGAAAACTGTGTGTTCGTGGGTGCGGCAGTTCAAAGAATTGGAGTGAGAAGCATTTCCAATACTTAAAAAGGCGACGTTCAATGTATAAGAACAGCGTGTAACCACCCGTTTTCTCCACTTGCGTGGTGTGACACCCATCGACGTTCATCGTCAGTCGAGTGAAACATGCGGTGATGGTGTCCTGGATGTGAAAACTGTGTGTTCGTGGGTGCGGCAGTTCAAAGAATTGGAGTGAGAAGCATTTCCAATACTTAAAAAGGCGACGTTCAATGTATAAGAACAGCGTGTAACCACCCGTTTTCTCCACTTGCGTGGTGTGACACCCATCGACGTTCATCGTCAGTCGAGTGAAACATGCGGTGATGGTGTCCTGGATGTGAAAACTGTGTGTTCGTGGGTGCGGCAGTTCAAAGAATTGGAGTGAGAAGCATTTCCAATACTTAAAAAGGCGACGTTCAATGTATAAGAACAGCGTGTAACCACCCGTTTTCTCCACTTGCGTGGTGTGACACCCATCGACGTTCATCGTCAGTCGAGTGAAACATGCGGTGATGGTGTCCTGGATGTGAAAACTGTGTGTTCGTGGGTGCGGCAGTTCAAAGAATTGGAGTGAGAAGCATTTCCAATACTTAAAAAGGCGACGTTCAATGTATAAGAACAGCGTGTAACCACCCGTTTTCTCCACTTGCGTGGTGTGACACCCATCGACGTTCATCGTCAGTCGAGTGAAACATGCGGTGATGGTGTCCTGGATGTGAAAACTGTGTGTTCGTGGGTGCGGCAGTTCAAAGAATTGGAGTGAGAAGCATTTCCAATACTTAAAAAGGCGACGTTCAATGTATAAGAACAGCGTGTAACCACCCGTTTTCTCCACTTGCGTGGTGTGACACCCATCGACGTTCATCGTCAGTCGAGTGAAACATGCGGTGATGGTGTCCTGGATGTGAAAACTGTGTGTTCGTGGGTGCGGCAGTTCAAAGAATTGGAGTGAGAAGCATTTCCAATACTTAAAAAGGCGACGTTCAATGTATAAGAACCGCGTGTAACCACCCGTTTTCTCCACTTGCGTGGTGTGACACCCATCGACGTTCATCGTCAGTCGAGTGAAACATGCGGTGATGGTGTCCTGGATGTGAAAACTGTGTGTTCGTGGGTGCGGCAGTTCAAAGAAAGTCGAAGACAACCAACCCAAGGAGCCTCGGCCACGAACCGGCTGGACAGATATGATTGGGCGAGTGGATGTTGTTAAGGAGAACAGCAAATTAGGCGTGAGAGATATCCCCTCCACAGTTGGCATTTCTATGGGGTCTGTGCCACCATCATGTGAGAAGAATTGAAAATGACCTTCTTCTTAGTTGGGGGGCAGACCCTCCACTCCAACCAGGTGAGGTCATTTCGGATTATAGGGGAAGGCCTCAGAGGTTTCGGCAGGTGGTCTCGATAGTAAGGAACGAAACTCGCTTTTCACTTTGGTCGTAATGAAAATGGAAGGCCATTGTTCATCAGCCGAGGGCTGGCAAGTGTGTTCAGTGATACTCGTGTATCCAGTCGAGAGATGGATAGGGCCTTATTCCTATTTCTTCCATCCTACCTTTATAGCCTAGTTTTGCTTTTAGCTTGCAAGGCTAAGAGGAATGTCTACATAGGCATCTATGTCTTATTCCAGTGACCGTTGATTTTGACCTTACGTGAACCTACACGCTTTGTCCTGGTTCTGATGCTTGAACCAGTTCCTGGGCTAGGAGTCATCTTCTACACAAATCTACCCAAGCCGGCTTAGCACTTGGAGACACTTTGGGTGTTTAATAAATTCGTTGGTTCGATCTTTAATGAAATCGAGCACTTCTCTGAGGTGCGCCGTCAGCCTTCAAACTAGCATTAGTGAGAAGCATCATGCCGGACTGCAAGCTGACGGCGCACTTCAGAGAAGGAAAATGACCGGAAAAGGTACTTCTCCATAAAGACAACGCTTCTGCTGATCGAGCGATCCTAAATCAAGACAATTTTGAAGTGACTTCTCATGTACCCTACTCACCTTACCTCGCTCCTAGCGATTTTTGGCTTTTTTCAATGATGAAGGACACTCCGTGGTCTCTCGTTTTCCAGTCGGGTCGCTCTTGAATCAGCAATTTTCCAGTGGGCAAAACAGACCCCCTAAAAAAGTGTTCTCTGCGATTATGGAATCATGGCGTCGACGCTGTGAAAAATGTGAACGTCTACAAGGAGATTATGTTGAGAAGTGACAGACATTTCAACTTTCTGGTTTAAGTCGTTTGTTTGAAAAAATAGGTAGGTACGTTTTTTGATTAACGTAGCATTGAAGCAACACAACGAGCTATAGGTGATGGCCCGGGATCAAACCAGAAGGGAAAGATCCGAGACAACACCACGTAATTTTGAACCAAGGTAAGATGACGAGGTCACGTCTGAGCTAGCACCCCCACTCTTCAAACTTTCACACCACGCCACGGACATTTGAGGCCACAACAGAGTTAACGTGCACCAGGCCCCCTTATATACATAGTCTTTGGTTGGATTTGATTCGCAACCCTCCGGTTGCTACTCCGTTACTCTTCCAACCGTCTACAGCTGCCCCCAAAAAATTAGAACTTATAACTTGAATGCACCTCGTAGAAGAAAATTAAATATATGAACAATTAAATATATACGAGAATAGTTTTGTTTACATGGCTGGACCGTTTCTATGGTTATGGCTGCTCATGGGAAAACGTCAACAAGCTTCCCATCTCAAAGATATGCGATGCTCCAAATAAATCGCCATTAATATTTTTTATATTTCAAATGAAACTTGAGATAAAAATAATTATAGCCATATTTAATCGAAACAAAGCAAACAAGAAAATATTGACTTTTAGAACTGCATGCTCTTCTGTCTATTTAATGTTAGCACAGCAAATGTTTCAAATTATCGTATTTTATTTCTGAAACGTTAACTTCATCATGGAGTCGCCTTTATTTTTATTTAACAATTTTTTCCCTGATTACATGCTTGTTCTTTCCCAGTACACCTCTCAGGAAACTCCCTGTTTATACGAAACGTTTAAATATTTATTACCTTTAAATTTTCTAAGATCAACTCTTCCACTTAATTTGTCTTGCGATTCGTGAGATCATTTATTTATTTGAATAATGTGTCATCATCATTGAATGTTAAGATAAAATATGGTAGGTTTTGTCGAGGACACAAACCGTAGTTTTGACGTGAGTTCTGGGGCCGATGTTGGATTGTGGAATGAATGAAGCAGACATAGGAAGTTTGAACCACTGTTTATTATGAATATACAACAATTAATTTAAAATTTGAACGATTAGATTACAGTTTGATATTAATTGTTATTGAAAGATTGCTATCCAAGATTAATTAATGTATAGTTTGATCGTTGTCTTTTGCCTACACTACGCTATATTTACCTTTTGGATGTTTCTTATAATTCTGAAATCATAAGACAAAAAGAAACAGTTGTAATGTTTTTCGCAATACTCGACTTTTCATGAATGCCCCCAGTACTGTTCCAATTTTAAAGACTTATTCATGTCATAAAATATTTACAAAGCGTAACAAATAAACAATGGATCTTTTACAAATAATATATCTTTTCTGAGGCGAAATATGGCAAGAAAGTTACAGAAATCAATTGAATCTAAGTGGAAAGCTTTCCCATGTAAACACTCTTTTTGCAGTATAAAAACTTTTACAGTCGGCTATTCGAAAAATGGTTTTGAGCTTTTTACAAGCGAATGCTTCTATGCCTATATATCCTAATATAACAAACGATAAAAATGAAGGTTATAAAATTCGTTTTGTTTATTTAACGCTTTGCACTATTTTCAACTGAATGTTTTTAATAACAAAATTAACAAAAACTGTTTTAAGTCGCTCTATGAAAAAATTGTATTAAACTGAATACCTTTTTAATTGCTATTTTTTTACAGAAAAACATTCAATGTGATAGAGACAAAAAACACATGACAAGAAAAGAGCTGACACCTCACTCTCCAAACTTCCACACCACGACAACGTGAAGACATTTGAGGCCACATTAGAATTAACATGCACCAACCCCCGTGTTCACGACGATCTTCGATTGGACTGAGTTTCGAACTCGCAACCCTCCGGTTGATAATCCGTTACTCTTCCAACCTGGATACCGCGGCCCATTGTGCTGCTAGCGAGTTTGAACTGAAGTCGTCTTTTATGCGAAAAAATGTTCTTTACGTCTAACCTCATTTCACCTGAAAATAACGACACTTAAATTCAGTCTCTTACCTCCAAAAACCGTCACAGTAAAATTTTTTTTCAGAGCAGCACGTACGTGTGCGTTTAATTACTCAAAATTTATGCTTTGCAGAACAAAAAAGTCATTCCTCGTCCACATCTAGTCATCTTACACGTCGTGGGAATTTTTTTACCGTAAACTCTGTTTAAGGTCAGTATCCCATGAGTTGAGTTGAATAAAAATATTATATCTCCATTGCCCACAGTGTATTAACCCTCCAAGTGTTTTCGATGAGATATATAGCCCACCAAGATCTGGCCAATTTTGGTAATGACGAGGTATCTCGTCCTCAATAATGCCAATTGAATTCCGAATATATGTTTGTATCTCGTCCTCGATAATGCCGATTGAATTCCGAATATATGTTTGTATCTCGTCCTCAATAATGCCGATTGAATTCCGAATATATGTTTGTATCTCGTCCTCAATAATGCCGATTGAATTCCGAATATATGTTTGTATCTCGTTCTCAATAATGCCGATTGAATTCCGAATATATGTTTGTATCTCGTCCTCAATAATTCCGATTGAATTCCGAATATATGTTTGTATCTCGTCCTCAATAATGCCGATTG
Source organism: Meta bourneti (assembly GCA_933210815.1). Taxonomy (NCBI): domain Eukaryota; kingdom Metazoa; phylum Arthropoda; class Arachnida; order Araneae; family Tetragnathidae; genus Meta; species Meta bourneti. The sequence continues at coordinate 35,170,904 of OW119929.1, read as the reverse complement.
AATTCCGAATATATGTTTGTATCTCGTCCTCAATAATGCCGATTGAATTCCGAATATATGTTTGCATCTCGTCCTCAATAATGCCGATTGAATTCCGAATATATGTTTGCATCTCGTCCTCAATAATGCCGATTGAATTCCGAATATATGTTTGCATCTCGTCCTCAATAATGCCGATTGAATTCCGAATATATGTTTGTATCTCGTCCTCAGTAATGCCGATTGAATTCCGAATATATGTTTGTATCTCGTCCTCAGTAATGCCGATGGAATTCCGAATATATGTTTGTATCTCGTCATCAGTAATGCCGATTGAATTCCGAATATATGTTTGTATCTCGTCCTCAGTAATGCCGATTGAATTCCGAATATATGTTTGTATCTCGTCCTCAGTAATGCCGATTGAATTCCGAATATATGTTTGTATCTCGTCCTCAGTAATGCCGATTGAATTCCGAATATATGTTTGTATCTCGTCCTCAGTAATGCCGATTGAATTCCGAATATATGTTTGTATCTCGTCCTCAATAATGCCGATTGAATTCCGAATATATGTTTGTATCTCGTCCTCAATAATGCCGATTGAATTCCGAATATATGTTTGTATCTCGTCCTCAATAATGCCGATTGAATTCCGAATATATGTTTGTATCTCATCCTCAATAATGCCGATTGAATTCCGAATGATGAAGATATTACAGATTTTTTGATGATGAGATCAAGATTAGGTCAGTTTTTATGAAGACGAAATATCTCGTCCATCGAGGTCTGGCCAGTTTTATTAATGACGAGATACCTCATCAAGACAATCACCAAGAAGTTTAAAAAGCAAGCACGAAACTACATCACAATATTTATTGGTCTGTCTTCTTAAAATCAGTCATTAGTGATACGCGTTTGCTCACACAAATCAGGAAGATGAAAATTCAGCTTATTCCCGTTTCCCCTCTCTCGTAGGTAGGTAGTTAATTAACGTCACACTGGAGCAACATGGGCTAGGAGGCATCCGGGATTAATCCCGAAGGAAGACGAGGACAACTCCACATAATTTTGAATCACGGTCAGATGAAGAGGTCACACCTGAGATGGCACCCCACTCTACAAACTTCCACACCATGCCAACATGAGGGCATTTGAGGCCATGACATATTTAACGTGCACCAGCCCCCTTTGTACACGACGGTCTTTGGTTGGATTCGAACTAACAGCCCCCTCGGTTGCTAGTCCGTTACTCTTCCAACCGGGACAGTCGAAGGGCCGCGGTAGCCTACTTGGAAGAGTAACGGTTGGCGTGGAAGTTAGGAGAGTGAGGTGCAAGCTCAGGTGACCTCGTCATCTGACCATGGTTCAAAATTACGTTGTGTCGTCCTCGGATCTTTCCCTTCGGATTTCATTATGGACTCTCGCCAATACCCCGTTGTGTTGCTCCAGTGCGACGTTCATTAAAATACCTACCTGGCAGACGAAAATTAGTGTCCTCATCGACACTAACAAACGCCCCCATATAATTTCGAATCACGGCCAAATGACGAGTTCAACACCTGAGCTGGCACCTTATTCTCCAAACTTCCACTCTACACCAACATAAGGAGATTTGAGGTCACGACAGGTTTAACGTGATCAGGCCCCACTTACACGATGGTCTTTGATTGGATCGAGTTTGGAACTCACAACCCTCCGTATAGTAATCCTCTAATCTACCAACCGGACTACCGCGGCACCCAGTCGAGTATAGGGTTGACTGGAAATATTATATCCTCTACTTACAGTGTATTAATAAACAAGTATGAAACTTCGCTACATCAATCTGTCCGTCCTACTTCGTCCAATCAAAGTCATTAGTGATTCAGTTTGAATTTGACTCACGATACAAGAAAATAACTTATTCCGCTTCCCCTGCCTCGCAATAAACTCACCTGGAAAACGGAACCGGGAAAAACGAAACGCCCCGGCCCGTCACAACCGGGATAAAATGTCCCGGTCTCTCCCCCACACCCATTCGGTGATCAATAAGGAAAATAAAACGGGAACCCGACAATCGTTGCGAAATCGGAGAATCTCCGGCGAAAAAGGAGGAAAAATGGCTGCTCCTGAGAATGGCTGTAATAAGTGTCATGGGCAGAGGGCCTCATTTGGCTTGGCTCGAGTGCCTTTCCCTGCCTTTGTCGTGTAAGCAGATTTCGGAATGGAAAAATGCCCGAAATTTCGCCTTCAATATTCACTTTGCTGGGAATGAGAGGAAATTGGGCTTCGCTGATAGCTGTTGCCATCTATTCGGAATGAAGTGATTGTTCAGAAAGTTTCGGCTGCCAGATTCGGGATCAAAGTTTTTGGGATCGTAGCGGATTCAATTTGGGAATAGTTCTTTGACAATGCTGATGGCCGGAAGTGGAAATGAAATTTTTGAAGCGATGAAATGGTGTCGATTGGTAATGCTTCGTTTGTACTAAAAGTGTTTTGCGCACTTTAAAATATTAATCATGGAAAATACATCACCATATGCAATAAAAATTTCGACAGGTTGTTCAGTTGTGGTCGTCACCGTGGTTTTTAATGAGCGTGATTAAATAGTAAAAGTTAGTAAATAATCTTTCCAGGAAGTATTTCTTGAACAAATATGAATCACTTCTCCTGGAACCCTATGTGAAATTAGTCAATAAGGCTAAAAATTGTACTATTTGTAAATCAATCACAAAATAATCTAGATTCGTATATGTTCTAATATACAGGGTGTTTAGAAACTACTGGGGCCGCGGTTGCCCGGTTGGAAGAGTAGATGATTAGCAACCGGTGGGCTGTGAGTTCGACTCCAACCAAAGACCGTCGTGTACAAAGGGGGCTGGTGCACGTTAAATCTGTCGTGGCCTCAAATGCCCTCACGTTGGCCTGGTGTGGAAGTTTGGAGAGTGGAATGCCAGCTCACATGTGTGGCCTCGTCACCTGACCGTGGTTCAAAATTACGTGGTGTTGTCCTGGGATCTTTCCGCTCGGGATTGATCTCAGACCGTCACCGATAACCCATTGTGTTGCTCTGGTGTGACGTTAATTGAATACCTACCTATCGAAAATACGTGCCCAAATTGTAAAGGTTGGTAGAGGGACTCAAAATAAACATTTTTTGGTAAAGAATATGTGTCTGGAAATGACGCTTTTAGCTGGTAGAGGGTGCTGTTTTGGTTGGTCATTTGATTGTATTGTTATTGCGGCGTAAGGTGTCATTCCCCTCTCTGATTTTCAACGGCATGCATCCCTGCCCGAACTTGAAGCTCGCAGATATGCGTCTGATGTATGGGGTTGTAAACGAAAACAGACGAACTGCTCAAAGGTTGTACAGTGGTCAGAATGTTGCTTCTGGATTCAAAGGTTCCTGGTTCGAATCCGGGGGTAAAGTATGGATGTTTGTACGTCCTGAATAAATGTGTGTCCTCTCTATTAATGTTTATTGTACGCCCTCCTACCACTCTTTAAAATTTGGACAGATGTTTTCGAAACACCTTGTATACATTATTTTTCATTCATATAAAACAGTTAAAACATGTAAAACGTATAACAAATTGTAAGTTATTAGTTTACATATACTGCTACAACTAAATGAATGAAAATGAAGACAGTTGGTTTTCTTCTAAATTATTTTCCTTTTTCTCCACATGAATTAATGTGAAGTAATATGTATGTAATATTTATTTTAGTAGTGCTGGTGATGATCATAAAAGCACTGCAATAACGGATTCGAAGGACTGTAATAAGCGTTTACCTTCTGAGGGGTTCACACGCATGTATCCATTCTGCAACCTGCACTTTTCCCTGGATGACTTCTAACCATGCTTGTTCTTGATTAATAAAATCTTTTCTAGGATTATTTCGAGAGTGGGGTGCCAGCTCAGGTGTGATCTCGTCATCCGACCGTGGTTCAAAATTTCATGGTGTTGTCTTCGAATCCTTCCTTTCGGGTTTGATCCGGACCGTCGCCAATAGCCCATTGTGTTGCTCCAGTGCGAATTTAATTAAATACCTTCCTTCATCCTAGGATTCTTTCAACCAATATATGGGGTCATTATCTTCATTGTGGGGTAAAAGAACCACAACACTACTCGGAAATTTCTTGACCCCCAAAGGGTTAAAAAACTTCAAGTAGGGAAGAAAGCACATATCATTGAATACATAAAATGTCCAGACTCTTCATTCAACTAAATACAATCAATCGTAAGTTCTATAATTTGAAGTTAGGTTACTTGAGTCACACATTTAAATTGTCTTTTGTTAACAGAACAAATGCGGAAAAATCTGCACAGGAAATATTGAGAAAAAGAATTGAAGACATTCATTAGAGCCCCTGTTTGGAATTTAAATTTTAAAAATGGAAATATATCTTGGAAACTAAACGGATCTTTCCCTTTGGGATTGATCCCGGACCGTCACCAATAGCCCGTTGTGTTGCTCTAGTGTGACGTTAATTAAAATACCTACCTACCTACCTTGGAAACTAAACCATCATAACATTTTGTTTCCTGTGTGTGTGTATATTCTATTAATATCTGATTTATAAAAAATTCTCAATAAAATTTATTCGTTAGAATGACTTGAAGTAGTTTAAAGTATTTCATTGCATAAATCTTTCAGTAAAAATAATATAAGGCGTTAAGAATACAAACTTATTTTTGCTGTTATATTAGAAGTACTCTTAAAAGAGAGAGACTTTTTCCTAAGAGTGCTTAAAAGTATTCTTAGGAAAAGGATTAATACTACTGAAAACATCTGTCTCTGTAAAAGTCTTTACACTGCAAAAGGAGTATTCATGCAGGGAAAGCCATCAACCTGAAATACAGCTACACTTGATTTTTGTGACCGCCTCCGTCACATTTCGCTTCAGAAGAGAAATATTTTTCACAAAGCATTCTTGTGCAATATGCAGAGGTCTGTAAAGATCTTTACTATATATTTTTTTATCGTTGTGGTACTTGCAGTATACAGACAGCGCTTTTTACATTTTTTAAATAAGAAAGATAGAAATACCGTTTCTTTTCAAATAAGCTCGTATCTATAACACGAAAAGTCTAGTTTCTCTATTGATATTTTTCTACTCTTTTTTAATTATGTGGATATTATCGAAGCAATAGAACTCGAAGTAGTTTTCAGCATCGTTACAGCCTAATCCTAAGATGTAGATATTACATTGCGACATAAAACCCAAACATCAAATCCAATCCAATCCTAAAATCTATAGGGCGGCCATAAAATAACTTTCACTCTTTGGAGGCATCTGTAGATTAATAGAACCAACGGAATGGAACTAAATTTGTTTTTGAGACTTTTGAAGACATGGGGAGACGTATTCCGCGAAAAATATCAAAATTCGCCGATAGGAGGAATTTGGAGTTGTTGGAGTCGAAAAAAGTCGAACATCTGCATTAAACGCAGATAAAATGGATTATGCAAAGTTTCGACAGCGTAAGCAACAACCAAGCCACTAATTCCAGCTGGATGTGTGGAGCATTGCTATGAAGAAACAGGCAATAGACACACAAATTAATATAGAGATTCAACTCAGGAAACAATCTTTCATTCACCCGAATCAGGTACTCCTGGACAACATAAATTAAACATTTTCGTTGCTGCTTGAGGAATGACGAAATTTTCCAGCATTCCTGGATAATTTTTTCCGGTAAAGGTTTAGGTTACTGGACCTGTAGGAGTGATACACTCGAAAAGGTATGGTCCCCATGTCTTCAATAATCTCAATACCAAATTTGGTCCATTTATTAGATTTAGCTACAGATGTCTGCAAAGAATGAATGTTATTTTATGTACACCCTGTATTTCTCAGAACTGTGTTATGGCCAGAGGTAGCCCAGTTGCAAGAGTATCGGATTAGTAACCGGAGGGTTGCTAGTTCGAAACTCGGTTCAGCCAAAGACCGTCGTGAAAACGGGGGGCTGGTGCACGTTAAATCTGTCTTGGCTTCAGATGTCCTCACGTTGGCGCGGTGTGGGAGTTTGGAGAGTGGTGTGACAGCTCACAGGTGTTGTTCTCGTCATCTGACCACGATTCAAAATTACGAGGTATTGCCCTCGGAACTTTCCTTCGAGATTGATCACCAATAGCCCTTTGTGTTGCTTCAGTGCGACTTTAATTAACTACCTACCTACCAGAACTGTGAAATAGCAATTTGTGACCGAATGTGATATTCAATTCTGTTAAAAATGAAAATATATAAGATTACCTCCAACCTAATTTTTGATTTTGCATTTTCAAAATCTTTAATGTAGATTAATATAGATTCTCTTAAATAACCTGGATATCTATTTTACGTGTATCTTATATGGTATGCGGAAAATGTACTTGGTGGGATATTTTATAACAGACAAAAAAGAGGAATGTGTACTCAGTTTGCAACTGTCTTCAAAAAGAATAATTTTGAATGAGCAAATGAGTTTCCCATGATTAGTTGTGCCCATAAATTTGTATATAGTTAAGTTTTACTATAATAATTTTTTCTATGAAAGAGGTCCTCAGGTACAGGTGTGTACGGTTTCACGGACCCGAGGTACTCTAGTGATATTTTCCCCATGGGATTTACTGTCTTTATTAAACAAACTCACATACCAAGCTATCTTTTTCTTTCATCCACCATTCTGTTCCCCAATCTCTCCTTCTTCTTCCAGACATATTTAACTTGACGTTGTCTTGTGTTTGGCGCAGCTTGGCCAAATATGATCATTGCGCTATAAAAGATATTTCCACCAAAGATGTAAAATATATTTTCCGTTTCTATAAAAGCAACCAAATCTCTTACGTATTTAAAATGATGCATATAAATTGAAAGGACATTCAAATAGACATCGTGGAAAAAACACCTACAATTATGTACAACTCATGCATCATATTCATACGTTTGACACCACAGAAATTGTTGCACGAAGTACGGTAAAAGTAACTTTACAAGAAATGATATACTTTCATTTCCAAGACCATAATTCACTTTATCATGTAGCCATATTTATAACTATACACATTCCGAATTCTGGAAACCTGTGATGAAATTCAAAACGTTATTTTATGTAGCATCAGATAATGAATGAATTCCAGACCTTTTCCTTTTTCAATGCTGTATCATCAATGTGCTGTTTACGAATGCTCATTGGTACTTCTAATATAATTTTAATATATTTTAAACAAATCTTTGTTGCGGAAAGACATGGAATATGGCCTTCGTACTGGAGCACTGAAAAATGCAATTGCTATGATAGAGATACATATCCTAAAATAAAAACGAAGCGATAACACATGTTTGCACTCATGGTACTATGTTTAAGCGCAAATTTAAAAAATTAATTTATTTTATAAATTTTTAAAATTATATAGGTCACCAATTTATGAGCTATTATTTTCAGATTAGCTAAGTTACTAAAAGAGCTACCAGTTCTAAAACTAATACAAAATTATCATGTATAGATAGTTTTGTCATAAAAGTTGAGCTCTTAGCATTTTATATGGCTCTATATATTTATTTAAATGGATATTTTCATACATGTTATTTCAAGCGATTTAAACATAAACTATAGTTCATGTTATAAAGACACCTGACTATAATAAACCATTAACCCTCCCGGTGGTTGTCTCGACGAGTTATCTCATCAAAAACGAAATTATTAGAAAAACTCACCAGATCTTGATGAACGAGATATTTTGTGATTAGAAAGCTAACCAAGTCTTGATCTCGTCATCATCAAAAAATTATTAATATTTTGATAAGATATCTCGTCATTAGCAAAATAAGTCAGATCTTGTTGGACGAGATATTTCGTTAATAAACCGTTAACCCTCCTGGTGGTTGTCTCTACGAGTTATCTCATCAAAAACGAAATTATTAGAAAAACTGACCAGATCTTGATGAACGAGGTATTTTGTGATTAGAAAGCTAACCAAGTCTTGATCTCGTCATCATAAAAAAATTATTAATATTTTGATAAGATATCTCGTCATTAGCAAAATAGGTCAGATCTTGTTGGACGAGATATTTCGTCGAGGAGGGTTAATACTCGTGGGAAGACATGAATTTTACTTCATAGAAGAGGTAATTTTCATTTCAAGATATTCATGTTTTTACATCATTTTATTTTAAAAAAACCCATAATTATCTATACAACTCGAAGGAGCTGCGCAGTACAATCTTAAGCTGAAAGTTCTATATCTCTCTTCTATCGAATTAAGTACTATCACCGTTATATCGCACACATGATTACGGCTCGAATCGATGACTGATGATTTCCAGACACTGAACCCTAGCGCATCATCAATTAACCATAGCAAAATTATATCCCGGCTTTTATAGGCATCATCGTGGAAAACCATACATTAACCGTACATTCTGCACTTAATCTAGATCGCTATCTCTGTCACCGTCATCCCGTACGGCGAGATTACCGTTCTATCTCGTGTCCCCAGATTAATACACCCGTAAAAACTCCCGATGGACGAGCAAGGACACTGGACACGAACACTTGATGGATGAATTACGGCCTGGATAAATGATGGCGCCGAACAGTGATGCTCAGACATCATCACCATTTATAAGTACGTGATACTGATACCACCTGCATAATTGAGGGGGCTACTTCGGGTAGAAGAGGGTGGACGTAATGAATGCTGACGAACGATGGTACAGATCTCTCGGAGAGACAAATAGGTTTGGGCATTTTTGGAGTTTGGAGTTTCCCGTGAATGGGACAGTCTCTGGGGAGAGAGATTGTCTGGCAGTGTTAGTTTCTAGCATGCGGGAAGCGTTCAGTTTTCTATATCAAGGGTCGATTTAGCTTTAATGACTGCGAACTTTTGTTGTAGTTATTTGAAAAGTGACAGGAAGGTCTGTGTAAGCGAAGGCATTACACAATTTTAGTTCTGATTATTGACTGGAGGATAATCTCTTTGACAAATTCAATTTCCACCGTTTCCAACTATTCCGCAGTAGCCTGGTATGCACCGGGAGTTAATCTCTCTCTCTCTTGGGGCCTCGGTTGCCGGTTGGAAGAGTAACGGACTAGCAATTGAAGGGTTGCGAGTTCGAATCCAGCCAAAGACCGTCGTGTACAAAGGGAGCTGGTGCACGTTAAATTTGTGGTGGACTCAAATGTCCTCACGTTAGCGTGGTGTGGAAGTTGGGAGAGTGGGGTGCCAGCTCAGGTGTTGCCTCGTCATCTGACCGTGGTTGAAAATGACGTGGCGTTGTTCTCGGATCTTTCCTTGTGGGATTGATCCCGGACAGTCGTCAATAGTCCGTCGTATTGCTCCAGTGCGACGTTAATTACCTACCTACTTACTTCTGGTATAGTAGGCATTTCGGACTTACCAAGGGAAAAAGGCAGTGGGTGAATTCCGACTGCTAAGTGGACATGATTGTCTTGTAAACCACCTGCATTTTTAACGTTGTCCCAGACTGTCTGAAGCTTGCCACAAGAAGGGATTGGTCGGGAGCCTCCTTTTCCATTGTCCTACTATTCGTTCATCTGCTGAGGATAATCGGTAATGGGAGCCAGATTTCGAATGGGGCAACGGACTTTTTCCCATCTTGTGTGGCTATGTTTAATGTTTTACATTCTTGTATCTTTTAGTCTGTTCTTATTTTTCTTTCTTGTTTAGTGTCTAACTTTGGTAGTTGAGTTTACGTCGTACTGGAGTAACACAACGGGCTATTGTCGACCGCCATGGCTATTAACCTTGAAGGGAAAAATCCTATGAACCACGGTCAGATGACGAAGCCAACACCTGATCTGATACCCCACTCCCATACTTCCACACCACGCTGACGTGAGGACATTTAGGCCACGGTAGATTTAACCTGCACCCTCCCCGTACACGACGGTCTGTGGTTGGATTGAGTTTCGAACTCGCAATCATCCGGTTTCTAATCCGCTACTCTTCCAACTGGGCTACAACGGTCCTCCTGAACATATAACTACGGCCTATATAAACTATGGCAACGTACTGTTATGCTTAGACATAATCACCAATTATCATAAGTACGTGATGCCAATGCCACTTGTAGAATTTAAGGGGTTACTTGACGAAGATACAGGTGGATGTAATGAATGCTGAGAGATAACAGCACTTTGTCTTGTAGTGAAAGAGTTACACAATTTTGTTCTGATATAGGGGTATTTGAAAACTGTGAAAGCAAAATTACGAAAAACGCAAATCTATACATATTTTCCAAACGTACTTGCAAATCTTTCCCGGTTTGATCCCAACCGTCACCAATAGACCATTGTGTTGCTGTAGTTCGACGTTACTTAAATACCTACCTACCTTCCGAACGTACTCGACACAGAAATCGACAGTGCTTTTATAGTGATGAATGGCAACAAACCACATAAACAATATAAAACCAACAATTTTTCCGTTTCAGTTAGGTATGCTAGAGTAATTGAGCTACTTAATATTTCTAAAATTACACGAATGTTATATTAACAATTATGTAAACAATTATGTATGAAATTTTTCTATCGTTAATCAGCTTATCCACAAAGTTTGTCTAGTCGAAGGATTATTAAATTAAAACATATCCATGGAAGTGGATATACCTCCTACGTTTTTGTTTTTCAGAAATAAATATAAAAATTGCTTTCAAATTAAAATTATAAGACGCTTAAAATATTTTTTGGCATTAGAAAGGAGATTGGTGCTACAAAAGGTATTCATCCTCAAGTGATTAATTTGCCATTTATTTATTTAACAAGTAATTAGTCTGAACGAAATTAGTAGATGCGAATACATTCTCTAATGATTATTAATCAGTTCTCAAGGGATTGTTTTACATTTTAGACTAACATAGACTGCTCTCTTCAAATAACGTACTAATTAGACTTATAGTTTGGATACAGATTTTCAGTTGCTGATAAAGTTATTATGAGTAAATCAGAACTTTATTCAATTAAAGAAACCACTATATCATTCTGATTTATATATTGCACTATAGTAACATCGTTATTCTACTGGGAAAATATCAAACTTGGAGTACTTTTCTAGAATTTAGCATATGATGAAATTAGACCGATATTTCCACTAGTTTATTGATTTCTGTTTGTGTAATATCGTAAGGATAATATTAAGAATCCATAAATACTTTTAACACCCTGAAGGCTTCACACGCATAATTCCACCTTGCAACCTGTAGTTTTATCTGCATATATTTTAACCAGTTTTGACCTTTTTGACCAATATAATCTTTCTAAAGGATTGAGTTCCAAGAATAGGAGCAATGGAATCGTTCCAAGGGATTCTATTTTTAGATAGGTAGGTAGGTAAGTACCTATTTAACGTGGTACTGGAGCAACACAACGGGCTAATGTGACTGTCCGGGATCAATCCCTAAGGCAAAGATCCAAGGACAATGCCTCGTAATTTTGAATCTCGGCCAGATGACAATCTATTTTTTGGAAAGGAGCATTGAATCTTTATAGAGGTTTCTATTCTAAAAAAGGAGCCACAGAATCTTTCTGAAGGATTCTATTCTGAGGAAAGGACCAATTGAATCTTTCCAGGGATTGAAAGAATTCATGGGTTCTTTTGAAAAGTGTGGTTATGTTGTTGCTTGTTGCTTATCTCCACGTCTAGCTCCAGCAAGACCAAATCCACGAGTTCATTCACCTGCACAAAGTCATACACCAAAAGAGGTTCAGAAAACAGGTCGTCTCGGGAAAACCCCAGGCCCTCGAGAATGTGTGCTGGGGAGGCCTGGTCAGACTGACATTTCAGGCAAACAGGATGAATCTTGCGACAACAGCAAAATGTGCGACACCTCAGATGCCATTGAAAAAGCGGGAGAGTGCTATCTGAGTATGTCTGTCTCAATTGAGAGCAAGAGATCCTCCGGGGTGATCCCCACGATACCAAGAGTGTACAGGAGGAACGATCCATGCCTTCCTGTCATGATTTTTTCTAATAGAATAAAGTTCAAGAAACATCAATGAGTGGGTATCGGACAATGGTTCATCGACACCCGCCTTCGCCAAATCATCCTCTACTTCGTTTCCCCTGAGATCCACGTGTGAAGGGATCCACTGTAGGTGCACCTCACCGAAGGATGAGACATGCTTGAGTTTGATAAGGATCACTATGCCAGTTCTATCTCCCACACTGCGCCAATTAGATAGGTGTTGGAATGTGCTGCGATTGGTCAGACAAAATCCAAACGACCTTTGGGTTCGGAACAGACATGATAGAGTTAAACCCTTCATCAATGGCAATGAGCTCACTTCTGAAAACTGAACAGAAGTCGATTTGTTTCTTGATTTTTCAGTACCCCTGTTTGGAGCTTTAATAAAAATTCCGCTGCCGGATCTAGACTGTCGTCTTTACTACCATCTGTTTAAATAAGGATTGCCTCACCGGGAATACTATTAATAATTTCCAAGGCGAACTTCCGGAGACAAGCCGGAATATCAGATTTCTTGGAGACATGCGTTCGAAGCTCAGTATGAATAGCAAACCCCGCCCTCAGATGGGTAATGCTTTGCTCCAAGGAATGCTGTTCTACAATATGGGAAATCACATTGACGTTCCTTGCCAGACTTAATGACTACTTTTCTTGAGTCTTTGGTTATCACACCAATGCTGCAAGAAATCCGAGGTTCGGTGGTGAGGACCATAGCTGAATATTTTATTATAGTACTTTAAAAGGCCAGAGTTGCTCCTAAGGTTCAGAGTCTGTATATATATATATATATATAATATTACATTCTTAGTAATACGCAGCAGATCCAATCATGGAACGTCAGCAAGAAATTTCGAAGAAAAATTTCTAAAAGTACACAACTGACAATTTCTGTCAAGCTTACACTGGGGAATACTAGCTTTAATTTGGTTTGACAAGTCGCATGGAGGGACTGAATACATTTTCCTAACGAAATTATGCAAATTTTTCGCTTGGGGTGTAGAGACGCATACCAAACAAAAGACTGTTCATTTAGAAGAAAATAAACCCAAGGTGAAAAAGTACAAGGAAATTTCTATCACACTTTCCTTCGGGAATTAAAGAAATGGATCGAAGAAAAATTTTATTAAAAAAGTTTTCGCAACTTAAATAATTTTGAACCGCGTGGGAGAACTAAAATTATATTTCAATGTCATTCTTCACTGTTACAAAATGCATTTGATAAGAAAATATACTGTAATATTAAAATATACTATAAATATTGTTTTTTATTCATTAATTTTCTCACGAAAATGAAATATTTTTCTTTATAAAATAATATTGTTTACACATATTTTTTAGAAAACAAATTTTTTATTTCATTCATAAAAATAATATCTTCGAACAATATTTGTTTTGGAATATGGATAGAAAGAAGTGTCTATTTTATACAATTAAATTAATTAAAAAATAGGTGTTTAATAAATGCACATGCATAATGAATGAGCTTTAATGTTGAGAGTATGTCATATTTTAAAACTTTAAGACTCAAATAAAAACAAAACAATGAAAAATTACTATTTAAAGTTAGTTTTTTAATAAGAATTTCATTTTCTGATATTTGAGAAAATTGTGCTTGGCGAAAAAATATTATCTCTCTCAAAGATAAAAGAGATTTTTAAGAGAAAATATATTGGGTAATTACTTTTTTACAAAATGTGTAAAATGTTTACATAAAATAATTTTAATATAACTTCCGCTATTTAAGTAACCAAATTAATTAATACTGAACTCCTCCAACTAAAATAAAAATAGATTCCTACGATAATTGATTATGTCTATATATATAAATTTATTGAGGTTAAAAATCAAGAATAATCAAAATGAAAAAAGAATCAAAATGAAGAAAATAAGTATTTAAAGCGCAATCTATTGCAGTTCAAAATTTTCTCCTCACTTTTTTCATATACTTCGTGAACAGCTGATAATGAAACAAGGGTTTAAATTGACTTCCAAAACTGCATTAAATCAAGTTTTTAAATGTTAATTAAATTCTGTTATATTTCTTCAATCAGCTATACGATATTGATGTCGAATTATACTTTTATTTGTTTGAAATGATAAATAGTTTTTCTCTTAATTAAATGTGATTAAAGGAGTTCGTGTTTGAAATTGCACAAAAAACTTTTGTTTTGTAAGGCTACACATTGAATAAATTAGGTAAGTATTTTAGATGGATAATCACATAGACAAATGTTATTTATTTTAATCAGTAAAGTAAATGTTACTTTAAAAAGCATGAAATTGAATACATATTTAGATGGTTTCATTGTTTTCTGTTAGTATCCTCTAGTAGTGTTTCATCTTATCTAAAATTTGAATTTAGCAGAACACTTATAATTTGCAAATTGTTTACTTATTAAGAATTTCATGTCACTGTTTTAGCCATATTTGGCTTTTAGTGAATGTTTAGACTTCTTTCATATATTACCCCCTGTCCAAAAAACCCTAAACAATTGCAAGTATAAACACTTTACTGAGTTTTTAATTCCTTTTTTCCTTTCCTAAGTATTTAATGTTATAGTTAACAAAAATCAATTTAACAGCATACTTTTATGCATTAGATTTTCTTGTTTCCTTCCTTAAACAGTAATTAGTACTATATAATGTGGAAATAAATACAGTTGTGTATGCATTTATTTATTATTCTGAGAAATTTGTATTCTGTGCAAAAGAATTTTACACATTTACTAGTTTTTTATGTTTTAAAGCGCATTTTGAGTATTTTATATGCATAAGTGTTCACATATTTGTTAGTTAGGTACGTAGGTAGTTAACTAAAGTTCCACTGAAGCAACACAGCGGACTGTTGGTGACGGTCTGGGATCAATCCCGAAGAATAAAATCTGAGGACAAAACCTTGCAATTTTGAAAGACGGTCAGATGACGAGGTCAACATCTGAGCTACCAAAATTTGTTGCAAAAAGATTATAGAGTATGTAATCCGAACACGCACGAATTTTCTCAGCATTAGGAATTTCTTTTGGCCAAATATGGCCCTTGAGCCATTAAACCCTCATACCAACCATTAAGAATTTCTGCTGCTAAGAGTAGTCTAATATTAAAGACTAGTATCTCGCTATCTTATACATCATCTTCCAATTATAAAATGGGGCCGCGGTAACATAGTTGGAAAAGCAACGGTCGCTAACCGTAGAGTTGCGAGTTCGAAACTCGGTTCAGTCAAAGACCGTCGTGTACATTGGGGCTGGTGCACGTTAAATCTGTTATAACCTGAAATGATCTCACGTTGGCGTGGTGTGGAAGTTTGGAGAGTGGGGTGACAACTCAGGTGTTGCTCTCGTAATCTTACCGTGGTTCAAAATTACGCGGTGTTGTCCATAGATCTTTCCCCAGACCGTGGCAAATAACCCGTTGTGTTGCTACAGTGCGGCGTTAATTAACTACCTACCTGCTATCTAAGAGTAGTTTAATATTAAAGACTTATATCTATCTGTCTTATACATCATCTACCAATTACAAAGTGTATAGTTCATTTAGATCATGTAGACCCACGAGTTTAGAAATCCCTTCCATATATCATGCCTCATCCGTGCAGGTCTTGAAGCGTTGCCACTCTCAAACCAATAATTTCGGAACAAATTAGTATCGTGCGTTGTTGCCAACCCAGTACACTATGTTCAAAATGCTGCTTTTCAGTAAATGCCGCGACAGTCTGGAAACTGTAATGCTAATCGATGGGGCGAGGAAAAGCGAAGATTATGTCAAAATCTTGGCACGACAGGCTGCTGTGATTGGGTAAAGAGGATCACGTGATGTCGGTGGTGACTTTGATGCCATAAATATCACGCGAAATGTTTGGAGAAAATGTCAATATCGTTGATACCACGCGTCGTTGTTGGAGGCACGATTTGTGGGTTTGATTTATAGCAGGTGCATTTCCGATTCATCACTGACTGCCCATTGCAGAAAGAAAATAATTCGTTTGGTTACATGGAAGGAATAGTTTATCGTTTCTTCATAAAAGTTTAATATAGTTTATCGATTCTTATTAAAAATCGATTCACATTGAGGCTAAAGGAATGAAAATGCACTACGAAAAATAAATGTTTCCATCTGACGCAGAAATTGCTGTTAAAGTAATACCGATTCTTATACTTGATGTAAAGAAAGATCTTTTCAGTAAACAAATGGTGTCGTGGTAGCCCAGTTGGAAGAGCAACGTATTAGCTAGTTTATAACTGGGTCCAGCCAAAGACGTTCGTGTACACGGGGGCTGGTTCACGTTACAATCTTTTGTGAACTCAAATGTCCTCACGTTGGCGTGGTGTGGACGTTTGGAGAGTGGTGTGCTGTCTCAGGTGTTGACCTCGTCATCTAACCTCGGTTCAAAATTACGAGGCGTTGTTCTTGGATCTTTCTTTTCGGGATTGATCCCGGACCGTCGCCAATAGACCATTGTGTTGCTCCAGTGTGACATTTATTAACTACATAACGCAGTAAAAAATATTTCTTTACTTAGAGAATTCAAAAATAAAGCTAATGTTTCACTGAAATGAAACATAAGTTTACAAATTTGCATATATAATTCATCCAAATTAGCAAGTAGTAATCAAAGAACAAAGTGATGTATTTCAATTAAGTGATATTAAAACGGTCATCAAAATAACTGGATTTCTATTGAAAGTTCAGTTTCACCTGTAAAATTGGTTATCATAAAATTTTGTTTTCATTCTTTTCTAATACCATTTTAATTTATTTGAATGTACACCAATAAATATAATCAATTCAAAATTCTGAAAACATTAATCACATCCCAAAATATTAACAAATAAACGTTCACTAATGAGGATAACAAGGTTATTACAGTAGGTTAGTACAGCTGTTGGTTTGAGTCAGATTAATGGCATTTCTGTACATCAACAGCTCTTACATCCATCTCAAGGACCAAAGAAGACATGGATATGAATAATTTTTTCCATAGACTAAAAATATTCAATGGAAAATACCGTCACTGTAAAGTATTTGTGTTTCAGAGATAACAATTTAAGATGCTGTTAATATGATTGAAATAATCTTGCGCCAACTTTCTTCGGATGAAGTCCATAAAATGTTATTTAAATAAATATTACACAGATGTCTACAAATAATGCGGCAGATAAAAAACGGACATTGAAAACAACTAGCAGTAGAAATACTTAAATTTCAGACTAGTACGATATATATAGCAGAAAACTTGACAAGAGAGATAGTTCTGTGTCATTAGAAAAAACTGAATCATAGGGCAAACCGAAGCAATTCCTCCGTTTGTTAGTTCTCTCTAACCCTCTACAAATATATTTGATTTATACATCAATTCTATGCTATCTTGTGCTTATTTGCTATCTTCAATTTTTTTACGTTTTTCTACTGCGTTTTTGTTTAATTAGACCCAGTGTAAAAAAATTTAACCCAGATTGACAAAACTTACACAATATATCTTTGGAGTATTTGATTAAACTATCAGTGTCAGTAACTAATATAATAATGTTACTAATGAGCTTAAGTATAAGAGGAATTTTCAGTGAGAACAGACTAGGGGACAGAAAACGGTTTGTTTGTTCAGTCTTCAAGGACCAGGGGAGACTGGTCGGACTTTTCTCCCTCAAAGCAGTGCAAAATGCACATAGCGACATCTGACTCAGACACGGCAACAGCATTTCTTAAATTAATTTTCATAATCAATTCATAAATATTCAGCACTTCCTAAATAAAACAAACAGAGTATAAAAATCATATTTTAAAACATTAAACCTTTCTTGCCAGGAAATATTATAACAGATTATCGTAAACATAATTTACACCTGACAATCGGCAGATGTCTAATTTTTCCAAATTAAGTTGCCATATATTTAAAATGGAAGTACTTTTCTAGAGCTTCCAAATTAATAGAAATTGCCTTTTAACGTTTTAATATGATTTTTAATTTTTAAGTAAGTAAACACGTTTACAGAAGAAATTAATAGTCAGCTTTATGATTAAAAATATTTTAACTTCTTCACAAAAAGCGAATGAAATACAAAATTCGATTATACGTCTAAATATATATTACATCTATATGAAAATATCCTCATACCAATCAAAAACTAAATCTAAAAAAACCGAAACGCATAAAATAACAAATACAAATCACAAGTTCTACTTATTCAAAATCTTTGGAAAACTATCAATCACTCAGATCCCTAGCAAAAAAAGAGACAAAGGGGAAAAAATCCCACATAATATCACAGTATCCGTCTGACTCTTTCCTTCATTTATTTTCTTCAATGTTCCTTGAATTTGGGTCAATCCTGGATCGTGGTTCAACTAAACCATTAGTCATGATGTTTCCTAAACACATAAACTCCAATTAAAGTTCTCGGCGTACCTACAAGGCTTCAGCATGAATAATGATCCCACCGCATGAGAGTTCTTTGGAGGGGAAATCCTTTCGTGAGATCGCAGCGTCGAGAGTCAAGTTTCGAGAAAGCTTTAACTGTCAATATAGGACATGGTTGGGTCTGCGTTCTTTACGAGATACCGATACTTTGTATTATTATGAGTGATCCCTTGAAACATGTGTTTACTTGTTATCAGTTTTGCTTTTCCATTCTCGATAGAAGTTAAATGTGTACCGTTATTAGCCATTTGAGAAATAGCTGTTGTGGTCAGATGGCATCCACAAAAATTCGGACGCGTTAAATAAAGGAACGTAAGCGTGAGGTAAATGATACGTAGTGAATAATTTTTCCTCAGACCCGCAGATACGCCCCTCCGAATACTTTTAAACCACCCACAGACCAGATACTAGATACGGCCATTCGGATAGATTTACTCTGCCTGCAGAGCAGATACGACCTTCTGTATGGCTTACCTGGTCTGAAGACCATATACTCTCCACCAAATAAGTTTATCCGACCCGCAGACTAGATAAAGCCTTCTGTATGGTTTACACGAGGTACCCGCGTGATCTTTCCTCTCTTTCATTTTTACCTTACGCCTACCTTTCTGCTTTGTGTTTTTTTCTTCCTCATTGTGTTGTCTGTTTTGTGTTTGGCGCAGTTTGACCAAATATGGCTCTTGCGCCATAAAACCCGACGGTTTATGGCCTTTCAGGTGACAACCAGGCCACAGGCCAAACCTCTAAATACGTTTGATCGGTCTGTAGACCAGATACAGACCTCTGGATAAGTTTACACGAACCACTGACCAGATACAACCCTCTGGATAGATTTACCCGAACCACTGACCAGATGAGACCACTGAACAGGTTTAACCAGCCCGCAGACCAGATATGGTCCTTCGGACAAGTTTACCTGCCCTGCAGTTCAGATATGCTATAAATTTGGAGTTGGAACACTTATTAGATTTAGAGCAAAAAAGTATTTTATAGTTCAGCCCGACTGAAAAAGGTTTGGTGTTGTTATTTTCGTTTAAAAGCTTAACTTTCTTTATTTATCGTTACACAATATCAGTTCTGTAATAGTTGTTGGATTTATGCTGCTCTCAACGAACTGTATTTGAGCGTGTGTAGATACGGGAACTCTAGGATGCTATTACAGCTTAAGACAGGCATTTTCGTTCAGTTTATTTGTGATAGAATTTCAGGAAGGAGTATGGTAAAGTGAATATAATTAGTCTTGCAAACGATAACAAAAGTTTGGATGATTTGTTTTTAAAATGTTAAATAGCAGCCATAGGCCCATCAATTATTCTTGTAGTTTAAGGCCATGGAGCTTTTTGTTTTGTTGTGCATTTAATTGTTAATATATTACTTTAACTAAACGTTGATTGGTACAGCTATAATTTTAGCGATTTCAGAATTAAAACCCACAAAATCGATGTGACAGACACATATATAGAAAACCTGTTGCCTCAGGTGCCAAAATAGTTCTATTGAGAGCACTCGACGATTCCATTTACTTTATCACTTCAACTGTCTTATTCACATAAGTTCCATAAATATAAAGCTATTTTTCTTTGAAAATCGCTCAATTTGCCTCCTCTGTGTACCAAACATAAACTAAACTTTTAAATACTCTAAAAGACGATTTTAAGCATAGCAATTACAAACAAGGGGCCAAATTTTCCTGCTTTCATTGTAGTCAACAAAACCAAATTAACCCTCCAAGTGGTTTCCACGAGATATCTCGTCTCTCAAGATCTGACCGAATTTGCTAATGACGATATATCTTGTCAGCAAGATATTGCCGATTTTTTTTATGATAACGAGATCAAGATCTGGTCAATTTTCTTCTAATGACGAGATATCTCGTCCATCAAGGCCTGTTCAGTTTTGTTAATAACGAGATACCTCGTCGAGACAACCATCAAGAGGGGTTAACTTCTCAAAGTGTAATATTCGCGTTATTTTTACCAATCATGTATAGGTTCAAATACCATCTCTCTCTATTCATCTTAACGTGTCTATAATATCTTAACTTTTCAGATTAATTTTCGTATCTAACTACTGCTTCCAATTGATTTCAGTGAAACATATTAAAGTGAGAATGAAGCCATGTTTCGGGCTCTTCGACTTGGATTACAATCTTAAGCTTGTAAGCTGAGAAATTCCAGCTAAGAGGATTAACAACCAAGAGTCGATCTGTCTAGTTTGAAAGGGACTCTGGAAGATGGGTGGGATTTAGCAGAATTTCAAAAGCTTATAGTTTAAATACAAGAGTCCCTTTCACGTTATGCTTCGATTCCACCGACTGGGATGCTTGGATGTTTCATTTAAATCTCTTCCATTCATCCGATACGAACTGGTCGGCTTATTCTTTTGTCGGCTGTGTAGATTTGGTGCATGCCTCTTGACTGATACATTCTTGAAAGAGCTATTGAATATAACTGAGTCTGAAGCCGGTATTATACCTACCTAGAGAATAATTTCAGACTACGAAGAGCTTTATGAAATATTGACACTTACGGTTACTGGAGCATATGCGATGAAAAGGCTTAATGCGTGTTCTTACTCAAAATAAAGTAACTTTAAAATTTAGAACACTAATTAAGTTTTGTCTGAACAAATACTTCAATTATCAGGGAAAGAAACTAGAATAAATAACTTAAGATAGGCAGTAGAATTCATTGAGTTCTGTTCACCAATCTGTAAGAACCTCTAAGAATATAAAAAGGACATTATTTACATGCTACAAAGTTTAATTTTATGCATAGATAAATGAGAGAGAGAGAGAGAGACAGAAGACGCTCTGGGAGAGATGACGCGAAGTTATTACCCTTCTGATGACTGTCTTGACGAGGTATCTCGTCATTAGCAAAACTGAGATGTTGATTGACAATATATCTCGTCGTTTCTCGTCATTTGAAGAAAACTAACCATATCCTGAAATCGTCCTACTCAAACCATTGACGATATCTTGAGGAAGAGATATCTCGTCATTATCAAAATTGGTCAGATCTTGATGGACGAGATATCTCGTCAAAACCACTTGCAGAGTTAGTCGGATTCTGAATTTGCATTAGATGAAATTAGTTTTATTTAGTAGCTTCAGAGGATTTATTAGAGTAAGTTATGTTATACTCTTGCTTAAGTTACAGTGTTTACTCTTGAAGTATTGTAAGTTCAAAAGTTGTCCGTATAATTTTTAAAGCATGCATTTGAATAAAGCCATCTTTATTTCGGTTGTTTGTCTATGTTGATGAATGGTTAGGTATGTTTAGAAGTAGACTGTGTGATGTCAGCCATATTGCGAATTTCGTCATCATGGCTGAGTGCATCATCTTTTCATGACATTTGGAAGAATTGACGAACGTTCTGTCAGGAAAACAATGGCGCACTGGTGTTTGTCTTACTTTATGATAAAACATTTCTTTTGTCTTACTTTATAATTAAACATTTCTTTTGTCATTCATTTAGGGAAAAATGATTATTTTGTCAGACTTTTATAAACATTTGGAACTTAATAAATAATATAATTTCCCACTTTGTTATAATATATTTAAAATCATGCCACAACTTTATTCTCAGAATTATTCTGCGCTTTTGAAGAAGCTTTAAAACAATTTTTAGCACGTATAAATTCTGGAGAGATCGGTATCCGCGTTAAAGTATAGCGCATTTGTAGTATATCAGAGGCAACACTTAGGCAAAATGGTAGGCTTCATTGGGATCAAGTGGTAATACAATTCAGTGATCACACACACACTTTTTCTCTTGTCTCCTAAATGGGATTTAGTGGTGGGTGATGAGTGTGTAATCAAACTCAACTGCTTCTTTTTCATTAAGGTCTCCTAGGAGAGGAGTATGAAAAACGATTTCTTTATTATGTGAAAAAAGAACTGCAGAAATAGGATTTGGCTTAGATTAGAAGGCAGTTGGGATGCTTGGATTCCAGTTTTCAGAAATTTCGCTATTAAATACCCACTCAATTATGATTATACAGATAAACCAGAAATCCACAAAAATTTATACGCAGAGAATTCTAACAGATGGTGAGAACATTATATTTCTACTAAAAAAGCTGTGATTGGAATGAATATGCAAATTGTAAATTATGACTGTGCATGAGTTTCACTTCCTATGGATATAAATATAATGATTGTGAGAAAAGAAATGTAAGAAAATGACATTAAAGGGACTAAAATTTGATATAGGTTCCACATTTTATTCAAATTTATATTATTTATTCATTGCATGAGATTTTAAAAGTGGGCTATCTTACCTCCAATCTCACGGTAAATATGGCACAATGATGTATCTTTGTCAAAAGGGTCTTGGAAGTGTTTTTCTAGTTCTTAACAAACACCTATTTCGATACTAAAATAATGTACTTTTGAATTGAAAAAAAGATGTTTTGCTTCCTGAATTCACAGGAGCCGATTCTCTTGAATATGCGCCATATCTCCCTCACTTATCTCTATATAAGCCCAATAATTGATTAGGTACATTATGTTTTATTGATTATGTATAAATAGTGGATCATTAATTTAAAAATTTGCATTAAAATAGCATTTAATACTACTAAGCAAAAACAATCACTGCAGTAAGCTCAAATAAATTAGGGGCTGTCATTTTCGTTTTATCCCTCTTCAAGTGGTTTCAACGAGATATATACGGCAAGCTCCGAATTTATGTAGCGATGCATGCCATTGAGAATCCGAATGGGGAATGTCTTACACCACAGAAAAGATGTTATCGACTGACCTAAGCAACTCCCTCTACCATCTAAAAGCGTCATTTCTGGACACTCATTCTTTGATAAGAAAGTGTTTATTTTGGGCCCCTCTACCACCCTTTACAATTCGACCAAATATTTTCGAAACCGTGTATAACAATTACCATACACAAATGCAAGAAATTGCTGCAGTTAAATCATAAACATAAGTCTCATTTCGATCGCCCAAAATTAATCACCTGGCCACACACCGACGTTTTCTTCTACCACCCATCTAGGCACCTCTACCACCCTTTACAATTTGGCCAGACATTTTCGTAACACCCTGTACAACAATTATCATACACAAAGGAAAGATATTGCTGCAGTTAAATCATAAACATAAGCCTCATTTCGATCGCCCAAAATTAATCACCTGGCCACACACCGACGTTTTCTTCTACCACCCATCTAGGCACCTCTACCACCCTTTACAATTTGGCCAGACATTTTCGTAACAACCTGTACAACAATTATCATACACAAAGGAAAGATATTGCTGCAGTTAAATCATAAACATAAGCCTCATTTCGATCGCCCAAAATTAATCACCTGGCCACACACCGACGTTTTCTTCTACCACCCATCTAGGCACCTCTACCACCCTTTACAATTTGGCCAGACATTTTCGTAACAACCTGTACAACAATTATCATACACAAAGGAAAGATATTGCTGCAGTTAAATCATAAACATAAGCCTCATTTCGATCGCCCAAAATTAATCACCTGGCCACACACCGACGTTTTCTTCTACCACCCATCTAGGCACCTCTACCACCCTTTACAATTTGGCCAGACATTTTCGTAACACCCTGTACAACAATTATCATACACAAAGGAAAGATATTGCTGCAGTTAAATCATAAACATGAGCCATATTTCGATCGCCCAAAATTAATCACCTGGCCACACACCGACGTTTTCTTCTACCACCCATCTAGGCACCTCTACCACCCTTTACAATTTGGCCAGACATTTTCGTAACACCCTGTACAACAATTATCATACACAAAGGAAAGATATTGCTGCAGTTAAATCATAAACATAAGCCTCATTTCGATCGCCCAAAATTAATCACCTGGCCACACACCGACGTTTTCTTCTACCACCCATCTAGGCACCTCTACCACCCTTTACAATTTGGCCAGACATTTTCGTAACACCCTGTACAACAATTATCATACACAAAGGAAAGATATTGCTGCAGTTAAATCATAAACATGAGCCACATTTCGATCGCCCAAAATTAATCACCAGGCCACACACCGACGTTTTCTTCTACCACCCATCTAGGCACCTCTACCACCCTTTACAATTTGGCCAGACATTTTCGTAACACCCTGTACAACAATTATCATACACAAAGGAAAGATATTGCTGCAGTTAAATCATAAACATGAGCCACATTTCGATCGCCCAAAATTAATCACCAGGCCACACACCGACGTTTTCTTCTACCACCCATCTAGGCACCTCTACCACCCTTTACAATTTGGCCAGACATTTTCGTAACACCCTGTACAACAATTATCATACACAAAGGAAAGATATTGCTGCAGTTAAATCATAAACATAAGCCTCATTTCGATCGCCCAAAATTAATCACCTGGCCACACACCGACGTTTTCTTCTACCACCCATCTAGGCACCTCTACCACCCATTACAATTTGGCCAGACATTTTCGTAACACCCTGTACAACAATTATCATACACAAAGGAAAGATATTGCTGCAGTTAAATCATAAACATAAGCCTCATTTCGATCGCCCAAAATTAATCACCTGGCCACACACCGACGTTTTCTTCTACCACCCATCTAGGCACCTCTACCACCCTTTACAATTTGGCCAGACATTTTCGTAACACCCTGTACAACAATTATCATACACAAAGGAAAGATATTGCTGCAGTTAAATCATAAACATAAGCCTCATTTCGATCGCCCAAAATTAATCACCTGGCCACACACCGACGTTTTCTTCTACCACCCATCTAGGCACCTCTACCACCCTTTACAATTTGGCCAGACATTTTCGTAACACCCTGTACAACAATTATCATACACAAAGGAAAGATATTGCTGCAGTTAAATCATAAACATGAGCCATATTTCGATCGCCCAAAATTAATCACCTGGCCACACACCGACGTTTTCTTCTTCCACCCATCTAGGCAACTCTACCACCCTTTACAATTTGGCCAGACATTTTCGTAACACCCTGTACAACAATTATCATACACAAAGGAAATATATTGCTGCAGTTAAATCATAAACATTTCGATCGCTCAAAATTAATCACCTGGCCACACACCGACTTTTCCTACTAGAATTTCGAAGCTCTCCAGGCCGGCATGATAAACTAAAATCCGCAGCAATAAATCCAGACTCCTTCCAAGCCCATTTATTTTCCACGATCATTTCGATTTCTTCCACGAACCAAGTGAGGCCACCGCTTCGTGACTCTAATTAAACTCGAAGCACACTGAATTCCGGAATCATTCAATCATGGATTAGAGGCAACCGGCTCTCGCGTCATTTCACGTGCACTCTTCATCCTCCCAGACATGGGGCTGTAAAATGAAGGCAAGGAACTCGAGCGCCTCCTTAAGCAAATGCGGCTCCTACGGTTTCTTGGACAATCTCCAACATGGCAGAAAGGCTAGTTCCACGGACAGGGATTGTCATAAATGCAGTCTGACAGGGCGGAAAAGACCGATGGGACTTAACATGCAAGGGTGGGGGGTCGCACGGAAGGGGTTCAGAAGAATAAGGGGATGAGGAAGAAGTGAATCTAAAGTGGGAGAGATCTGGACGTGGAATTTAACTTTGGATTCGGAATGCAAAATGAAGTGGATGAAGATGTACTGTTGATGAATGCAGAATACCGTACGTTTTCAAGTGCCAATTTCCTTTCGCATTTTGCTAATTTGTTCACGCTTTTGTGTGAGAATTTAAAATAAAATTATTATCTAAGGAGCTGTTACTGTTCTCAGACTACAAAATCAGAATACAAAGTGGAAAAGATTAAAAATGCTTTGTTGATGGTATCATGTATGTTGGATACCAAATGTCGTGCGATTCAAGTACTTATTTCCTTTCCATTTTACTAATTTGTCCACGCTTTTGTTTGAGAATTTAAAAGCAAAACTATTATTTGAGATGTTATTGTTCTCAGACTGCTAACTAGAAACAAATGATTGAAAATCCATTGTTAATAGATACCAAATATGTATTTGGATACCAAATGTCGTGAATAAGTACCTATTTACATTTCTGAATTTGTTAGGCTTTTGTTTCGTGATGTAAAAACATTAAATTATTTATTTAAAGAGCTGTTGTCTTTTGAGAAATTTGAAGTCAATGGTAGTTGTTATCTCACTCTCTTAAGAATGTCTTATGTATTGACCGCATATTTTTAACCCGAAATTTCGTCACGAAACCCGAAAATAGTCATGAAATTTCTGAGTATTATAGTAGTGCTTTCACCCCAAAACGTAAATAATAACATCTATTGATAAAAAGGATTCTAGGAAAGTGTCTAGTGGTTAAAAACACCAAATCTGGGGTTAGAAGTCTTGCAAGGAACACTGCAGGTTGCAAGTTGGAAACCAGCGTGTGTACCCTTCAGAGAGTTAACTGAAATGACCCATGAAATCCCAAATTCCTTTGAGTTCCGCAGTTCTGTTTATTTTATTGCAACAGTCAAATTACACTGTTGGTCATCGAAAATGACCAGCAGTAATGGGTTTTTATACACCATGAAGAACATAAAGTATAAAACCCCATATTTATTACATAAATAACCTAAGACTAAAATGATTGAAACTACAGTTCTATTTGAGTTTCGGAACGCGAAGAAATTACTATTTTGAATAGCCGCAATGGGTGGCAATAATTGCTTCTACATTTCTTGACATCTAAAGAAAGATATTTTGGATGTGTGTTTGGGGCATATCAGTCCATGCTGCTTCCAAGCGTTGCAAAAGTTCATCTGAAATCTTGGCGTGTAGTCTGTGGTACGCCAGTCCTTGCGATCATCGACCAGACGTGTTGGATGGGCAACAGATCTCGAACGGGCGGTACATGGAAGTGAACCCTGGTAGACATCGAGGAATTGCATAACACTTGGTGTCGTGTATTGTTAAAAACTGACCGCAGGCAAGCTCTGAAGATAAGAGAGGACAACAGGCTCTAAAACTTCAGTGTTGTAGATTTGGCTGTTGAGTATGCGGCAAGGCGGACTTGGCGGTTGCGGGACTAGAATCCATTGGGGCCCTATACAATTACACCATTTGACGGAGCGGTATGGCTATGTATAACGCAAGTCACTCCGAGTCTATTGCCGCTGTGTAGCCAGACTCGGATGAGACAATCGTGGTGCTGTGGATAGAATGGGAATTCGTCTGAAATGACGATGTCACGGCATTCGTTTGTCCATTTGTGGCGTTATGCTCAGCACTGCAGCCGCAGACGTTTGTGGTGAAGAGTCAAAGGTAGTAGCAGCAATGGACGCCTTGAAAAAAAAATCCACTCTGCTGCAGACGACGTCGAATTGTACGTGCTGGCACGGATTGGGGTAAAAAACACCTTAAATTTTAAGCCAGGGTAATTGATTTTGCAGTATGATCCGTAAAGCCTAGTGTATGTCCTTTCGTTCGGTGGTGTGCCGAGGCTCCTGCAATCGTTGTCGTTGGTCAGTTCGTTCCTCCTGCATCCACTGATTCATTTCATATTCCCATCACTGAGGTTCGATTGCGACCAACACAAGCACCGATTTCACTGAAGGATAATCCAGTCTTTATAAGTCGTAATTTTTCTGTCAAATTGAGAAACTTGCTCGTATGACTGCCATATTTTTCGATGACATACAATTAAACTTCCTATATACAGAAACTGCGAGAAAGTACGATTCCAATACTTAAAACCGTCTCGGTTCTCTTTTTCATACTGCTTAGAAGGGGCATTACTGCGGACATGATTTGAATATATGCCTGAAGTGCTAATCATTTCCATATATTTTCATGATCTACACATAGTTGCGAATTTCAAGGCTTAAGGTATGCTTCCTTCGTGGCCATGTTCGATGCTCAGCATTGTATAACGAATTAAATTATGAGTAGTTAGGTATTTTAATTAACATCGCTCTGGGGCAACACAAGAGGCTATTGGCGACGGTCCGGGATCAAACACAAAGGGAAAGATACAAGGACAGCACCATGTAATTTTGAACCTCGGCCAGATGACGAGGTCACACCTGAGCTGGTACCCCACTCTCCAAAATTCCATGTCACGCCAAAGTGAGGACTTTTGGGCCACGACAGACACCAGCCCCTTTTGTACACGACGGTCTATGGTTGGATACGAACTTGCAATCCTCCGGTTTCTAATCCATTACTTTCTAACAGGGTTACCACGGCCCCATTAAATTATGGGATGCAAGTTTAAATAAAGTTGATGTAATTATCAAGAGTAGTGTTCCTTTTGGCAGCTGTCAAAAATCTTGGACAGCTCAAATTGTTCAGTACATTTTAAAACATATTCTACAGCCTTTTATGCGTGCCATTTAATGTAAATTCACTTCACCTTCTAACATATGTGGTCGTCCACACTTCTTTTCTCATTATGTACAGATCCCGTTCATTTAAATTAGTTTACTAGTTTATCTCCTAGAATCTCTTTGTAAACTTATCTCTGAAATAATCGTACTTTCTTTCTTGTGATTTACTGTATTGTTTTTTATGTGAGTTTCTCAGAGCTCATATTGAGGGACTTAAGAGGAAAACGAAATTTGCAGTTTTCATAAAAATAGATAGGAACTTTATGGATAATCTGCACACTAACTTAGTACAGGACATATATGATGTGATTCATTTAAAGCTAGTCAATCTATTTTAAAAATAATCTGTGTGAGATTGTCACTGTAAAGTAGGTTTGGAATTGAATCACTGTTATTGTTTTAGTCCAGAATTGAAGTGACCTCTTTAATCTATATTTATCCCATTCTCTGAAATGAGATTTTTTTTTCGTGAATTTACACTTCAATTTCTTGAATACAGCCTTTTCCAGAACAATGGAAATATTGAACCACCTATCCAATAATATCATCCAGAAAAAATGTTTAATGGTTGTAATATATTTATATAATCTATTAGAACATTTGCATTGGTTTGTTTTCACATTTCAGTTCTTAACTTACATGTCTCGAAAACATAGTTAGCACTAGGAGGATGAACATTTTGTACTCCGTTTTAATAGACTTGTTTCAGCATGTTCACTGTACGTCAAGCTTTACATGATTCTTATGATATAAATTTTCCAATGAGTTTTGTACGGTTATAAGAAATTGAACAGACATTAATACTTAAGTCTGTTGCTAAACCAGTACGATTTTTACGAAGAAAATATAATAAATCGAACAAAATATTTCTAAGGACAATTTATATTAGTATAAATACAAATTGTTTTGTAATAAGAACTATAAGCGGAAATTAATTTTGGTAGTCAATTTTGTTTCACACACGAGTTTTTGAACAAAATTAATTTAAATATTTTTCTACATAAATGAAAAAATGTCAATTTATGAGTTTTACATTAATATGCAGCTAATGTATTTAGTCTAACTACATTTGATAGTTTTTTCTAAAAGCCTACAAACTGAACAAAAAATGAGCAAACATTACAGTATATCTGATGAAAAAACTTCGAATAACGCTAAAAGCTAATATTAAAATTTATTTAGTTTTGGTGATGGTGTATTTTCTACTAGATATTTTGTAAAATGGCATAAATTGCGTGACAGAAATTTTTATATTAGCTATTATATTGAAATCTGAGGAGAAAATCCTAAAAATATGCAAATTATTTTTTAGACATTCAAATTATTTTCAGCAACTTAAAAGACGTGTTAATGTAATGCTTTAAACTTAGTTTATTTCTTAATTTTCCATTACAGTGTTTATATGTTTCGGAAGATTAAATTAAATCTTCAAAACATTCAATTTACCACCTTTTCATGTTTTTTTATTTTCTTATTCCTTTCACAACTCAAGTGCATCTTAGTAGATAGTCTTATTCCAAGATTAGTAGAGTTATTTGATTTTCTTAGAGAATTAGGTTTTATACCTTAAAAGTAATTTTCCAGAACTAAATACGAATTACCAGTGAAACATTTTCATTTGTGATATTTTGAGCACTTTTATAGAACTTCGGACACAGATTTTCATGGCCTTAAGTCACTTACTATCTATTACTTATCTATTACTTATCTATTCTTAGTTTCACAATCTCCATATTTTTATGTAAATAAAATACAATACGCGATAGACAGGTTAATGATATGAAATAAGTTTGTTTTTAAAAAGACAAGTTTGTCTGTCATTGCTTAAAACGTCGAGGGTTATTCATATTTATAATTGGAATTATGTAGGTGCATTAAAAATTTAGAAAACACGCATTAAGTTGCAAGAAACAAATTTAACTACGAAATAAATTAAATTAAAATTCATCCAAAACCTTAAAAATAGTCACATGCAAACTTTTCTATTTTCACTGTCTCAAGCGTTTTTAGATAAATTGAATATCATAAACTTTTTGTACTCTTCTTTTTCAGGTTTTTTTGACGAGGTGTCTCGTCATTAGCAAAACTAAGATCTTCATGAACGAGATATCTCGTCGTTAGAAGAAAACTGACCAGATCTTGATCTCGTCATTGTACAAAAATTGGCTAGACTATACATCCCTTCATTAGCAAAATTGGTCAGATCTTGACGGACATCGAAACCACTTGAAAAGGGTTAATAACCTACAAAAGAAAGAAATATTTCCAAGAAGCAAAACACATCCAGTTACGTTTTCGTTTTGGGAATTGCTTTGGGAGTAGATATAAAGATATTAAAACGCAAATGGTGACTAAAATATGCATTTATTCGAATCAATACACAAAGATGCAGAATACATTCCCATAAAACAATCTTAAACAAATTCATTTTTCCTTAATGCCTAACCCCAAAATAGTCCCCTTCCAAAGTCTAGAAATAAACCACTACCTGTGATGCTTTCAGTAATTAACCTGTTACTTGGACTGTTTTATTAACGGAAGCTCCAAGATGAGAAGCGATTTTTCTTTGAAGTCGTTCAGTTTCCATCCATTGTGTATTAAATTTTGTAAACAAAACATTTAAATTCTCTAAAAGACGATCAACAAGGGACAATCTTTTTTACTTTCATTGTATAAAGTATATTTTAAATAAAATTTATGCGCTACTCTTCTTTTTCATATTTATTATCTTCAGATTATTAGTAAATTAATGATCTTTATCATATTATTAATCTCATAAATTAATAACCTTTAGCAAATTACTAATTTGGTAAATTAATAATCTTTATCTTATTATTTTTATCTTATTATTAATGTACAAAACAAAGGAATACTTTAATTTCGAAGAAAAATAGACACCCAACAAAAGTGCGTTCGCTTATGAAAATGTTTTGGAAGTAAATCTAAAATTCTAAAGTGCAAAGTTGATTAAAATACATTCATAGAATCAATATACAAACATGCAAAATATATTCCCATAAAATAATCCAAAACAAAATTGCTTCCTTAAAGCACAATGCCTAATCCAAAACCTCCTACACAAATCCCAGAAATAAACAACCACCTGTGATACATTCCCAAACGCCTTTATCAACTATTTTTTAACAAAGTATTTTAAGATAGAATTTATACCACTCTTCTTTTACAGATTTATTAACCTACAAAACATACTTCAATTTCGAAGAAAAATAAAGACGTTTGTTTATGGAAATGTTTTAGTAGCAGATCTAAAATTCTAAAACGCAAAGTTGACTAAAATGAATCCATAAAACCAACATACAAAATATTGCTTCAAAGAGGTTAAAATTCATCTAAAATATGTATAATAAAAGATGTGAGAAGTTCACTCACCCTTTTTCTTGAATTCTTACCCTCTTTTCTAGGGCTGGGCAAAAAAAGATGGAATTCTATGATGCTTTTGTATTATCCATTCTTTCGCTGAAACTTAGTATACGTATTCACAGAGAAGCTCAAATCAAATGAAAACACATGGTATAAATTTCGCTACTCTTTAATTGCGCCGATATATTTACATTATATTTACAATTTTAACAGAAACAGGAACAACACATTTTCTCCCGCTCAATCCGAGAGTTCTAAAAAGTTAAAGAATGTTCTGGCTGTTTTTCCGTTTTGCTCATGCGCGATCAGTCCGCAGAAACGATAGCAGGCTCGCATTCGCGACACAAACAATGTAAAATGCATTACCATAAAATAATCTTAAGCAAAATTGTTTACTTAAAGCACACAACATAATGCCTGTCCCCCCCCCTTTTCAAAGCCCAGAAATAAACTACCACCTGTGATACATTCTCAAACTTCAGGTATCTCACATTTCCTCTATCAAAAAATCTACAAAACAAAGAAATACTTTAATTTCGAAGAAAAATAAAGACACCTAGCAAAAATTTTCATTTATGGAAATATTTTGATGTAAACCTAAAATTCTAAAACACAAAAGTTGATTAAAATACATCCATAGAATCAATACAGAAACTTGTAAAACCACATTCCCATAAAATAATTCTAAGAGAAATTGTTTCCATAAAGCACACAGCACAATGCCGGTCCCCCTTCCAAAGCCCAGAATCAATACAGAAATACCACCACCACCTGATACATTCCCAAACTCCTGATATCCCACATTTCCAATATAAAAAAATCTACAAATTTCAAAGAATTTACTTTAATTTCGAAGAAAAATAGACACCCCGAAAAGCGTTCGTTTGTGGAAATACTTTGTGAGTAGATCTAAAATTGCAAACCTCCAAAAGTTGACTAAAATACATCCATAGAATCAATATACAAACATGCAAAATACATTCCCATAAAATAATCCTATGCAAAATCGTTTCCTTAAAGCACACACACACAATGCCCGTGATTTTCCAAAGCCCAGAAATAAACCACCACCTGTGATACATTCCGAAACTCCAAATATCCCACCTTTCCTCCAAAGACCCACCTCCCAACATTTCTCTTTGTTGGCAGAACCTACATCTCAGAAGAGGAACGGCTGGCTTCACACGAATATCACTGAAACAGAACACCCTCCCCCACCTTCCAGTGGAGAATCAGAAGTATGGGGAAAAGTCGACTTTCCCCATCCAAGAAAAGGGAAATATTTTGACCATTAATTAAATATTTCAGTTGGGTGAAGGGGAGGGAAAAGTTTGACTTTACACCAGTTTGCGTTCATTACGCCATCGCAGCAGGAGAGAATAGGGAAAATTCGGGGAAGATGTGCCTCTTAATTCTTAATGGCATATAGGGTGGGAAGGAAAGAGCGAAGAGGATTTAGGAGCGACCTGTTGCTTTTTGTTCGCGGTCGTAATGCTATTGCAGTTTCAAAGTATCTGAAGCCAATTCCGTAAAACTTTCATTTGCGAGATCTCGTTTTAGTTGATTGCATCGGTTTATTCCCTTTGAGTTTGGGAATTTAGTGGGGCGATGTCTCTAGGGAGGCGGGTTAATCAGGTAGTGTGTAGTGTCTGTAAAGGGATTTTTGAGTTCGTTAACGGTGCCTGGGCTGTGAGTGGCTCCTGTTTGATTGAATTAATTTTAATTATTTGTAGGGTTGTTGGTGTTTTTCCAATTTCGTTAATGTCGTCAAACATATGCTACGAAATTTTGAATAGAGGGAATGAAGAAATTAATGTGATTGTTGCGCGATGGGTAGGAAGTTGAATTAATGTCATAACTGGATCGTCGCCAATAGCCCGTTGTGTTGCTTCAGTGCGACGTTGATTAACTACCAACCTATCGAGGAAAAGTAAGGTATTTGAATCCATGTCTCAATTAGAGCAACATAAGGACCTATTGGTGACGGCTCAGGATCGATCCCGAAGGGAAAGATCCGAGGACAGTACCTCGTAATTTTGAACCATGTTCAGATGACGAGATCAACACCTGAGCTGGCGCCTCACTCTCCAAATTTTGCCACCACACCAATGTGAGTATATTTGAGCCAACAACATATTTACCATGCAGAAGTCCAAATCAATCACAGATGAGCTGATGCAGTATGGTTTTGAAAATATGAACAATGTTCTTGTTTTTTGTTTTCTGTATTGCATAGATGTATATACTTCTTATATTGCATTTTGTGTAGACGAAATTCAATTAAAAAGACCCTGTGACCTTGAATGCCCCAGGGATTTAAAATTTCATTCCATATTAAATATTACCTTTTCCATTCAAACAAATATGATCTTTACCCTCCAAGCGGTTTCTACGATGGTTTCTCGTGCATCAAGATCTGACCACGTTCTCTAATGACGAGATATCTCGTCATCAAGATAGGGTCAACTTTTTTATGTGATGACGAGATCAAAATCTGGTCAGTTTTTTCTAATGATGAGATAACTCGTTCATCAATATCTGGTCGTTTTTACTAATGACGAGGTATCTCGTCATTAAGATATCGCCAATTTTTTGATGATGACTAGATCAAAATCTGGCCAGTTTTTGTAATGACGAGACATCTCATCCATCAAGATCTTGGCGCATCTTGGCCAGATCTGGCCCTTGTACCATAAAAACCAATCAAAACTTGTCGCTTTTTTCTTATGACGTGATATCTCGTCCATCAAGATCTGGTCAGTTTTGATAGTTCGAAATATCTCATCAGATATATAGCCAATTTTTTTACGATGATGAGATCCAGATCTGATGAGTTTTTCTCAAAGGACGATATATCTCATACACCAAGATCTGGTCGTTTTTCTAATGACGGGATATCTCGTACATCAAGATCTGGTCGATTTTGCCAATGAAGAGATACCTCGTCGAGAAAACCCTTCGGAGGGTTAAAATAACAAAAACAAAGCTATACATCCATCGCTAAACGAAAGACAAAGAA
Organism: Meta bourneti; assembly: GCA_933210815.1. Lineage (NCBI taxonomy): Eukaryota > Metazoa > Arthropoda > Arachnida > Araneae > Tetragnathidae > Meta > Meta bourneti. The sequence goes on along the minus strand of OW119929.1, from coordinate 35,135,819 downwards.
TCCCGGCTCATTCATTTCCAGATTATTCATTTATTCCTACCCAAAAACCCTTCTGAAGGAGCGGCAAGAAAAATCCCTTGGAAGCCATCTCACGGCAAGGCCATTCTCATCATTCCGATATGCAGGGGCATTCCCATCCATTCCGGGCACATCGCCAGTGGTCAGCAGCGGAATTTATTACTTCACCGATACTCCGGGCGCCAACCCCGGGGAATTCTCAATTATGCAACGGAGTGGTCACGTTTCCTCTGATATGGAAGATGGAATTGGTCACTACTCTCTTTCATCCTCGGACGTCCGGGTTTATTTGCTTATTCCATGCGTCCTTACACCGCTGGGATGGGGTGTGATTTTTCTCACATCTCCGATTCGGTGTTGTGTTGGCACCGTGAGTGAGTTACCGTTGCTGATTCGTTGAGGAGGAAGGACGGATTTGCCCGTGCTATTTGTACAAGATGGAAGAAGTTATGGTTACTTATTATCTTTTCTTGACACTACTCATAAAGTGAACAATGCGAATACAGGGTGCTCCGAAACTTCCTTGAATACTTGAAGGGGAAGTGCTGTGTTGACACCGTGAGTGATTGTTGATTTGTTGAGGAGGAAGGATGGATTTGTCCGTGTTATTTGTACAAGATGGCAGAGGGAGTTTTGAGTACTTATTATCTTTTATCTTGACACTACTTATAAAGTGAACGATGCGAATGTGGGGTGTTTGGAAACTTCCTGTGCATACTTGAAGGGGAGGTGTTTAACACAAAATTCAACCGTATTTACGTGAGGATGTATGCCCGCACGCTCCATCCGGATTTGTAAGAGGGCGTTGTTCTTCAATGCAGCAGTTAACCCTTCAAGTGGTCATGACGAGATATCGCGTCGCTCAAGATATGACCAATTTTGATAATGCCTAGATATCTCGTCATCAAGGTTTTGCCGCTTTTTTTATGATGACGAGATCAAAATCTGATCAGTCTCCTTTTAATGACGAGATATCTCGTATATCCAAATCTGGTCAGTTTTGCTAATGAGACGAGATACCTCATCTAGACAACCACCAGGAGAGTAAACCAGTTGAGCCATCGTCCTTTTGAATGCTTGCTTCGAACGGGTGAAGTATATCATATCACGAATATTGAGGAGGCTGACATTCACCTAACGAATGAGGCTAACTAACAGAAACGTACATGTGCGGCAAAAAATACACATATTGGATATGTGAGTCCTATGCTGTCATTTGTGTTGATGGTAATTTGTGTTGATGGTCACGACTTCAAGCACCTACAGTAAAACTAAATGTATAAGTACTGTCAAACTGTACAAATTTGGGCTGGTGGAAATGTTGTTCACATACTTTCTGTCATTCACCTCTGCATTTTAATATAACCTCTAGCACATCTGTGTGGCACTTGTGGACATGCATTACTATGTGCTGAATTTTACCCTTTGAATCTTTTTAAATCCTTGAATTCCCTCTAATTTTCGAGTAGTGTAATATTTCTTTTACTCCACAACACACTCAATTTCTAATAACCACATTTTCCTAAATAATAATGTATTCTTTCGATCTTTAGAAAGATTGTATTGGTCCTCTCCTTGGAATAGAATCTTTCTTTGGAACGATTCTATTGCTTCTTTCCCTGGAAATAGAATCCCGTGGAATGATTTTATTGGCCCATTCTGTAAAACAGAATCCTTTCTAAATATTCTATTGCCCATTTTCTTAGAAGAGAATCACCTGAAAAGATGTGTTATAGGTCCTTTCCTCAGAATAGAATCATTTGAAGAGATTCTATTGTCCCTTTTCTTAGATTAGGATCCTTATAGAAGATTCCATTGCTCCTTTCCTTAGAATAAAATCCCGTGTAAAGATGCTCCTTTCCTTAGAAAAGAAACCTTTGGAAATATTATATTGGTCCTTTATTTAGAGTATAATCTTATGGAACAATTTCATTATCCCTTTCTGTAGAATAGAATACCATGGAAGGATTATATCACTCCTTTCCTAAGATAAGAATCTTTTGGGAACACTCTATTGGTCCTTTACTCAGAACTGAATCATTTGAAAAGATTTTACTTTACTTTTTTCCTTAGATTATAATCCTTTCAGGAGATTCTATACTGCACCTTTCCTTAAAATAGAATCCCTTGAAAAGATTTTATTGATCAAGAAGGTCAAAACTTATTAGAATTCATGTATGGATGACTGCAGGAAACTGTTGAAAGGTGGAATTATATGTATGGAACCCTCAGATGGTTAAAGTTTTTACAGGCAATTTTAAAACACCTTTTAGAGAATAATTATCTTATGTATAAAGCCAGATATCTGTTACACAGAAACTCTTCAAGACAAATACCCTTGAACGATAAGTATGACAAAAGACACTAATTGAAATATGAAGTTTGTTCTTAATATAACGCTGACTGAAATTCTAAGTAAACATATTTAGATATCGCTTTTGATATCGAAATAAACCTGTATTTTCTATGCACTGGTTTTAAGCTGTAAGTCTCGTCCTAATTAATTGTCGTGTAGCAACAAATACTTTAGAGCAACAAACAAAATAAATGTCATGATGGGAATTAATTTATCAGAATTTTCATGGGATTCCAGAAAATGCAATGCTGGGGCTAGTGGGTGCACTATAAGCTAGTCGTTTCAAACAATAAAATAGTATAAAAAAATTCCTTTAGAAACCTTTATTTTAATAGGCAATTAAGGAACTTTCGTAAGCAAAATAATATTCATATTTGTAAGTACATATTTGAAAGCAGTATTTACAGTGCAACCAGTCCTTGGATTTCCTCTCATTCACATATAAATTTGCATATAATTCGAAAAATTTCATAGAATTTGTCAGATTACAACTGAAAATTTGCTCTCATATCTTTACAAGAGAAAGGTTATTGTCCCTTCAAATTTTTGTTTCTATAATGTAGTTCCTGTATAATTGTACTGATTTAGTTCTCTGTCATGTAACTGAACTGATCTGTTTGGGAGTATGAATAAATAAACAAGCAATTCGTCCCATTTCTTTTTCAGCTTCATTCGTATTCATACTTTAATGTTTTATTCTCCTTTTCTCATTGTGATTTAAATTTACATGCGCGTGAATTTTATTTAAATTTACCATTTTGTATTCACACTGTGCATTTTTTGAGAGACCCGTGACTTTTATACTGTATTTCGAGACTATACTTTATACCCTATGCATTTAAACTAAAAAGACGATTGAATTCTTCCTTTTGAGCTCCTCTGTTGCTTTAGATAGCGAAAGTGAGTAGTTTTAGGGGAATTTTTTTTGGAGAAATTTTATTCTATTCTCAAGTTTTTCACAAACTGTATATAGCCAATAAACGGAAGATCTGCAATACAGCTCTTGAAACTGGGGATACATATGAGCTTTATTGGATTTCAGCTACTATTGCTTGGGATATTCTTTCGAGAAACGACTACTTCAAAAAAATTCCTTTTATGTTATTTGGGATAACGCAATGGAAAACTTTTCTACCGTGATAGGAAGAAAATATTCAAGTTGTATAACATCAAAGCTCATTCTTTTTAGAATTATTGTAATATATTACGCTATGCTTCAGAATTGATTTTTGTCTTCGAAGGAAATCCTGGATTTAGAGATCGATTTTTTTCAAAGCAAAAAAGCGGAATAGATGTGTTTTATTTTCTACACTAAACTTAAATTATACTTTTACTAGAATAATTTCCTATCCAATTCATTCATTGCTGTTAATTCGAATCATCATTCATTCGCATTATGAGTATCTTATTAACTTTAGTATCTTATATAAGTATCTTATTAATTTTAGTACCTTATATGAGTATCTTATTAAAATTCAGTATCTTATATAAGTATCTTATTAAACTTCATTATCTTATATAAGTATCTTATTAACTTCAGAATCATCTTAAATGTTTTTATTTAACCGTCCTATTAGTTGCCTCAACGACGTATCTCGTCATTGGCAAAACTGACCAAATCTTGTTGGACGAAATATCTCGTCATTAGAAGGAAACACGAATCTCGATCATTAGAAGAAAACTGACTAGATCTTGATCTCGTCATCATAAATATAGGCAATATCCAGATGACGAGTTATCTCGTCATCAGCAAAATTGGTCAGATCTTGATGTACGAGATATCTCGTCGAAACCACTTGGAGGGTTAATCATCTTATAACCTCACTGGGTGACTTGTTTTCAGCGTTACACAATAAAAATAACTAATATTGTATTATTTATAAATTTGTATTATTCCGTATTTATTAGCATGTTTTAAAATATATAGTGTATTTAAAAAAATGAATAATTTATCAATGTGTAATCATGAAAGAAAACTTCGAGCCTCTCACAGATACACTCCGAGTTCATTTGTTAAAAAAGACCTCTGCTAAAGGTGGTTTAAAAATTACGTTACCTGGTTCATTTTACATAGCAGTTTCTCCTTGTGTTAAACAAAGTAAATATTAAGGTGCGTATTACGTATACACAAGAAGAAATTTGTAGATTTTGACTTTAAAAATTCAGTCTTTTACAATAGGACATTGATTTATGCTTGAAATAATTTAAGTGTGAAAAAAATAAGCTATTCATTAACTTTCTAATTCAGATATAATTAACTAATTAGCATGTTTTTTAACAGTGATAAAATTCAAATTTGTTCGGAAAGACAATTCCTGTTGGAAATCATTCTCAATATTATTTCCCATGTTTTGACTTTCAATCAAACTCTAGAAATAAAAAGTCGTTTTATAATTTTTCATCAAAGAAGCATAAAAATATCAAGATTTTTCAGGAATTTTTAACCATTTAAAAACCAACTAAAAGTTTATTTCATTGAAAGATCAATTCATTGTTGTGTGTTATCACAGTTTGTACAAAGCATCATTTAGAAAAAACGCAGTTCAGATAGAGTTTAAAGTTTTGGAAACATGTTTGTACATGTTGATAGTACCTAACGAAAAACCCTTGTTACTAGTAAAGTATTCCGAATATTTACAATATATTGGTATCGTTCAAAAGCTAAGGAGTTAGAAAAATTTTTGAAACAAGAAAAAAAATCGATATTCTAGTCGATTTTCGTTCTTTTTATTGTATACTTACACCACACCACCTTACTTACTTACACCATAAGAAAGCATCCACGAAAAATGATTTTCAATGATTACAATCAATGTTCACCACCAAGTTCGTAGACTCTGATTTTATGTTTTCATGGGTACGTGGATGTTAATTCTCATAGCCATATGCAAATGACGACTGGTTTAATGAATAACGAGACAGGAAAAAAATAATTTTAATAAAAATTCATCAAAAATTAAATAAACATAACAAGTTGACTAGTCTTCCACCATAGCATCATGTCTAAAAAAAGGCTTAACATTAATTCCAATATCCCAATCTTCCTCGATCGCTGCATTCTAAAGATGTTTTTATTCGCAGCCAGCACGACTGAAAGGAAAAACTAACTTAATTTGATCCATTGCCAGAGCCACGCAACTTATTTTCATACGTAGACTGATGTCACCACACTTTAAACAGTAGAATGACCACTGCATTAAAGGAATTTGGAATCTCCTTTTAAAATTGAAGGATAAAGATGTCACTTTGCAATAGGTCCACTCGTATTGGGACGTTAATAGCAATGAAGCGGCAGATGGTTTAGCTAAATTGTCATGAAGAACGAGTCGAGTTAATCTACTTGGAATCACTTCCCAGAATTCTCAACTAGGACCAAATTGGAAGTTCAAGCCAAATCGCGAATCTTGTAATTACACTGGTGTACATCGACACTTTTATCTTTTACAACCTAGCTTAATGACATTCTATTCTTCAGAAAGGTCTCCAAAAAATGCCGAAGTTAGAATAGGCCATATTATCACCTTGGCCTAATGGCACCTTGTTGATTCTGATAAATGTCTTGTTTGCTTCAAGAAGAGACACATGAAAACATTTTATACTGGACAAAACTGTTTTAGGGAAATTTTGACCACACCGTGATTTACAATAATTATTCCTGCTTCTTTAAGCCTTCTGTTGGTTTATCTTCCCGTCGAAAACTGCCCTGTAGTGGCCTGCCTCATGTGCAAAGACCTTCCCCAAGCTGTCAGCAGTTCTGGGAAAGGGACAATTTATTTTCTACTTGGATCTCCATTCCATTTGGAATAATAGGTCAGTTAGTCTTGACGTGGTATCTTGTCCTTAGCAAAATTGACCATATCTTTGACGAGATATCTCGTCGAAACACTTGGAGGGCTAAATTATGTTTTGATGTGTATTGCGCTTTATGTTTATAGAAGGCATCAAAAAGTCGGTGCAAATGCGCAAGATTCGTGTACCAAAATGTGATGTAAACAATAGCATGAGAATCCAAACCATATCTGCACATAAAATATGAATTATATCTTGAAACTCAACTTGAAAAATGCAAGTTGATGCAAAGCGTAAATCTAGTTTAGGTTCAGATTCAAAGTCTATAATGAACATGGCTACGTGGAATTATAATTTTCTTTTCATGTGATTATTTAGATTTTCGGATAACTTTAAGCAAAATATTTTTTGGAAATATCAAACATTTCCAAAACATTTATTTATTCAACGATTATTTGTGAAAGCAAGTAAAAATATATCTATTTAACTCCCACTTGCTAAAAAGTTTCAAAATGAACACCAATATTAAAGTATAACAAAAAAATAAACGAAATTATTTTTTCGACGCAAAATCAATAACTACTTGTACATGCTATCTATAATCTTTAACCATAATTTATCATCTCGCCAGCTTTCCTGATGCCTAGATATATTTACTGATGGATACACGCATATGGTTATTTACTTCAGTGTTTTCATCGATTTCTAACTGCTCCATCTGCGTGACGCCGATAGAGTTTTTCTATTAATTTATCCCAAAGCTCGATACTTCATTAATTTTTTCACACCTGCTACAGCAAAATGTGCTTAGGTAAAAAAAATTCTATTAGAAGATAATCGGAAAATACTTTGCAGTAAATTTTTTCTCGGCGTTGCTCTTTCATGAGTCTTGTTTTGTTAGAGATAAGAACATTCCTCCAAACAAATATAATAGTTGCCTCTAAGCGTCATTTTAATAGGCAGATTAGTTTAATTTGATGCAATGGTGATTCCTGTAGTTTTTTCCACGGATTTTTTACAGTTTTCTTTTGGAAGTTGTACCACTTTGAAAAAAACTTAATAAGTGCTATTAATAAGGTGGGTATTTTCTTTTCTGGATATGGTTTTATGAAAGCATTATTCTTTAGAGAACCTTTTTATTGCTAATGATGAGCTGAAAGAAGTTACGTATTTAAAAAAGCGTGTTGGTGTTTACTTCGGAGTTCTTAACAATATCCCCTTGCCTGAAGGAGTGAGTTCGATGGAAATAATTATCACCTAGGTTATTGTTTCATAACGCAGCTGAGGAGACTGTCCAATCTGAGGTCTTTTAGACTATTGTCTACTGCCTCTAACTTGATTTAAATAAATGTAGGATTCATTTAAATATGAGTTTTTATAAACTATGGAATCTAATTGGAAAATATCCGCCTTGTTCTCTTAGCCCTCCAAATGTTTCGACGAGATATCTCGTCCAAGATCTGATCAATTTTGCTAATGACGAGACATCTCGTTGAGATAAAACTACCCTATAACTTCAAGCAGAAATGAAGATCCAAATAGAAAAAACAAATTGTTCCTTTACAAGAACTGGTAACAGTTTCGAATAGGTTTTGCATCAGATGCAGGCTACTACAGTGTGGTTTTCGACGCGCAGAAACCACCATGAGGGTTAATTTGATGGTGCCAAAATGGTAAAATAAGACCACCGTCCAAAATTCAGTTCTATATACTCATATACTCATTCAAAAAGGGATAATAACCGACTAACTTATAACGATTAAAAAATTCAAAAAGTCTTGTTGAATGGGATCGTTTCATAAACAACGGTTGGCGTGGTATGGATGTTTGGAGAGGGGGGAAGCAGCTCAGGTGTTGACCTCGTCATCTGACCGTAGTTCGAAATTGTGAGGTGTGGTCCTCAGATATTTTCCCTTCGAGATTGATCCCGAACGGTTGCCAATAGCCAGTTGGGTTGCTCCAGTGCGATGTTAATTACCTACCTACCTGTAAGCAACGGCAGATCTGGTGGTCTCTCCCCAGTAAGTTATTGACTAAGGGAATCGCCCTCTTGGTGTTGACGTCATCACTGTAACGTCCATATCTATTTGCAAGCACGTAAGTTATACACTTTTTTATTTAACCAGATAAGAAGGGGTGAGTTAGGAACTCATCTCTCAGACTGTATTATCAATACAAAGTTTTGATCAAGTAGAAGATTTGTCATACCATATAGAGTAGGAATTCACTTTATCGAAACCTACTAGCTAATAAGACATTACAAGACATTTTTTAAATTTACTATCTTGTGCTTCACAGACAAGTAGTTTATTTCTTTTCCAAAACTTTAGATTTTTCCAAAGCCCATAGATTTTTTCCCTAAACCCGTACCACAGAAAGATAAATAGAAGCTGGGGTTATTTCCACCCCTTTCTCTCTCCAGAGTACAGAGCGTGCAATTTACAGCGGATTACTATCACGTGATGGATGCTATTGAAGAAGAAATTGAGCTCGGAGTTAAAAAGTGTAGTCTCGTTTTATGACTTTCTGATTTCCAGATCTCGTGAGAAGATGCAATCACAACACAGGAATGAGAAAATGTTATGTGAGACTGCCTTTGAAGTTCTACTGGGAGCTATCTCTTATGATCACTGGGATGGTAAACTATATTGCCCAACTCGTCTTTTTGAATGCGTGTGAAACGCCTGTTCCGGCAGCGCCATCAGTCTGGCTCACATTAATTGTTCGTTGTCTAATATAGGATTACTGCCTGGTTCTCTTTCATCAATAATAATTTGGAATCACTTAAATGCTTTTTTATTTGCTGGCTGCCATTTTATTTCCGTTGTTTGGACGAAAAGTAATTAAAAATTAAAGTGCTGACATGATATAGCTCCATATTATATAAGGGAACCGCCGTGACTCAATGGGTTTGCCCGCTGCCCTAGCAACCTGCACCTCTTACAACAAACAGATTTCTAGGGCTTCAGTGCCTAAATTCAATTACCTAATTACATTTAAGAGTGCATGGTTTTATTCTGTTCTCATTTATTTTCATGTTATATCATTACCTTTAAAAATTAAGAAAAGCAGATTTATACCTCACAAATGTGTTTAAGAAATAATCAGTTCTTCGTGAATAATTCCTGCAAGTTGTAGACAGTAGATTCGATTCCTGAAGGAAAAGATTCTTCTCTTAGTACATTTCTCTCTTTTGTGACAATGAAGCTTTCCCTGTGTGTATGTTCATTTACTTGATGTTGTTTGGCACAGCTTAACCAAGTTTGAGTCTTGCGCTATAAAACCCATAAAACAATCGATATTGCATAGGAAAGGCGAAATTTTAAGTATAATGCAACCACTATGCTTCTTTGTGTCCAAGTCTACATACTCACCTTGTGGTTTTGAATCTTTTGAAGGGGAGGAGGGGTAAAATCTGTAAAGGTTCAAGGATCCATGTGAGGTTCTAATGGCCTATAAAGTCCAATAGTCCATACAAGGTCCTTATTCTATCCTAATGCTTAAAAAAATTATATCTAAAAATCAGAGGGCATTCATAACTGAATTTTGTTCACGATTTTAGGTTTTTCGTCCTACATTTTCCATTGGTGTAGTTTGGAAAAGTCAATATTTATTCACGATTCCCTAAATTCCTTTAAAACTGGAAAGTAGATAGCCAAGGGTCTGAGTTTTAGACTGTTCTGAAGAATGGATAGCTTTCTGAGCTACGGAAACTACTTATGTGTTTTGTTGATAAAGTCGATACATCATTTTTAATTTTCCTAATAACTCTATTATAAACATTTTGTTGCCTTTTATATAAAATATTTTTTCTGCTAATGCTGAAAAACTAATTATAGTTTTATAAATGTATGTCTATCCACTTTTTTCAAGTTACTGGCATTTAAAATGAAAAATATTATCAGAACTTTATTTTTATAGTGAACGTATGCATTCATGTCTTCCTCCTAAGTATTTTCTTGATCTAAAAGTATGGCAGTTCTTAAATTACCTATTATAAGTTTCATTATTTTGTTGCCTTTCGAAGAGGTTTCGACGACTTTTTTATGACGAGATCAAGATCAGTCACTTTTGCTAATTACGAGATACCTCGACAACGACCACCAGGAAGGTTAATATAATATTAAAGTAAGATAATACTTTGAAAGAATTCCCACCATCTCTTTCAATCGTCCATTATTAAAAATACCTTAAATTTCAATAACGTATTTTCATTTTATTACACGAAAAAAGTCTTTTAACGTTCCGTATACCTAGCCAAACACGAAAGGATAATAAATGCATTACATTACTTTAGTATAGGTTCGAGAACCATTTACATATTAACACAAAAATCAAACAACGGTACCTTAATTTTTTTCTTTACGATTAAATTTCGATAAAAAATATTGAACAAAAGAAGATCGAGTAATTCCTGTAAAATGAAACTTGACAGTTAACTCTAGAATATTGGACATCCTCTATAAAATCTCTCCTGTGTTTTTTTTTTGTTTTTTCTCCTTAATTTTTTTTAAGGAAAGGTTATTTTTCAGCCTCTAAATTCCCCGCCTTCATCCATCAATGTCATGGCTTACCGTAAACGTCAATAGTCCTTTCGCTGTACGAGAATCAAAACTTTCAGGACACTGGGGACTGCGGTTAGAAGCACAATTGTCCTTATCGTGTACTGGGGTCTAGCTAAAAAAAGGATTAACTGATAAAAACCTATTTGATTTACTCCTGACAATATTTTTTGTACGCGATGTCATATTTGCTGCTTGTAGAGATTTTTCAGTTGATGTGCTCGCAGAAACGAAAAAAACCTTGAAGCCCTAAGTAGAAAAATACGTTTCATCGCTTTACGTTGAGATGCGTTTGGATTATTTTTCTTTCGAAACACCTGTGTCCAAATCTGAAGCACAGACGTTGCATACCTATACTACTTCAGAAATATATTGTTTGTATGCGGTTGCGTTGATTTTTCCATTATTCTGCTCTATGTGTTGTACTTGGTGTAGTGTGGTTTTTATACTTTATTCTTGAGGTTGTTTGGGGAGGTGGTAACCTAGAGTTGATAACTTGACGCCGGATTTATCGTAGGGTGCGAAGGAAACATTTTTAACGAGGTACTTTCAAGAAAAATCCTTAAAGTGAGGGCAGAAAGAGCTGAGATTGCTCGAGAGTGGTTGGAATTGGCGGAAAGGATCCCTTCTTAAGAGGGGGCACAACCACTCCACTCCAAATAGCTGAAGTCACTACGGACATAGGGAAGGTCCCAAGGGGTTCTGGCAAAGGTCCCGATGAATGCTTACGAGAATATTTTTCTCACAGGGTATGAAAACCAAACTTCGAACATCAATTGTCAACCATAGAGATTGGCAAGATTTCCTTACCTGTTTTCTTATGAGACCGGAGGTAGGTGCCCTTCAGGTTAATCTTATATGGAATCCACCTGGTGTTCTTTAAATCGGGTGACGGATGGGCCCTTATATCTATCTACTCGCCCTACCATTTATAGTCTGGCTCGGGCTTAAGCTTGCAGGGCTTAGGTGGAATTTCGACATGTTCAACAGTGTCTGAATTCAGTGACCACCTCAAGAAACGGGAAAGATCCTAATGTTGCTGGAGGATGGACGAAGATGATTCAAGAGTAGTGTCGAACTGCCCAAGTTTCCTGCAATTTTTCGTGTACCAATTGACTAAACAGAATGAGGCATATCTTATGCGATACTCATACTCTTCACTACCTCGGACTCTCTTCCTTATAAATTTCACGGTGGAAGAGATCTCGTACAGACCACTCTCTAAATTTACTTGAAATTTATGTTCATCGATATTCGCAAAATTTCGATCTCTTAGAAACAAACACGATTTCTACCCGATCTTTTACCCTCTGAGGGGTTTGCACGCATTGCTTCACAATTCAAGTTGCAATTTTTCCTGTGTGGCTTGCAATCATTTTAGGCTTCTGGACCAAGAGAATCCGTTTAGGGTTCTTTTAACCAATAGATGCGGCTATTTAGTCACTATGAGCATTATGGGGTAGAAGCAGTTGTACACTACTCGGAAATGTCGTGTCGTTAAATAGACAAAGTCCCAAATGAATGTAACAGGGCAGTGTCGTGATATGTTTTCACTATGGCCATATTTGGCCATGCTGCCTGCGCCAAACACAAGATATGGAGTATCAAGTAATGGATATCCATGATAATGAAAAAATTTAGACTGGCCAAAAAATGGTTTCAAAATACGAAATTGGTTTTTTTTATTTAAACTAGTTGTTTTCCAACTATGATTATTTTAATAGATTAACTTGCTTAACTCATTTATTATTTTAATTAGACAGAAATCTGGATAGCTTATAGTTTGCTTTCAATACATTTTGAAAGAGCATACGAGATGCTATGATATAAAGTATACAAAATTCTACAAAATAAACATTAAGAAGGCCTATTAGAAGTTTCCACCAAATAAATGGTTTGATGGAATTTTTTAAATTATTTTTGTAGAGTATTTCAACTTCAAATTTTTTAATACAACTTTTTTTAAAACTCAGTTTTAAACTACAAATCTGGCAAAATTTTCATTGCAAAAATATAAATTGAAAATATCTTTAAAAAACGTCGAACAACCGAAATGACTTACAAAACATTTTTAGTACTACAGAATGAAAAATCCCCCAAAATTTCAGCCTACTTTTAGAGGATTATTCAAATCAAAGCATAGACGTTCGCCCCTGCAGAAACCTGCCCCGAGTTTAACTCCGAAATAAAAAGCCCAGCGTGTTTTTAAAGCCATCCCAGAAGTTTTACCGAGTAATAATAGCTTCGGCGACTTCTGCACACCTATCCAGTGCAGGCGGATTTAGGGAAAAATTTCCACCCACCGCCACTTGAAGGGAAAGGGAAATAAAAGAGGGAGATCATTTCATTCACTGCCTTCGCTTACGTTGCTGTTTTAGGGTTTAACACTTCGCCTGCCAGAGAAATAGGCCATCAAATTCAACTTATTCCAAAGATAAATTCCTTTCAATTCGAAATAAACACACAGCATATTTCTCAGCCGCTCGGAACGGAGAAATATAAATTTTATTTGAAAGAAATGGTACTCTCAGCACGTTCTCGCAGCTACATCGATCGGATGTATGAGCGACTTGATCGGGTATTCCGAAAGGACCTTCTATTCGGCAAGGATATTCCGTAGGTTTACGAGCGTTATGCCTCATTTTATTGGCAGCTTTTTCGGACTGCTTTTCAAGTGCACAATGGAAAGAGATACGGTGGGTGGGAAATGAGCGTGAGGAATCATCCTTTCCCACTCGTTTGCAAAAGGGTTGTTCAGTCTCAATTTGGAAATATTCGCGTAGAACGCGAAAGGCCATTGCGAAAATGTTTTAGTTATTGTTAGTCCGGATTATAGATAGGTTTTGAAAGTACCTGTAGTCGTTTTGGGTTATATTTTGGGCCGGGTTTTGGCTCTGCTTTTACAACTTTAAATCTAACAACAAAAAGCTGGGTCTGCTCTTCACCACGAAATGTTATTTAACCCTCAGAGGGATTTGTGAGTGAGGTCAAGCGATTTGTGAGTTTAATTTCTATAGTCTAATTTAATTTTTATGATTTTTACTAATTTAACTAAGCATGAGGAATCATCCTTTCCCACTCGTTTGCAAAAGGGTTGTTCAGTCTCAATTTGAAAATATTCACGTAGAACGCGAAAGGCCATTGCGAAAATGTTTTAGTTATTGTTAGTCCGGATTATAGATAGGTTTTGAAAGTACCTGTAGTCGTTTTGGGTTATATTTTGGGCCGGGTTTTGGCTCTGCTTTTACAACTTTAAATCTAACAACAAAAAGCTGGGTCTGCTCTTCACCACGAAATGTTATTTAACCCTCAGAGGGATTTGTGAGTGAGGTCAAGCGATTTGTGAGTTTAATTTTTATAGTCTAATTCAATTTTTATGATTTTTACTAATTTAACTAAGCATGAGGAATCATCCTTTCCCACTTGTTTGCAAAAGGATTGTACAGTCTCAATTTGGAAATATTCTAGTCTAACTGTACACGAAACGTGAAAGGCCATTGTGAAAAACGTTTTAGTTATTGTTAGTCTGGATTATATATAGATTTTGAAAGTCCCTGTAGTCGTTTTTGGTTATATTTTTAATCGGGTTTTGGCTCTGCTTTTCGAACTTAACAATCTGACTTAACAAAAAGTGGTGTTTGCTCTTCGCTACAAAAAGATATGTTTCTCTCAGAGGGATTGTGAGCGCGTGCAAGTGCTACTAGTGTACTTGTAAACGTTGTTGTGCCTTGATACTATATTTTTAAGCATGCGCAAACTACGATATTAGTGAATGTATTTTCAATTATGCAAGTGCAAAGTATAACCATGATATGAAATGTGATGAAAAATTAATTTGGAAGATTAGAAGTGAAAAGAAGAGTTGATCCGTGTTCTTTGTAGTTTTGTATCGTTCTTAGCTTATTTTAAAGCTAGCAGAACTACCCGGCGCTGCTCCGGTTGAATTGATTAAAAGTTGATTGATAGTGATCGGAATAATTATGTTTCTCTATACTAGAAAAATGCAAATTATTTAAATGAGGGGGAAATTGTTTTTTAAACTCCATTTTGAAATTTTTATAGCTTCTAGAATTGATTTTGGACGAAATACATATGCTTGTTCTTTATTCCTCCATATAATCCAACCATTCATCGCACTATAGTATAAGACAAAACTACAAAAGATGACAATAAGTTGATTATCACAGAAGTCACTTTTGGGCTTTGGAGTGAAGTCTTCCCAGTATGACCTCTAACCAGTTTTGACGTTATTGACCAATATAATATATGTACTTATTAAAACATTATGTGTGTAAAAGCATTACACTACTCGGCAATAACGTGACACCCAGGGGGTTAATAACTACTTTACAACTTAAATCACTCAATATTCACTACTTTATTTTTTATTGGAGTTCCTTTTCAGAGGGGGGTGTCGTGGCTCAGTGGGTATGTCCACTGCGCTAGTAACCTTCGAATTGTAGGTAGTACAGGTTCGATTCCTGTCAGGTGCATTCCTTCCTGTGTGTATTTCTTTCTGTGAAACTTTCATTGTGTGTATCTGTCTATTGCTTGATATTGTATGTCTTCTACCTGGAACAGCATGGCCAAACATGGCCCTTGCGCCATAAAACCCCAAACCAACCTTTTCATAGAGGGGGTGCCGGCGCTCAGTGGGTTGGCTCATGGCGCTAGCAAGTTGCGAGTTATAGATGGCACATGTTTGATTCCTGTAACTTACCGTAGGTGTATTTCCCTCTTCCGTGTCAGTAAAGCTTTCTTTGAGTGTGTATGTCCATTACATGACATTTGATATAGATTTGAAAAATATGCGCCATGAAACCTAATCCAACCAACCAATCCATTGCGTCAACAGTCCGCGAACTGTAGGTGGCATAGGTTTGATTCCCGTTGCAATCCTGGGTGGTTTTCTGTGTCGTTAAAACTTTCTTTGTGTGAGTATGTATGTCCGGAAAACAATGCATTTACAACTTTAAAATAAAATGTATATTCATGTATATTTAGAGTAAACATATACATCTATATTGCATATAACAGGGGATTTCATAAGGCAGTTGATAAAATCAGTATACTAAATAAAAGTTGTACACTAAACAAATTCATATCATGTTTTACTTATACACATTATACCATTGATGCAGTGATCTTCTTGCATCAATATATTGATACATTGGAAGTACTTCATACATATGTATATATAGATATAGTAATCATAGGGCCTTGGTATAATTCAGTTGGAAGAATAGCTGATTAGCTACAGGAGAGTTCAAAACTCGATAACCAACCAGACCATCGTGTACGTGGGGACTGGTTCATGTTAAATCTGTCGTGGCCTCAAATGTCCTCAAATTAGCGTGGTGTAGAAGTTTGGAGAGTGGGGTGCTAGCTGAGATGTTGACCTCGTCATCTGACCGTGGTTCAAAATGAAGAGGTGTTGTCCTTGGATCTTTACATTCGGTATTGATCCCGGATCGTTGCCAATAACGCGTTGTGCTGCTCCAGTACGACGTTAATTGAACTACCTACCCTTTACCTAAAAAACAAAAAAAAAAGAGTTAACTAGCTCTTGCATGCAGGCGACGATATGATTATGTTCTTTGTACATAATGGAATTGGATATATAACAAAGTTACTACTAAACAAAATTCAATCAAAAATCAATGAAACAATCCATTTTAGCTCACTGTTCAATTTTTATAGCTATACGATATACAATAACAATAATTGATTAAGAAATTCTTGTTATAGAAATGAATAGTATAGTAAAATTGTGTAAGCATTTGCGGTTCTATAAAATATTGTCAGTAAAATTTTAGCACAATAGGAGAAAATACTTATTAGAATTGTTCACGATATCCAATTCTACTTAATAAATTATTTAATTTACTAAAGTCGAACGGGGGATATTACCATGTATGAATAGTCGAGTTAAATTTTTAATTACGCAAACAAATTTAAAGGAATCTTGACATAGATTCCCTTAAATTTGCTTAATAATGCCTTATAATAGAACTATAAGATGGACTGAACGCTAATCCGCTTAAAACTTTATTCTTCCACCAATCAAGTTTGGTAAAAGGTATCTATTTTAGTAGCTTATTCTTCACTCATGTAATTATATTAGAACTTTGTAAATATCCCCGAGATCAAATGCAAAGCCTACTTTTGAAATATGAATACAATATTAAATTCCTTCACTTAGAGTTAAAATGGTAAAAACCTTAAAATTTATAGATTACAATACTTATAAGTTCACTGCAAATAGTCTTATGATCAATGTATTTTTTATGTATTAAATCATAGGTTTATTTACGACTGATTATATTGCGTGGATCGGTTTAACTTTCATGAATGGTATTTTTCTAGGGGATTTGGAAATTGAGTGGCAATTCCTACTGTAGAAATTGCCCAGTTTTATTTCAAATATCGGGTTACATTAAAAAAAATTTTGATAAAATTATGACAAATTACAAATTTTTGATTTTACGCTTAATAGGTTTCAACCAGAAGCAAAAAACTTTGAAATAAAGTTAACTCGTGGAGTTATATGAAAAAGTTATAAACCTGTTAATTTATCATCCTGCAATCGTTTGGAACAAAAGTATTCGCGCGACGCTACGAAGAAATTAACAATAATTATCAATAGGAAAGGACAAGTTATAAGATTGTTCGGGAATTTTAATACTTCTAATAATACAGTCGTGTGGTTTATTATTTATTCAATACTGTTGGGATTGCACAGGACATAAAAGTAATACAAAGTAGCAATAATAAAAGTTACGAATCCATGAACATTAATCATATCAACCAGAAACATTAATAACTTAACTTAAGTGCCATATTTAGCTTTAGTTCGGACTCTTCTTTCTCTTGTATCTAACAAGAATAATATAAACCTCGACAAAAATCACTATGAACATTTCTCAAATGATGTCAATGTTCTACAAGAGCGGCTACTCCAATGTTCTACAAGAGGAGCAATTCAAATGATCTACGAGAGGGGCTACCAAATATTCTACAAGAGCGGTATTTCACGTGATTGATAGCGTATAAATTGAGCCCTGATATGTGAAGCTGCATTTATAAATGTTTATATACAAGGTAGGTATTTTAATTAATGTCACACTGGAACAACACAACGGGCTATTGGCGACGGTCCGAGATCAAACTCGAAGGGAAAGATCGGAAGACAACACCACATAATTTTGAACGGTCGTTTATACAAAAGGAAACACATTTCTATATTTTCTACATCTCCATTTGTTATTTTGTTTTATATCGCCATTCAGCCTAAAAGATCTTATTGTCGGCACTACATCCATGAACTCGAATCTGTATTTTTGGTTGTATTCCCTAAATACATTTTATGGATCATTATTCATTACTTTATTGTATGCCAAAGGTATGATTAGCAGCTTAAATAACGCAAATTGATGATTACTTCAATCAACATTCTAAAGCATCAAAAGTATAAACGGCGTTTTTCTCGAGACAGATTTTGGAGATTTGCGCATTCGCATCGCCGTGGTGCTAACACGTTTTCTATGGTGTTATCATAATCACATTAGTTCTAAATGGTTATTTGATTGCCCATTTTCATTCATCTATACATTTCTCCAATTTCCAAATACAAGCAGCGTGAGATAAAAATGTATATTTGTATTCAGCCATTTGAAGCTTTGTTTCAATGTTCAGATTCAGCTTATAAAACTTCACCATTAAAGAATGCTTGGTTACTAAATAGATGAAATGTATGAAAAGGGAAGCCATAACCTACACACCAAATACAAAACGCCACTGGAAAAGGTTAACCACATCCAGTGGCGTAGCCAGAGAGGGAGTTCTGGGTTCCGAAGCCACCCGAAAGTGTTGGTTTAGCATTATTAACCCTCCAGGTGTTGTTTCAACGAGGTATCTCGTCCTTGGGAAAAACCCCGACAACATCTTGATCTCGTCATCATAAAAAAATCGGCAATATTCTGATGACGAGATATTTCGTCATAAATAAAGTTGATCACATGGTTTTTGACGAGATATCTCGTCGGTACCACTTGGAGGAGTAAAATATGTACAAATAAAATGCTTTAAAAGCACCATGGAAAACGTATTAATATCTTTCAAAGAAAGTGATAGTTTTTGTATAGATAAAATAATATTTATTTTAGATAGTTTATTCATAAAATAATTATTCTTTTATGAACAGTTTAATGACTTAATATTCATTATGAAATAAGTAATTATGGACAATGTTCTTTCTGAGCTGACTTAACCACTTTCTCTTATATTCATATATCTACATATCTCGCATATTCACAAATCATATCTATCCCCTTCAACAGCAACACAAAAGTAAAAAGTGAATTTCCATATTTCATATTCGCCAATCTTATTTAGTGTAATTTGTTTTGCCAACATTTGCGAAACATCGTTGTTCCGCAAATGTTATTTCGTAATTTGATCAAGTGAGATATGGCATTTTTTATACAGCAGTAATCCATTTAAGGTCCATAGTTTGGTAACCTAAAGTAACAAAACACCTTAAAAATATTATGAGATCTTAAATTCATATAAAAAAATTCATTTGTCTGGGGTCTCCTGAAATAAAATGCGGGCTAAGTTACTATCCAAGACACACACCACCCATATCAAGTTGTCTGTGGGGGAAGACTGCATCGAAAAGGCGAAGCCTTTTTATTCCTTTCTATCTCGGGCATAATAAGGAATGATCGAAGTCATCAATAAGAAATGTTGCCTTCATAAATCCACAGACATTCTGTGAACGGAACAAATAATTGCCTCTGCGAGAAGCAGGAAATTGTTTCCTTCAATCAATAATGATGACAAGTTAGTTCCGGAAAGTCAGAGAGTTGGTAATAACCGGAAAGTTTGATGTTGCACTCGGTGCATTTTGCCTTCGTGGCTAACGGGATTTTCAAAGGGTTTACTCGGGATCATTCAACTAACGCGCTCCTGATTCTCCTGGTTGATAGGAAAACAGAGTGCTCCAGAATAATCGTCCTTCTTTGTCTTCGATCGGTTGTTGTACTTGGTAAAAAGACTGCTTTTGAACAAAAGGAGACTCCGAAAATATTTGGCATAGAGCAGATTGGGGATTTTTGCTGTTTTACTGTTCCTTATTTTTTCCATACAGAAATTCATTGTATAAAATTTGTGTATATAATTAGTGGTCACTTCAAAGCTCTGAGGGGATCACACTCATAATTCCAGCTTCTAACCTGCAGTCTTCCCTGCATTACATCTAATCAATTGTGATCTTGATCAATAAAATATTTAAAGGATTCTATTCTAAGGAAATAATCGATAGAATCTTTCGAAATGTTTCTAATCTAAGGAAAGGACCAATCGAATCTTTCAAAAAGATTCTATTCTGCATAATAGGTCCATAAAATCGTTTTAAAGGATTCTATTCCAAGTAAAGGATACAAGGATATAACTTTGAATTTCTTTCACATGTTAAACCTGTTTACTTATATTCGTAACGTTAATAATATGTATTTAACCCCCATCTAGATTCGACCAATTTTGCAAATGACGAGATACGTAGTCATCACGATATTGCCTATTTTTTGACGACGACGATATCAAGATCTGGTCAATTTTGCTAATGACTTTGCTCGACAACCACCAGGAAGGTTAATAAAATGCATTTTTTTCATGAAATGTCATTTCACTATCATTATTTAGAGTACTTCAGACAGACTTATCTGCTAAAACTGTGGGAATTGACTTTAGAGATTTGACCATGATTCCTTGAACTAAGAAAAAAGCATAAACTTCGTAGGATCTCAATCCTAATATTTGGCAGTATCGATCAACTAACCCTCCAAGTGGTTTCAACGAGATATATCGTCCATCAAGATCTGGCCAATTTTAATAATGACGAGATATCTCGTCATCAAGATATTGCCGTTTTTTAAACAAGGCATTTCGTCATCAAGATATTACCATTTTCTTAAACGAGATAAATATCTGGTCAGTTTTCTTCTAATGATGACGCGATGAAATCATGATGGACGAGATATATCGTCCTTCTATATTTGGTCAGTTTTGCAAATTGCGAGCTACCTCGTCGATACAACCATAAGGAGGGTTAATATACACGTACAGTATGATAAATTTTGAAATAATATAAAAATAGGTACTGTTCTCTATCAAAAGGCAGGGTAGAACATATTAATGGAAGCATAGGAGGTGTATTTACTTTGAAAGTTACTGTTTCCTCATAAAAGTTGCTGATGATGACCATACACTATACCTTTTCTTAATTTGCCTTTGACACGTTAACTGAAAATTCATAGGTTATAGCTATATAGTAAGCGAAATAATCATTCAATTTGAGTAAGCAGTGTATTAGTATTTATTTGTCCACAGAAAGTAAACGTCAACGAAAATTTGTAGATTTCTTTCTAAGAACTATGTTTCAATAAGAACATCTTTTATAAAATGAAGTTTAAAATGAAAGATTATAACTTCATTTCCTTTAAAAAATTACGTCTGACCAAATTTCACATTTGGGTAAGAGTTTCAAAATATTTGTACTTCACCAAGAAGATAACTCATTAAAAGAATGATAAATATTTGATAAAAGATAGAATTCCTTTGATGAAATTATAACCAACTGTCATATCAAAAAAAGCATTGCACCATCTGTCATTAATAAATGTTTCTAAGGGACGGGATCAATCTAATTAGAGGTAAAAAAGAAATTTTTATTGTAATGTTAGTATTCGCCATTCTGATCATTAAAAATGTCATTTTATGGCAAAATGATTGGCATGATATCCAATCTTAATCTCATAGGTATGCAGTAATAATACGAGCTTAATGAGTGTTCTTTTTATACTAATAATACATGGTATTCATGCTTTTATGATTCACCAGAGAAAATTTACTACATCAATAACTCACCATTCTATTATTCGGAGAGATAATAAATCCCTTCCTTACAATATAATATATTAACAACGCATCAATATATTTTATTAATTTACTTCAAGGTGAGGATTTATTGCCATGAAGCCTGTTTGCCAATCACTAATTCATGAGCTGTTTATCCTCATGGATTCTTCGAACATATCAAATTCCAATTTAGTTACCCCGTCAATACTTCCTTTGAAACATGTCTGGCTATAATGCGGAATATTCTAATACTAATTTATTTGATATGGTATTAGCATGTTAATTTATAGTGTATCTGTTATGATAGCGAATAAAATGTTTCGCAAGATAATAGTCTTGAACTGAAGTGAATTTTGCCTTGTCTCTGAGGGTTGATTGGTTTTGGGGTTCTGTCCTTTAATTTTACCTGTGTTTGTGTTGTAAATAATTCATTCTCTTCTGTTTAGGACATCAAGTTTAATAATGGTGATTAACTCTCATCGTGGTTGTCTCGACGAGGTGTCATTAGCAAAACTGACCAGATTTTGATGGACGAGATATTTCGTCATTAGAAGAAAACTGACCAGATCTTGATGGACGATATATCTCGTCATTAGAAGAACACTGACCAGATCTTGATAGACTAGATATCTCGTCTTTAGGATAAAACTGACCCATGATCTCGTCATCAAAAACTGAAGCGATTTCCTCATGTTCTAAAATCGGCAATATCTTGATGACGAAATATCTCGTCATCAGCAAAATTGGTCAGTTCTCGGTGGAAGAGATATCTCGTCGAAACCACTTGGAGGGTTAAGTTGACATATGAAGGTACTCTTCACTTAACGACCAAATTCCATTCCAAGAAGGGGTTTGTAAGCGAGGAGATTAATCTTTTTTATTTTTTCAGAATAAAGAAAAGGTCTGAAGGAAGACAAAAAGAGTCCAAGATGTCGATAAGTAGTGTGACTTAGGGGACTATACAGAACTTTGGCTCCACAGAGTAAACAAAAAACTTTGGAAATATGCCCGCATCCGATTCGTCGTGTTTAACACCGTCTGCATTTGACGGTTAATTGTGAAACTTCCATTTGATTACATTGTATTTTGGACTGGAGTTGTCACCATACGAAAACTAACTGCCTATAGGCGGATTTACACTGGCAAAGTCCGTTTTTTTCAGCACGAGTTTCATACGAGTATCAACTTTAGTGAAACAGAATGATTAAAACAATGTGAGGCTGGTTTAATACGGTGTGTGGGAACCTCTGGTGAGATACAACGATTTCCCATACTATGGATTAGTTGTGTGCTCGAAGAGTTCCAAGCCTCACGGAGAGACGTTTCCAATTCCGTAACGGAGCTTGGTGGGTGGCGCAGGACTGCAATATGTCTCCCGAGCATATCCCATACATGCTCTATAGGATTCAGATCAGGAGAGTTGATAGGCCAATGCATGCGGTGGATATCTTCACTCTGAAGGAAGGCGTCGACCAGGGCTGCACGGTGAGGAGGCGCGTTATCATCCATGAATATGAAACCAGGACCGACAGCACCTCGAAACAGGCGAACGGTAGGTTCAAGGACTTCGTCTCTGTATCTTTGACCGGTAACAGACCCAAAAGATGTGGAGGTATGTGCGGCCGTCCAGCATGATGCCTGCACAGACCATGACTCTCTCTGAAGGAAAACGATGTCTTTCCGTGAAGAATTCGAAAAATTTCGGTTTGGGATCGACCGGATTCCAGCATTCCAATAATTCGTCCCTTCACAAACATATCCAGTTGGCATCTTTGTGACATCTTTCGTCCTTATTGATTGTTGACAACACTCCGTACCACAGCAATTGCGAAATTTCTGTTTAAACTGGTCATGACGCTCGAGGCTGTTTTATGCTTGTTCTGACGTGCGCCGGCGCTTTGTGAATGTCGACTGAACTGTTTTGCATATGCACAATGTTTTACCATCGTCCCACAGTTATCCACAACTGATTTGATCCATTGTATCCATATTTACTCCGATTTTTAAGCATTTTACAAATTATGCTTAACTTTTGGACATGAGTGTACGTGATCGTTCGTTTTTCATTATATACCAAAATTTGTTAAAAGCTGTTCACTAGTTCACATAGCGTTTATCCTTTGACCTTTCCCTATTAAATATGAAAAGAAAGAATACACTGTTTTCATGAAAATGTATAAGTATTTTATTGACATCTTGTTCGAAAGCCGTGAACACACCTTCTTTGGTAGGTAAAAATATTGTATTCACCATTTCATGTAAGTCAATCCGACCTTCCAAATTATAATGATTACTTTACGGGTTTATTAACAATATCGACGGACAGAACATGAATAACAATGCTTTATTTCTTTCTCAAACTGATAACATTAATGCGATTCGTCATTTTATGCATGAAATCGACAAGCACTAAATCTAGTCCCCATCATCAAAACTTTGCTACTCACACAAATAAACACATTGCCTTAAATAGATTATGTAATATGTTTCAAACTGATTGCAGTACAGAGTAGAATGCTTTCTTTTTATCTATTTTTAGAATTTAGCAAATTATCTAAATGGGGAATATTTTGGAAAACGACAATTTTCTTCCTACGTTTGTCTTCACAGGCCCCACCGCATTATATTTTATTAATTCAGTTATTTGGAGTCTCTTTTCAGCATATCTTCCAGCGATCGTTTATTATCATCAAAACAATTCGATCGTTTATTATCATTAATTGGGCATTTATTTTCAAATAAAGTGTTTCGTAACATAACCTTGTTTGTCGTCAGTTCTCTAAAGCAATTAAGATCTCATTGAATAATAACCCATCCACTATACCAGTCAATGTTTTTATTAAGAAATTGCGAACACAATTAATTCGAGTAATGTTATTAAAAGGTACATATTTTCATTCTTATGCATTTGTATTATTCATTAATTTATGATCATTACCTACATCTGTACTAATTGAATCAATATATTAAGAATATATTATATGTGGAAGAATCCTTTTGTATATTATACAAATGTAATTCTTCTACATCTATTCAAACGTAATTGAACTAATTTTTTGCCAGTAAAAGGTAAGTACTTTATGTGTAGGTTGTTCAATTTCGTGCGTCCTTTTGAGATTAACTGTTTTCAACGATCAATGCTGTATTTCTTAGCTTAAAGCAATATTAAATTTATCATAGAACATATTATTCTATGATAAATATGAAACACATATTTATTCTAAATAATAAATATAAATTTCATCCTCATAAAAATATAAATAGTAAAAAGTATTGTTTATTTATGGTTCCTAGTATACCTAGTAAAGTGAATTTGCTTTACTATAAAATTGATATAGTGTTATGGTTATCTACGTATATGCTACTATGTTATGTATATGCTATCTTGAGTCTTTTAACCCACTTGGTGGTTTATCTTCGCGTCGAAAACTGCCCTGTAGTGTCCAGCCTCTGGTGAAAAAACCTGTTCCGAACTGTCACCAGTTCTGGGCAAGGGACAATTTGGTTTTTCTACTTGAATCTTCATTCTCCTTGGAGTAATAGGGAGCTTTGTTCCGACGAGATAACTCGTTCTTAGCAAAATACACCAGATCTTGGACGATATATTCCATCAAAACAGTTGGGGTAATTAATATGGATGCCTATAACTCTTAGTTTAAAACATTTGTATAATATCAACACTCTATGAACTTGTTATCGCCTTCGCGTTTTTATTTCTAGATAACGTCATGTAGAAATAGTTCAAATTTTAAACTCGTGAATTCTAGAACACATTATCATAAGCAGAACGTCAGAAATAACAAATCAATGTTGCTATTACGAAAGCAATAACACTTGCCTCGAAAATATAAATGTTTATTTTTTTACGAATTTTAACTGCTGTAACAAGAATGTGACTATATTATATTCTTATTTATTTATAGACTTTCTTAAACCTCCTGGTTGTCTCAACAAGGTATCTCGCCATTTGCAAAACTGGCCAGATCTTGATCTCGTCCTATAAAAAATCGGCAATGTGTATATTAAACCATAAAATAGTCCACAAAATGTACCTCTTTGCCTGGAGTTTAATATAGATTACTTACTTGATCACTTGACTTGGAGTCATAGTAACTATAATTGAGAATGTCCGGAGATCTGAATTCTTGTCCGTCCTTACATAAATTGGTACCTTTTGATCACATAGTGTAACTTTAGAATGCTAACGTTAAAGGGTTTAAATCCCAAGCCGATTGATTGCCTTGTCTCTCTACAATCAATTTTACTACACTTTAATTAAACATACATCTACTGCTTAAAGTGAAATCCAGAACCTGCACAAACCTTTAACCTCTTGCCTAATGGTTGAACAGAGAACTTCATACAGTTCAAATCTGAATGCTGCCAAAAGTTGAACTTCACGACTATTTTTAAAATTTTAATTTATACAGATGAGTGCAGGTTTGGCTTTTACATTTTATAATCTGCTCACGGAAATAAGACATCCGTATACAACAAAAGGGTTACTACAATTTTGCCTATGAATTCTACTTTCGGGCATGAATCTTTACGACGATTAGAATTTTAGCAATTTGATTAATATTTTAGGACTTAGCGATTCGGTATTTTAGTTGTCCAAATAGATTAACTCTCCAAGTGGTTTGGGCGACATATCTCTTCCGTCAAGATCTGACCAATTTTGCTAATGACGAGATATCTTTGTCATCAAGAATATCCCTTTAATGTAGAATGATGAAGATATTGCTATTTTTTTATGATGACGAAATCAAGATCTGGTCAGTTTTTCTAATGAGATACCTCGTCGAGTTAACCACCAGAAGGGTTAAGGAACAAAAAACTTGGTGTTTGTTTAACTTTTTTAATTGCACTATCGCATGATTTACTTTTCTATTTTCCATTCTGTATGTTTTAGTTTCGGTTTCCCCTTCGGATGAACAAAGTACAGCTTATGTTTCGCTAGATGATGATTAATTATATCGGCTTCAAGTGTGTTCCGAACTCCCGCGAACATTCATGGCGAGATTGCTTTGCAAATTCCTGATCAGATGCACTGAGAATCAGAGACATAACTTCTTAATCCCCTGGAAGACTAGATAAAACCCATGCATTTAAATATGTAAAATAGATCCAGTCCAAACTTGCAAACTGTCAAACTTCAACTAAAAAAGTGAACCTTAGCATTTAAAATATCATTTGCAGAAGATATTTTCTTAGTGAAGTGTTCAAAACATTCCTTCCTCTCTAAAACTGAACTCATCAGAAAAAGCAGTTTAAATTTTTGTATAAGACTAGGAACACCCCCCGTGTGCACATATCATCTGCGCAATAAATTCTCAATTAGTTCTATCTGTTTATGGAAGTGTCGTTATTCATATTTTGTACCTAATTTAAATTATTTAATAATGAATATAAATATAAGTGTGTACATTAATATCCCACCTAAATTGAATTCTTTATACCTAATTTAAATTCTTTAATAATGAATATAAATATCAGTATGCACATTAAAATAAGTTAATATCTCCAAATGAAAGAAAAATATAAAGCAGCATTTCTTTCTCTCATACTACTGTTTATTTAATGTGTATTTCAATGTACTTTTATAGTTTCTAATAAAAGTACATTGAAAAAGCGCATTCTTTAATCATGTTACCACAATTAGTTGTTAAAAATCCACGTAGATTGCAACTCATTCACTTCTTCGAAGGTGATTCGTTATTTTAGTTTCTGAAGCCATTTTGGCTTTTGCACGCATTTTCTTCTCTGTACTGAATTTTCATTACCTTTTGTGATTAAACTGCTGATAAATTTCATTAGAGCGGTGAGCTCTTCTATGTACTAGTTTTAGCAATATTATGCAGTTCCATTGCTCAAATCAAGCATATTTAATCTAAGCAGCAAAATCTGTTAATGAATCCCTTAACGGTTGATTTTTATTGTTCATATCCGTTTGTTGCTAATCACCAATATACAAATAGTCGTGTTTTTTATGTTATGCTACGTTAGCGAAATATATCGTCACCTTACACAGTAAGTCCACATTTTGAAGGTATGACTTTTTAGCACTTCTAGACCAGATTGTAGTGATCTCTAGACCCGATGAAGAGTGTATGTCCACAAAGTCATTTTTTCTTCGCATGAAGGTTATGGCTTGAGAAACACTTAGTGAGTTTTATGTAGTGAGTAGAATTCTTTCCCTTTCCCTTGATGAACATGATAAATCGTCATTAGAAGAAAACTGGTCAGATCTTGATGGAAGAGATATGTAGTCATTAGAAGAAAACGGACCAGATATTTATGGACGAGATATCTCGTCATTAGAAAGAAAACTGACCAAATCTTGATCTCGTCATTATAAAAAAATCGGCAATAATTGAGAACGAGTTATCTCGTCATTATCAAAATTTGTTAGGTTTTGATGACGAGATATTTCATCGAAAGCACTTGGAGGGTTAAACACCATTAAAGTAGTATTACCCTATGACCCCATCCCCTTACATGTAGATCAGCTTTTCATTACAAGTTGTGCCCCCATAACCATCAAGCGAAAACTAACTAGACTTCCCCTGTTTCAAGAGCCTGATTCTCCTTCCCTCATTACCGTGAGTGAACACAACCAAGAATCGACTTTAACTCAGTCGTAACAAGCAACCAAAATCCCATTAAAGCTACTTCCGAAAGGATGGGTGAGAAGAAAAAAATATACAATTATCGCTCCTCCACAGCGAGTCGACGAGGCAACGCAGATACAACAGCATTAAGTGAAGAGAAAAGATCACAAAAACAAAAACTGATATCGACGGATTAAAAAAAATTACAAAAACAGAATTTCGGAGATTGATTATATCCGCGCACGAGTGTTGAGGCCGCGAAATCCGGATGCGGAGGCCTGATTATATCGGATGACAAATTGAGGCATGGCCTTCCATCTGATGTAGTGCGGATAGCATCGCATTGATAGATGCTCCCACAAATTACCCTTCTTAACCCTTATCGAAACGGTGGCGTTGTTTTTTTAGGGTTATATTGGAGGTGGAAAGGGAAATGTGGACTGGAAATGAGAAAGAGATATGCAGTTTGTCGCCACTTTTGTGTAGTATTAAAAAATCAAATGTTCGATGTAAAGAATTTGTTTTGATAAACGGGGTCTCCCTTTAATGCCATTTCTGTTTGCTTAAAAATTCATCAGGGTAGATAATGAGGTGTATGGAGGATATGTTCTCTCTTTAACCTCCAAATGGTTTTTGACGAGATATCACATCCATCAAGATCAGTGCAATTTTGGTAGTGACGACATATCTCGTTATCAAGATATTACCAAATTTTTTACGATGACGAGATCAAGATCGGTTCAATTTCCTTCTAATGACGAGAGACGACGAGATATCTCGTCCATCAAGGTCTCGTCAGTTTTGATAATGACTAGATACCTCGTCGAGACAACCACCAAGAGGATTAGTTTTAGTTTTTAGAATTTCACTGAGTATCTAACTATTATAGGTTACCGGATGCTGGCCATAGAAGATATTAGAGATCATAAGGTTAATCACCATAATTTAAAATAACCATAGAGGAGATTAAAGCAAAATGAGCAATGTAAACCTTTTTTATGCGCTCAGGATCATGTGACCAACACTAGTAGTAACGTGACCCTTGGTTCACGGGATGAGAGAAAATGTCCATATATTGATTCCTCCTCTGATTGGTCCGCCTCACATTGTAGTAATTTTGGCGATTTCATCACTTTTGTCACTATAGAAATGCGCATTCGCACACCTATCCTGTCATAGGATGTCGCCAAAACGAGGCGATAAGATGCCAAATCGGTCAACCGCCCCCATAGTAGTAATTTTGGCAATTTCATCACTTTTGTCACTATAGAAATGCGCATTCGCACACCTACTCTGTCATAATATGTCGCCAAAACGAGGCCAAATTGGTCAACCAAGTCAATTTTTCACAGATCAGTCACTTAACTACGTACTGGTTGGTCACATTTTCTGAAGCTCCTCTCAATAACAATGCTCAGCCTACTTATATTTTACTACAATAATGCTATCCTGTTAGTTTCACTAACTTACGCAGCACAGGAATCGATATTATTTGTATACTGGCCACTGCAATGAATAGATCTAAACAATATAAAGTAAATGGTAGAGGATTCGTTCACCAATTTTGCAACACAGTTTAAATATGGATGCTGTGATCATAATTTGCAGGTCTATAAAAAATTTATTTTGTAGGTTGAGAAATATCAATACCCACGAAACGTTATAGGTCTGTTTTAAAATAACAAGTTATTTTTAATTAAAGAAACTATTTTAATACCTGATGACTTCAACCAGCATTCACCATTAAGAAAACAACCCTAGTTCATCCTTTGTTAAAGGAACCTCCGTTTAATTTCTGAATAATCAGTTATACTTACTTCGATAAAGGAAGATTCTATTGTATTACTATTAGTTTGACTTAGTTCATAGGTGCTATCAACACATTTGTGGTAATTAGGTTGACTTCGAAACAAGATACTTCGAACAAATTTGCGAAGAAGGTATTATGTAACCAGTGTGTGGTAAGGCTGAATTCGGGGTGCTGGTATATGCTCGTCTTTATGTTGCCGAAATAACTATTTCATCTGTGTTGTATATTATGTATGTAGTTATTTTGCTATTTCAATTCTATGTGCCTCGCAGCTAATTAATTTTTTAAATCATATCCTGTTTCCCTAGCAACGATGAGCATTTAATCTGCATTTTTAAAGTAATATTTTAAGGTTTGTAAAATAAGTTTAAAATTTAATGGTGTGCATTATGCAAAGCAATATTTTGTAGAACTTGTTAAGGTTTTAGTGCATAATTTGTATTGTATTTCGGATGTTTGATTCCTTGTATTTATGGTAAATAATTTGCATTCTTTCAATATAATATATAAAAAATTTATAGTTATCATTTCATATCTTCATGCATACATTTTGAAAGTTTAATACTGATCAATTTTAATTATCCAATCAAGAAGTACACACACTACAATAGATATCTGATAAATCTTTTTGGAGGAAATGATTAGTAATAAGGTCACTGTTTTGTAACAAAAGCGCACCGAATATCACAATACGCTTTCAAATAAATTAGCTTTACATTTTTTCCTGTTAAAAAATAAATCTATTAATTTCTGTTACAATCATTCAACAGCAAATTATATTTTTAAGTTATAGTTAATACTTTATAATTAAACTAAACACTATTAGTTATGTTTACACACGAAAGTATCTGTGTGTTTATTAAAATAAGAAATGGATAACGAAAAATATTTATCAGATTCTATTTACAGCCTTTTCTTTCAGGATAATTGTTCTAATAGAGCACTACTAAATAGTTTTAGAAAGGGTTTGATTTAGCTCATGATCAATTAAAATGAAAAATTATCTAAAATATAATTATGCACAGTAATTAAATTGTTTCACTTATTTTTAGCCTATTACTTTTATTGTAGTAATAGTAATTTGATTGCTTTTATAATCTGAAGGAAGAAATAGGCAATGCAATTAATGCTACAGAAAGCAAACGAGCAATTTTCTATCTCTCATAATTGTATTAAAATGATTGAGAATAACTATCGAATAAAATATTACATTCATTAATTTTATTTAAAAATAAAAATATTACAGAAATAAGTACTGAGTAAGCTTAATTCCTTGTCTCTCAAAGAATTGCAATTTAAATTTGTAAAGCTTCAATTGTTTAAGCTTACTATCGAAAAAACATCATTATTTAATGGAAAATACAGTTTCAGTTTTCATGGGAGGAAGTATTTGATATTTAATAAGCATTTTTTTTCTTTTTTTAGGATAATAATCCTAATAATATTATACTTATTGTATAGCTATTAAGTCGTTTATACATCGACAATCTAATTTCTCTTTCAGAGAACTTTTTTAAAACCTTTGCAAGAGATTTAATTTCTTTTCGAAATGTTTTTAAACATTAAACCGAAGGTTTAAAGGTAAAATTTCCAACATATCTTCAGATTAGAGCAGAAAATCATTAACTGACGGAGCAAATTTTTCACTGTTCTGTTGTTTTAAAATTAACTATTAGCCCTTAGGCTTCAAAATAAAAATTATGAACATTTTGGTAGTATTATGTGTATCTTATAAACAGATTACCATCATATTTCTCATCATAATAAACAGGAACATTAGTGCCTCCCAAAAAATGTCAGTTAATGAATTTCTGCTCCAAACCGACGATATTTTCATAATTAAGTTAGTATACATGGAATACAGAATCCGGTTCTGTTACTGGAAAGATTTCTGGTGAAATTGTTCTCTCTCGCTTGATATCTTTTCCTTCAACACAGTTATATTGCAAGGAAAACAGTTTTACAGAAAATATATTATGTGTTCAAATAAACACCTATAAAGCACGATTTGTATACTGAAAATGTTTTTTCAGTTTTCCAATGATTTATAAAACTATGAACTACATAAGAGAGCCTACAGATCTTACTTTTGAATTCTCGTACACAGTGTGGGGATCTCTTGCGCATGGTACTGCATGTTGTTAAGCAATCACGCCTCAAATTGAGATCAATAAATGATATCAGACGTCCAAAAATAGAGCATAGCCGTTTCGGCTGGATTATTCATCCACTACAATTCAGAATCAAAATATATGAGGACAACCTCAAGTTTAAGTAAGCTTTTTCACCTCGGTGTTGCCAACTCTTCCTGTTTCAAGTAAATCATCCTTAGCAGTGGTCAAAGTTGAATCTCTAACATCATTAACTCTTTTGGTGGTTGTCTCTACGAGGTATCTTGCCATTAACAAAACTGACCAGATCTTGATGGTCTATAACCTCCATTAAGATCCGTCGTCATTATAAGAAAACTGACCAGGTCTTGATCTACTAAAAAATGGGCAATATCTTGACGGCCAGGTATCTCTTCATTATCAAAGTTGGTCAGATCTTGATGGACGAGATATCTCGTCGAAACCACTTGGATGGGTAACTGATGTATTGGATAAAGTGCAAATTATATGACTAACATAATATTTAATTCAAAAACTGGTTACGAATAATGAATAACTTTATTGTGTTCATCAATAAAAATGATGAGAGCAATAGTAA
Organism: Meta bourneti; assembly: GCA_933210815.1. Lineage (NCBI taxonomy): Eukaryota > Metazoa > Arthropoda > Arachnida > Araneae > Tetragnathidae > Meta > Meta bourneti. The sequence goes on along the minus strand of OW119929.1, from coordinate 35,103,044 downwards.
TGAAAAATGGCTGGATTATGATATTTCTCTATTTTACTTACATGTTCTTGTAAACGAAATGTTAAAGCACGTATATATAATTTGACCTACGTAATCTACACCAAAAGTTCCGCGTATTTGGTACTTTTCCTCTGCATTCTGGTTCAATAAACTCTGGATTCGAATTCTGGCTTAGGCTTGAGTGTTCTTAATGGTAAACTTTAGACCATAGATTTCGATCCAATTAGTCCCAATAAAACAAAAGATGGTATTAGAACAGGAAACGAAATCAATCAAGAATCAGATACCCCAAAGTTAAAAACAGATTACATTTCTACATATAGGACGTTGAGTTGAAGGATACAGAGCTTTTCACCAATCATAGACAATGTTCTATGAGCATATATCTACTGATGAAAGTACGTGACCTTTGTCCGAATAAAGATTAATATTTATTTTTTGGATTCACAATTAGCTCCTATTTTCATCATGGAATCCACTTTATTTAATTGACTATATTTAATTTCATTTGAGAGATGAAACCATACATTCAGTGTTTCAAATTTGTTCCCTTGTAGTAGTAAATGACATTACATTTTCAGAAATGGATACGAGCTTGCAAATATGTGGGAAGGGAATAATTCTATTTTGGTTTTACGCAAGAAATATAAAATAAGAGAGAGAAAACAGTGTGAGCTATTTTTGGTGTCTTATACATTTCTTTTCTCTCAGTACATTTAGTGTTTTATATTCACTTCTTTGAAGTCACTACATTTGATTTTCAAAAATGGATATGAGTTGGCAAATATGTAGGAAGATAAAAGTTCTATTTTCGGTTCTGTGCAAGAGATTTAAAACAAGAAAATTTTGTGAGTTATTTTTGGGTAGCTCTGTCATATTTTTATTTTCTCTCAGTATCTCAGTCCACACAAATGTAATGGTTTAATCTATCCATCTATCTCTATATATTTCTCCTACCACACATCGTGCTACCATAATGAGAAAGAACTCCTAAAATTACTGAATTTCCCTGATACTTTAATAAAATAAGTAGCTGATCTGAACATTTTTAAAGTTATAAGGGCAACATATCAGAGACTAGAATGCTGCTAAACTTTTACCTCTATTAGCGCCTATTGGGAGAGATCCATACACTGTCACTGAATATACGATCAGATCATCTCCACAAATTTTAGTCAAGGTACTTTGAAGTTCTAAATAGGAAATTGATGAGTTTCTTTTTACAGATTTATGGGACCGCGGTAGTCCGGTTGAAAGAGTAATGGATTAGCAAACGGAGGGTTGGAGTACGAATCCAACCAAAGACAGTCGTGGGCTGGTGCACGTTCAATATGTCATGGCCTCAAACGTCCTCACTTTGGCGTGGTGTGGAAGTTTTGACGAGTGGGGTGCCAGATCAAGGGTGACCTCGTCATCTGACAGTTGTTCAAAATTACGTGGCATTATCGGATCTTTCTCGTAAAGTCTCCAATAGCACGTTGTGTTGCTCAAGTGCGACGTTAATTAAAATATCTACTTACCTTTACAGATTTATTGAATTATACTTTTTAAATTGAAACATTTTACTCACAATAAAATAACTGTCACGGTTTAATACTAGGTTCGTTTTGGGGGTTTTATGGCGGAAGGGCCATATTTGACCATGATGCGGTAGACACAAGACATACAATATCAAATAATAGTCTCTCAACGAAAGGTTTTACTGGCACAGAAGAGAGAAACACGCCCTGGGAAGAATGCACTTGACAAGAATCGAATCTGCACCGCCTACAGCTCGATGGTTTAATATCATGATGCTTTTTTATTCTAACATTTAGGGAGTGTAGCAATGAAAATTGTCTATAAATCTTCGGTAGATAGGTATTTTAATTAACGTATTACTGCTGGAGCAACACAACGGGCTATCTGTGAAGGTCTGGGATCAATCCCAAAGGGAAAGATCGAGGACAACACCACGTAATTTTGAACCACGGTCAGATGACGAGGCAACACCTGAGCTGGCACCGCACTTATAAATCTTCGCAGGTGAAGATGTCGAGCATTATGTAATGAATTTTTATTTGCAACAAAATCAGCGATAGTATTAGTTATTGGGAATATCGTTGGCTTATAAGTAAAATACACCAAGTCAGAAAACATAATTCTGAGAAAACGAAGGAGGAAATTCTACTCACTAGCTAAACTCATTACGATTGTTTCTCAAGAAATATAAGCATTGAAAAAATTACTTAGTGCACACACACACTACAGGATGATTCTACGGTCATGGGACAAACTTCAGGGGTGATGGAACACAACGAAACAAACACTTTTCCCCATAGAATGTGTAATCGCAAGTGCAGCGGTTGGCCGCTAGAGAGCGCAGTCAAACGCTTGTATTAAAGCCCATAGAATGTCTATTGGGTGAGTCTAAACTAATACGACAAACTTCAGGGGGTGATTGAACCCAACGAAACTAACACTTTTCACCATAGAATGTAGGGTCGCTATAGGGCGCTTTTCATTTCGGCACAAACACACGCAAGTTGGAAAGAAGAGGCATGAAATATGGAAACAACGCTTTAATGTCAAATAAACATCAATAACTGCTTGACAAAACGAAACAATAGATTTACATAAATTAAAGATAAGTACAAGGAACAATGGGTAAGAAAGAAATGACATACAAAACATGAGAAACTTTTCACATGGAAATGAAACGACATGTACAAACATAAGTCAGTAAGTACAACGCAAATGCACAATTACAGAAGATGTTCAAAATGTCGGCCTCGCGTCGCCGACGTAACGCTTTTATACAAGCGTTTGACTGCGCTCTCTAGCGGCCAACCGCTGCACTTGCGATCATACGTTCTATGGGGAAAAGTGTTTGTTTCGTTGTGTTCTATCACCCCTTGAAGTTTGTCTCATGACCGTAGAATCACCCTGTATACAGATCTGGAGATCACCATTCTAATCTAGAAGAGGTAAAAAATTCATATCCTGAAAATTTTGAATTAATGTGCTTCATGTGTAAGCCGACGATATAAAATAAGTCAATCGATGAACTCGATATGTTCGTCTTCCGGTGTTGAACTTGTCAGTTGACCTGTCTATACATCCTTCTATTCTCTGACATAGATGTATAAAAATAGCATGTGGACTACAGTTCAATATCATCAAAATATATTTGATTTTTGCGATGCATGAATGTACTATTTTAATCCTCTGAGCTTCACGAGATTTGAGTATGTAGTATTGCTCTAACCCTTCCTCATATCAAATGATTAGATAACCACATTTATCGTTTGAAACAATCCTACGAAACATTCTATTAATCACAAAGAGCAAAAATGGGTAGAAGTTATGCAGGGAAGGATGTAGAACGGATATGTGCGTGTACTTCTTGGAGAATTAATTTCCGACCTTCATGAAGTCAAGTACAAACTAATTTTGTCTTGCGTAAGTCACTATGTGCATTCACGACAACCAGGAATAATGCAGGTGAACTCTTATTTGGGAATGAGGTGGGAACCTCCCATCTGTATATATCTATGTAAATATTTCAAATATAATCTACGTATATAAATATATCTAGTATCCTAAACGTGCGTATTCTAAATAGATGTGTGATTGGTTGGGTTCTTGTGTAATACAAGGACCAGATCTGGAAAGCAGTGTTTTTCTTTCTGTCAACTAAATGGACATACTCACAAGCAAAGGGGCTGCGGTAGCCCAGTTGGAAGAGTAACGAATTAGCAACGGGAAGTTGCGAGTTCGAAACTAGGCCCAACCAAAGACCGTGATGTACACGAGGTCTGCTGCACATCAAATCTGTCGTGGCCTCAAATGTTCTCACGATGGTGTGATGTGGAATTTTCTAGAGTGGGGTACCAGCTCAGGTGTTGACCTCGTCATATGACCGTGATTTAAAATTACGAGGTAGGGTCCTCGTATCCTTCTCTTCGGGATCGATCCCGGCCCGTCTCCATTAGCGACGTAACTACCCACCACACAAGAAAAGTATTTACTGATGCCGAACAGAGAAATTCACTCAGGGTAGTTACCGGAATCGAACCCACGCCGTCTTTAAATTGCTGGAGGTCAAAGGACTGTTTTCTCTAGCAATAATTATGCCATTATTGCTTGAGTTTTAAAAACTTCTGATTAATGATGTATTTCGATCTAGGGTGGTCATTTTGATGTTTAACTTGTAAATTAAATTTATTAATTTTTTATTCTTTCTGTATTGAAACCCTCTTAGAAACACTATCAGTCATATATTTTACCATCAATTCTCAATTTTAAGCGCACTATCAGTTCCTGAATCGTAATTCGAGGTCATAATAATAATGACCTCGAATTACGACTGTACAGTACGACTCCAGGACGTGATGGAAAAGTTTGATGACGAGTCGTCATCTTTGAAATATAGCTGTAATAATTACAGCTGATGCAAAACATTTTCTAATTTCTTTTGAGAGTAGCATTACTCCAAACCCACATTCCCAATGCATTCCCAATTTCCAGACCAACTCCATTTCGGGACTAAGCCCGATTCCTCATTCACGGCATTATCAGGCGATTTTCCCGAATTCCTATCGATATTTAATGCATCGACCGCCTGTTGGAAGGGGGAGAGCCGCCCCTCCTCGCAGGGGGCGCACCCCCAATTAGACTTGGGTTACGCCCGCAGCTCCGCAATTACTGGTCCCACGCACGGACTCCTGTGATAAATCACCCGAAATTAGAAATGGCATCGAGGAATGGGATGTTCTTCCCACCCCCAGCAACATCCACAACAACATCAGGGGGTTCGAACATTCTTTTCCGCGGGACGTGATGGAAAAGTTTGATGACGAGTCGTCATCTTTGAAATGGGCGCGATAATTGAATAAGACTGATGCGGCTCGCCCACACCAGCACGGCCGTGGAGTCGGAAGGTGCAATTGCGCCTCGTCCTAAGCACGTGATTTGAATGTGGGGTGATTCGGGTGTGTGAGCTAATATAGGGGCTGTTGTGTGCGGGGATTGTGTGTAATGTGATTGGCAGGTGGTTGTGAGGGCGCACGTGTCGTTAAACGGGTGTTTGGGATGGATGGGATGTGGGTATGATATGAAAGAATCGTAAAGATAATTTGTTATTACAAATAATGTGAGCCTTCCTGTTACATTGTCGCAGTCAGTTTAATTAAAGGCATTACATGTGTACCAATATATTGCCTTGTCACATGAAATAAGTTTTTGATACATCTATCAAAACTTCTATTATAGATACATCAATAAAAAGGCACTGTCATTTGCGTACTTTTTCAAAGATAAACTTTTTGCTACAGTCCCAGAATTTTATTAATCCTCCTGATCGTTGTCTCGACGAGGCATCTCATTATTAACAGATCTCGATAGACGAAATATCTCGTCATTAGAAGAAAATTGAACAGATCTTGATCTCATCATTACCAAAAAATCAGATACCTTGACGAAATATCTCGTCATTAGAAACTTGTACAGATCTGATGGACTCGAAACCACTTGAAGGTTTAAAGGCATTACTTGTGTGTTGCTCTATCTATTTCTCAGGCATATGTATTGCGTATGCCTTATTCACAATAAACAAATTTTTGGCACGTCTATCTAAACTTCTATTATAGATATGTCGCTAAAAAAGCTCTGCAAAATAATTTCTGCATCTATTACAAAGATACACACTTTTGTATTACAGTCCCAGACTTTATTAAAGCGTATTTATAAAAATGTGTATTTTCAACCCTCTGAAGGGTTCGAACGCATATGTCTGTTTTCCAATTCGTTGTCTTCCCTGTGTGTGTGTGTGTGTGTGTGCGTGCGTGTGTGCGTGCGTGTGTGCGTGTGTGTGCGCGTGTGCGTGTGCGTGTGACTTCCAACTAGTTTTGACTTTCTTGGACCAATAGAATCTTTCTTAATCCTCCAAGTGCTTCGACGAGATATCTCGTCCATCAGGATCTGATCAATTTTGATAATGACGCGATATCTCGTATCAAGATGACGACGACATCAAGATCTGGCCAGTTTTCTCCTAATGACGAGATATCTCGTCCATCAAGATCTAGTTTGTTTCCCTCTAATGACGAGATACCTCGTCGAGACAACCACCAGAACCAACAACTACTAAATAACCAAAGATGTGGTTATTTAGTAGTTGTGTGTGCCATACTAGAAATGCAATACTTCACTACTTTCAAAATTTCGGGACGTCAAAGGATTAAACAATATTCTGATGTTCCATTCAAGTAATTCAATTTGAATCATAGCTGCATCAAAACCAAAGCTCTGTAAATTTCTTTGTGATGCAGCAGTGCTAACTTCTGTTCAAAATATAAGCATATAATCTTCTCCCTATTAGATAGAATCAGAGTTCAATTGAAGAACCAGGGGCAACAGCTATAAACCACAGAAATATATTCCGCAATGAAAAAACTTAAATACAAAATATTCAAAACGATCAAACGCGATTCTGATTGTTTGAATGAGTGTGAAAAAACTGGGAAGTTTAAGGTAACATGATCTCTTGAATAGTGGCTAAACCATTTTAACTTAGAAATTTTATAAAACTTGAAAATTGCAAGCCTGAGAAAAATGTGAATTGATTTTGCATTATGCTGCTTCGAGCAATGGATGAGAATGAATCCATTGTTTTCAGGTATCTAAGTTTTTGAAAAATCGATTTTTGATTAAAATTTCATATTTCATTTTATTCAATATTCTTAATATTTATACTTTTTTCTTTACAAATCTATTTTTATTTTGTCTACGGTGAATAGAAGCGGAGACAGCAATTTGAATAGATCTTGAAAGCTGTTTTTCAATTAGTTTTCAGATCTTTAAATGCATTTTTCTCCGATTGAGATTTTGAGCATAATTTTTGCACGAGAAACACGATAACTAAAAATATACTATATATTTTTGAATGAAATTTGGTGTAGTGATTTTCACATTTGTTTCGGAGGACGTGAACCAGGATGTAAAAGTTATCTTGAAAGGTAAACTTTTCAGAGATTTCAGTGTTGTGGCGCAAGGAAAAATTTCAAAAATTCGTGTTTTCTTCTACATTATTCTCAGTATCTCATGAGGGGAAAGAGATATTGCATATATTCAGTTTAGGCTGTAAATTTAGGAGACTTAATGCAAATCGTTAGGCAAATGTACTCATAATTTTTCTGTTGTTTCATTAACGTATTTTTTACCGAAAATATTTATTTTTGCCAATTTTTAAATAACTGACAATAATTTTTAGTAATTGTTTTCTCAAATGCATTTTTATAAGTTGTTTTACTTTAAAAAGAAAAAAAGTATAATTTGATCATTAAAAAAAGGACTCCGAGCGTATTCAGATACCTTAACATGAAACTAGTTTTTTTACCGGTTCAAATAAATAAGTAACATTTGTATCATAGCCCTATCGATTGAAATGGAAGGTGACTCAGGATTAGGGTTGTTACGTAGATCAGTTCTAATGGGATTGGCAGGTGGTTGTGAAGGCACACGTGCCGCGAAGGAGTGTTAGAGATTGATGGATAAGGTTCTGATATGAAAGATTCGTATTATAACCATTCATATAATTACCAAGACTGTGAGCCTTTTAGTGTCATTGCATCTGTCAGAGTGTAATTAAAGGCATTATATGTGAATGTATATTGCTCCAATCGCAAAAAACTAGTTTTTGGTTTATTCGTCCAAATGAAGAAATTTGTATTACTGCTACATCAATAGGGATAGTTTATATAAGCCGTAATTTCTTTTATATTACAAATATATCGTCGGCACAATGCCAAAATTACGAATGCGGAATTTCGGGTGTTTTCATCAAAATGCGTTTTCTTGACTATTTCTCGATGTATAATACTAAATTAAATTGAAGTCCATCGTGAAGTACCACCTTACAAAGGGTTTGCGATAGAGAGGTAACCACAGCGTCTAAGAATCTTAGGAATGTTAAGCATGGCTAGAGGTTGGTTGCCTGGGTTGGATCTCTTGAGAAAAGGGCCATATTTGACCAAGCTGCGCCAAATGCAAGAGATACAAGTAATGGGCACACACACGCACAACGAACATTTTTGCTGACTACACTTGGGTAAGTTACAGCAATCGAATTTGCGCCACTTACGTCTTGTAGGGCGTGACCATAAACGTGAAATATAAGTAGACTGAGCATTCGCTATTGAGAGTAGTTTCAAAAAGCGTGACCAGCATGTCGACTAGCTATCACGTGACTGCTATGTGAAAAATTTACTTGGTTCGCCGATTTGACTTCTTATCGCTTTGTTGGAGATGTAACATCGTATGACAGATTAGGTGTGGCGCATTTCCATACAGTGGTGACAAAAATGGGGAAATCCTCTATCTACTACTATGCCACGCGGGCCAATCAGATCATGAATCAATGGATGGGCGTCTTCTCCCGTCCCGTGGACCAATCAGATGATGAATATTCGTTTCCATCCAGCAGACGAAAGTTGTCTAAGGTGTTACCAACTGCTAGTTTTGGTCATATGATCATGGGCACATAATAATATGCCATTGTTGACTCTACTTTTATACTTCCTCTATGGTCATGACTAGAGATAAGTGAGGAATTATTTTTAAAATCAGACTAGAATTTCATCAGTTGAACTGCTCCTTTAAAAAGGATTTTAGAATGAAGGTCTTGGGGTATGCCTAATGCACGAGTTCTGATTCATAATCCTACAATCTCAGGGTTTAAATAAAGTGAACGCATATGAAATGCTCTAAATAGGTTTTGATACGCCTGTCCAGATGTATTGGGAAAATTTGCAGTATAGCTTCATCAAAAGAAAAACTCTGTAAACGACAATTCTGTTTGAAGTGTCATCCAAGCTGGAAGACATAGCCTCCCTATTTGTTTTAAAATTCTTAATAATGGTAAATGGATACTTAACTAGAACAAGACTAGTGAATGCCGATGTTCCAATGATAGAATACTACCAGCATACAATGACTCTTGAACTATTAATTGGTCTACTCTATTATTAATCATAACTACTATAGGATGAGGAATTAAGCTGAATGGAACATGCAGCATGTAAAGGTATCAAACTAGTTTGTAACCGATTGAGGCGAACAATTAATTTCAAGTCTAGTGGTTGTGATCACACGATGTGCGTTAAGTGTTGTATAGTTGGGAACCGTTTTCTTACACATTTTCATTGAGCTATAGATGTCTTTGGTGTTTAATTTTTTGTGATTAAAGAGCTAAAATGCTTAAGAAAAAAAGAGAAGCTAATCAAGCGTGTTAGGTTGGTTGTTTTGGGGTTTTATGGCGCAAGGACCATATTTGGCCAAGAGGCTCCAAACAGAAGACAACGTAAAGTGAAAAATGTGTTATGAAAAGGGAAAAAAGATGGATTGGGGAACATAATAGTAGGATGAAGATTACTGGGAGATCCCGTGAGTACTAAAGATAGTAAGCCCCATGGGAAAGGAAAAGAATTCTAGAGTACCTCGGGTCCGTGAAGCCCATGCACACCTAAAGGATATCTGCCCCTGAGAGCTTTCTCAAATGTGCTAGGAAATAAACATCAAATGCAATTCTTGGAAAGTACACGGGAACATGCATGAAAAATTTATAGTTACACTAGGTATTGGGCATTACGATATTAATCTCCCGATCTCTCAATTGATGTACACATTTAAAAATTTTAAGTGCACTCCAAATTTTTAAAGTTTTTAGTCTGGTCCACGCCAAGGGACACAATAAAAAGGGTCAAATCATGAAATGTGAAATGACTGGTTTTGTTCTTTTGTTACAATAGATAGCTACTTTCAAAATTAAATAACCTTACAGACGAAAAAAGCGGTTCTGGCTATTTGGCACTTGAGTCATATGGTTTGTAAGAATCTATTTGTTCAATTTGGAGAGGTTAAACGTAAACAATGGGTTCCTATAGTTGGCGTCCTTAGCACGGAATTTGGTTTCGAGTCAACTGTTCGATACTGGAAGTGACAACAATAATAATGAGTTGATGAAACGTATCAGAGATCAGAAGATATGATTTTTTAGATGGCACACCTTTCCCATGGCGAGTTTATTGTTTTTCTAAAAATGGGCTCCCCTAAGATCATCTGTCTTCTTACCAGAGACGTACCGCACTACCTCAATGGAAGAGTTTTAAATGTAAAAATGAAGAAAATACCTAAGAAAAGGAAAAACTAGTTAATAATTAATTTGATTCATTGACACTTTGGCGATGTTTGGCATCATTTTTTTTTTATGTAAATGGTACGCGGAAGCTGCATTAAAATAACATTCCAAGTGACGTCATATGTTACCTAAACACTAATGTCTTCTGCGAAAGCTGCATTAAAATAACATTCCAAGTGACGACATATGTTACCTAAATACTAATGTCTTCTGCATTTAGCTTTACACTTTCATATAAGAGGGGTTTTCATTGTAAACAAACAAAAAAGACGAAAAACAGATATTTTACTTCGTCTTCCCAAATGCTTTCTCTCGGATCTTTCCCTTCGGTTTTTGTTTCTGGACCGTCGCCAATAACCCGTTGTGTTTCTCTTAGTGCGACGATACTTAAAATACCTACCTACCTACACAAATGCTCTTGCATGATACATTCAGGTAACACCAAAGTGTATTTTATTGCCGCTTTAGCGAGGTTTGGTATTTAATCTAACTAGCGTTAACCAATCATCATGTATCAATTCGGAATTAATTTTATGGAATTGCTATAGGCGAAGTGCTGAAATAGTTTTCGAAAAACAAGCCAAGTGACGTCACGAACGGAATACGTACAGGAAACACGTTTCCGACTAAGAACCACAACTCCCACCTATATTGGTGGTGGTCACATTGGGCTGGTGCACTTTAAATCTATGGTGGCCTCAAATGTCCTCACGTTGGCGTGGTGTGGAAGTTTGGAGAGTGGAGCTTAGCAGAAAAAGCCTCTTATACTCATTAGCATTACTGCCGCGAGCCACAGTTTTAACTTACAAAGTATAACTAATTCCTGAGATCAGCGAACTCGCACTTGGTTCTGTTGACTCCTAAGCACGTCTGACTTTTAGATCGTCCTGTATAGATATATGATTGTGTTTCTGTTCCTATCCAATAAATATTGCAGTGTCTTAAATGTGCTTCCTTTCTCTTAATTCTGGAACTCGGTTCTGCCAAAGACCGTCGTATACATGGTGCTGGTGCTCGTTAGATCTGTCGTGACCTCAAATGTCTTCACGTTGGCTTGGTGTGGAAGTGTGTAGAGTAGAGTGCCAGCTCAGGTGTGACCTCGTCATCTGACTGTGGTTCAAAATTACCTGGAATTGTCCTCGGATCTTTCTCTTCGGGTTTGAACCCGTACCGTCATCAATAGCACGTTGTGTTGTTGCAATTGCTACGTTAATTCAAATACCTACCTACCAAAGAATTGCTAAATATCCTAGATGAAGGAAATCGAAAAATACATATAAAAATTCAGAAAAGTGAGTGTTAGAAAGCAGAATATTTTCAGATTGCGTTTTCATAGCAATAATACCAAGTAAAAATCAAATAACTAACAAATAGGAAGTTTTGTTATTAATTTATGTTCTGATTCATTTTCAGGTATAATTAGCAGCAGAAATGTTTCTCTCTCATTACCAATCTTCGTTAATACACGCAACATAGCGTTAGAGCAGACACTTAGCATAAAGCTTTCATTTTTGCATAGATGCATTTGGGTTAAACACATTAAAAAAGTGGCAATAATAGAATCAGGAAATTAAAGAAAATAGTCTTATTAACGTAGCAATATATACAAAACTCTTAAACACAAAGTTTTTAGTTCTTCATATTTCTCCCTTATTTTTTATTCTTGCTATACAGTTACTATTTTATTGTAGTTTTACTATCTCAATTATCTTTGTTATTACTATCATTATTAGTACAGAGGCTGTTCGGACATTTTTGAACGATTTTGATGAGCTGTAAAAAATTGTATGCTACGAAAGAATTTTATTTTCACAGCAGTTAAATAGTTAAAGTATAACTTATCGTCTGCTAACTCAGTTTTGTTTACTTTCAAAATGGCGCTTTTAAATAAGCAATGGATGGAAGGCTATGTTTCCTCTCTTTCCGAAGAGAATTATGCTTATTCAATTATTCAAAAACGCTGTAAAAGTCATGGCTTTTCGATATCTAAAGGTACGATAAGTAATATTATTAATGAGAAAGGAAAAAACGTAAAAGTGGAAAATACTTCCAAAAAAGTATCCAAAAAAGAAAAAATCTCTGAGAATATTTGTAAGGTAAGATCTTTAATTTTAAAAGAGAATCCGCCAAGTCAAAGGACTATAAGCAAAGTGAACGTGAGAACTTTCGCTAAGATATTTATGATTGTTGCCGGTTTTGCATATAATGGAAAATTAAAAGTAAAAATAGGGGAAAATGTAAAAATCAACTCCCACATATTATCAAGACCATATTTTATCCCCAATATTCAAAAGGAAATACCATATCTTTACCCACAGTGGCAACAATCACTAGAATTGCATCAGGGTAAAAGCAAGCAGCCACATATCTAAATCGACTATTAAATTCTTGGAAAAAATGGAACAAGAAACTGGTATCAAGTCAATACCCTTTACCGATATTCCTGCTAAATCTCCAAATGTGTCACCCATGGACTTTTGTGCTTTTGGACTTTTAAAAAGGGCATTATCGAAATGTCGACCGAAAACCATTCAAAGACTGGAAAACTGTGGAACAAGAATGGGACAAAATACCACTGTCGATACCAAAAGTCATTATTATCATAGAAATTAAGGTGTAGAAAGATAGTTAACAATAAGGGCTATCAAATGAAACATTTAAAACATAAAAATTTCATGTAAAAAATTTAGCTTCAGTCCATTAAAATCGTTCAAAAAATGTCCGAACAGCCTCTGTATAGTTATTATCCTCGTTATTATTATTACCGTTACACGATTGTTGTTGGTAACGTTATCAGACCCAAGGTTCAAAATTACGTGGTGTTGTCTTCGGACTTTTCCCTTCGGGATTGATCCGGACCGTCGTCAATAGCCCGTTGTGTTGCTCTAGTACGACGTTAATTAATTACCATTACCCTATTTTTTTTTATTGTTTTCAAAAACACTTTTATATCAGCGTAAACATATCTGCTTTGAAACTATCTCTTGGTAAGGTAGTTTATTAGCGTCACACTTGGTTGGCGAGGATTCGGAACCATCCCGAAGGGAAAGATTCGAGGACAACACCACGTAATTTCGATCCACGGTCAGATGACGTGTCGAAACTTGAGCTGACACCCCAAATTTCCACGTCACGCTAACCTGAGGACATTTGAGGCCACGAAAACTTTAACGTGCACCAGCCCCCATGTACACGACGGTTTTTGATTGGACCTAGTTTCGAACTCGCAACCATCCGATTACTAATCCGTTACCCTTCCAACCGAACTACCGCGGCCCTTAACTATCTCTTGATTATCACACGATATATTTACTTAAATTTTATTTCAACCTACTGATACCTTTTATTTTAACTTATTCATACCTTTTATTTCAACCTTCTGATAACTTATTCCTGATGCCTTTTATTTTAATCTTCTGATGACAAATCCGAATTCCAAAGCGCGATGATTGAAAGGTCCGAAGCATTAACACACATCCCAGTTTATATAAGCCCGCGGAACCCCATTCACCAAGCAAGCACTCGAGCTAGACCCAACACGCCCTCGAGCCGAACAACGTCATCTCAACCCCCGAGTACAGCAGGACGGTACATCAAGCTGCCATCGTCACTCTCCCCATCAGAGCAACTTCCATCCAGCGTAATATACATTTCCAGCGGATCTTGTACGTCAGTCAAGTGACTAGCGCACGCAGCGGCAGTTGATTGAGCCTCCATCCAGCTGCCAGCTGAGGAATTACACTTCGGATGGAATAGCTAATCAGAGGCTGCTGGGGAAATCCTCCGGTTTGTCGGTCAGACATTTGAGGCTGGCCTCTAATGAATGATCCCATTACGGCTGAAATTCATGAGCAACCATTCAACAGCGCTGGAAGACGTCTTGGGTAAAGACGCGAGTCCCCCTTGTGGATAGGAAAGCTTAATGAAACGCTCTGCAAAGTAGACGAAGGCCCGTTGTAATCGTTCGTTAGATTGTGATGAATGGGGTAGATGGATTGGAGTTTAACTATTTCACTGAGATCATGCAGGGTATTTAGTTTTAGGTAATTTAGAGCATTTAGTCTTCTGACCGTTAAAATTTCCTAGTAGAGCAGTATTATTTTTTTTACCCCTAAACATACTCACATCTATTGGTTGAAGGAAACAAGAAAGATTCTAGTGGCAAAGGAGGTGAAACCTAGATGGAAGTTGCCGTCTGAGTTTTTTAGATATTCCTTTGAACGCGAGTCACCCTTGAGGATGGGGAAGTTTAATGAAACGCTCTGCAAAGTAGACGAAGGCCGTTGTAATCGTTTGTTAGGTTTTGACGAATGGGGTAGATGGATTGGAGTTTAACTATTCCACTGAGATCATGCAGGGTATTTAATTTGGGGTATTTTAGGGCATTTAGTCTTCTGACCGTTAAAATTTCCTAGTAGAGCAGTATTGTTTTTTTAGCCCTAAACATACTCACATCTATTGGTTGAAGGAAACAAGAAAGATTCTAGTGGCAAAGGAGGTCGAACCTAGATGAAAGTTGCCGTCTGAGTTTTTTAGATATTCCTTTGAACGTGAGTCGCCCTTGAGGATAGGGAAGTTTAATGAAACGCTCTGCAAAGTAGACGAAGGCCCGTTGTAATCGTTCGTTAGATTTTGATGAACGGAGTGGATGGATTGGAGTTTAACTATTTCACTGAGATCATGCAGGGTATTTAATTTGGGGTATTTTAGGACATTTAGCCTTCTGAGCGACACGATATTTCCGAGTAGTCATATTGTTTTTACCCTTAAATGTACATTATGACTAAATACCCACATCTGTTGATTAAAGTAAACAGAAAAGATTCTAGTGGATAAGAAGGTCAAAACTAGTTGAAAGTTACCGTTAGAGGGTAAAAGTTTATTAGACATTCCTTTGAATACAAATCCTTTCATAATTTATTACATGACCAAATTGCTCAAGACATCTTGGTGAGATGAATACTCATGTCCCTTCATTTAGTACATTGCTGATGTCAGTTGAGAACGTTATTGTTATCGCATTTGCTAATTTACATATAAATATTCTAACCATCTGACAGTCACGAGATTTTCGAAGTACTAATACCATCGCACTCTTCCGTGCCTAGTGTCGTCAGACACTGTACCAGTTTAAATAAGTGAAATTGGGATGAATAAAGCATGCCTCTATCCAGAATGTTAGGGCATATTACATCTATACATTATTACATCTGTGCAATGTTACATGTATACAGTAATTACATCTATACCATCATACTATATTACACTATACGTACAATATACAAAAAAGTTAATCTCTTGGGATAATCAAGTCCTGATGAGTCTGAATTTCACCATGTCACTAATATTGACCCTCGAGTCCTTGTTACAAGCAATGTTCTTGAGATAGATTTTTGAATTATGTTATATTGCATAACATTGATTTTCCCTCACAATACATAATGAATAAATAACCACATCTATTGGAAGAAAGGAACCTAAGAAATATTTTACTGGGCAAGAAAATCGAAAATGGTTACAGGTCATGCAAGGAAGACTGCAGATTGCAGGACAGATATATGCGTGTGAAAAGCTCAAAGGGTTAAAAGATTTGAATCTTGTATTTATCATTATTATTTTTTAAAGTTGGTTGATTCTGGAAATAGATATCGATACCGTTTTCTATATTACAAAATCAGGTAAAACTATCGCTTGGGTACCAGATTAAGGAAATGCTCTGCAAACGATGACTCGTTGTAATCGTTCGATAGGTTTTGATTAAGAGCAGTGTTGGATTGGATATCAAATATTTCAGTGAGATCTTGCAGGATGTTTTTAATTTTTAGTATTTTAGGTTATTTAGCCCTCGTTACGATATTTACCGAGAAGTGTAATATTGTTTTACCTCTTAACACACATAATGGCAAAATAACCACATCTATTGGTAGAAAGAACTCGAGGAAAGATTCTATTGGTCAAAAAGATCAATACTGTTTAGAAGTTAAATTCAGTGAGTTAAAAGAAGGGTATTTTAGATTCTTTTTTGAATTTAAATTCTTTTATAATTTATTACATAACCAGTTTAGTTGCTCATTACTTCTTAATCCTTCTGGTGGTTGTCTCGACGATGTATCTCGTCATCAGTAAATTGACCACATCTTGATGGACGAGATAATTCGTCATTAGCAAAATTGATCAGATCTTTATGGACGAGATACCACTTAGTTTAAGGAGAAAAATACGCGTTTCTTCTCATAATACATTGCTGGTGTTCCTTCCCAAATTTGTTGGTCCACAATACACCTGTCCCGCTATCAGTTCATTTGGAAGCCTGAGGTGAATAATCAATTAAAATATCTAAGCTAAATTATAGGTACACAAAGCGCAACTCCCCAACCATATATAAGTGTTATCGAAATATTTTACTTATAAAATAAATTTTACGAATTGTTGAGGGAATTTTATTTTATTACTTCATGTACACATGCGTTAATAGTAGGGTTTTGATGATAAAATTATTTTCGTTCAGGAATCATTTCATATTTTTATTAAAATCATGAAAGCACTTTTTCTCTAAATTTTACCCTGTTAGGTTTTCACTCAATCTGCAACAATGTCCTCCAAAATATCCATTATTTATTTTTTAATTGAAATGAGCAATGGATATATTGTTATAAAATAATTTTGCATGTAATTATTACGAGCGAATGCAACAATGAGTTTCCAAACATTAATTACAGAAACGTTGCTTCATTACACATTACTTGAGCTTTTAAACAAGTGCGAACATATATTTAAAAACTTTCAAAAACTACTTACGGACAATCAAAATGTCTGAAATCGATATGGAGAGCGATAAAGACTTCACTACGGAAGAGAACCGAAAATATTTGGTTTATTTTGCCTTAGAAACACTTGAAACTGACAAAAATTTCCAACTAATCTCGGCTCTCGGACAAGGAGCCTTCGGCGACGTTTATAAAATGTATGATCCAGAAAGGGAGGCAGACATTGCTATCAAAATAGTCACCCCCGAAAACACTACTGACCTGGAATCGACATTGTGGCCTCAACTTGAACATCGCAACATCTTGCCACTATTGGATATATTGACTCTCAGTCCTAAGGACGTGACCATATTTGTGATGCCACTTCAGCAGAAAAGTCTCTATGACCTGCTGCATGACGAAAGCTTCTTCATGCGCCCAGGATGTTTCTATCAAGTGAAAGAGTGGTTGTTTGAGGTTCTGTGCGCTTTGGAGTACCTCAGTTCCAACAATCTTTGCCACTTGGATATTAAAGTGGACAATGTCCTCATTTCGGAACAATCGACGGCCATGCTTTGTGACTTCTCGTTTCTCAATGTGACTGACGCACCGATCAACAGGTAACAAAATATACTTCAATCCCATTTGATATTTCAGTACAGATGTATCTAGCACCTCATCTGGTAGCAACGCTCTTGGTGCGTTTTTTGGCGCACTTTGAGTTATGGCAGGTGAAGGTAACCCATCTTTATATGGTTATTTCCCGTTTCTATGGCAACCTCCACAAGCGTATTTGTATTTTTTCCCGTTAATTATTTTCCGCTAAAGCTTATTACTTTCCGTTTAAAAAAGATTTCTTTCCTTGGCGACATAAAAAGTGCGCCAAAAAACGTGCCAAGAGCGTTGCAACCAGATGAGGCGCTAGATACATCTATACCGATATTTCTTACAAGTACGAAACTTATATGATAATCGGAATCTCAGTATCTTTTAAGCAGATTTCTGTTTTTCTAGATCGCAAGTAAAATTGATAAAATTTTGTTTGGATTATATGATAACAGTAGAAAATAATTTTTACTACGGGTCAATAGTTATTAGTTCCCTCCAGTTTGATTTTGAATATTGAATTTAGTTTATCTTTCATAGATATTATTTGGGCCTGCCATACATCTATCGTCCCCCTGAACTCTGTCGAACCCAAGAAGAGGAAGTATGTGTCGATGGTGCTGCCTATGATATGTGGGGATATGGAATCATGGGTGTTGAAATCTTAACGCATTTCGTGATTGCATCCAAAACATGTGAGTGCGACTGTTGGATGAATGAGATTTACCCGATTCTCTTCGATGCTCTACAGGTATGTGAGACCACTTTTAATGTCTTCAGTTTTAGATTGTGTATGCAATTTTTCAAATAATGTATTTATTTATTTTGGCAATATGAAAGATTCAAACCTAAGTCTCAGTATACTTTACTATTCTTGTTATTTGATCTTTTAACTTCAATATATAGATTGTAATTTTACTTAAAAATAGTTCACATACTTATCAATGACTCACAGTTTTATAGAGCAAAGTTTTTTAAATTTTATAGGAAGAAGAGTTTGCCAATTTGATCACCAAAGCCTTTGATGCAGATGAAATTGAAGAAGTCGACATAAAGCTGGCTCTCAACTTTATTCATATCTTCCTGGAGACAGATTCCTTGAAGAGGGCATCAGCGGTCACTGCTAAGACACATGTATTTTTAAATCATGGATTTTCAAATGGCGTCATCAAGGATGACATTTGGATTCATAGAAGTAAGTGAGATGATAAAAAATATA
The DNA here is from genome assembly GCA_933210815.1 of Meta bourneti. Lineage (NCBI taxonomy): Eukaryota > Metazoa > Arthropoda > Arachnida > Araneae > Tetragnathidae > Meta > Meta bourneti. The sequence goes on along the minus strand of OW119929.1, from coordinate 35,084,296 downwards.
TTATTGAATACTGAGATTAAAATACTTTTATTTACTATTATATAGAACTAAGTTTGGATTTAAGCCTTTTCAGTTTCTATGAATGGTGTGTATAAAATGGCTGTATGTTAGTTAATTTTATAAAATGGTAACAAAGTATTCTATTTGAAGTTGAGTGTAAGTAAACTGATGATAGTACTTGAATAAATATAAAAAACCCTTGATAAAAATGGTAACTTTCGCAAAATAGGAAACTAAATAGATTTATAATGAAAATAAAAACAAATGAAGTCTTAAACTTAGCTATAAAATTGAGTCTAAAATGTTGTTAACATAGCGTAACAGAAAATAAAAATATTTTATTAAAAGTACAGTTTGAAAAGTTACTAAAACAAGTAGGTGAATTATTCAAAATAAATTCAGCAATCAATAGATAGCACTATAAACTTACACAGAAACAGCTTTTGAATAAAAAGTGTATTAACTAGAAACTAACAGAAAAGGCTAATAAAAAATTTATCAAAAAATTTGCTTCCACCTAATTATTAGAATTTTTTACCACGAAAATATAGTCTTGGCAATTTCTTCATTGAACTAAAAAGCAAGTAATTTTGGGAGAAAACCTAAACAAAATACGGTAGTCTTTTGAAGTTAGTTCTTTCAGTATTATTTCGAAGTTTACTTTCGTATGGAAATGGGCATAATGACTGTTTTAAACTGTATATTTATGTATATTTCTGAAATTAAATTTCTTTTATAATTTTCAGAAGGGGATACTTCACCTTCTAATGAGGAGATTCTCAAAGTCATTCAGACCGTCTCTAACAATGCTGGAGATATGAAAACAATTTTAAGTTCTGTCTACAGAAACACAGATTCAGGACACAGCGCTTTCAGTCTGAGCTATTCTGACAGTGGAGATTACGAAGAACTATTCCAAATCAACTATGGAACTGTTGTAGAACATCAGACACCAGCACGAAGTTCATCAATCAAGAAACGCTCAGAAAAACCATTCAAGATAGAAAAGCGATGTAATACTCCAAGATTCAGAGGAAACGAAATTTCAAACCGAAATGTTAAAACTTTGAAGGTTTCTAAAAGTTCCATCAATTTGGAATCTGCTTCTGAGAGAGTGAACAATGATACTCAAGACACTGAAATGACATCCTTAAGATCTGAAGAAACACATATACATATGAAGATCGAAGATCAGTTCACCAATGACGACTCTGAATTTCAACTAATGTGGGGAGAAATTACTCATTTGAATGGTGAGGAAACTGTTTCTACAAATCCAGAATCAAATGAACCACCGGGAGCAATCGTATACCCAAAGAGATCTCCCATCTTAATACCAGAAAATGAAGGAAGAGGTTATGCATTGCATTCAAAGAAATCTGCTGACAAAACAAGTAGTACTCAGGATTCTATACGATATCCTGAAGGAGATTTCTCGAGTATGAAATGTGGTAAAGAAACCGCTTTGAATGAATGTTGTAAAGAGACATTGAATATAATGGCTGAAACAAAGGATAAATGGGCTAGTGGAGATGGTTTGGAAATGGGAGAGGTTGAATCATCTCTTATGAAAGAAAAAGAGATTCCGTCGATTTCTAAACTTATGTGTGAGCTTACTACAAATGAAACAACAAACAAAGATATTGGAATTGTAAAAGCGTTTAACGTGCTGCTTCCAGAAACAACAACGCGAAGAAACATCCTGAGCAAAGCACGCAATGTTATTGACAAATTTCAAAAGATACTGACATTTGAGAATCGTCCTGGTAAAGAAGAAAAAATCCATACTGATTCTTCTCATTGTAAAAAAATCGTGGATCTTGGAACACCACCAAAGAAGCTCTCAAACTTTAAATCAGATGGCTGGATCAGAAGCAAAGGTAGCATAAGTAAGTTGAAGACATTGTGTTACGAATAGAAATTAAGCTCCTTATTATAATCCAATGAAAGTATGGCCTTTACATTAGCAAACATTTAAGTTTTAAAAATATTTGTTCGTTAATTCCATTTGATTTATTCTTAAAATATACGCAACATACGAAGGCGGTATTGAAATAACGCACGTTTTGCAATCTCCTCTAATCCAGATACGTTTTCTCATTGTGGAGTAACTAGTGTTAAGAGTGTTTATAACATTATAATATATTGTCACTAATAACTAATGAGATATCATTTTTCAAATAGATGAAAAACGTCTAAATACGAGTCGAGGAAAGAAAATTTTGAATTGGTTCCGTCGCCGTTGCTTATATTCAAAGTGTGTGTGTACAGAATATTAAAGCAAACAGGTAAGATATTAAATTTACAAAATTGCTCGCGTGATTGTCAGCTAGACTTTTCTTGATTAAAAGCTACTCTCTTTATATGCTTGATGCGTTTTGTACCGATAAAGTATTTAAATAGTAATTTTAAAAGTAAACCCTTAATCTTATGACAGCACATTATTATTCAATGTAGTAAAATGTTTTATTATTTTATAGGTCTTCCCTGAAGTGATATATTATGAACTTCCATATCGTTCTCTACAGATTTTGGAATTTTATTTTATAGATATTTAAGCCTTATATTATACGCATGCACATTTAAGAACGTTTTATTATTTTATATATATTTCAGAATTTTTATATCATCTTGAGATTTATAAATTTTGTATGTAATTCCGAATTCTTCTCAAAATTATATTTTTAATCAGCTGTCGGAATTTCAATAGAATAAATTACTTTTTTCTCATTATTGTGTACTTTTTTAATATTGTGTACGTTTATTCTAATCTCTTTCAACATATTTATTTTAAAATAAATTCATTTGACTCCAGCAGTACTTTGCAAGATAATTTGTTTGGACTATATAAGAAGAAACAGTTTAACCTTTGCTTAGAAATGAAATTATCAAACACTAGGGCCGTCTTTTATACTTTAGTACATCTAAAGTCTTAAATCTCAAGACTTTAGATAATCAAGATTTCTAAAAGCGCATGCTTTCAATTTTAAATTTAAAATGTCGCTGAATTTCAACAGAATTGAACAGATAATATTTTATTTGAATTTCATATCATATTAGTTCCAATTCGCTAAACAAAACAATCAAACTAATGTTCATATCAAATATGTAACAAATTCCACACTCCATAGTGTTCAACACATTTTTTCACAACTACCACTATAAGAAAATTTATAATATTCCCATCTATTGTCATTATATTTGTGAATGTTTCGAGTTGGATCAGCAATACTATTAGTTTGATTTAAATTTATTGCATATAAATAAAAAGAGACTTTCCCTTCAGGAATGATCCAGGACAGTCAATAGCCCGTTGTGTTGCTCCAATTTGACGTTATTGAACGACATACCTACTTAAAAAATGGACAATTTTTCCAAGGGATTCTATTCTATGGAAAGGAGCAATATAATCTTTCCAAAGGATTGTAATCTAAAGAAAGGATCAATAGAATTTTTTCAATAGATTCTATTCTACAGAATGGGCCAATAGAATCGTTCTATTCCAAGGAAAGAACCATGAAAAAATTAATGAATTTTTCAGAAAACTGTGGTTATTTAGTCATTATGTGTGTGTTATGGGATGTGTCTCTACTACTCGGAAATCTCGCGACGCTTAGAAGGTTAAAACACACAGTTGTGTATACATATTTCGCATTCATCATTCATTGTTTTGATTGAAACTAATTATACAAATCTAACAAATATAATGTGAGTAGTATCTCTTACCTTTGAGATTAGAATATGAGATAAATTTCCATTATAAAGAAACAAACCAGATTGAAGAATGTAATTTTACTTCCTCTTACCAAATGTTCTCGCATGATTCATATAGGAATTACTCAAAATTCAATCCATCGCCATTTTGGTGGCGTTTGGTGCTTAGTCTAATGGGCATTATTGACCCAATCAACTATCCTATACCAATTTGGAAATCATTCTTGGGTAGTTTGATTGGCGAAGTGCTAAAATTATAGTCGAAAACACGTCGAGGGGCATCACGTCCGGAATTCATTATGCCACAGAAACACTACCGCCATCTATATTTAGCTTAATAAGAAAAGCATCTCATATCCACTACCACAACTGTGATGAGCTATATAAATTTGTTTCATAGTAAGAGCGCTTCAAATTTCTGAAGTAGAGTTGTGTAGACCAAGGCAGGGCATGAATAAAATTATGCTCTTGCCGTGGTCACAATACCACATTCCAAACAAGAAAACAGTCTATGGTATGCACTTGCCCCATCATGTGGGTAAGTGTGACTCCATAACATTGGAAAATATTTATTAACTCTATCTATAAGTTTAAACAAATGGGAGTATATATATTTGTAAAGAGTGTGAGAGCGTGTGGTAAAAACATAAATTTTTCTAAAAATTACTAGGACAGAGTAGTAATTGATTCAATACGAACTCTGAGTACTTGACCCTACATCCTACACATTCTTCATTTCCCTATTGTGCTACAGTGTTGCACATTGTGCGTTATTGCTGCATAGTGCAACAGCTACGCCGCTTCATTTCAACTTTGTGACTCTGAGGAAGTATTTCTTGGGGATCGATCCAGGACTATGTATGTGTGTCGCCAACAGCCCGTAGTGTTGCTCCAATGCCTACCAATGCCAATTAAAGTACCTACCTGAGAAAGTATTTAGTACCATAACATTAAAGCAGTTAAATAGCCCATCTTATGATTGAAAGAAATGTTCTATAACTAGCTTATTGTTAAGACTAGAGCCATCCTATAAGAAAATCGCATTTGCATATTAATACATTTTAAATTTGAGAACTCAGGGACCAACCGGCACACGTTTGTGCAATGCGCAGATGTTTTATCTTAACTGATCACACATATAAAATATTAGGTAAAAAAACTTTGAGATTTACATATTTAACAGATTTATTTATACACGGGATTGTTCCTTAGAATCCAATGAAATTGCAGACGGACTCGTGAGTGACAGCTGTAACTTGAATTTGCCAGAGGGAAACTCCCTTAGCTTTGAAGGAGTATAATCCTTGTATGAGAAAGAAAAGTATAGGGAGATAGGACACAACAGAGTTGGCATAGAGGGCAAAAACATGTAGAAGTATCCAACTTCAAGTTATGCAGAAAAGAACATGCAGCATTTTCAAGATTTGCCCCCCCCCCCGAAAAAAAAAGAAATCAAATATGTGACAAGAAAAAAGTTTTCTCTGACTGTCACAACTGTCAGGATAACAGCATAGCTAGTCCTGATCACGCACTGCATTGTTTCTGAAAACATTCGAGTATTACGGAAAGACATTCGTGATGATCTGAGACATCTTTTGGACATCTTTCGCAGGAAGGACATAATGGAACTGGTCAAATTTTTAACTAGGATAAGAAAAATAAATTCATTGAGACCATTCCAATAAAAAATATTCCTAATACGAATCACGTGCTCTAACTACAGCCATTTCCGCCTTAAAGTTCTTTAGATTTTGATGCTTAAATATTATGCTGTTATTCCACTTATGATCCTCCTTAGATATATTTCGCTCTTGTGGATCAGTAATAATTTTCCTTGTGTATGTTCATTTATTTGACGCTGTTTGGATCAGCTTAAACAAATGCGACTCTTCCGCCGTAAAACCCACTATTAAACTATTACACTTATGAAACCTCCTACATTATGTTCATCCCTGCGAGTTGTAGATGGAGTAGGTAAAATTCCTTATTGGGCGTATATCTGTCTCCTGTATCAGTAAAGCTTTCCTTGTATGTTCATTACCTGACGTTTTCTGTCTTGTGTTTAGTGCAGCTTGGCCAAATATGGTTCTTGCACCATAAAACTCAATCCAAACAACCACTTCGTTCATCAGGAGCAGAATAAATCTCCCCCAACTTATTTATAACTTTACTTATTTTTGTTGCCTTACAATGCCATGGCATTGACAATCCTCTTTTTATACTTCGAATTTTATCTACCTACGGTTTAGTTGAATGTAATATGTTTCTTTTTTTGTGTGAGTTCCATGGATAGGATCGTTTGAAAAGAACAAAATATCCTAAAACTACTCAACATTCGTACAATGATTACCGGTAGCCAAAAAATTTTAGTATTTTAAAACCTCATTGCGTTTCACTGGAAATGGATGAAAAAGCAAAATCATTCACAATAACTGCAATTTCTCATCCAATCTTTTCTTGTTTGAATTGAATATCGATTATTGTTTGTTCTTTTTTGCTTCCTTTCCACTCCCTCCTCCCATCTTACAACTGGACACAAAAACTTAGAGCCCCAAAGTTCGTTCTAAGAAAAACTACCCCAAGTAGAGTAAAAGAATTCACTTTGAAATAAATTTTTCTTTCGCTCGATTATATACTTTTTTGCTTTGCTTTACCTTTAAAATTGCCTTAGGTTGGATCCATCAAACGGTTTTCAAAAAAGGGGTTTCATCTTTTTTGCGTGTTACAGCGAAGCAGTAATCCATTCTTAGATAGTTGGAGTGAATACAAGGAAGAATTTCTTTCCCTCTGAAAATGTAAGACCTTGTACAGTTTGTAAGAAAGATTGAAAACGTAAAATTGAAAGTCCAGAGTGTTTCAGGGGGGATTTTTATATGAGGTATGGTGGGAATGCCGCGTTTCTTTTCCTTCCAGAGCACGAAGATAAGATGCTTGACACTTCTTTTGCGGAAAAGAGTATTAAAAACAATATAAACAGGCTAAAACTCATATTTTTACTGCAGTCAGATTTTAAACTAAAAAACGAAGTAGGGTTGATAATTATCGTTAAAGAAGCTACAAACTATATTTCAACAAAAGTAGTTTAACAAGAGTATAGGGGGAGTTGCACTAACGTCGCACTGTATCAACACAAAAGTCTATTGTTGACGAAACAGGGATCAATCCCGAAGGGAAAGTTCGAGGACAACACCTCGTAACTTCGAACCACGGTCAGATGACGAGGCAGCACCTGAACTTTTAAATCAATTGGTAGACTCTGTAAAGTCAAAGCACTGTTCTCACTCTGTTGAAAGTCTTCGGTTAATTTCCAACCCCGGTTATAACCTTCAGACCACAAAATACGGATCACTGAACACTGTTCTTTGGTTCAAATGGAAAATGAAGCAGCCGTGGTTAACTTCATGGCAGCGGCAGTAGAACTTCAAAGTAGTACTTCAAAAAAAAGTCCCTGGGGCAGCAGATCAAAACCTCACCTAGCGATGTGCGTTGAAGGAGTACTGTTAGTACAGACATGTGGGAAATTACTGGTTTACTCACGTACATTACAAACAACGTAAGATATATTCAAAACAATAAAAGAATCACTCACATAAATAATGGACGAGAAAGAAACTAATGCTTGAAATTAGAGCTTCCTTCTGAGCGTCATGAGATTTCCGAGTTGGGCTTTTGTCTACAAAACACAGAATGAGTAAATAACATCTATTGGTTAAAAGAATCCTAAAAAAAAGATTTTATTGATTAATCCTCCTGGTGGTTGTCTCGACGAGATATCTCGTCATTGACAAAACTGATCAGATCATGATAAAGTCATCATCAAAAAATCGGTAATATCTGATGACGAGAGTTCTCATCATTAGCAAAATTGGTCAGATCCAGATAGACGAGATATCTCGTCGAAACCACTTGGAGGTTTAATGTCTAAAACAGGTTAGAGATCATGCATAGTAGGTAGCTATTTGAATTTACACTGGGGACAACACAATAGACTATTGCGACGGTCCGAAATCAATCCTGGAAGTACAGATCCAAGGACAGCACCTCGTAATTTTGAACCACTGTTCAGATGACGAGATCAGCTTCCAAACTTCTACACTAATATTATATATGGACATTAGAGGCCACGATAGATTTAACATGCACCGGTCAGAAAGGAAAACAGTATTTTACATAGTGGAATAATAAGTGTATGACATTTATTGAGATATATAATTGGAAATATAACGTGTAGAAAGTAAATTTTTATATGAATAATATGTTTTAAGATAAAACTTAAAAGATTTGAATTCGAGATTCAGTTTTAATTCAGGTTGTCTTATATAAATACCTACACAATTTAACACGATCATTTGTAAAAACAGAAGACTCGGACCTGCGATGAAAAATAGCTTCATGCCCGTTTTTCTGGTGATTGGAAATTGAGAAAAATATTTTATGGAAAGTTTCACATTCATTAATTCTACTAATCCGTGCTACTTAAATTAATGGAAGTATTGGAATTGTTTAAAGGGTCAATGCGCACATTGGCTCTTAGAATTTATGAACGGTTAATATTGACTTTGTTGAGAATCGAAGTATTTCCGTCCTCAAAATGGAAATTCAAATCGGTATAAAATAATAAGGATTTTTAAGACTTGACGTAGAGTTTTGCATATTTATTTAATTAAACAAGATTCAGGAATAACTGAAATGCTTCTTAAAACTAAGTTGAAGCTGAAATGAAGGGTTTTGCTTGTTTCTAGTGAATTTTTTTTACTGTGTGAATTTAAATCCAATTTCTAAACACGTTAATCGCTAAATGGAAACATACTACACTGCTGGCCACCCAAATTGCAACACCAAGAAAGACAAGAGATATCACAACAAAATTTATTTTGTAGATAACATGTTGACCAAGTATCAAATGATTAAATTTATAGACTTCTGTGAAACGTGGTTCCTGCCAAAATCAGTAGCCAGAGTAGCCGCCATTGTTGGAGATCACCGCTGCCACACGCCTCGGCATTGATTCAAAGAGACTTTGGATGTGTTCTTGGGGTACAGCAGATCAAGCAGCTTCCACACGTTGCCAAAGTTGATCTGGTGTGGCAGCTGGGGATGTATTCTGGGTCAATCGTTGAGCAACCATGGACCACATGTTTTCTATCGGCGAAAGATCCGGAGAGCAAGCTGGCCAGGGAAGCAATTCAATCTGGCGATTGACGAAGAACCCTTGGACAATGCGTGCCACGTGTGGTCGCGCATTATCCTGTTGAAATATGGCTGTGGGCAAGCCCTGAAGGTAAGGAAGGACAACTGGCTCCAACACCTCGGAGATGTAGCGCTGACTGTTTAAAGTACCGGCAATGCGTACTAGAGGAGTGCGAGAGTGATATCCAATACCGCCCCATACCATAATACCCGGTGCAGGACTAGTGTGGCGGTGCATAACGCAGCTGTTCAGCATCCTCTCTCCACGGTGTCTCCAGACTCGAATCCGACCATCGTGGTGTTGCAGACAGAAGCGTGACTCGTCAGTAAAGACAATTTCATTCCATTCTGCCGTCCACATCCTTCTTTCATCGCACCATTGGCGGCGGAAACGTCTGTGGTTCTGCGTCAAGGGTAGACGAAGCAATGGACGTCTTGCGGACAGACCACTCTGCTGTTAACGGCGTCGAATGGTACGCGCAGACACTGGATGATGCGGTACAGACTGAATGTGCTGTGCTATGGTTCGTGATGTGGCTGAGCGATCCGTCACTGCCATACGCACAATATGCCTGTCATCACGTGAAGTGGTGCACTGAGGTGGATGCGATCGAACACGTCGGTCCGTCGTACCCTCCTGCATCCAACGATCACATATCCGCATTACAGTTGTTTGGTTTCGTCCAACACGACTACCGATTTCCCTGAAAGATAATCCACAATCTCGGTAGGCCACTATCCTTCCTCTGTCGAACTCGTATACTTGATCAAAAGATGATCGCTGTTTTCTACGAGGCATAATTGATCGTTTTTTTGAAAAAACCACAAGAAAAACACAATTGCCGTACTTGAAATCGTCGAAATCTCCAAGCCTTAAATAGCGCTTTGAAGTGGCGCCACAGGCGCGCGTGATGTGCGTCTGCGCTGAAATTCTAATCATTTGCATATCTCACCTCCGCTAATGCATGTTGTAAATTTCATATTATTTGCATGCTTCCTTCAGGGTGTTGCATTTACGGTGGCCAGCAGTGTATATACATCGTACTAGCCGTTCCCATAAACCAGCTATTTTCAACCTTTTTCATCTCATAGTATGCATAAACCAATTCTTAAATTTGCCTATTCTTAAAGACCACAAATATGAGCAATACATATTTTTTACCGTACTGACAGAAACATTTGCGTAATTTTGCTTGATTTACAAAAAATTAATAATTGTAATTTTCTAAATTGCGTTAGATTTATCTCATTGCAACAGTTTGGTTATGAACATTTTTTACTCCAAAGTGGTATCAAAAAGTTTTTGAAACAATTTATTTATATTTTTTACACCATTTTATTTTTATATTTTATAATACATAAAAAATAGTACTCAACATTATTTATACGTGTAGTACTTATTCGTGAGCATATTTGTCAAACGTTCAAAACCAAACCGTTGAAAATAAGACAAATCTAACACAATATAAACTGTTTCGCCAATCTTAAGGCACACTGGTTGAAAATCGCTGCCATAAACAGATTTTTAGGAATAAGAATTTATAACATTCTTTGTAGGAATTAAACACGAATCAAAAATCCTCACTGATTAACCCTCCTTATGGTTGTCTTGACGAGATATCTTGCCTTTAGAAAAACTAACCAGATCTTGATGGGCAAGATATCTCCACTTTAAAAAAACAGATTAGATCTTGATCTTGTCATCTTCAAAAAATCGACAATATCTTGAAGACGAAAAATCTCGTCATTAGCCAAATTGATCAAATCTTGATGGACGAGATACCTCGTCGAAACCACTTGGAGAGTTAGTCATTGCTAAGAAAACAGGTGGTTGCAGCGATGCAAATAGAAATGATGAATGATAGACATCCTACGCGACGAATACTGTCACTTCATCTCGTCATCATACAAAAATCGACAACATTTTGATGATAAGATACCTCGTCATTAGCAAAATTGGTCAGATTTAGACGGATGAGATATACCAGAAACCGTTTCAAGGGTCAAAATGAAATAAATCTTGCATAATTGAAACAGCGCGTTTCATCATACATAAGAAACACCAATGCCATTCTCACGGCACATTAATTGAAAATCGCGGCCATCAACCCATTTGTAGGAATAAGAACTAGTCATAGTTCGTGCAGGAATTAATCTCGAATCACAAATCCCTATTAATTAATCATTACGAACCAAAAAATGTAATTACAGCGATGCAAGAAGAAATGATCGACGCTCTTAGACATCTTTTGAGCAACAACGACGCAGAACAAAGTCATTAAACTCCGCTGACTAAGAATCACGAGAGAGAGAAGGCAGATGAGAAAAAAATCCTGCAAAACGACACAAAAGGGGTGAAAAAGACCAAACAGAGCGAAAGAAACCTTCATCGGACAGGCGCTGTCGCTCTAAAAGCTGTCTGCAAGTGCCTGTAGGTATTAAAAACTACTCCAGGCCCTAAAGGGATTCCCGGAAAGCACATGATCCGGTAAAGTGGCTGATGGGATGCAGTCGACTGTCCCCGGAGCTTGCCGGATGGGATTAGGGATGCGGCGGGAGGAGCAGCTAATCCATATGGATGATGCATTTGACATCGGGATAATGGTCTATCACTCTGGTGCGTTGAAGGCAGACATTACTGCTCTGTCACACAGTGTCTTCGGAGGATTGTGCCGGAGCAGCTTTCGGTGAGGATTTCTTTGGCCAGCTTTCCGAAAATAACGAGTTGAGATATGAGGGAGTTTAAGGGATGGGGCGTTTTTTAGGCTTGTTCTACTGATTCCTTGATGAATCATATCTAGGGACTCGTCATTGCATCCATTCCTTTACGGACCGCATGGGTGGAACGTGTTATAGCTCGTTTTTAATAAAATTAATTAATGTGGATACGTTGTGATTAAAATCTGTTTTAACCCTCCAAGTGGGTTTCGACGAGATATCCCGTCCATAGAGATCTGACCAATTTTGATAATGACGAGATATCTCGTCATCATGATATTGCTAACTTTTTTATGAAATAGAGATCGCAATTTGGTCAGTTTTTTCTAATGACGAGATATCTCGCCATCATGATATTGCCAATTTTTTTATGAAATAGAGATCACAATTTGGTCAGTTTTTTTCTAATGACGAGATATCTCGTCCAACAGGATTTGGTAAGGTTTGCTAATAACAAGATTCCTCGTCGAGACTATCACCAGGAGGGTTAAGATCAGAAAATATTCTGGATGCAACCTCGAATTCGAAGGTGGTAGAGGTCAGCCAAGGTGGCAGAGGACTGCCATCTCTAGAATAGGCAGAGGACATCTGAGATCAATTTCATTTGATGATGGTTTTAAGGTTATCCTGTCGTGCCGGAAATACAATATAGAGCAGCCCTCTCATGGTCACCTCCTTGCTTGTTTGAAGCTGTCCAAGTAAGATCTGTATTTTAATCCTTTGCTCGTATTGGACTTTCATAAGGTGCATAAACTCGAAGCCTTGATCTAGCTTGTCTAAATCAAGTGGGATAAGAAATTGTAACAATTTAGTCTTCGGCTTCATTTTTCGCGTGCTCAGTTCAGTCCTTTAATTTAAATATTATGTTGGTGTTAACCCTTCTAGTGGTTACCTCTCGACGAGGTATCTCGTCATTAGAAGAAAACTGACAGGATCTTGATGGACGAGATATCTCGTCACCATAAGAAGACTGAACAAGTCTTGATTGCGTCATCATTGAAATATCGGAAATATCTTGATGACGAGATATCTCGCAATTATCAAAATTGGTCAGATCTTGATGGACGAGATATCTCGTCGAAATCACTTGGAGGGTTAAGTGCATATCACTTTTCTATTTACTTTCGCAGACATTTTACAACTGGAAGGTTACAGTGGTAGCAAATCTGGGGAACGACACTGCATGTTTATATTCATGTTTGGAAGGAAACACGAATAATCTCCTTTTCTATTTTTGACTAAACACCACACGATGTGCTTTTTATAATAAAATGCAAAAGGTAGATAAACGTACTCGGCCATCATTGTGGCCCTACTTGAAGCGGCACTTGTCCAAAAACACTACGTGTTGAGAGACAGCACGCCACTTCATGAGCCCATTGTAGCCTGAGTCGTCAATGATTCAAGGTCAAGGGAAACGACCGCGTGCAGCTAAAGTTCTTATCTTATCGACATTCATTTTCACGTTTTGTTTTACATTTCTACTATTTACGATTCTACTTTTATTCTAGATCCGAGGACAACACCTCCTCATTTTGAATCATGGTCAGATGACGAGGTCGACACTTGAGTTCGCACCCCACTCTCTAAGCTTCCAAACCACACCAAAGAGAAAACATTTGAAGCCACGGCAGATTTTAACGTGCACCAGTCCCTACCTAAATGGCGGTCGAAACTGGAAAACCCTCCGGTAGTCAATCCGCTACTCTTCCAACTGGGATGTGTCTGATATCATGGGTTACTTTACATTTTAAATAATTTAGCAAAACTTTTAATAGTTGTTTTGATGGAGGGTAAAAAAGACAGCTTTTATGTGGTAAATATTTTAAATTGTAATTTTACTACCTTCTTATGAAATTCATGAAAATAGTAAGAAACTAGGGATATGTACAAATATTTTTGTGATCATTTTATATTATATTTTATGATTTAGAAAGCATGTTGGATTGTGTTTTCAATTTAAATGTTAGGCTATGTTACATTGACAGATACTTTAAATATTTATCGCAACATATGAAATAGTATTGAACGCATATTGTTTCTCATCTGTGCAATTTTAAAACTAAAAATCCAAAAAAATTCCATTTGCAGAATTGGAGGTAGAATGACGATTGTTACATCCTCTCACATTGAATAAAATTCCAGTTCGTTATAAATCACATATGAAAATGCATTTTTACTCGGAATTTTTTTATCATATATTTTAAAAAGCCACGCGTTATCTAAATTGAAAGGTAATCACATTTTCAAACAGAAGAATAGATGCGATATTTTATATGCCGCGAACAATATGTTATGAGGATCATATGAAGATCGGATCAGATCAGAAAACCCAAATATCAATTTCTAAGTATCGAATTAATATTATACCATTTCAATTCTAAATAATGGAATCGGGATATTACTTCAAAACTCCTGAAGCTATATAAAAGATTAAAATGTACCCGAACAATAGGAACGCTTATTTTTTCTGTCTGTTTCGGAAAGAATCATAATGGAAAAGGGCATTTGTTGTTTGAGTAAACAGTACGAGTTTCACAATCGGATCCAATAGAATGGGTAATATGTTCCTTTCTATATTTGCAGTTTCGTCGTTTTTCTGCTTCATAGAAATGAATTAAAATGTTGGATCAATGATATAAAAGGATTTTAAGTAGTTTTCTATTTGCTTCGTTGTGAATTTTCTATTTATAGGGTATCTTTGGAATGTATTTATTTAGAGTCTACGCTTACGTATCAATTTATATTAATGTATTGGCTTAAAGCTGTTTAATGAGAGAAAATCTTTTAAAAATAACATGATGAAAATGCATTAATATATTTATGTTATTCGGTGTATTACGATTTTAATTTCAAATTGTGCTATAGAGGATTTGTTCACATCCTTTATTGTAATTAAGAATGTATAGCAATTGTTTTAAAATTTAAGAATGGTCTTCAGTTTCAAATTAATTGCTGAAAAGTGACAAAATACAAAAGAATGCAAGTTAATTTTTGAAAATTGAATATAAAGTAAGAATTTAAGTTAATTATGTTAGAAAATTGAATGTTAACTTAAAATGTTAGTAAATAATGTTCGAAAATTGAATGTTAAGTTAAAATGTTAGTAAATAATGTTCGAAAATTGAATGTAAAGGAAGAATGTAAGTTAGTTATGTCATGGTTCGAAAAAAGTTGAATGTAAAGTTAGAATGCAAGTTAATAATATTTGAAAGTTGAATATAAAGTACGAATCTAAGTTAATAAATCTAAAATTGAATGCAAGTTTATAATGCGTGAATAATGTTCGAAAATTGAATGAATGAAAAGTTGGAATGCTAATAAATAATGTTCGAAATTGAATTGAATGAAAATGAGAATGTAAGTTAATGTTCGAAAATTGAATATAAGTTAATGTTCGAAAATTGAATATAAAGTAAGAATTTTAAAGAATAATTTTAACAAATTTAATTTAAACTAAGAATATAAGATAATTGAATGTAATGTAAGAAAATTGAATCTAATGTAATAATGTAGGAAAACTGAACCTAATCTAAGAATGCAGAACATTGAATGTATGTCTTTCAGAAAATTTTAATTTCAGACATTTAAAAATAAATTGTGTTTCATTAAATTTGAACTCGTAATTCCTATTCACCAGACCTCCATAGGAGTCAAAATTTGCCTATTCCGAATGAAATATTTTGTCATCATTTAGCAAGATTATTCTTTGAATTTATTCTAATATAATATTAAAAATCAAAGGAAAAACCTCTCTGCTTTCACTTTATAATTGCATACCGATTCAAGAATAGGGCTGGCATTAAAATGGTGTTTTCTCCTTATCATGATTGTAATTTAATGTAGGAACGTATGGATTGTTTTCCGCTTGCAAACTTGGATTATATATTAATGTTACCTTATTCAGTAGTATTTTGGGAAATCCGATTTAACCCTAAAGCAGGCGTGAGGTTTCTCCGAGTTTTAATTGTCGCTTTAATCAAATAAAACAATAATAAATCCCCTAAAAATTAAACTAGAAACAAAATGTAAACACACACAGAGATTGATTTCTAAAATTATGATTTGATCATTTACTCGCTAAAATTTTAGGCATCACGAATTATTAAATTTGCGTATGAAGGCCGGGTAAATTGAAAGAAAAGGGAAAACTAATTTGAATTTGATTTTCGTCATCTGACCGTTGATTTTTTTAAATTTGACTTAATTTTAATTTGAAAACTAATTTGAATTAACAACTAGAAAACTAGCATGTTACGTAAAAAAGATCATATTTTGAAAACTTGCACTGAGCGTCATATACTATGTAGTTTAGGTAGGTATTTTTAATTAACGTCGCACTGGAGCAACACAACGGGGAATTGGCGACGGTTTGGGATCTCAAACCGAAGGGAAAGATTCGAGGGGTCAACCACGTAATTTTGAACCACGGTCAAACGACGAAGTCGTACCTGAGCTGACACCCCACTCTCCAAACTGTGCCACCACGCCAACGTGACGACATTTGAGGCCACGACAGATTTGATGTGATCCGTTACTCTTCCAACCCTGCTACCGTGGCCCTCACTGAGCGTCAAGACATTTATCAGTAGCGTTCTATTACTTTTTCCCCACAGCCCATATACTTAATGCCTAAACAACATCTATTGTGGTTTAAAGAATGCTAAGAAATATTCTGTTAGTCAGAAGGTGAAAACTGGTTAGTTGTCCTACAAGGAAGCCTTCAGGTTACAGGACGGATCTACGCGTGTGCTCTACTCAGAGATTTAAAAGAATTTGAAAAACAAATTACGCTAGAAAGCACTGAGTATCTGTCAGCTAGCACTGTTAGAATTAAAAACTTGCAATACCTCAATTTGCTATGCGAGGCTTTTTCTGTTAAGTTAAATGTAGGTGGTGGTAGTGTTTATGAAGTGGAGCGTGCTTCCTTCATATATTCCAAACGTGACGTCATTTGGCTTCTGTTTCGAATATGATTTCAACCAATAGAAATCACATAAATCAGAAAATATTAGACCATGAGAGGCATTTTCTGTCAAGCTGAATGATGGTGGGGTAGTGTTTCTGAGGTGGAACGTGTTTCCTGTAAGTATTCCAAATGTGACGTCACTTGGCTTGTTTTTCGAATAGGATTTTCAACGCATTATCAATAGAAATCACACAAATCACAAAATATTAGACTATGAGAGGCATTTTCTGTCAAGCTAAATGATGGCGGCTGAAGTGTTTCTGAGGTGGAGAGTGCTTCCTAGACATATTGCAAACGTGACGTCACTTGGCTTGCTTTTCGAATAAGATTTCAACACTTTGGCAGCAAAAATTCAAAGGAATTAATTCCGAATTGATATATGATAGTCGACGAGTAAAAGCCAATTAGATTAAACGCAAAACGTTATCAAAATGACTAAAATACATTTAAAGGTAATCTAGATATGTGTCATTTAAGAGCATTTGGGTAGCGGATGTAAAATCTTCATTTTTAGTCTGGTTTGTTTACATTAAAAATCCCTCTCATGTGTTCATTATTTCTCTGTAATTAAAGGGCCGCGGTAGCCCAGTTGGAAGAGTAACGGATTAGCAATCGGAGGGTTGCGAGTTCGAAACTCGGTCTAAGCAAAGACGGTCGTGTACACGGGGGCTGGTGCGCGTTAAATCTGTCGTGGCCCCAAATGTCCTCACGTTAGAAATTTGGAGAGCGGTGTGCCAGATCAGGTATGAACTCGTCGTCTGACCGTGGTTCAAAATTACTTGATGTTGTCCTCGGATTTTTCCCTTGAGGATTAATCCTGGACATTCACCAATTGCCCATTATGTTGCTCCAGTTCGACTAATTAGCTACCTACATTCGCTGTAATTGTAATTTTCGATTTCATCAAACATTCCAAATTCCCAAAACGTGACAACAAAGATAAGTTTCCCTTTTAAGTAAAGGGAAAATATATCTCTGTAAAAAAAAAAGAAATATAACCAATCAAAAGAAACACATGTCTTCGGCAAATTTTAAATCAAACGGTGTTTCGTGGATCAAGCTATACGTGTCCAATTTTCTCAGGGCGAAAGATGAAAAGCAAAATACAAACACATTCCACCTCAACCGTTCCGTCTGCTTTATTTTTCCCGTCCCCATCGTATCCTTTGAAGCCCTATCCACTTTTATCACGCATAACTTTTTATCCTCAGGCATCCATGTGTTGAAGACCCTTCTTCACTTCATTTCAGGTGTGTCGCCGTGATTTTTTTTCCTCCCCACTTCTCGACTCAAGGGAAACAAACTCGGCAAAAAAACAAGAAAAGCGCAACGTAGGAGGAAAAGAAGTCATCCAACGTCTTGAATCTTTCGGTACCTTGTTTATGGGGGACTGTAAAGTTGTCGGAAAATGCAAGGGATGAATATCGTGAGTTGAATTTAATGCCCCCTCTCAATCTTTTCCGGGGGGGAACGTGGAAGCGGAGGCAGATTGACCCCCGGGAGCCCTAAAACTCAATGTCCGAATGTTCGGACCAAATCTCTGCGCGGAATCGGAGATCACGGCTACCGGATTTTGTTGTTTGGGAAATGGGCATTGTGTTATTCCTGCTTCTCCAAAGTGTGTGCGTACTTCGAAGAAAAGTGTAAGGAAATACGGATGATATAACATTAACTATTCATTGCTTCCTTTTGTTCCTTTTGCCAAATTTAAGGAACGTGAGGATTCGTTTTCCAGATCATGAAGCTGCTTGGAAAATAAAACATTAGTTTAATTCCCGTAGGATGTTCTGGAGAACATAGATGTTACATTCCGCCAAATGTAGAGCGGAGTTTTAAAAAATTGATTACTAAATAACTAAAATGACTTGCAAACTTTGTCTCAAAAGTTTTCGTTATTTCATGTTTCTTATTTTTTATTTAACCCTCCAAGTGGTTTTGATGAGATATCTCGTCTAAGATCTGATCAAATTTGCTAATAACGAGATATTTCGTTGGAACAAGGGGAATGAAACCCCAAATAGGAAAAACAGATTATTCCTTGCCCAGAACTGGTGACAGCTTTTAACATAAAAGACTGGCCACTACAGGGTGGTTTTTGACGAGAAGATAAACCACCTGGCGGATTAATATGAATGTTGCACCTTAAAATTGCTTTTCCAAGTTAAGGCCTAAAATTATCTTTTAATTTTCTATCAAATTAGCCCTTCTAGAAAATAAAGGACTGTAGAGTGTCAAACTAAACCTACAATTGCCTGAATACAAGAGGTTCTCTATGGGGTTATACACAGAAACTTTTATAGCATAAACCTGATAAATATATTACGCTAATTATAATAATTCTAGAAAAGCACTGCTACGATTAAAAATTTATTCAGGAGAGATTTAGGTTTGGGCTTGATTTCTCACTGTATGGTTATATTTTTGTTCCATGAGGCCTAATATATATATATACTCGCACTTATGGCTTAAAGAGGATTCTGAACCACTTCCAACATCAATGCTCAGACCGGGCTTCGAACTCATAGCCTGCTGAACCGTGAGCCAGATCGCTAACAAAATCAGAGCGTTAACCAGGCTCGAGAGACAGGTAAAACTAAATTGGGCTTATATTGCGTTGCATTATGAAGTAGTTATTACAATTAGAACTGCGATACGTCGGTGTAAGACAAACTTGAAGGCTATTCCTCCACTCAGATAACGCTTTAAACTTAACTTAAAATGTGTGTGTTTTGAGTTGGGATAACTATTCTTCTAGGAATGTATAATTATTAAGGCTTTAAATGAAATATTTTAAATTATTAATTTAGTTTTCTTTTCATTTGTGACTTGGCTTTATTGTACCACAGACATTTTTTTCCAAACATTATTCCATCCAACTATTCTTGAAGTTCTGTAATCAATAATCTCCGAAAGTGTCACTAGCTATAACAGAAGAAAAACAGAAAATTTTCTCACTTTACCAAGAAAAATATTTTTCTAACCTTTTCTTTCATCAATTTATTTTCTTTTCAAAGCACCTAGAATCCCTTTATTTGGGTAAAAGACAGACTTGTGAAACTGAAGGAAGTATTTTCATAAGGAAGATTTCAAACCATCAAATTTTTTTGGGAGCTTCTTAATTGTTTTCCCATTTGTCACTTGACTTCATTGATGTACCATCAAAAATCCTTCCATTCAGTTATGACTTGAAATTCTGCAATCGATAATCTCCAAAAATATCGCTAGTTATAATTCAGAATAAATACAGAAGATTCCTCCAACGCGAGAAATATTTTTCTAATCGTCCTCCCTTTCGTCAATAACTTTTTCATTGCAATTAGAATTGCAATATATGGTATAAAACAAACTTAAGAAACTGATTGAAGTATTTTTACTAGGAAGATTGCAAATTAACAAAACTTCTAGTGATCTACTTAATTTTCTTTTCATTTGTGACTTAATTTCATTGTTGTACCACAAAGATTTTTGTTCCAAACATCATTCCATTCAACTATCTCCTGAATTTCTACAATCAATAATCTACAAAATTATCACTACTTATAATCCAAAGGAAACACAAAAAATTCCTCCACCGCAAGAAAAAAATTTCTAATCGTTTTCACTTTCATCAATTTATTTATTTCCATTGCAGTTGGAATTGCAATATTTGAGTATAAGACAGACTTATGAAACACAATGAAGTATTTTCACAAGGAAGATTGCAAATTACTAAAATTTTTAATGAGTTACTTAAGTTTCTTTCCATTTGTAACTTGACTTCATTGTTGTACCACAAAGATTTTTGTTCCAAATATCATTCAATTCAACTATCTCATGAAGTTTTGAAATCAATAATCTCCAAAAAATCACTACTTATAATCAAGAAGAAACAGAAGATTCCTCCACTGCGAGAAATATTTTTCTAATCGTTTTAATCTAATTTTATCTAATCTTTTCTAATCGTCGTGGAATTGCAATATTAGAGTATAAGAGACTTATGAAACTGAATGAAGTATTTTCACAAGGAAGATTGTAAATTACCAAAATTTATTGTAAGCCACGTGATATTTTCTTTTTATTTGAAACTTGACTTCATTGTTATACCTCAAAGAGTGTTCTCAATCTTCAGTGTCGTACCTCAAAGGGAGAGAATCTCTTGAAGTTCTACAAACAATAATCTCCAAAATTGTCACTACCTATAACTCAGAACAAAAATCACTCACTTCACCACTATAAATATTTATCTAACCGTCCTCCCTTTTATCAATTCATCTTTTTTCATTGTAAATTACCAAAATTTCTTGTAGTTGGTTGGGTTTTATGGCGCAAGGGCCATATTTGCCAAGCAATGTCAAGTAAATTGACCTACACACAAGTTAAATTTATTGCCACAGAAATACACCAGGGAGGAATCTAACCTGCGCCACCTACAACATTAAAATTTCTTGTAAGTCAATTAATGTTTCTTTACTTGTTACCTGACGTTATTATTGTTCCACAAAAATTTTTGTTCCGAACAAACCATTCCACCCAACTATCTCTTGAAGTTCTGCAATCAATAATCCCCGAAACTGTCACTACCTATAATCCAGAAGAAACACAGAAGATTCCTCACCACCACGACCCACCCTTCCTTTTTCTCGCAATATCTCCTTTCTTTTCCCTTTCATCCCCTTCTTGCGATCTTGTCTTAACGGGGGATGAGTCAGTGCCATCGAGATTACTTAGTTGCGAAACTGATTACGGTGCCGACATCCGAACACGACATCCCTTCTGTAACACTCGGAGGCAAGGCGGAGGCGACATACAAAAATTTCTCTGGGGACCTCGGGGAAACGGACAAACCGCGGGGAACAAAGATCTAATAATAAACCTGGGCAAAAGGGAAATAAAAGCCAGGAAACAAGGTAGAAAATAAATACCATATCTCTGATAAAGGGCAGTGAAAATAACGACCAGAGCTGCTGCTGCCCGCTAACCATACACGATGAGCCAACTTGGTGCCATTTTGACCGCTGCAGCTAATGGCGGTGTTTGCAACGAGGAAAGAACAAAAGAAAAATATGGTTAGGGTTAGAATCTGATGAATCTGGTTCTTTTTGCCTTTCTTTATCTCTTCGATGCTTCATTTAACAAACGGTTTATTTGGATGGGAAGGATATGAGTGTGTTTCTCAGGCGAAAGGGCTCCAATTGGAACTAACGAAAGAACCCAATCCGATTTGTGGGTTCCCGTTCCGATGGCGTTTTGCTGTGGCGCCAATTAACCGGATAGAATGCGGTGAAATATTTACTGCCTGCCGTAAATTGGATAGTGAATAGTTTTCTGTTTTTGTAGCTCAGCGGTCCAAATTTTCTTCTTATTTAAAACATCAGATCCCTATTTGATCAGGCAGATTAAACATATTACCAGAAAAGATATCGACAGTGCCAAAAACGTCAGAACAATACAGACGGCTTTGTCGATATCCAGAAGTTGCCATACCAAAATTAACGCAAAATCCTACAAATTTTTACATAAGCCAACTCCTGCGAGGCGGCAGATTGAAAAACATATTTAAATATCAAAATGGACATAAAATTTGTCCTGTTTGTTCTAAATGCACGAACTCACAGGCTTCCTCGGCTCACAGGCTTTCGTGTGGCGGTTTGGATTACCATTGCCGTCTTGAGAATCCTTTGATAATTTTGGACTTTTTAAAGACAAGTGTTTCCTTTGATTTTGTCTAGCATGTACTAGACAAAGTTCATGCAAATGTCCAAGAGGAATTAGAAACAACACAATAGTGAAAAGGGAAGACGTATTCACAATCTCATCCTAAAAGTTGACTCAAAAACATAGATTTTTACATAAACTAACTCATACGAGGCGGCAGATTAAACATATTACCAGAAAAGAATTCAACAGACAGTGGAAAAATCGTAGAACAATATAGACGGCTTTTTTGAGATTCAAAAGTGGGGCCATATTAACACTCTCAAATTTCAAAATGGACATAAAATTTTTCTTGTGTATTCTAAATGCACGAACTCACGGGCTTCCTCGGCTCACAGGCTTTCGTGTGGCGGTTTGGATTCCCATGACCTTTTTGAGAATCCTTTTGATAGTTTTGAGCTTTTAAAGATGGATGTTTTCATGGATTTGGTCTAGTATGTGTTAGACCAAGAATTGGGAACAACAGCACAATCGTGAAAAGGAAGATGTACTCACAATCTCATCCTAAAAATCATAACAAAAACCTACAGATTTTTACACAAGCCAACTCCTGCAAAGAGGCACAGATTCGATTCGTGTAATTTATACCCTGGATATATTTCTCTCTTATGTGTCAGTAATACTTTTTATTGTGTGATGTTGTCTATCTAGTGTTTGATGCAGCTTGGCCAAATATGGTCCTTGCGCCATAAAACCCAATCCACCTATACAAAGTAATAGCATCTCTTGAACCATTTGGAACTTATCAAACTAGATTTCATAACAAAAGAAATGCTTGCCCTTGGGGTGAAAACTTGAGAGCAGTTGACTACACAACATATTTTTGCGAACAATTAAACAAAATTAAGACATAAGACTTCAAAATCCAACAGAAATGGCCAAGAACAAAAGCAATAGATAACGTAATCAAACTATACATAGGTGATGCAGATTATCTTTGAAAACCGCAAAAAATTCTTATTTTTTTTTATATTGTGTATATGTGTATTTTAAAATTCAATAGAAAAATTCCAGTGTGTATTTTGACAGGGCAGGGTTTTTAAATCCTTTAAATATTGCTTTTTAGTCAGTTCATTCAAATAAATAAAATCATTATACATCTGGAATAGCAGAATTTCTTGGAATCTGACTAATCGATTTTGCCACAATGATTCTTTGAATCATCTATAATATGCAATTTGCCGATATAAGTGGTTGGACAATGAATCAAAATTCGATTTGGCACAAAATAAAACGCCATATAAAGAGCTTTAGAAATATAAATTTCGATGAAAACAATCAAAAGGCTGATTCGTGCATTTTGGCGAAGTCTGATGACATTATCTTATTAAAACAGTCAATATCTAAGCTGAACGCAAAAAGATTTTAATTCGCTTTTTTAAAACTATCTGTAAATACGTTTTTCATTACTAACTAGCTTTTACAGGATGCCTTTTATACGGGAAACAAATCTTAGCAAATCGGCTTAAATATATTTTACCACTATTTCGGTACTATTGTAGGATTTTCAATGGATATGTCTACCTGAGTAGATGTGTGAAAACTTAGTTCTCATATCTGTAAAATAGCAGTAAGAAGTGCATATATTGAGTTACACTGATAGGTATTTTGTGGAGTATTCCACTCACTGCCGACCTATTCCTTCCTGTTTGAGAGCGTCGCCTTGCATGACGTCTGCGCATGCGCGTCAGCAGTCATTGGAACGTCTGCTACGCATGCGAGTCAGCTGGTCCTTGTGTGGGCCGATGCTCTCTTATATCTGGCTCTGTTGTTTTAGCTAATCTCCATATACACTATAGCTCCAGCTAGACTAAATACACAAGTCCATTCACCCGCACAAAGTCATACACCAAAAGAGATTCAGAAAACGGGACAACTCCAGGCACTCGAGAATGTGTGCTGGGGAGGCCTGGTCAGATTGGCATTTAAGGCAAACAGGATTAATCTTGCGACAACAGCAAAATGTGAGTCTCCTCAGATGGCCACTGAAAAAGCAGGAGAGCGCTGTCTGAATATGTCTCGCAATTGAGAGTAAGAGATCCTCCAGGGTGATCCCCTTGATACCCAGAGTGTACCGGAGGAGCGATCCATGCCTTCTTATCAAGATTTTTTCTAATAGAGTAAAGCTCAAGAAATGTCAATGAGTGGGTATCGGACAATGGTTCATTGGCAGTCGCCTTCGCCAAATCATCCTCTACTTCGTTTCCCCTGAGATCCACGTGTGAAGGGATCCACTGTAGGTGCACCTCACCGAAGGATGAGACATGCTTGAGTTTGATAAGGATCACTATGCCAGTTCTATCTCCCACACTGCGCCGATTAGATAGGTGTTGGAATGTGCTGCGACTGTCAGACAAAATCCAAACGACCTTTGGGTTCGGAACAGACATGATGGAGTTAAACCCTTCATCAATGGCAATGAACTCACTTCTGAAAACTGAACATAAATCTGTATTTCTTTTCTTGATTTTTACAGTTCCCTTGTTTGGAGCTTTAATAAAAATTTCTCTCCCGGATCGAGACTATCGTCTTTACTACATCTGTATAAATAAGGGTAGCCTCACCGGGAATACTATATATCTGGATATGCTTTATTGCTTACTTATCTGTTCAAGCCAAGTGATGTCTCAATACATGCAATGGGCCTACTGTCCTCTGCTTACTTCTAAGCTAGTGACATTTGCTTTTATATTATTTCCTATATATATTTCTGCTTCAAAATGAACATAAAATACGGTTCATTGAAACATCTTAGTCCTTTTTCGAATACTTTGTAACGTGGAAAAAACGAATTTGCTCATTGATGGTTTGAAGTCGATGATACATCAATTTCATTTCTAGAATTTATGTCTGTGTTAAATCTTGCAGGGATGTTCTATGGTCTTACAGTGTTTTCTATATTTAATCCATTTCCGACACATAAATGTGCCCATGTTTAAAAAAAAATTAAATACTTATTGTAACTCTTTTCGCTTTACTGCATTGCGTAAAAAAAGAAAGTTAAAGTTTTCATATTTCAATAAAAACTATCTAATGAATATGGACAACGTAAATTGTATCCGTAGTTCATGCTCTTTTACAGAAAAAGAACAACGGACTTAGGTTTCATTATTAACTCAAGTAAACGGGATGAACAGTAAATGGAAATTCCACTGGGCATTCGAAAAAATTTCGAAAGAACTTTCGTGGCAAATGCTTTGCTCTGTTTTGTTTAGTCTGGCACAGAAATTATTTGCCAGAGGAATTTTCATTGTTTAATTATTCGATATTATAAGCAGATGTGCCGAAAATCCGCTTATTTTCCTGACAATTCATTTGGAAATTTGAGGGAAGAATATGTTAATTTTGTTTATTTAGTTTCGCAGTTTGACATGTTTTTATCTTTTCCCCAACATTTTTACTTTATTAGTTCCGTTCTATTTTTACCCTGCATAAATTTCATATAATTGATTTTAATACAAAGAGGGTGAAGGAAAATTTGTGAAGTAAATCGGACTGGAGGACTTAAAAAAAACGAAAATTCAACAAGCACAGTTTAGTGTGGGCCATTATAAATCATTATAATTTCGTTTTTTTAACTATAAGTTTTGTATGTTCAAATACAGTTTGATATGCTTAAGTAGTTTCTCATGCTTAGATACAATTTTTACTTTCAGAAACAGATTTGTATGCTCAGATGCAGTTTTCTCTACGAACATGTCGACTTAGAGCAAAAACCCATTAACTGACAAAAGTACTTTTAGCGGGTCAGCTGTTTAAAGACTGACTATTAGATTTTAGGTCAAAAAATAAAAATTTTAAATATTGTGATAGTGCTATCAGATTACAATATTACTATTGCCAGTCATTTTATGATGACGAGATCTAGATCTAGTTAGTTTCCTTCCAATGACCAAATATCTCGTCCATCAAGATATGCTAATGGTTTTGCTAATGACTATATACCTCGTCGCGACAACCACCAGGAAGGTAAAAATATACTGCAACATCCATTTAAATGTAGTTATTGTACTATTAAACGGCATAAACATTTAAGAGTTATTACATTATACATGAGTTACACCTATAAGTAATGACGTCTTCTATTAGTGGATGACACTATCTATTCTTACATCTAGTAGTAAGATAAAAAATACTTTCGTGCGTGCATGGAGACGGTAAACTACGGTAATTTAAACTTTTACTAAGAATATTATTCCTAATAGTAAGGTGGTTATTCAATCTGGTTAGATAGTTTCTGGAGTCTTACAACAGCTTCAAAATATAAATTCTAGTGATACCTTTTAAGGACCCAACGAAAACAAACAAACCAGGACAAATTTTTGAAGAGCATATGGCCCGAAATCCATAAAGCTCTATCGCCTGAACTAAACATAATGAGAACACAGGACTTGTAGAAGGTGTGATAACGGTCAGAAGATGGCTCCACCAAATGCTTTCATTATCCAAAGAAAAGCTTCTGTCGTGATAGTAAATTGCGTTGTGGTGTTATACTAATGATAAACACAATAACCCAATGAAACAGATCAATTTTAATTTAAAATATCTATACATACATTACAAATTTTTATTAATTGCTTGTTGGATTGCATGTATATATCCTGTACCACGTCAACAGGCCGTTGTGTTATTCCAGTGCGAAGTAAATTCAACTACCTACCAAGTCATAGGCTTTTCTTTATTTTACTTTTAGACAGGGTAGAATGGGCAAAGAAGTAAAATATTTTCATTGAAGCAATGATTACTTTCTACAGAAATCCCACGAAAGTTTCGCTAAATCATTCGCAGTCGACCAATAACCCGTTGTGTTGCTCCAGTGCGACATTAATTCAACCTACCCAATCATAGGTTTGTTCTTTATTTTTAGATAGGCGAGAATGAGCAATGAAGTAAAGTATTTTCATTCAAGTAAGGATTATTTTCCACAGAAATCCCATGAAAGTACCAATGAATAATTTCAAACACTAATTTTCTTTGGTGTGAAAGGTAAAAACTGTACTTTTCAGTTAAACTCAGGGATAATAAAAGGTGCCAATTAAATACCCTTCAACATTAAGGAGGCCTCCGGCGGTTCCTTGTCTTGCCCTGAAAATTACCCAGTTGAGTTAGCCTGTTCCTCGTTATTACACGCACGTCTGCGTTCTCCAGCAGTCATTAATTTATCGAGTAACTGCAATTTCTCAAGAAGAGGGTGAAAGTAACTACCCTCAGGATTCTTGGAACACCTGAATGAAAATATCGAATAATCTAAATGCTTACAGAATTACCCAAATTAATGAATCCTTTTTAAAGATACTTTGCATACATTCATCTGTACTGTGTATCATGTATTGTTTCATGTAATATATTTTGTTTCATGCAATATATTTTGTTTCATGCAATATATTTCATGCAAATCAATTATTTCATGCAAATCAATTATTTCATGCAATATATTTTGTAGCTTGCATATTTAGCAAGACGTGTGGACAAGTCTACAAGTCTATTTGAAGAAGTGTGGACAAGTCTATTTAAAGGCAGTGCAACTTTGTCTACTAAAGAGTACTTCATGGTGGATATAAGTTACACTGCTATGCATACGTAGTACTGTATTGTTTTAGACACGTTGTTTCATGTAATATCAGTGTCTATATGTGCATTATCTGTTATCGCGGTGCTTCAAACAGTTGTTGGAAACTGTATGCATCGCAATGGCAATTCAACTACTCATCGAGGACAAACCAACGAAGGAAGTGCCATCCGGCTTGTATTTGAAAATGTAAGTGTTCACATACGTCTACCAGTGAGTAATTTAGCAAGACGTGTGAAAGACAGTGCAACTTTGTCTACCAAAAAGTACTTAATGGTGACTACCACTAGTTGATAAATTACCAATTGCGCGAGGCAGTGAAAGTGGTATTAGGATCACAGGCAAATAGAATCCTGCAATGGGTGATTTCGACCGGCTAGACTATCAATTTTTTTCCTGTGTCCTGTGTTTGACTATCCATCCTCTTTTGGCAGCCGAGTGTGAGTGCAGGCTAGCAGATATGAAATGAGGCTCAGCAGCAACATAGTGAAGTTGTGATAGGAGTGGAACCAGTGTCTTTTATCGCAGAGCTTCAGACAGTTACTGAAAGTGATATGCATCGCAATGGCAATTCAATAACTCATCGTGAATCAACCATCGAAGTTAGCGTTGATTGTAGAGAACGCCATCCGTGCGTGTTAACATCACGGCTCCAGTCAGCAATTCTGCAAGACGTGTGAAAGACAGTGCAACTTTGTCTACCAAAAGTACATTGTGGAGATAGGTTACACTGTTAGATCTAGTGTGCTAAAGCAAATAGGTATGTCAAAAATCCAAAATAGTTTTCAGAACAGTTTTTATTGAATGTATTTTTTACATATATATGTGAAGGTTTAATCAAAACACAAACCTTGATCTCCAATTGAAAATAAATTTATTATACATCTTGATTATTTACGACATGAAAAGAATATACTGACGTTGGCACACAAAGCGCTTTTCGTTATCTCTGGCTTGACGTCCTTTTCTCTAGGTGCATCGTGAGATAGTCTCAAAAATGGCAAGGCGGGAAGGGAAAAATGACGACAGGGCATGCGCGTTTGAATTCCGATGAGAAGTTAAATTGTTCGCCAAGAGGTTATTTTGGTTACGAGTCTTTATGGCATTATAACTTCACCCTTTTAAATTGTGCTATAAGATTCAGAATCTGAATCCCTAAAACTGGTTTGGAGATCCATCCCATGATCCACCTTCAAATTCTTTATGAAACATATCACAAAACATAGTGACTTACCTATTCACTTAAGAATATTATGCAAAAATAAAAGGGAAAACACTACTTTGTGTTAACTGCTGCATATTACACATGATTCACGTGCTATACAGGTTTATTAACAATCATAACATATAACATGGTAAAATAGGACAAGAAACAGGAAGGGGTACCCCACAATAAAGAAACATTCAACACAAATTAATATTTCTATAATTTTAAGTGTCATATTCTGAAACACCATCATGAACCTAAGGGACAGCTTTTCTGGGACAGCTTGGCCAAGGCAATCCCAGAAAACCCCAAGTTCACAAAAATATCTCAGAACAGGGCAGCATATTTACTGATTTTCCAATATATAGGTCATGATGCTTTCCTACATACCATCATACTGTGTAAAAATTTATCCTTTTTATGCAGATGTTATCATGACAATATACAGTATCATTCAAAAAAATATAATTCTATCAAAATAAACAAACAAAATATTTGCCTATTTGTATATAAACGTATACAAAAATTCCTTCTATCAATATATGGTAAAATACGTGATAGTTAGCTTATTCTCATACTGGAATAACATTGCAATAAAATTTCTTGTTTTGACAACGTTCGTTCCTGCAAGCTTTATAGTTCACATCAAATTATACAAAATATGCCTTAGTATATGAATTTTTCACATACCCGAAAAATTTTTACATTTTACACTTGGAACAACTTACAACTAAGGCACCTAATCACAGGGAATTATTTTAAATTACAGAGCTCTAAATTAACTTTCAATTTTCAGATATTGAAATGCTCAACAATCATAGCTTCAGACACTTGTGTTACTACTATAATTTTCTAGTACTTCATGAATACAATTTCAATTTCTTAACACCATAAATTATAATCACAGTTATAATTTCAGAGAATTCTCATTTCACGAGAATCTGTTGAGCTATTAGCTTTCTCAAAACATCAAAAATTATATTTTCATAAGATATTACATTCTTGAATTCAAAATTTTCAACATACTATGTTCACAAGTTCAACTTTTAAAGCATTAGATCCCCAATGTCAAATTCTCAAAGTATCTAAAATTTTAAAACACAAAAAACATGAATTATTATTCAGAATGCAAAGTAAACATATTTTTTCCAGTTTTGGGATATGCAAAAACAAAACTTTCTTCACATCCCTAAAAATTCCAAAAACTAAGAAAATCTGACTTCATGTCAACTCTCACACTTATCAACCTGTAATTTAAATTCACTAAAAGGATAAAACTTTTTTAACCTGGTTGAATGAACTATGTCAGTATCCTTATTATGAATCTGATTTGGTTTATCAATTTCATAATTCACATTTGAGATTTTTCTTACAATTTGGTAAGGTCCTGAATATGGAACAGATAATTTCCTGGTATTCGGGTATTGAAATTCCTCATACCTAACCAAATCTCCAACATTGTGTGAATTTGGGTTCACTAAATTTTTTATCATACCTTACTTTATTTTTATGATCTTGAATAGATCTCTGCTCAGCTATTTCTCGAGCTTCTTCAAGTGGTGGATACTGAAACGTAGAGTTTTGAATAGGGGATTGATAAGGATAAGTACCAAATAATAAGTATTCTGTGTAAATTTTGTAACTGTATGAGGAGTATTATTATTCTCAGAAGTTACCTGTTCAAGTAACAGTCCATGGTATCCTACTCGAATTGTAATTTACTTTACACCTTAATCTAGTTACATTGCTTTGATTAACTCTTTCATTTTTTCCGTTATATTGTGGTCTATGTGCTGATGTTAACAATTGCTTAACATGATTCTTTTCTAAAAAACGTCTAAATTTTAAAAAAATAATGCAGGATTCCTGTCACTTAATACTAGTACTTAGTTTTGGGACTTGAACATTGAAAATTTGTCTTAATACATTAGTGTAAGTTTCACTAGTAGCATTCTTTGAAGCAAACGTCCAAACATATCTAGTGGCATGATCAATAATTGTGAAGATATTTTTTTGTCGAATTATAGTAATTAAGTCCACCTACAGTATCAATTGATATTATTTCAAAAGGTTCTTTAGTAGGGGTTATGCTTCTAAAAACCCAAATTTCTTTTGATGAGATTTTTTATTGAATTGGCATACTTCACAATGTTTAACAAAGTTGGAAATGTCACTGTGAATGTTTTTCCAATAATACTCAGGGGATATTAAACTTATCATCTTTTTGTTTCCAGGGTGACCAAAATTATCATGTGTATTCTTTGACAATTGGAACTTCAATGAAGATGGCACAACTATTTTAGTAATTCTCTTTTTCTTAACTGTCCATATATAATTTTCTTTGACAAATTTAGGATTATTAAAATTTTCTTCACTTTGTTTTTCTTTAAGTTCTTCGACAGTTAATAAATGAGTTCGATGAATTACATGATGAGCTATAGGATTTCTAGATAACATATCCGCCTCATAATTTGTCGACCCTTTTCGATATTTAATATCATAATCATACATGGACAATTTCAGGGACCATCTAAACAACCGTCCGGTTAAGTGTTTTACTTTTTTGAGCCATACCAATGCTGCATGGTCTGTATGAATCGCGAAACTGTTCCCATATAAGTAACAATGAAATTTATCTAGAGCATTCACAATTGCTAAACATTCCAGTTCTGTGATGGCATAATTTTTCTCATATAATTTTAATTGTCTAGAATGATAGGCTATGGGATGTAAAGTTCCATCAGGGTGTTGTTTTACAATGGAAGCTATAGCTTCACCTGAAGCGTCTACAGGCAGATGGCATGGGTAATCAGGCTGGAATAATGCCATAAGTTTTGAAATTAGGACACTTCAATTTTTCATAAGAGTTCTGACAATCATCACTCCATTTCCAACTAGAATCTTTCTGTAATAATTTATTTAAGGGAGTTCTGATTTTTGCATAATCAGGGATGAATTTATGATACACATTTACACTACCCAGAAATCTTTGCAGCTCTTTAACATTTTTGGGAGGAAGTAAATGCTAATTTTTCCGCATCAGCATCATTTAATTTTATGTGTCAATACCCTGATGTTAATCCTAAAATTGAAAAGTATCTGGCATAGCTCAACTGATCTAGAATACTATCAATTCTAGGAACTGGTTCACTGTCAGTTTGAGTGATTAGATTTAGTTTTCTATAGCCTATACAGTCTTGTTTTTGAACCCTCATCTCGTTCAAATGCTAAGGTTACTGGAGCAGCATAGGAACTATGAGATGGTCTTATGAAGCCACCTCCCAATAATTTATTTATTTGATTATGTATTTCAGCATTTTCTTTGGGTGAGGCTCGATAAGGCCTTAAAGATATGGGCAATTCAGATGTTACTATAACTCTAGCCGATTCTAGGTTAATCATTCCTACATCATATTTGTCAACAGAGATGTTATGATATTTTTCCAATATTCCATTTAGTTGCTTTTCTTGTACAGGATTTTGAAGTATTGAATTCTCCTCAAAACCTGTATTTTTTCATAACCCACCTTACAGATGTTCTGTAATATTTCATTTGCAAGTAATTCGTTAAATAACTTTTGTTTACATTGTTCACCATCCTCAGTATATCGGAAAAAATCACTTTACACCTTTCCCGTTTTTCATGTCGATTACCTTTATCCTTTTTCGTTTTAAAAATACTATCTTCATTCACCTTTAAAGTGACAGCTTCATCATTACTTAAAAAGCTATCATATACACATGAAAAATATTATTTCTGCTATTATTATTGTCATAGTCCTCAGTCTCTGGAAGCATATTTGTAGGTAATTTCAAATGTTCATTATTTATACCAGAGTTATCAAATACACAAGAGATTATGTTAGTATTAGCACAATGAAAATATATATATATAATATATATGTATATATTATCACTAGTATCAACACTTCCAGATAATTTAAGCTTTTCATCATTTTTACATTTTCGTGTCCATTGGACATTCTATTCACATTTTTATGACTACCATAAGAGACTAAAGTATTATTATTCCATTCAAAGTGATCACCTTCACTTAAATCTTTCATAGTTACGAGTACATTGTCCATTTTATCAAAATATTTTTCAAATTCTAAATAGAATGAACTTAATTGATCTTCACTCCTGAGATCATAATAGATGATATCACTTTTTTTAAATACTTTTACATTTTCAACATCAATATTTAAATTGAATAATCTTATATGTGGAAGTGATAGCAAACAATAATCTAAGGGCTAATAAATCCATAACATCATACAGATGTTATGGATTTTTACTCTTACCTGGACAATTCTGTCTATTTTTATTTGTCCCTGGGTTTGTTTAATTTCAATTTCTGTCATCTCAGTTTTACTTATGTTGATGTTGTCCACCAACCTTTTGGGAATAACCAATACCAATGTCCAATGACAGCTATTAGTTCAGTTTCTCGATTATCTTGTTTCCTCGTGCATGGCAGCTTGATTTTTATCAAACTGTGCACTATTCGTCAGTTGTGTAGTCCTCCGTGATGACTTTTCCCTTCTCTTCTCGCTGGATTTTCTTCTGGTTTCTTAAAACAGTCTTTAATCAGATGACCTTCTGTACCACATCTATAGCAGACTATTTTTCTTTTATCTAGGGTATTTCTGGGAGTGTTTTTTTCTGAGGTATTTCTGGGAGTGTACTTTCTGAAATTTCGAATAGTTCTTTGTTCTTGAATAGCTTCTTTCAGGTTCTTTTTTATTTCTGTTCCTTCGATTTATTTCATAGGTGTCTACAGTCCTAATAAGGTCTTCTATCATTTTAATTTCAGGAAGAACATCAATGAAATTTTCTTGAATTTCTTTTGGTAACCTAAATCTAATTTGATTCACGACTAACAGTTCCTTGAGGTTTTCCAATGTGGTTACTCCTTGTGCCTTTACCCATTCTTCGAGATATACTTGCATCTTATACGAGTAGTCTTTCCAATTCTCGCCGTTGTACCTTTTAGGGGAAAAAACTTCACTCGAAACTCTCCTTTTGTCAACTCAAAATCGATTTAGGAGTAATTTTCTTACACAGTCATAATTGTCAATATCTTCATATTTTTCTTTGGTTATTACCTCAATCAGCTCCAATGGAATTAGGCCTAGTAGTTGCATCGTCCACTCATTTTGTTCACTTTCATTCTTTTGATCTGTCGCTCGAATAAATCCAAAAATGTCTAGATATCTTAACCCATTTCGAATTTTGGTAATATCTGTTTTAAGGACAGTTCAGGTTAACGTCTTTTCTCTGTATTATGACTTCTTTCTTTTTCCAAACGATCCTGTTCTGCTCTTTCTATCTTTTCCGCCATATACTATCCAAAATTGCTTTTGTGAACTCGTCATAGATATCGAAAGTTACGATGGTCGTTTTCAAGTTAGCTATTTTGGGATTTTCTGGTAGTACCAGATCCAGTTCCTTTACAACTCGAATCAGGTCTTCATTTCGTGCTTTCCCTAAATAGGCCATTTTTCAACGAAAAGCAGGCGGAAAAAAACAGTCACTGTTGCTATGCTCTATCCACTATGCAGTCGTCGGCGAAATTGGAAATCCACTGGGATTTTCAAGGTAGGAATTACTATCCTACCGACTTGTGAAGGTTTAATCAAAACACAAACCTTGATCTCCAATTGAAAATAAATGTATTATGCATCTTGATTATTTACGACACGAAAAGAATATACTGACGTGGGCACATGAAGCGCTTTCTCGTTATCTGGCGTGGCGTCCTTTTCTCTAGGTGCATCATGGGATAGTCTCAAAAATGGCAAGGCGGGAAGGAAAAAATGACGACAGGGCACGCGCGTTTGAATTCCGAAGATATATATAGCTCTCTTTTATTCCTATTTGACTTATTATTTGACCAAATACTCGTTTGCCTATATCAATTTGAACAATTGTTTACGTAAACTACTTGCTCAGACGAGGTAGCTGTATTGCAAGAGAATTTTTGTAGCTAAGTTCGCAATATATACCTTGTCATATTAACTTTGAAACACACCTTACGTTCATACTTCGTGATATATAATGTAACATGCGTAAATAGAGACAGGAGAGTGTTAGAAATAATATTATTTCAAGTTTAAATAGGCTATTTTATTTCTAAATGGAAGCCAAAGTGAACTAGACAAACTAGTAAATCTGATAATTTGACTCCGAAAAACCTTGAAATGTTTTTATGTAGATCATTTCTACAAACTAGTGCCTCATGGAAGCCCTTTTTTGTTTGAAAATAAGTCTTATAGAAGACTTCGTAGGATTGTTATCATCTAAGAATTAAACTGAAAAATCGCTGCATGTACAATACGTTGGCATATTCCCTTGTTACCATACTGTTTACAGTTTAAGCAAATTGTCAGAAAAGGAAAAACTGGTTCAATTACTCGGTTGCGAAGTATTGCATACGAGAGCAGCACAAACTAATAGTTCCACTGAGTATTTCAAATTCCAGGCAAATGAACCCTAACAGTTTTGAGTTTGTAGTTCTGTATAACAATGAGTTAACAATTCTTTTGTCGACCGTAAAATATTTATTTTATGTATCCGTCTATTATGTAGATTTAGCTGTTTCATTTGAGAATCCATTTATTATTCCTTAATCTACATCCTACGAAGGGAATTGGGACGTGCACGGAACGAGAAAATATGCGTATTTATGAGTCACTTGTTTTATGAATCATTTGAAATGCAGAGTTGGATTTTTATATTTTACTTATCGACACGAATCTGCCATTTGTGGCTATTTTTAACTAAATAAATTTCCAGGCTGTTATCAGCTTCTTTATATCATACTACAGATAAAAAATCTTATTTGTGGTATAAATTACACCTACACTTCCAATGCAATATTACTTTTTCTTTGTTAAAACTTAAAAAACGTAATTTTTAAAGTAATGATTTGTAGGCTAGTTATTGCCAGTGCCTACAATATACAGGGTGATTCGAAAGATCTTAGACAAACTTTAAAGGTACGTCAGGTAGGTAGGTGTTTTAATTAGCGTCGCACTGGAGCAACACAAGGGGCTATTGGCGGATCAATCCCAAAGGGAAAGAGCCTAGGACAACACCACGTAATTTTGAACCACAGTCAGATGACGACGCAACAGCTGGTAGGTCAGGAATACAAACACAAACCATATTAGGTAGGAAAATATAGCTGCAAACGCCGAGCTAGTGTGCAAGGGGGTGTTGTTTCCCAGAAATCGAGTTGGGCAGAGAGATTCATCGTCATTCGAGTCGTTCACTTTGCATCGTTACAGTAACTCTAATATAGTAGATATTTAATTAGCATATGGGGAAGTGAATGGAAGCGAACAAGCCGCCGTGCGATTGTACCGTGAACGGTTCCCAAACAAGAGCTTGCCCCATCATCAAACGCTTTTACGTTTGCACAAGATTTGTTACGCTGTTGAAAGGGTTTGTTACGCACAGATTGTGTAAAAAGAATCATTCGCAGTAAACAGCCGTGGTCGGAACAGAATCCAGGCAAGAAGCGATCGTACTCGAAATTGAACTAAATTCAAGATTAGTTTGCCGATCCATAAGTCGACGTTGCGAGGCATGCATTGATGCTGGTGGAAAGAACTTTGGACACCTCCTCTAAACTTCTATGTCTAATAAACATATTGTTATATATATATATTACTTGTATTCCTTTATATTTTTATTCTTCCTGTACTTCTAGCAACTCCGGGTGGCGTTTGCGGTTATATGTTTCTATGTAAAATTGGTTTGTTTTGGTATTTATGACATAGTTTTAAAGTTTGTCAATGATCTTTTGAATCCCCCTGTATAATAACAATACATTATTAGTTGAAAAAATGAAGAACAATTTTAAAATAGAAATTAGCCAGGGAAAGCCGGAATTGATTGTTTTTAATTTCAATTTTATTTTAGTACATTTTTAACGATGTTAATGCAGTAAAAACAATTTTTTGTTGTAAATTTTAAATAAGGTTGCGAAAATGCAGGGTATCTTATGGTATCGCTAGTCTCTTAAGGGAGCAAAATCAGGAGTATTATAGTTTATTTCCTATGGCTATATAAACTAAAAAAAACATATATTTACCAGTTTGTAAACTAAAAATGTTTCAAATTACGATTATACAATCGTAATTGTACAGTATCCAATTTTTCTGGAACTCTGAAGTTCCTGAAAATCTGGTACACCAGTACTTGGTAGATCTCCTACGGGAGCGCAAAACTGAATAAATTCGACGGGGCACGGACTCAGAATTATGTAAGTATTGAACATCATACTTCCTGCAGAGCGATCTACAATTATGTTCTATTCCGAAGTGTAGGTTTTCTGTGTTCCAAAAACGTTGCATGGTATCCAAGATGTGTTCAATGAGGTTGAAATATGGCTACTTAGGTAGGAATAACAAGATCACGAACTCAGATGAAATAATTTGACAAGTCTAGACTTGTTTGGCAACGCATTGTCCTGTTGAAAGTATCCAAACCCTTTGAAATGAACGCAGGACATAAAGGGTGTAACTCGTTTGGAAGGATGCAAGCATTCACTTGTCAGAAACATTTGAGGTCTAGCTGAATGCCATCTAAACCAATTAGCTAACCAGCCAGCATGCCATACCCTTACGGAGCCACCACCAGCTTGTACAATTCCCTGTTGACATGAGGGATCCATGGAATCATATGAGACTACGACGGATTTAACATGCAACAGCCCCCGTGTACACGATGGTCTGATCAAGTTTCGAACTCGCAACCCTCCGGTTGCTAATCCGTTGCTCTTCCAACTGGGCTACCGCTGCCCTATTCCTTCATGGGTATAATTTCTATCTCCTGTGTCAGTAAAGCTTTCCTTGTGTGTATGTCCATTTACTTGACGTTGTTCTGTCCAGTTTGACCAAATAGGGCCCTTGCGCCTTAAAACCCAGTCAACCGTAAGCAATCTGGTAAAAAATAATCGAGATTCAATCCTTTTGTTTTAAAAAAAAACAGTCTGTTGATCCTCAAATCAACACTAAATCCGTCCATAAGCTACATTCTCTCCATCTGTTTCTCGGCTCATGCCTACCGTTTCAATCACAAATTTTATTCGAAGTGACGTGTGAGGGACTCAGAGAAGAATGGGGTTTTTTCTCTTCTTCCCAATCCCATATACAGCGGAATTGAGATTAACGGTTTCAAAGCAGAAATAAGATCTCTACTTTTTACCCCGTTGCCCGAGCTTACCTCTCCTACCCCTCTTGACAAAACACACGGAGGAAATCGGAAAAGATTGCGGAAAGTATTTAATATGACATGCTTAAAACCTGAGTTGGTTTGTGTTGAATGGTTTTGGGTTTTAATACAGGAACGTTTTGTTTTCTGGATGTGAAAAAAGTTCTTTTGGGTTTTGTTGGAATTGATTGTTTTGTTTGAACTATTTTTAAATCACATGTCAGAATGGAACGGAAATTTTTGTTTTTAAAAATAGTAAATCGTACTTTCAGTGCTTTACTGAGTTTAAAAATGAATTGTTAATCATGTAAAACTCTTTTTCTCCTAAAACCTTGTACTAATTTGTTTTCTTGTTTCTTCTTTTTTCTGCTTTTCGGTTTTCTGCTGTTTCTTTACACTCCTGGTGGTTGTTTTGACGAGGTCATTAGTCATTACTAAAAGTGAACAGATCTTTGATGAAGTAATATCTCGTCATTGGAAGAAAACTGACCATACCTTTATCTCGCAGTCATAAAAAATTGGCAATATCTTGATGATGAGATATCTCGTTATTAGCAAAATTAGTCAGATCTTGATGGACGAGATATCTCGTTGAAACCACTTGGAGGGTTAAAAATTGACAAGGAATTCTTTTTTAATTTCTTTTTAAGTACTATGCATGAATATGAATAAGCAGTTGATGATTTCGTAGTTTTAATGTGTAACTAATTTAGATAGAAATTAATAAATGATTCATTTTTAGTCATGAGGCTTGTTTTATAAAAAAGTACTATATATTCTTTCATGATGTTTCGGAACATTTCTATTATTTTATTTTGTACAGCTTTTTAATAAAAATGTTGAATTTACTTCTGATCAGAAAATACACCATGCATAATAATAAGCGCTTCTAAAAATGTCTTAATATAATATTTAAAAATATTATGTTTTACATTAACCTTTGTTCTAAAATACTTTATTTATAAAATGTTTGCTGATGCGTATACTAACTGAATTAATATCATATTAGTAATCCAAATACACATGAAATAACCTTAAGTCAATTAAGGTAGTAATTGAAAATAATAGTACTGTAATGGGAAAAACGGGAGTCATTCAAACCAATTATAAGAGAAAAATAAAATAATTTAAAACATAGCAATAGACAGACACAATCATGGACACTAACGAATGAACTGTGGCAGGTGAGGAATTGACGTGACGCCAATTTTGTAATGGAAGAAACGGGAGTCGTTCAATCCAATTACAAGAGTTTAATAAAATAATTTAAAACACAAAAATACACAAACGCAATCACGGACACTAACGAATGAACTGCGAAATCGGTTGAGAAAATTTTACTATGTAGCAGGTGAACGATTGTCGCTACACTGGCTGCGAAGCAATAAACCTCCACGATCTGTGGAACTTTCAAATAAAAAACATCAGTTCCGATTGAGTTCCAATCATCAGCTGCGAGACTTGAAACAACGAACCGTCCACTTTCTCTGGGATGTTTTTATTTGTTAGCGTCCATGATTACGTTTGTGTATTTTTGTGTTTTAAATTGTTTTATTAAACTCTTGTAATTGGATTGAACGACCCCCGTTTCTTCCATTACAAAATTGGCGTCGCTTCGATAGAATACCTGCTACGAGTTAAAGCTTTCGCAACCGATTTCGCAGTTCATTTGTTAGTGTCCTTGCGTTTGTATATTTTTGTGTTTAAAATTGTTTTTAAACTCTTGTAATTGAATTGAACGACTCCTGTTTCTTCCATTACCTGCTACACATTAAAGGTTTCGTATCCGATTTCACAGTTCATTCGTTACAGTTCCAAATTCTTCCTTCATAAGCCTTTAACATATACTGATAAACACAATAAATGATATTAAGAACGATCTGTAGATTAAATGGAATTTTGCTGAAGATAAACTATTATAAAAATAAATACCAATCTTTATGTGCATAACATATTAAATGAAAACTCTATCCTGAATGGAAAAGTTCTATTTTGTAGAGATCAAATAAAATCATCTAAGGATGTAGTCTTGAATTGGATTCTTTTGAAAACTCAGCCTTTAAGAGCAGTGAGAATATCAAACATTTTAAAGATAGTTTATAGATGCATGAATACATTGGAAACCTGTGTAGGAGGATATGGAAATTTCATGAAAATTCACGAAATATCAATACATATAAAATGTATGAATAAATATGCTCTTATGCATGAACAAAAGATCAAGATCAAACATGCAGGAACTGTGAAACTCATTAAATGCGATGACTGGCAAGTGCTTTCAATTCAATATTTTCCTAAGTAAACAGAAACCATTGAAGACTATTCAAAGTTCTTAAATGGATTTATATTTTAAGATCCAAGAAAATTTCTCAGAAATATTCCTAAGTAATAACACTTGGGAGACTTCGCACTTTTGAACAATGTCTGCTTTGTAATAAAATAGTTTTAACCTTTTCGACGTTTGCTTTCGTAATGAGAAGATAATATTTATGATGGCAAAATAAATATGAGGATAAATAAACTCAATATACAGCAATTTTTATTGAGAGTGAGTTAATTTCTTCTAAAGATTGTGGGTTTGCGTTCTAATATCGCGGATGGCCTGAAAGGCTGATTGAATGCAGAGTTCAGAATACCTTTTTAATCTTAGGATTTGTATTAATGTTTACTAATAATGAAACTTTTGAAAATATCGAAAATTTAAAACTGGATTAATGAATTTGAAAACATCTAAGAATTCAAAACCAGAAATGATAACGACTGTTTTTGGACAGATTTGATACCGTAGCAAAAAGATGAAAAATTAAAATAATGAAGTTCATGTTAGATTTATTCATATAAATTGAAGTAAAGAAAGTAAATTAAGATTCTTCATGAGTGTTTGTAGAAATTGAAAGATGGATATATTAGTGAACCTTAATTGTTGATTTCGTGAAAGACAAAATAAGATTAACAGATAAAACTATCTTCAACTATAAAAGATTTTATAATCTATTACCGAAAGTTAATCATTCTAGAAAAGACTAACTTCAAATAATTGTTAATCCTCTGAGCGAGTTTTTAAGTAGTGCAGTATTGTCTTTCACCCTACAACATATGTAGTAACTAAATAACCACATCTATTGATCGAAAGAATCCAAGAAAATCTTCTATTGGTCTAGGTCAAAACTAGTTAGATGTCATGCAGGAAAGACTGTGGTCGCAGAACGGATATAATATACGTGTGAACCCCTCAGATGGTTAAAGCTACCTCAAACATGGCGTGCATAACCAGTCTCATAATACAAAGTGTGCGTTTTAGCTTTTATATATCTTGGACCTGATAGGCTTTTAGTTACAAAAAAATTAAACACCTAAGATATCCATAGCTAAATCCTAGAGCCTCACTAGGTTGTAGTGTGCTTTCACCCCACAATACACATAATGATTAAATAACCACATCTATTTGACGATAGAATCTTAGGAAATGTTCTTCTGGACAAAGTCGAAACTAATTAGATGACGTGTAGGAAAGACTGGAGGTTGCAAAACGGACATATATGTGTGCGCCCCTCAGCCCTCCAAGTGGTTTTGATGAAATATCTCGTCCAAAAAGATCTAACCAATTTTGCTAATGACGTGATATCTCGTAATCAAGAATGTCGATTGAATTTCGAAGATATTTATGAAGGTATTGCCGTGTCTTGATGTTGACAAGATCAAGATCAGGTCAGTTTTTCTAATGACGAGACATTTCTTCCATCAAGATCTAGTCAGTTTTGCTAATGACGACATACCTCGTCGAGACTTCTACCAGGGAGGGTTAAATAACTTATTTCACTAAAAAAGCATAGAAAAGCCCTACGAAGAAACTCTGAATGCATGTAAATCAAAGCAGAATAGAAATAATATAAACACTGTAAAACAATTTATCAAATAATTTATATGAACACTATCAAACAATGAATATTAAACATCATAAAACAATTTGAGCGATTTGATTAAACGCAATAAAGCGTTTCTTGAAAGCGAAAAAGACCTGGAACGTTTGAAAATAAGTTTTTCTTCATGGGAGACAGGCAGTAAACTCAAACGCAGTACTGGCGTCAGAATTCAAAACTCACGCGGATGATTTTATACTCGAACCCGAGTAAAATCGGTTTGTTAAAATAAATAACGACTTCCTCCTCCGAAAAAGGACTCCCCAGATCAAATACCACTTTCAAGACAGTGAAATCCAAAAGCAACGGCTCTTTCATTCCAAAAAAGGCTCCCCAAGCAGAAAAGTCTCAAATAACTTGTTTCACTTTAAACACGCCTTCGGAAAACAACTCGGAGCATAAATAACTCCATCCTTGTAAAACAAAGGACTGACTAGGAAGTTGAATCGAATGGAAGCGTCGGGGGAGCGAATGTGTATCCTGAATGATGCATAATGTGATGGCCAGAGACAGAAGGAAGCCTCTACAACACGAGAACCTATTCTAGTAAATGCTGGCCTATTCTAGTCAATCCAGGGGATCGTCGTTGTGGTCCGCTGTTGCCGGCCATTTGCCGGGTGGTCTTGCCGAACGTTCAGCATAACGATCCTGATCTTTAGATCTCGGCAGTGTTGTTTGGACGGTCAGCATTCGGGGTCAATTGATCTTTATGTTGTTTTCCGTGAGAAACGCCTGCCTCCTACCAGATGCCCGAGAGGATGTCGCTGTGTTGTAGGTCGTTATTGGGAAGCGTCATGTGCGAGAAATGTAGCGGATTGATATCGATGTCTCTGGATTTTATTGAGCGTGACGCTAAATAGTTTTATGCGTGTATTGTGAGGCAAATACGCCTTTGCATCATGTCAAAGGGCGGGGCAACTCAAGAAAAACAGTTTTACGGGATATATACGGAAATAAAAATCTGTAAATTCAGTTTGAGATTATAAAACTCATATTTTTATTAAATTTGAACAATAGACTCGCATTATAGTGACCCTCGATTTAACCCTCTTAGTGGTTTCGACGAGATATTCCGTCCATCAAGGTCTGACCAATTTTGATAATGACGAGATATCTCGTCATCAGGATATTGCCAATTTTTCGATGATGGCGATATCAAGATCTGGTTAGTTTCTTTTCCTAATGACTACTGTAGAATGATTCTTAATTTAGGTTTCCATGGTTGGTTGAAGTTTCATCGAGTTCATCGAAAACATTAAATTTTGAATTAGGTCACTTGTCTTGAGATGGTGCTATTTGTTATCTCCGACATTAGCTTTCGTATCTAACACTTTGTGAACCTGATCGGCTAGATTTTAATTATCACAATAGCAACAGAACCTAAAAACCACAATTCACAAATAATGTATATGTATAAAAATACTCAAATTTAAGAGATTCAATTTTCGAATGTCTTACATTTAAATCATTAGTTGATTTCAAAAATTTACCGTTATGATAAGCAAATTGTTACGGTCAGTTCACACAAGTTCACAGCATAAATGTTTTCAAACTTCATTTATTCCAAATTTTTAATCACTTCCTAGAAGCTAATGCGATGTCAAAATCACTATAAATCAAATATACATTATTTTACATGTTAATTTCCTGTCTTTATTCCTGCTGTACAAGTTTACTCAAGCAGTTACATGTATTAGCAATCTTATGATCTCTATGATAAGGTTATTACATTTAATACAGGTTCGGATCAGACATTCGGAGATTTTGTGTAGGTATTCTGTAACTTATGAAACAGCTTACGAAGACTGAGGTTTCAAAAGAGACCTTGTATCAATTTCCAATTGAAAGAAATCAGAAAGGGGTGAGATTCTTTTCATAGAGGACACAAAAACAATGTATAACATTCCTTTTCGGAAGTACTAGACCGCCGTGTCTCAGTGGGTTTGCTCACTGCGCTATCAACAAGCGAGTTGTAGGCGGCGCAAGTTCTATTCCAGAAACACCCTTATTGTATTTTTAATTCTCTTTCTCTTCTGTAACACTAAAACTTTCCTTGTGTGAGTATGTCTATTACTTTATGTTGTCTACCTTGAATTTGGCGCAACTTGGGCAAATATGGCCCATTCGCCATAAAACCCATCTATCAACTTTCTTAGAAATCCAGCAAAAATAACACTCAAGTTGAAATATAATAAATATATAAATAATAAATAACATATAAATGCATAAATAATAAATAACATATAAATTCATAAATAATAAATAACATATAAATAATATTTAACTAATAAATAATATTTTTACCATGTAAAAAACAAAGGAATTAAAGCAGTGAAACATTTAACTGTACGAAACGAATATTCAAAGCCATTTATTCTTCGACTCCGTAAATCTCAATCAGAAAACCATGTACATGAATCCCGAAACTCTGCATCAGCTAACTCAACTCCCCGTTATTACCATACACACAACATCACGAATAACAGTAAAATCTAAATCGTTTCTCCATAAAGTCGGACGGACGTTAACAAAACCATCTACAACATCAGTTCCTCCCCGAGCAACCGATTCTGTCTCATTCCATCCACCCCATCAAAACACTCCATTCCCGTGCGGCCGGGACCAGCAATAAACAAGGAAAGGGCGTGGTTGACCATCCCCAGTTATGACGGACCCCATGCTCCAGTGGACAAACGAGAAGGCACAAGTGCTTGACCGGTTTCAAGTGCCGGGCACTTGACCTCTGACTACCAGGGCCG
The DNA here is from genome assembly GCA_933210815.1 of Meta bourneti. Lineage (NCBI taxonomy): Eukaryota > Metazoa > Arthropoda > Arachnida > Araneae > Tetragnathidae > Meta > Meta bourneti. The sequence continues at coordinate 35,039,334 of OW119929.1, read as the reverse complement.
CATTCGTCCGGGAAGAGGGGTTCCTTTCCCCCCCCCCTCTTCGTAAATGAGACGGAAAAGTAGTTCGATTTGGAACTGTTTCGAAGTATTTGATATATTCGTTGTTGGGAAGAAGAGTGGGAAAGTGCAGTCTTCTGGATGATAGCCTCGAGCGAGGAAGTTTGGGAATTCCAGACTCGATCACTGATGAGTCATCGTCATCGGTTTACACGATACCACCCTCATTGAGTGGGAAGTTTCAAAGAGGCTTGGAAGGCAGCTGACTTTCTAGACATATATATACTATATTATCTGTGCTTTTACAAGTAAAATAAACACATGAATAAAAAGAGAGAATTTATTATCCTTTCATACCTTGACTGAAACAAATGGGAATTAATAAAGCTTGATATGGAGCCACAGGACAGAAAATAGCCCACACTTAAATTAAAGGGACATGTAAAATAACAACACTCAGAATATTATAAAAATAGCACACAATATCTAATTCAGATTTTTGTTACTTCAACACAATAAGAATATTTGATGAAACTGAAGTGGTTTCAAATTGATAAGTGCTGAATGCTGAATTAAAAAGAAATTTCTTTTGGTACTCACATACTTTTGGCGCTTTACTTGGCACATGGTAAAGCACCCTCGACTCCGAAAAAAGGAATACTGGCTTTTTTAAATCCTATCCACGTTTTCTCAAAAGTTTTAACATATATGTATGTGTGTGTGTGTATGTTTGGGATGTCACTTGCGTTTGGTGGTTCCATTTCTGGCTTCCGGAAACATCCCAATTCAAAATGCTGGCTAGCAGCATTCAATTATTCTATGTTATTTCTGCTTGTTATCAACTGTGCCTTAAGCATCTCAGGAACAAGGAAACTTAATTCTTATTCAGACATAACATTAAAACTGGTAAATGAATACAGAGCAAATAGTTTGACTTTCGTACGGAGAAAAGTTGCGCGGTACAGTGCTATTCAGAATTCTTAACGCGAACACTTATAACGTTAAAAACATCCTTAGTGTTGCCACAATAAGAACAATAATTCTAGAGATGTTTTTAAGTGTTGCCACATATGTATGTATATATATATATGTGTGTGTGTATATATATATATGTCAGAAATGGGATAGAACAGGAAAAGGTGATTGACAGGAAGAGTTCCACTTTTTACTAACACAGAACATTTATTACGAAAATATTTAACATTGATGTTCAGGAGTCCACATTCAGAAGTAACAATTTTATCCACAGAGGATTAATATGGAGCCACTAAGGTCTCCCGTTCTTAAGATGCACAATCAGCCACACAGGTCCTGCGCCCATCCGAAAATTTCCATGTTCTGCCGTTAGCAAGAATTATTTTCCCGCTCTGCTTTGAGCGTTTCCATCGCGACCAGAACGCACGGAACTCCAACCAATCAGAGCATAGTGACGAGAACGCATGGAGCTCCAACCAATTAGAAGATCGCCCCGAGACACATAATGAAATAAAATATGTAAACGTTGAATGAGCCTGCTTACTTTTTCAAGGGGAGCAAAGCCAGGTTTTCACTTAAAAATGAGATGCTTTGAGTTTGTTCTGTACTTATGTGAGGCCAGGCCGAAGAGATCAACACAAGTTACTCCCCGAAAACTCAAAGTACTACCAGAGAGAAAAAAATCATAAAATTAATACCTGTTACCAAGGTTAGCAATCAAAAGAACAGCCAAAGTATTACCTTACTGAATGTTGCCGCGCAAGCCAGGAGAGCAGAACATTACCAGATCCGTCCTATGTAGAATAACGGATTTTAAAAAGAGCAAGAGGTTGGCTTGGAGATAACGTGAAAAATTTGTGCAAGTGAAAGGGAGGGAAGGTAAATTTTAACAAGAAAATAAGATTGTGACAAGAAGAAAAGATTGTGGCAGTGATGAAATTGAAGGGAAAAAGAGGGAAAAAGTGAAAAAAATAAATATTAAGTTGTGTTTTGTTTTTTGGCTCCATCTGGTTGTGAAGAAAGGAAAGAAAGTAAAGGTAAAAACCAATCTTAAAGAAAAAACTTTTTAAGAAAATTGTTGTGGAAGTTGTTATTTAAGAGGGTGGTTTTAAGAGTTTTGAGCTGATTATCAATAGTAGTTTGGTCCCTGCAAATATGATGAATTCTATATATTTGGTTATAAATAAGGTTTCTGTAGATGCTGAAAGATATATTAGAGTCCCAGGGAACAAGTTGTTAATATTAAATTGAAAGTCATTTCTTTTGTCATAGATATCGGTTGCAGATTTAGAACTGACATCAATATGAATGTCAAGGAAGTTAGTAGATAGAGGTGAGCAATTTGTTTTTTTGAGGATGAGTTCAGTGGGATAAATATTTTTCCAAAAGTCAGTGAACTCTGGTGAGTTAAAAATGATTGAATCGTCTATGTAGCGATAGGAGTTAACAAATTTAGAAGTGTGTGATCTTTCATAGAAATGGAGCTACCGGTAAGAGCCAGCGGATCAGAGAAACAGTACTTTATGTAGTTCAAATTGTGGCATTATTAAACATTTTCATTAACTCTAAAATCTTAAAGTATTCGTTTTTTACTGTCAAGACTAGAGGAAGAAACCCTATAACCTTCACTCTCCAATGTCGATGATTCACCCACCAATAAAAAGAGTAAGAAGGATTTATTTTGTGTTAAGGGGTGATCACGGACTTTTTGGGCTCAAGAAGCTAGCAGATGAGTCATGTGTAATGCGTTTTATCGTAAAAGCGAAACTGCGCATGAAAAATTGGAATATTTCTGTAAAACTTGGATTAAAAATGAAACTAACTAGAAAATGACCAATTTCCATAAAATTTTAAAATTGATAGTGTAAAGTAAAAATATATCCCAAAAATAACTTTATTTCTAGAACCAGGAAATTGGAAACGAAATTTCTGTTTATATGGCATTGTCTACGAAGTACTATCAAAAGATGACACGCAAACAAAATCCGGCACTGGTGATAACCTTTCTTTTTTATGCTATTTTTAAGGTTTTATCGTGTTTCCTACGATCTATAGCTAATTTTTATTTAATTTTCCTACAAATAAATCTCTATATTTTTTAAAAATCTATCTCTAAACATTTTAATGATTAAAATTTAAATTCTATGAAAAATAAGCTCACAGTAAACTAAGTTCATTTTCAAAAGTGATATCGAGTTCAATGTAACACGAGGATGTGAAAAATGAATGAAAATTGAAACTTTTCTTACGCATTTCACCCGTTGAGGACAAATAAAAATGTAACTAAAGTGTAGCTTTTAAATTGAATATTTAACTTAGCTTTATTTTAAAGACGTTTGCCGCACATGAAAACTAGAACGGGCAGTTGTCGGTATACGTTATTCTCAGAAATAAAATTACCCACTATACCCTTTAGTAGTTATAAACTGTCACATTTTTACAAGTTTTGTGTGAAAGTAGGGTAAATTTCTTCAATAAATCGAATACGATTAAACTTTCTCATCCTATTTATAATGGCCATAAATATAAATCAGTGGATTAAGACAAAATACTCCAATCAAGTTATATCTTTTCTATAAAAGCGAGATTAATACTCCCTTTTGTGTTCGTAATGGATATATTCGTCAAATGAGTATCGCGAAAATATTAAAGTTACAGTTGAAAAATTATTTATTCAAAGAAAATCACATTTCAGGTATCGATCTGGTCTAAAATTTTCCGCAGATTTCAAATCCATTGAAATTTTTACTCTATCTTTAACGATCGCGAAGATAGAAACTTGGACTAGGGGAATAAAAAAGCCCTAACGGCGCTTCCAAACGCGTGTCATGTGAACGGTGCAGTAGAAATGTATGCTTCTCCAAACGCCTTCTAATCGCGAGAACGACCGGAGAGTGTTGAAGCACCGAAGCTATCTAGCGCTTGGATTCTCGCGATTTCTGCATGTGAACACTCCACTAGAACTCTATGTACTTTGGCTACCCGCGTTTTGTTTAGACGTAAAACGCGCGTTGGAAAACGCCTCATGTGAACGGTGCCTAAGTGTAAAATAAGTGTGACGAGCTTCACTACAAAGCCTATTTGAATCTTGTTGATCTGATTGCTTCTGAATGCATATTGTAAAACTAGTACACGATTAGAATAATTTCTGAATTAAAAACATAATGATATTTTTTATTACTTAAAGACTGTGTTATTATTTTTGATGTAAAATAACAGTTACACATAAAATAATAAACTGCATAAGTAAATAGATGTTTTTTCTGCAAATAGAAGCAAAAGAATTTTTCCAATGATCTTATGGCCGAGATATCTCGTCATTAGAAGAAAACTGGCCAGATCTTGATCTCGTCATCATAGAAAAAATCGGTAATATCTTGATGAGGAAATTATCGTCATTAACGAAATTGGTCAGATTTTGATGCACAAAATATCTTGTCGAAACCACTAGGAGGGTTAATATATTGCCTAAAAGCATCAACTGTATTATCATAAAGTCTTCATTTACTCTTATCAGAGATTATGCCGTGAAACTGTGTCGCGTCTGAACGTAAGACTAGTGTGACAATACTCCATTACTTTTAAATAGATGCCTCAAATCACGTGATCACTCACTTTACCTTGGTACCATTTCCCATTAACTAACCTTTTCCCACCTCGGTTTAGGCTAGAAATTCAATTGTTGATGGTAAGGTGGAATTCCAACGTAAGTAGGGAAAGTGAGCTCAGTATTTGGACGTCACATGCTAGCATGGTAACGGAAGAGAGAAGGGAGCAGAGGCTGTGACCTTGAAATGTCTATTTAAAAGTAATATATATGTGCGTGCCTTCTGTCGAAGTAAAAATAATATTTTAATGCTAGTAAAATGTTCTTCATAACTACAGGTCCAAATATAATTTCACGTCCCAAACAATTTCCGTGCAGCACAAATTTCCATAGCTTGTAAACCACTACATGAAACAGAGATGCTATGCACAATAAAGTAACACTATCATGACTTTTACAATCAGGCATTGCGTCTATTGAGAAGATAAGACTATTTAACAAAATACGCCTCCATATACCTTAAATTGACAGCACTCTCGTTTCCTTGACTACATTCTGGTTTTAATTTCATGAGGAGCTTGTAAAGTAACTTAGCAATTAAAACTGATAGCCACAGGTAGAAAACTGCAAAGCCGTCAACTCTGAATATGTATATGTTTTGAAAAGAATGCAAAGGTATACCACTTGTACCCCTCGTATTAACCTTCCAAGCTGTTTTGACGAGATATCTCGTCCATCAAGATCTGACCAATTTTGCTGAGGACAAGACACCTGGTCATCAAGATATTGACGATTTTTTGACAATAACGAGATAAAGATCAGGTCAGTTCCCTTTTAATGACAAGATATCTTATCCATCAAGATCTGTTAAGTTTTCCTATTGACGAGATAGTAATGTCGAGACTACGACCAGGATATCCTCATTGTACAAATGCGTATAACAGTCTTAATCAATTTTCAATAAACACGGGACACTTTGCATTAATTATAGTTTGGTAAACATTAAACTTTAAAGTCGAGATACTGTTTGAGATCATCAATTTGAAAATATATCTTAAATTAAAAATAATTTTTTAGATTTGTAAAAGGTATTATGTTAACTCTGATAAAAAAGCGTGATCCACAGTAAGTTTCTTTGCGAAGGTAATGCAAATCTTAATACGAGTGAAATTTTATTGGTTTTAATCTATTATCATTATATATTGTTATATTAAGAACACTATTTTCCATACACACATCATTGTATATTTAATTTCAGATATCTTGATAGAGGTTTTATATTTAAGTAGTCGTAGAAAGAACTTCGGTTTAATGTTGAGATTCGGTAATGAATATTGCCACCTGTCTATAATGGACCTACTAATAATGAAATTCTTAGCATAATTTAGATTACACACATGCTTTAAACTACTCGTATTTTGTAACTGTTAGTAACACTTCTTTACCAAATTGAGTTATGATTATGAGAAATTAATACAAAAATTATTCACAATGACAGTACTGAAGTGTTTCCGTAAGCTTTGCCAAGCACCCAAATGTATGTTCAAAGTAAGGTAGGTAGTTGATAGTTGAATTTACTTCGCACTAGAGCCACAACGGGCTATTGACGAAGGTCCGGGATCGATCCCGAAGACATTCAATGTAAAAATTAAAGGAATTTGAAGTAACATTCATTATAAATTATCATTTAATAAAAAAAAGAAAAGTCATCCCGATTTAACCTTGTAAGTGTAGTATTTTCATTAGTTTTATTGTTCTTTAGAAAAAGTTGAAAACATATTACAAACTAAATATGCAACATAATAGCGAAGTTAATAACTTCTAGGGCAATAAACTTATTCAAGTCAGTGTTAGTGACCGGATATTGCATTTTTAATTAAAAATCTAATTAACTTCCTCCTTTAATTTAGATTGAAGTTAGAGGCCTTAAGAGACCAAAATAGCCCTCACACTTTAAGAAGATAAAAATGCCGTCACGAGTTCTTGCGAAGTCCTCGTGAGAGTCTGCAAACAGGAAATACTTTAAATTTATTTGCAATCAAAATCAAAACGACAGGCTCATTAATTATATCTTTAAAAACGTTGACATGTATTTTCAACCTCCATTTTGTACTTCAAATAGCCCTTAGACTCTCCGAATCTGTAGCTTATTAATCTTTGCATAGATTTATACATTCGGCTCCAAGTTTCGCAATTCTGAAATGACATCGATTTTCTGATATAAATGTTAAAAACGAATTTATATCTGCGAAAGCTTCGAAAGTGAAGTAACGGAATTGGCTGTTTTAAATTAAATTCCTTTTTGTGCTTCCACGTTAGTGTATCATCATAGCTCTTGTATTGAGCTTAGAAGAAAGAGTACGTTATTTTTATTCTCACTTTTTATCTCACTGTTTCTTACCACACGTTTAACCGCCTTGGAATGTTTGATTAATTACTAAGGAATAACTTCACATTTCGAATGCGTCCTTTTTATGTACTCGTTTCTATTATATTATACGATATAATGGAATATAATTAAATGCTAGAAAGTTTTAACTATAGTGAACTAAATTTAATTCAATGCCTTGACTATCCCTACATGTGGTTTAATTATAAAAACTTGATCCAAACACCATAACGAAATTACCATGATGGATTGATTAGTAATACATTTTAATTCAATTTTTCATTTAGTAATGGTTAATTATTGTACACTTGTGAAAAGCTGGAAATTGTAAAAAGCATTTTTAGGTTCAGGCGCTTCCTTAACCCTCCAAGTGTTTCGACGAGATATCTCTTCCAAGATCTGGTCAATACTGCTAAATACGAGATATCTCGTCGAAACAAAACCCTAACAAGGGGAATGAAGATCCAAGAGCAGGAAAAACAAATTGTCACTTGCCCAGAACTGGTCACAGCTTAGGACAGGTTTTTGCATCAGAGGCTGGACTCTACAGTGCAATCAGTATTTGACTCGAAGATAACCACCAGGAGGGTTAAACATGCATATTTATTTTCGCTTGAATATTTCTAGCTTTAATTTTTTTTAAATAATTACTAGCTTACTGTAATAATTGCTAGACAGAAGAGTTCGGACACTTAGGAATTTTTTTTTACCACAAACACTTTAACGGTTTGATATCTGTTGGCACCTTAGCGACCTTTCGATGCATCGCAACTGCGCAAGCTCGCGTATCTGCGATACGATCTCCTGTAAAACGTAGTTAGTACGCACTTAGTTTCGGAACTCATATTATTCTCAAACGCGTCATGGGACGCACTTATTTTTCTTGGGAACTATGTTCCGACATGTAAGTAAAGTACAGTCTATTTAATTAGTTGAGTTACTCTGGGCCATAACAATATCCCATGATGGAGTTCAGTTTAATTAAAAATAATAATAAATATTCAATGTATTTATACTAAAGCTAAAAAATTATATAAATTCGATGCAAATAAAGCAATGAATACTATGAATGCATATTGGTATTTCATGAGGGTCCCTCCATCTAATCTAGTGCCGGTGAAGTAATCTAATCTGGTAATGAAAACATCTAGTAAAAAGTTACTTTTATAAAATAAGTACACACGTCAAACCAATCGGTATAGAGTCGAGGTGCTGGCCTCTGGATCTAAAGATTCATGGTCCGAATCTGGAGTAAGGCATGGATTTTTGTTTGTCAGGAATGAATGTGTGACTTATCTATAAACGGGTTGTGCCTAGAATGTGTGGTATGAATGTCAGGTGTAACGTGAATCCACCCTTGTGGTGCACCAGGTAACACAAAGTGATTCACGAATCTGCCTTTGGGTGACATGGTGAGCAATGTTCAATTAGCGGGGCATTAGAAAAATAAGTAAATACACATTTTTTGAAGAGTTCACTAACTGTAATATCAGCATTATCAAGAAAAAAAAACTTTGACACGATAAATAGTATTTCTAAACTTGGTACAAATGAGTGCAAATTGCTTTCCGATAAGTTACAACCCTTTCAAAAACCAGAATAGGAAATGAGAATAAAACAGCAATAACGGGGCCCTCACTTACAACCACCCGACACTCCAAAGTTCTAAAATAACTTCCTGATGACGGCGCCGAAGCAATAAAACTCTTCTTTAAACTTGTTATATACACTTAATCTCTGAAAAAGTAGCTGTTAAGTTTTATTTTTAGAGTCCATTCCGATAATCCCATCTTCATTGACAAAAAGCCGCTCGATGCTTTCGGTCAATCATTCTCCAGGGAAGTGAAGATTACCATATCACATATTCCCGTGTTCATCGAGGGGAATATGGCGATTTCACGTCATTAGTTCCGCCTCATGAAGCAACGGAGGCCGTGAAACGTGGACTGCTCTTAGAGGAGCCGTTCAGACCATTTGTTCTAAGCTAAATTAGGTGATTATGGGCCTTCTATTGCTCTCTGATTTTTTGTCTCACTCCCCTGCAATCTGGGATGACCTTGATTTTTTTTTATCCCACTTGGGTTTGTTTTTTGGTAGTTTTCTATCGTAGGTAATGGTTTGAAAAATGAAAAAAGGGGGCGATAAACTGAAATGTGATGGATAGCATTGTACGGTTTTGGAGTGGTGGAAAGTATCGAGATTGTGGTGGAACTGTTTCGAGCGCTGGTAATGAGAGAGCAATTGTAGATTGATTTTTGTGTTGGTCAAAGCGTAGAAGAAATTAAAAGCCGGTTTAAAGAGAATATATTCAATGTTAAATTTGAACAAGAAATGTTATAAAGGGCAGGATTTTTGTGTTTGGTAAAAGCGTAATTAAAAGCCAGTTTAAAGGGACTGCATTAATGTCAAATTTGAGTAAGGAAAATTATAATTTATTAATTATAAAAGAGGCGATAAACTGAAATGTGATGGATAGCATTGTACGGTTTGGAGTGGTGGAAAGTATGGAGATTGTGGTGGAACTGTTACGAGCTCTTGTAATAACTGAGCAATTGTAGATTGATTTTTGTGTTTGGTAGAAGTGTAGAAGAAATTAAAAGCCGGTTAAAAGAGAATAAATTCAATGTTAAATTTGAACAAGAAAATTTTAATAAAATATTCACACAATTATTATTTGAAATTACAATTTGATGAAAAATTCATATCGCGCCTTTTCTATGAAAGTGGCGGAACCCAAGAGACCCTTATGAATTTTTAAGTATATTTTACTTCTCGATTTTAAATTTGTAGAATTTAGACATATTTGAATTCAACTTTCACAACTGTTTATAATTTTGAATACACATACTGAAATTCAGTACAATCTTGATTAACCAAGTGTCCGTGTTATCCTAGTTGACTTTGATACGAGTTTTTCTAAGCTCTAAAAAAAGCTTCGAGACAAGTGTGCGCATTTTGTCTTTGATTGGGCTGGCTTTATAGCAGATGGTTTTATGGATAGATCTAAGCTGCACAAGACAATTCAATAAAAATATAATTAAAAACATTATATATATTAACAAACAGACCAACATTAAAAGCATAAAACATTTAAAAAACAACATGGAAACGAAATACACACATCAATATACCATAAACCAAGTACATTTTTTTAAAAAAATCCCCTTATCAATATAGAAAAGTAAAGCGCAGTTAAAAATGCTTTGATATAAAAAATGAAAAGGTGCAGTTTGCGTGTGTGAAAGTGCTGCGAAACAAGACAGTTAATGTCTTTTTCCAAGAAAGTTTGAAAGGTACGTAACTCATGGCCAGATTTATTGTAAAATAATGACAATAAATGTGTACTTAGAATAATCTATACTCGGATTTGTGACACACAAATCCGAGTATAGATTATTCTAAGTTATTGATTTATGAATCGTTCAGTAGAATAGCAGTAGTAGTAATATTTAGTACAGTAAATTTTTTGTGTTTCGTATAGGTTGTTTTGTGTTACTAAGTCCCTATTATCCGAATTTCTGGTTATCCGAGGTGGCCACGATCCACATTAGCTCGGATAATAAAGGTTATACTATAATAAAAAAATGTTTTGAATTATTTCACTTTTATCGAGATGAATACGATACTTAAAAAAGTGAAAGAATTTGAAATACCGTATTTATCTTTTGAATTGGGAAATGGATTCGTAATACTAAAAAAAGAGCTTTATGTATATCCTCTACGAAGACTAAAATTAACGCTTTGAAATTAACTTTCACTCGAAAGGATATTCAAACACTATATTTTATTGATATCTATGAATATTCTCACAAACGTAATTTAAAATAAATGCAGTTCCAAATTAACTTATTTATCCAATATACACAACGACTCACTGAAACCTCGACACCAAGAAAAATTTATTGGATTGACCAGAGAAATTTGGCTTACTTAGTTTTTCCTGACAAATGCAACATATAGAAAAATAGCTATGTATGCAAATAGGATGCTCGGTATACAGGCTGAAATGTGACTAGGAAGATATAAAGAAAGGCCTCAAAAAGCAAATCACAAACACACATTGCGTCTATGAATTTTATTGGTATTGCTCTGCTAGTACGTAAATATACCTCGTCGCAAACGAGATTAAATAAAAAGCAGTTGACAGAGTTTAAGAGAGGAAGAACTAGTAGGTTGAAAGATGGCAGTTTGTCGCATTGTGATATTGTTGCACGCGTTTGGTGAAACGCCAATACTGTTATGCGTACTTGGAGACAATGGGAAGAAGGTTCTGCACATCGTCGTCTGAAGTTAGATCTGGAGCTCCTATGGCCTACGTCAGAAAGGGAAAAGTTGTGTGCAATCTGCGTGGAACGACATTTCACAAAAAATCATCCAGAATCTTCATCGATCAATATCACGCCGTGCGTTAAGAAAATATAACCACTGAAGGTGGTCACACAAATTACTGATTTCAGTTATCTTACTTTTGAGTTACGGTGCCGTGGTAGCTCTGTTTATAGTCACGAGTTACAAACCGGAGGTTTCAAGTTCGAAACTCCATCCAACCAAAGACCTTCATGTAAGTGGAGGTTGGTGTACTTTAAACCTGCCGTGACCTCAAATGTCCTCACATTGGCGTGGTGTAGAAGTTTAGAGAGTAGGATTCCAGCTCAGGTGTTAACCTCTTCATCTGACCGTGGTTCCAAATGACGAGGTATTATCCATGGATCTTTCCCTTCTGGATTGACCCCGTACCGTAACTAATAAACGTTATTCCTCTAGTCCAACGTAAATTCAACTACCATACCACAAAATTTGACACACTTGTTTTTTTTTATTTCTAATAATCAACCATTAACCTCTTTGGTCTTCGGAACTACAAACGGCGAACTGATGGCTACTTGTAAGAGAGCCCTCAGTTGGTGAGATGCCGCTACTCCTAACAGGGGTAATCAAATATGCGCTTAAACCGAGATTCGAACCCGGCACGTACTGGGTGGCGGACAAGTGTTACGACCCCTATATCAGTTAGACGGCTCTTACTCGAAGTTCTGTAATTTCGATTATTTATACATGTACAGCATGTCATTCAAATGAATTTAATTGCTGTAACTAGACTGTGTAAGTGTTGCATTTTTAATAAACAGCAGAGTATAAACCTTTGGGAAGAATAAAAAAATACTTCATATACTTATGAATTTTTTTTTTATGCAGAGGAAAGAGTATGTTTGCAAATTACAGCTTTCGATAAATTACTCGATTAGTGATGAATTAATCTGATATATATATATATATATATATATATATAGAATTTATAATTAATTTTTAATTCGGAATTAACTATCCAAATCATTCAAATAATAACATCCATAAATCATGTGTAATTTTATAAATAAGCTTCCCATTCAAAATGGTTATCTTAAGGCTTATGAATAACAGATTTTTATTAATGATAATGAGAACACATTATTGAAGTACACTGTATTTACATAGATAATTCCTGAATATTTCTGAGCAAATAATCTATTCCCATCGAAGTGAATATATATAAATATAATAAATGCACCAAAGGGTAGAAACAAATTAAATACCTAATGATTAATCAACGAAATATTTTAGAGTAATTGGAAACATCGAGGCACATTGGAATGGGTATAAATTTTACTTTTTTTCCAGAAAATGATTAATATCCTTCTAAGGAATCAACATGTATGCTGTTCAAAACTTCTGCACATTTCTAGCAGTTTATTTTTTCTAGAATCTCGTAATTTCCAATTAATTAAAACCTTCATAATTTGGACGCATATAGATGAAATCGTGTATTTTAAGTTGTAATTTCAAGGAAACGATTTATTTCCAACATTTTCAAACTGCGATTCCCCATTTATATCCTTATATTTGATATACATTATAATGATATGTAAAGTTTTAAAATTAACGTGATTAGAATTATGTAAGACAGTTTCATATTTCCTCCTTCTGAATCCAAGAAATGCGTTATTTTCTAATAACTAGTGTCTAATTATTTTTATACTTTATTCAAAACACATAAATACATTATTTAACACAATTCTACAAGCTAACTTTTAAAAATTTTATTGCTTCATAATATTAGTGGATTCCCAATTATCGACACTACAAACGTTTCTGCTTTCTCTCTCCATCTTTCTAGAGAAGTTCTTATTCATTTTAAATAAAAAAAAACACTTATTTTATGTAGTAAAACGATTGGCTCGAGAAGTAATTTTCCATTTCTTATATTAGTAATCTCATGTCTAATGCTTCAAAAAGTGCTTTTAAAAGTATGTCGAAATGGAATTCTAATTTTAAAAAGCAAATTATGTATCGTACTTAACTATTAAGTAACAACTAAGACGGTACAAATTTTGCTTTTCAGCATTAACATGCTATTTCACAATCAAAATTCGTGGAATAGCTTCCAGTCTTACGCTCTTTCCGATTAGTAAGAACTTTCCAGAATAATTTTTGCATTAATCTGCCTTACATCCATTTTCATTATTAAAAATCCAAAGCCTGCTTAACTTGTCACAAGCTCGTGTCGTTGATAAGTTAGACAGTGAAATATTGACATCTTCTTGGAACCCATTACGTCTTACCAGCTATAAACATTTAAATACTTTTTGCGACAGGATTTTAAAGGCATTTTCAATAAATTCTTCCTCATTATTTACTTCATACAGATTGCACTTTTTCGAATATTTATTTCTGTCTTTCTTTCCAAAGATGTTAGTTCATTTATTAAAAACCCACCCGGTTAAAAAATGTAAAGTATTTTATTACAGTATGAGACAGTAACTTGTAAAGTAAAAAAGTTTTCGTGTTGAAAAATGAATTCCCAGCATTGATATTTATTTTATACACATCCATTTGTTTAAAAATAACTATTTACTTCAAATAATTACATATATACTTCGAATAACACTTTTTTGGTTTTCAACTTTTGGAATGGAAATTCATCGGCTTTATGAAATAAGTAAAATATGGTATGGTAATAATGATTATGAAAACAAAAGAAAAATTAAAATACTTTTCTAAATTGATCTCAACCTTCTACAAACATTCGCTTTGCAATATGAATTCTCATGACTACTATACGTTCATTTATCTAAAAATTTATTTATTTGCTTCAAATTATGCATATTTCAGTTTTTTCGTTTGAAAACCAACTTTTGGAATATGAATTCATCGGTGTTATAGAATTTAGTTCACCGGTGTTATGTAATAATTAAAATGAGACTAGATAATAACGATTATAACACAAATATATAAAGAAAAAATATATAATACTTTTTTAACTTGCCTCATAATCTACAAACATTCACTTTGCAATACGAATTTTCAAGGTTGCCATTCATTAAACACACGTCCATTTGTCTCAAAATTTATGTATTCGCTTCAACTTATATAAATTAGTTTTTGTTTTCTCCTCATGGAATATGAATTCACCGGTCTTATGGATTAATTAAAATCTGACCAGGTTATAATGATTATAGTGGTTATAATGCTTATGTAACCAGGTTATAAGAAAATTAAAGAAAATATTGTCGTCTTACAAATGAAACACACTAAATCAAAAAGCATAGCTGTGAGAAAACGAGAATGGAAAAATTATACTCCCTGTGCTTTATTCACTAAATGTGTTTCTCGAGAAGAAATATAACTTACATGCTTAGAAAAATAATTTAGAGAACATCACCAGTTTAAATAACACCACATTTTGAATTAGAAAAGCTAAAAAATTCCTATCTTGGAACTTTTTACTTAATGTGCTTCACATGTAAGCTGTTTCTAACTTATTTATAATATTCTACAAAGATTCACTTTACAATACGAATTCACAAAGTTGTCACTTATTAAATACACATTCATTTGTCTAAGAATTTAAATATTCGCTTCAACTAATTACGAAGATCATATTCCAAGAAAAGGGACAGTTTACTCAGTATTCCATTCGTTTAAAAATAAGTAGTATGTACTTCAACGTGTTGTTATTTATATACTTTAGATAACAGTTTGGGTTTAGTGTTTATTTTCAACACTTGGAATGTGAATTTACCGGTCTTATTGGATAAAATGTAACCGCGAATAATGATTATAACATAGAAAATCTGAATAAAATTTAATGTACTTTTTTAACTTATTTGATAACCTCTTATAAACATTTGCAGTGTGAATTCTCAAGAATAAAGTTTATTAATTACAATCCCATTTGTCTAAAAATTTAAATATTTGCTTCAATTTATTTCCAAGATCATATTCCAAGAAAAGGGGCAGTTTCCTCAGTATTCCATTTATCTAAAAATAAGTAGTATATACTTCAACGTATTGTTACTTATATACATCAGACAACAAACAGTATTTTTTAAGTTTTCAACTCTTGGAATGTGATTTCACCGGACTTGGAATTGTGACAGGGAAAAATGATTATAAATATAGAAAAATTAAATAAAATTTAAAGTACTTTTTAAACTTATTTCATAACCTATAAGCATTCACTTTGCAATACGAATTCTCAAAGCTGCCACATTAAATAGATGTCCATTTGTCTCAAAATTTAAATACTTGCTTCAACTATCAAGATCATATTTCAAGGAAAGGGGCAGTTTCCTCAGTATTCCATTTGTCACAAAAATAAATAGCGTATACTTCAAAGCATTGTTACTTAAAAACTACAAAAAGTATTTTTTTGCTTTTCAACTCTTGGAATGTGAATTCACCGGACTTATGGGATAATTAAATTGTGACAGGGAAAAATTATTATAAATATAGAAAAATTTAATAAAATTTAAAGTACTTTTTAAACTTATTTCATAACCTACAAGCATTCGCTTATCAATACGAATTCTCAAATCTATCGTTTATAAAACACTCTCCCATTCGTCTAAAATTTTAAGTATCCATTTCAACTAATTGCCAAAATCATATTCAAGAAAAGGAAGTTTCCTTAGTATTTCTATTTGTCTAAAAGATAAGTAGAATATTCATCAACGTATTGTTACTTATATACTTCAAATAATAAAGTTTTGTTTGTTTTCAAGTCTTGGAATGTGAATTCACCGGTCTAATGGGATGATTAAAATCTGACAAGGTAATAATGATTATAACATACAAAAACCAAAGCAATTTTAAGTACTCTTTTAACTTTTTCATAACCTTCTACAAGCATTCGCCTTACACTACAAATTCTCAAGACCCTACCGCTTATTAAATACACCCCCATTTGTCCTAAAATTTAAATATCCGCTCCAACTTATTTCCAAGAACATATTAAAAAAAACCAGTTTCCTAGCATTCAACCCTTTCGGAATGCGAACTCACCGGTCTTTGTTATGCCGTAAAAACTGAAGAAAACCGATGCTATTTTTACGATCTCTGGAAGTTGATTCCTTTTCCCCCACCCACCCCCGTTTTTGGAACGTTTCTAGTTTTCAGGAAAATGGTAAAACGCAGTCTTTTCATCCGCATCCTCCGATCCCAACCTTTTTTCTCCACCTCTTCTCATCCCTCCGCGCCGAGACGTGCCCATCCTCCAAACCCCGGTCACGAAAATCATTTCGAAGAATGCGGTCTAGCTACCGCTACACCCTTAACCCAAGGGAAGAAGAAATACAAAATTATATTGGAAAAAATAAAGCATATGGTGACGGGTGGAAGCATATACCCTGCTTCCCTCCTCCCGACATGTTACACACGATCTCATTCTGGGCTACATCTCCTGGAACTCAAACAACGTTGGACGAGGGATGTATATACGAGTTGTGTGTCAACAGAGGGAAAAGAGCGTATATACCCCAGCAGGATGTCTGGTGATCTTTGCTACGGCTTTCTACGCCTGCTTTCTACAAACACATTCTGTATACAGGCTTGTAGTTGTGGGATATACACCGAAAATGATGTTTCCTTGCTCAATGGGAAAAATGCTCGCGGAGTTAGTTACACGAACTTTGTCTTATTTATGTGATAGGAATACAGGTTGTAGTGCTAGGTTGAAATAAAAACGCCTGTTGAGTACATGAACTTATATCTTTTACTTTACTTCTCAACGAAGAGAAATCTTTCTCTTCGTTGTGTAATCTTTGTGTAAAGAAAATCTTTCTGTTAAAGGGGAGCCTTGGTAGACCGATTGGAAAAGTAACGAATTAGTAACCGAGGGGTTGCGAATTCGAAACTCGATTCAACTAAAGACCTTGATGTATGCGGGAGCAGGTGTAAGTTAAATCTGCCGTGGTCTCAAATGTCCTCACCTTGGCGTGGTGTGGAAGTTTGGAGAGTGGGGTGACGGGTGGAAGCATAAACGATGCGTCCCCCTTTCGATCATGTTACACATGATCTCATTCTGGGCTACATCTCCTGGAATTTAAACAACGTTGGACGAGGGATGTGTGTACGAGTTATGTGTCAACAGAGGAAAAGAGCGTAAATATCCCAGATGGAGGTCTGGTGCTCTTTGCAATGGCTTTCTACGCCTTCTTTATACAAACATATTCTGTATACAGGCTTGCAGTTGTGGGATATACACTCATTGTGATGGTTCGGTGCGCAGTGGGAAAAAATACCAGCGAAGTTACCCGAACTTTGTCTTATTTATTTGATAGGGATACCGGTTGTAATGCTAGATTGAAATAAAAACTCCTGTTGGGAGTAGATGAACTTATATCTTTTACACACAATTCCACTCACATATTCTGTCTATTTCATTAGAAGGTCGATGATTTCGTCTTAAGCTACTGAAACGAACAATCATAATATATATGTGGACTAAACTATTTCAGTAGTTACAGGTTCAATTCAAAATTCTCGCGCTTTTTATTCTAATTCTGCATTGTTCGTATATTTTTACCCTATTGATAATTTACTACTCCGTCTTCTTCCATTCATAAGTTTTATAAACCTGATCAATTGAATAACAATCGGACCATTTGTGATACATTATTTTCTTTACTCAACCTTTTGATTGTTGGGCAATTTTGATATGTCTTAATAATTTACCACATCCGTCTTCTTCCATTCATTAGGTAATTAATTACACCTGATAGATTCAGTGAGAGGGCAATTTGTGACAGATTATTATTTTTACCCTACCTTTTTGTCGTTGGTCTATTTTGACCTACTACTTGATAATTAACCCCATTCTTCATCCATTCATTAGTTCCATAAACTTAGTCGATTCAATAAAAGAACAATTTGAAGACATATTATTCTTTCAGATATTTTCCTGAGGCACAAAGGAATTGCATTTCTTCGAAGATTGATTGAGCTCCACGAAAATTGTTTCAAAATCACCCCATGGGGTGGATATAACTCATCCAATTCCAGATAGGAGTCTGTTTCAGAGTCACGTATTTTCGTGGAAATCCAATATCCATATGAGCGTACGATCAAAACTTAAATCTATGAGCTAATTGAGCCTTATATCTCGTCTCTCTTCTTCACACTTACTTTATTAAAAATTGATTTTTGGAAGGATTTTTCGCAAGAGTCAATATGTGGAATTGAACATAGAAATAAAACTTAGGCGATTGCGTAAATCTGCGATGTTTTTGATCTGAAACGTAGGCTATTTAATTGTGATTGTAATTTGCTGGAGTACAACATGCCCACATTTTTAAGTATGGAGTAAGTAATTTCTTACTTCAATTAACGTAGGTGAGTAATTTGTCTTCACTTCTCAAAAATTATTTGAAATGTAGGTTATTTTACGAATGTTATGTATCAATATGCATTTCAAATGCCATGTCCTTAAAAGAAAAACATCAATTCAATACGTATACAAAGAATGGAGAATAGATACAAAGGGGGAAACAACAGATTCAAAGATACTGTTACTAAGCGAAAGGAAAAAATGTTTTGATTTATTAAAACACAATTTAGCAATAAATTTAATTTAACAATAATTCATATTTAGCAATACATATAATAAAATTTTGAAATTTTTTGGTTAACCAAATTTCTTTTTATGCAAGTGAGCTATACACTATGTATTCTTTAATCGATCCTTTCACTTCAAAATATTAAAGTAACTCAAATTATTTAAATTTACTTTCAAAATGTTTTTTAATGGTTTCATGTACTTGAAATACATTTGGAATTTAAGATAATGATTTTACAAAACAACTTGTATTTTCAATTAAATAAGGGTATATTCAAAATATTTCAATTTTATGGGATTTTTAATTACATTTCAAGCAGATTTCCTTCTCCAAACACACAAAAAATAAACTGTTTTTCGCAATTCTGAATACGGATATATGTTTTATAACGTTTTAACAAGAAATGCAAATTCTGACTCACAGAATAAACAAATTCTTGTTTTTATAAGATATAAGAAAATTATTCCACGTAATTAGCAGTGAAAAACCAGAAAGATATTTTTCCCAAACCCGGACTAATAATACGATAGACGACTTCTGTGACTTGATATTTACAATTGCTAGTCAACCTTCTGCGAGTTTAATTTGTTTTCAAAGCACAGCAGCATTGTTTTCATCCATTGGAGTATGGTTTAAAAGAACGCATTTTATATCAGAATCCTTACATATAAAAAATGAAAAATATTTTTTTTCTTGCGAAAAAATTATAGTTGATTTTTTTATTAGATAAAAGGAATGATTTACAGTGCCGTATAACAATAGTAGTAAAATCCTATAAATGTTTTCTTTCTCTTTGTGATGGACTACATTACACATATTACACACATACATATACTATTTTATCATACACTAGCTGAATTACCCTACGTTGCTAGGGTTGAATTGTTTATAATTCATCATAATGTTACTCAATATTATTCCTATGGAGATTTCGAATTGCCTTTAGCCCCCTGCAGACCCAGGACAAATCGAACGGGGTTAATATATAGCCTATGTGTCCCGCAGAATTCTACAGGATGAATATACCAAATTTAGTGTGAATTGGTCTGATATTGAACATATAAATACGCAATGTTATTCCTATGAGGATTTCGAATTGTCTAGCCCCTGTACCATATCGACGATAAAAAAGACCACTTTCTATAAGAAACCTTATATGATCACAAAAATTTACATTCCTATAATAAAGCTGCAGTTTAAGAATTTACAGTCGGGATACATAAACGATATGATACTGAGTGATTTTCAGCACATCCGCTACCATCTGCGATTGCACCATATTCTAATAGTCTAAAAAACTCTAAGGTCATCTTGAGAGGCGACTCCTGTAGATGTTAACTCTGACGTCATTTGCACAGCCAGACTGGGAGAGAGTGCCCCCTAGTAAGTGCACTGCTCAGGATGACGGGACGTTACACTCTTCTGCACACCCAAGACAAATAGAACGGGGTTAATATTTAGCCTACGCTACCCGCAGGGTTCCTAAGATTGGTGTAAATTGGTCAAATGGTGTAGATTTGTATAGAGAACAGACAGATGCCAACTCTGCTTTATATGTATACATATATACATTATAAGTTCAAAGTTATGTGGTCCTAGAAATAATAGTGACCAATATATTGATATAGCGTTTCAGTGAGTGACATTACCTATAATATGCATTGACATTGATCTCATTAGATTGTTCTAGTTAGTTTCCGTGACAAGTGTAAGGAATATCTGTGTAAAAATGTGTTGTAGTAAAAACTTTATAGTTCACATAACCTCCCAAAAGTGCTTTAATTAGTCTCAGTGTAGCATTAAAAGACTGAACGACAAACCTTACTGACGAAAACCTTAAATATCGATGAAAAAAAGTAACCATAGCATAAGACCGACAGAAAAAAAATGAAAATAAAGTACGTCAAGGAAAACACACAACGAAAAAAGGAGTCTACTGCTTCTGAAACAACTACAAAAATACGCAATTCGAAACACTCCATAAACGGAAAAAAATCAATTGGAACAGCATTTTGAGGAGACGTTAAAAACTCCTTTCAGTACTTCTTCGAGTCGATGTTGTAGAACCGAATCAGTGTAATCCGTTCAAATTATTCACCAACAACCATGTCTCCGGCTTCAGTGGAGTGGCGGCAAGAAAGTAACAGCAATGAATGAGAAAACCTTTTCGCTTTAACTCGATCCTGTTTTTGCACGGTAGAACGCTCCAAGCCTCGTATTTGAACGTTTATGTGCTTGATGTGTACTTATGAATGCATTTTCGCTTCGTGCGATCCATTTGAGGGTAGATAAAAAGGAGGCCCCGGATGGTGGAAGGTCGTTTTCGCATGTTATGAGGATGGGTTCTGTTATTGCAATCTTCTCAATTGCTGCGTTAAGAATGGTAATGATATGAGGAGGTCTTTGTGCTTTGCTCGTGGGAAAGATACTGGGCTTTTTGTCTGAATGGAAAGCATTTAGCAGCTAACAGGCAAGATTCTGAAAGAAACTTCTTTTTAACCTCGGACAACGTCTATCTTCGAGGATAGCATGAGGCGACTTACGGCAAGGACAAAAATAGGTCCAAATTGAAATCGTTATGTCGTTAAAACTACAAGCTAAACAGAAATCGCGTTAGCATATTCGTAAACAGTATGGAGTTCAATTCACATACTGCACAATACATGTTCTCTCGATCCGTGGGCTTGGGAAATGATGCTATATTTCTGTACGTGCCTCTGCGTTTGACTCAGTCTATCTCGGCAACCATGTGCGCAAAAGGACTGTGGGTGGAATAATTTTTAAATCCGATCCAAATATATGATAAATATTTCAGTTGTTTTAATTTAAAAAGTCGCAGTTCGAACTGATGGCTCAATCAGAACTGAATCTGTTTTTATCGAAATTTTGACGTTATGTTTTTTTTAGAAATAGAACATTTCATCAACTGTTATACAAAGCAAAATAGGCTCTTGATTTTAAATGTGTTTTGAAGTTTCTCCAAGTTCTGTAGTAAGAGATACCTAATATTGCAGTTTTCCTAAATTTTTTATCAGTTTTTGCATTAGAATAACAATACTAAAATTAGTACTTTTTGTCAAAATATTAATTTCGAATTCTGGTATCGCCTTAAAATCTCAATAGTGCTGCAAAAATATTTCTTACCACTAGCTAACAAAACCATTTTATTTTATTTTTAATGCACAACCACTGACCGTTTTCACCTTCGTCACTACAAGGACGGAATGACGGATATATATATTTGCGAAAGAGCACACAGTGGGCAAGACGATGTTACTCCTAACTGGGACAATAACCAACATACAGGCTGTTGAAAACCGCATGTGTATTGGTGATTCGAATCCAGACCTATTGGTTGGTGGGGCTGCAGTACTCCCGTTGGAAGAATAACGGATATCAACCAGAGGGTTACGAGTTCAAATCCAACCAAGGACCGTCGTATACAAAGGGGGCTGGTGCCGTTAAATCTGTCGTGCCTCAAATGTCCTCACGTTGGCGTGGTGGGGAAGTTTGGAGAGTGGGGTGCCAGGTTAGTTGTGACCGCGTCATCTGACCGTTGTTCAAGATTACGTGGTGTTCCCTTCGGGTTTGATCCCGGACAGCGTCGCAAATAGCCCGTTGTGTTGCTCCAGTGCGACATTAATTAAAATACCCTACCTATCTATTGGTTGGCAGGAAAATGCTGTGACTACTATTCTAGTTGGTTGGTGACTAACAAAGATAAAATGTTCTTGGGAAAGGAACCTGAGGTACATACATGTTTTATCCCTCAATAAAACCTTCCGGTTCTTCCCTGCGGTCATCTCTTTGTAAATTGAAACTTTATTAGTCCTTAAAGCCGAGCACACAAGCCTCTTGCTGTTATGATGAAGGGGTAGTTGAATTAATGTCGCACTGAAGCAACACGTTTATTGTCTATGGTCCGGGATCAATCCCAAAGGAAATTATCCAGTCAACACTAATTTTGAACCACGGTCAGATAACGAGGTCACTACTGAGCTGGCACCCCCCTCTCCAAACTTCCACACCACCCCAACGTGACGACATTTGAGACCTCTACAGATTTTACGTGCGCCAGCCCCCACATACACCTTGTTTGGTTGGCTCAAGTTTCGAACTTGCAACCATCCGGTTCCTAATCCGTTACTCTTCCAACCCGGCTACCACGGCCGCAGTATGAAGAAGCAAAGGGGATTTAGATTGGGACATATGTGCTCCAGGCTTAGCCAATTGGCCCGCTTCCTCATTGCATACATACCCCAGTGACAGTGACTTGGGACAAATTGTGAGACTTGGGAAATTTTGCCGTCGCATACGAAACATAGTTCAATAAAATATCTAAATAATGCTTTTTTATAATGATTAATATTTATGAAAGCAGCAGTAAGAAGTTTTTACCGTTCGTGAAAAAAATTCAAATTTTGCAGAAAGTCAAGTTATGTAGCTTCTAGTATATTAACCTCGCGTGTTTATACATATTCAAAAGCAAATGTACAAATTATACTTACACTATATTCTGTCATATTTAAAAAACAAAACTTTCTCTTTGTATTCATTTCGAAAAGTTTAATATTTGTTTTAGTCGCTATTTTTTATTCCTTCGAAATAATTACGGATATCAAAATTTTGACAAAAAGTATCACAACTAAAAAGTATGTATTCCCCCACCTAGTGCAAATAAAGTAAGCTTACTATTTCGTGACATAAAAGATTTTCCCTTAATTTTCAAAACTGTTTGCGAATAATTTTTAATTCAGACTCTTCTACTCTTTATTCTTACACCATTTAAAGATTTAAAAAATAAAATTCCAGTCTGGTTTTAATAATACTTTTCATTTTTCTATGAAAGAAATATTCTATAAATTTCCAGCAAATGAAAAACTCCAGATTCTTTTACAGTATTTATGTTAGCTAAATTAATCTTTTCTCATTTTTCGCATCAATGAAAATTAAATATGTATAGATTATTTTAATAAAAAGTTATAGAAAAGTTATAATAATTTTTACATAAATGAATTAATCAGATACTTTCTAATTTCATAATTGAAAATGCGCTCTATCTGAACGTAATTTTTAAGAACTAAATATTTTTCTTTTTAACAATTCTTCAACTTTTCTAATCAAAGAAGCGAAACGTTGAAAAAATAAGTGATTTTCTAAAATGACGAACAAAAATAAGACATTAAAATTATTTCTCCTTTTATAATTTGAAAGAACTGCGGTATAAAATTGAAATTTAGTTGTGTTAAACATACGTACTATTTCGTAGAAATAGGTTCAATAGTACTGAAGTCTAATTGAACACAGTATATTCAGCGCTTTTTGCGAGTGCAGAAAGACCACTTTCAATAAAAAAAATCTTATATTATCATAAAAATTTACATTCCAATAATAAATCTACAGTTTAAGATTTTACAGTTGGGATTCATAAACGATATGATACTGAGCTATTTTCAGCGCAACCGCACCCATCTGCGATTGCACCATATTCTAAGATTCTAAAAAAACCTCCAAGGTCATCTTGAGAGGCGACTCCTGTAGATGTTAACTCTGAGGTCATCTGCACAGCCAGACTGGGAAAGAGCGCCCCCTAGCAAGTGCTCTGCTCAGGATGACGGGACGTTACACTCTTCTGTACACCCAAGACAAATAGAACGGGGTTAATATTTAGCCTACGTTACCCACAGGGTTCCAAAGAATAAGTGTACCAAATTTGGTGTAGATTGGTCAAATGGTGTAGATTTGTATAGAGAACAGACAGACAGATGCCAATGCTTTATATATATACATATATACATTAAAAGTTCAAAATTATGTGGTCCTAGAAATTATAGTGACCAATACATTGATATAGCGTTTCAATGAGTGACTTTGCCTATAATATGCATTGTTTGCATTGATATTGATCTCATTAGATTGTTCTAGTTAGTTTCCGTGACAAGTCTAAGCAATATCTGTGTAAAAATGTGTTGTAGTAAAAACTTTATAGTTCACATAACCTCCAAAAGTGCTTTAATTAGTCTCAGTGTAGCACTATAATTCTAATTTCATAATTGAAAATGTGCTCTATCTGAACGTAATTTTTAAGAACTAAATATTTTTCATGTTAAAATTCTTCAACTTTTCTAATCAAAGAAGCGAAACGTTGAAAAAAATAAGTGACTTTCTAAAATGACGAACAAAAATAAGACATTAAAATTATTTCTCCTTTTATAATTTGAAAGAACTACGCTATAAAATTGAAATTTAGTTGCGTTAAACATACGTACTATTTCGTAGAAATAGGTTCAATAGTACTAAAGTCTAATTAAACGCAGTATAGTCAGCGCTTTTTGCGAGTACATTTTTCTCAAGTCATCCATATTTATATTGACTACTTTGTAATAATTTCTTTAAATATTATTGAAAACTTAATGGTGTAAAGGTTTATATCGTCATGACCTCATTTGATTTACTTGGCGTAGTGTGGAAATTTGGAGAGTGGAGAGCGAACTCAGGTTTTGACCTCGTCATCTGACCGTGATTCAAAATGACGAGGTGTTGTCCTCGTACTTCCCCTTCGGAGTTGATCCCGGACCGTAGCCAATAGTCCGTTTCAATGCTCCAGCGCAACTTTAATTTAACTACCCACCATCCTACCTCATTTAATTTACATTGTTAGGTGGGTAATATCAACGTGATTAAAGTGGGCATGCACCTATAATGCTAGGGATGAGTGTTTGACTTTATCAATTGTCTGATTTGGAAGAATGTATTTTATTTGCTTAATCTCAGGATAGAATTCTGTGTAAAATGTTGTTAATATTAGTTTAAGGGGGTCTGGGACTCAAAATATGAAAAAAAGTCCAATTTTTTTTATTATCTTAAAAAATAATATAGATATTTCTGAATAAAATAACACCTACATTTTGTTTCTACCATCAGTAGAACCGGAAATATTTGGCCTCACCCATCAGATAATGTAAACAAACTGTTTTGGAGTCTACTTTCTACTGTTTCACCTCTATTTTTTCTAACTCAAATAAACTACGCTACGAACACTTTTGAAGTGATCTGAATTGATCATCGTAATATTCTCACTGTTTTTATTGTTGAATTTGCACGTTTTCGAATTTTCTGTACTATCAATATATTCAATAACGCTTTCCATAAAGGACTGTAGGCGGTTCAGGAAAGCGACGATGAAGTCCACAAATACTTTTAAAAGGTATAGGAAAAAGGTCCAACTTGCTAAAATTAAATTAAATGAAGTAGTAAAACTGAGAAGTAATACACAATACTATCCAGGAGGATTTTAAACAAACATAAAGTATGCAAAAGTGCCTTTTAATAACTTGAATATTTTCATAATTTTAAACTCTCTTTTTCTCCTTTTCTGTTAAATGGGATTTCGATAGTGAAAAATGGATATAACTTAAAAAATACTTATCATAAATGAATGAAATTTTCTACAATTACTTTTCAAATATATTTCTTTAATTTGTCTTCAGCAATTGTGTATATATATATTATTATTTTTTCTATAATTTTTCGAACTTTGTATACTATGTGTTTTATGTAGTTTTTGAACAAAATGTATATATTTTTAATTTTTTTGTAACTGTTTTAACCAAAAATAACGAAGACAGTTTAAAGTATGAACTTTTAGGAGTCAATTAGTGCAAAAATGAAGTGATTTGTTATAAAATATTTTAAGATATATCAATTTTTCCCAACGTCACAATTTTTAAATTTTAATAAAAAAATATTTGAAGTTTTGAAAATATAAAATAGTTATTATAATTCCAAAATACAAATGTATACCCACAGAAAAAATTTCAGAACAAAAACTTTAAAATTGAAGATTTTAGAATTTTGAGTCCCGGACCCCCTTAAGAAACGGTAGTTAAAAGAGCGGGTATTTTCTTTGAATGTGCAAATACATGAAATATTATGTTATTATGCAATGATAAGTTGTCTAGGATCAGTTTTTAAATCAAAAGATTCTAAAGAACTAGAAGTGACAGTTAAATGATTATTTGCACTGTAAGACCAAGAAGTAAAAGTTTCGCAACTGTTCCACAAAAATTATTGTTGCAACGAGCTGATCCATATTGATGATCAACGATGAGGATGAATGC
Source organism: Meta bourneti (assembly GCA_933210815.1). Lineage (NCBI taxonomy): Eukaryota > Metazoa > Arthropoda > Arachnida > Araneae > Tetragnathidae > Meta > Meta bourneti. The sequence goes on along the minus strand of OW119929.1, from coordinate 35,012,433 downwards.
TGTTTCAAAGCCATGAATGGTAAAATACTCATCGAAAATTTACTACAGCGGTATATTTTTATAGGTTTCTTTTGAAAGCTGTAAAAATTAGTTAGGAAAAAACCCTGTAAAATCCAATTAATGACGCTTAAAAAAATAGTACGCGAAGCAAATTAAAAACAATTGAATTTCTAAATTGAGTTTCGATTCACCAATTCAAAAAGAAAAGGGCCACGGTAGCCCGGTTGGAAGAGTAACGGATAGCAACCAGAGGGTTGCGAGTTCGAATCCAACCAAATACCGTCGTATAGAAATAATAAAGACTGTCGTCTAGAAAGCTAATAACGATTGCTAGTGTACGTTAAATCTGTCGTGACCTCAAATGTCCCCGTATTGGCTTGGTGGGTCAGATGTGACCGCATCATCTGACCGTGGTTCAAAATTACATGGTGTTGTCCTCTGATCTTTCCCTTCGGGTTTGATCCCGGACTGTCGCCAATAGCCCGTTGTGTTGCTCCAGTGCGATGTTAATTAAAGTACCAAATACCAAAATCAATGAATAAAATTAGTTCCAGCCCTTCCTGAAAGTAAAGCAAGACTTATCTGAAACAGCATATTCATCAATTAACCTTTTGAATAAGATATCTCATCCGTCAAGATCTGACCAATTTTGATAATACTTGACAAGATATCTCGTCATGAAGATACTGCTGATTTTAAGATCTGGTAAATTTTCTTCTAATGGCATTATATCTCGTCCATCAAGATTAGGTCATTTTTGCGAATGACGAAATATCTCGTCGAGACAACCACCAGTAGGATTAAATGAATAAAATTAGTTCCAAGCCCTTTCTGAAAATAAAGCAAAACCTGACAAATGATCGACTTTTATTGAAACAACAGATTCGCCAATTAAATTAATTCCAGACATTTTTAAAAATAGACCAAGATCTGACTAATGAATGAATAAAATTAGTTAATAAATGAATAAAATTAGTTCCAAGCCTTTTCTCAAAATAAAGCAAAACCTGACTAATGATCAACTTTCATTGAAACAGATTCATCAATTAAATGAATAAATTAGTTCCAACTCCTTTGGAAAATAAAGCAAGACCTGACTAATGATCGACTCCCATTGAAACAATAGCTTTGTTTAATCCAAATAAGAAAAGGAAAACGTGAGCACACACATCAATCCACATAATGATAACAAACTAATCTTTTTCACCAGACTGAATAAAGTTGTATTACCTAAGAAAGCTGAAAGATTTTAAGGGCAGAATTACACTCTTTTCAAGAGCACTCAAGAATTCCTTTTACCGTTGATGCTGCAATAAGAGAGTAGTTTCTGAAGAAATAAATTCCACATCAAAATGCTCGGATAACATTCAATAAGACTAAACGGTATGCGAAGATTCCCTTTCTCAAATTTCCCATTTCTTATTCCTTGTTGTATTAAGTGGTCTCCCCAACCCTCTTTTGGGCCAATTTTTAAATCCCAATTGGATTGCAAGTATCGGTAGAAATGCATTGTAGAGGGATGTTAACGCCAATTCTGATATTCCACTTTCCTTCCTGTTTTAAAGCCTTTGATGTAGCAACCCTTTGGAATTGGCGACAAATGTTTTCTTGACTAAATGTCCTTACCTAATGTATCCTACCTAAACATCCACTTATTTCTATAATCTCGGGAGGGCCACGGTAGCCAAGTTCGAAGAGTTCACGGGGGCTTTTGCACGTTAAATCTGTCATGGCCTCAAATGTCCTCACGTTGGCGTGGTGTGAAGTTTGGAGAGTATGGTACCAGCTCAAATACTAACCTCGTCATCTGACCGTGATTCAAAATTGCAAGGTCCTCCCTTCGGGTCTTCCTCGTATCTTTCCCTTCGGGATTAATCCAGTACCGGTTGCCACATAAAGAGCTGTTTAGCCAGATAGAAGTCGGGCTATTAGAATTGGTGACAAATCGCTCACAGAATTGAACGTAATCCACCTTTACTTTAAGTATGCATACTTTGTTTAATCCTTATGGTGGTTGCCTGGACGAGGTATCTCATCTTTAACAAAATTGACTCGATCTTGATGGACGAGATATCTCGTCATTAGCAAATTGGTCAGATCTTGATGGGCGAGATATCTTGTGGAAATTACTTGGAGGATTAAACTTCAGACAATAGGAGGGGCTTAGATCTCTCATAACCCTTCTCCCTGGTTGCGCCACTGGATAGAGGTTTAAGATCCATAAAGCTAGGATAAATGGCTATTATATCTTCTCCCACCACCAACAAATAACTATATAACTCGCTATCACTTAAGTTGAAAGCTTCGACTGAAATAACATACGCTATGGATTATTTTTATTTCTATAATTTTCCATGGCACCAATTCAGCAAACGGAATAATTAATCCCTCCACAGTAACAATCCTGTGCCGAATGAGTTATAGCTCACAAAAATTACGATGGGCCCCAAACAGAGATTCCCTCCATAAGAAAAGGGAAGGCTTCTTTCATAAATTAAGATTATGAACTTCCTGTCTACATGTGCGATCCTCGTAAATTTAAGTCAGACATGGTCGGAACATCGCGCCAGTAATATAAGTAAAGTCGTATTCCCATAAGTCTTTGCTTAAATAAAGGCTTTGTCTTTGATAAGGCGAACTGTAAAGAAGATTTTGGAAAGAAAGTTGGAGGGAATTACTGGTGCGAAAAGGTTCTAAATCCATCCTCCTGGATTTAAGCACGCGTCACTGGATTCGGGTCTTTTCCAGACCATAGATATGAAGTATAGTTGTTTTACGATATATATATATTCTCATTCGGGAAAGATTATTTCTCATTTCAGGCTTGAGGTTGAGTTGTTATGGCGTTCTCTTAAGCATCTGTCACTTTCATGGCAGCGGGACATGGAATGGAATAATCTCGACAAAAAAGGATTTGCGTTTCTGTATTGAGATATTGTTTTAGCTCTAAAGAGAGACGGGTAAAATTATTTTTAATTTGACTTTATTATTTTAATTGTATATTTTGGGCGTTTAGTAAAGTAAAATTTATACAAAAAAATATGAAATTTATATTTTTAAAATTTTTGTCTCGTATTATTTTGTATGAGATTCTTTTTGTGTAAAGGCAAAATGTCAATAGCGCTAGTAATTTTGTGGTAGAATGTGCATTTAGCCTTGAAGACAAGGCCTCTCATTGACAAACAGGTGCCAGAGGTCTATTTATTTTACACTGAAAATACCTCTCAAACAGTTTTACGTGTTTGTTACAAAATAAAGATGCATTTTTCCTGATAAAAATTTCTTTTACTTAAACTTAATAGGTAATGATAGTTAAAGAATGAAAATACAAAATACTTTAACGCTAAATTTTTCAGTCCAAAATTTGATAAGCAAGTTTTAAAAATAAAGTTCACTAAATTGGTATGAGAGTTTTACAGTGCAAACATAAACAAACGTAAGTGTAAACATAAACAAACTACAGAAGAGAGAAAAAGACTGAGCTATTTAATATTACTGTTTTTGCAATATTTAGCGCTAGTTTTTTATTTTAGCAACATGCTGATATTGCATTTAAATAGCATGCGAAGTTACTCAATAAGTTACAAGAGAAGTTATCAAAACACTAGCGCTCTTTCTAGTTACGGGCCGCGGTATCCCGGTTGGAAGAGTAATGGATAGCAACCGGAGGGTTGCGAGTTCGAATCCAACTAAAGACCGTCGTGTGCAAAGGTGCACGTTCAATCTGCCGTGGCCTCAAATGTCCTCACGTTAGCGTGGTGTAGAACTTTGGATAGTTGGGTGCCAGCTCAGGTGTTGACCTCGTCATCTGACCATGACCCTTCTGGATTGATCCCGTAACGTCGACAATAGGCCGTTTTGTTGTTTCAGTGTGACATTAATTAACTAAATTCCTACCAAAACTAAACACTGCACTCAAAAACAAGCTTAATAAATCATGAAAGGAAAGATAAAGAGTAATGAAACCTATCTTTTATCGTGGCTCAGTTGGTTCGCCCACTGCCCTAGCAACCGGCAAGTTGTAGGCGGCGCAGGTTGGATTTCTATAACTTATCCTGGGTATATTTTTCTCTTGTGTCACTAAAGTTTCCTTTGTTTGTAAGTCAATTATTTGACGTTACTTGGCGCAGCTTGACCAAATATGGCTCCTTGCGCCATTAAAAACCAACCTACCTCTTACAAAGAATTTGAAGGTGTAGATATACGGTACACGTTTCCTTATAAATCTAAATTATTACACTGATATTATTCACTTACTAACATCACATAATGATGAATTAAAGAAATGACTATCATGCATGTGCATTTTTTTTATAATTGAACCTATATACTTATTTGCTAGATTCATAAACGTAGGTAGGTAATTAACGTTACACTGGAGCAACACAACGGGCTATTAGCGACGGTCTGGAATCAATCCCGAAGGGAAAAGACAACTCTTCGTAATTTTGAACCACGGTCAGATGACCAGAACAACACCTGAACTGGCATCTCACTCTCCAAACTTCCACACTGCGCATGAGAACATTTGAGGCCACGACAGATTTAACGTGACAGATTTAACACCCCCGTGTGCACGAAGGTCTTTGATAGGACCGAGTTTCGAACTCGCAACCCTCCCGTTGCCAATACTATGTTCTTCCAACTGGGCTACAGGGACCCTCTCTAAACGTAGGAAATGACGCACTAAATATGGTTATTTCTACTTTAAATAGCAAAATATGTGTGGTCTGAATTGAGTAGTCGGTTTTTGTACATTTTCATTGATATTATTTACGCTAAGACAAGAATTTTAACCCCAGATATATCCTTATAAATATATCCAAAACAGGTATTTATTGAAATTTATCTTACATAGGAAGGAATGTCTTACAGGTCGTAGTGTTTGTGGGAATCGATAGCCTTACAAGGAACCTGGAGTCTGTGAATGCGACATAAAATTATTTCACAGTAAAAATTTCCCAAAATGAAATGACCCAGTTAACACACACTTTCAGCCTGAGAGGAAATAAAAAAGTATATACAAAGGTGGGGAAAATCCATTTTTGTGAGGTTTACAGCAGAGACTTTACTGCATATAAAAGCATGAACATGGGTCAGTCTCCGCTGGGGGAGCTTTCATAAAACCCCTCATCTCCCCAAGGAATATGGATAAAACTATTAAACAGTTTTATGGAGCAATTTTTGCACAGGAATTTAAACGAAAAATGTATTTATAAAAACAAGCTTTACGGCATGTATAGTATCAGTGCAACAACGGTAGTTCGTTTTTCTCGTATTTTACGAGACGTATGGCTATGTGTTAGCATGTACCATTATCGCCTTGCCAGGGGAGAGGGGATGTTAAAGGGGCTGTCGCAAAATTTACGCTCGGAGGGTTTCATTAAATTATTCTTAGAAGCAGATAAGGATTCGTCTCAACGTTATGAGCAGAAAGTGTTGGAAAAAAGGTACGCAGAATTTAATAGGAGGTCGGTTCGGTTTCATTAAGCGATTCGCAAAAGAACAGACCAATGCGTCCAAAATGCTTATGTTAGTTGGGTCTTATGGCTCTAGCACCATATTTGGTCAACTACAAGACAGACAATGTTTAGTAATGGGAATACACACATTCAATTGGCCTGGTGTCGTTTGCCTTGGATAAAGATCCTCGCTGATTTATTTGTAAATTTTAATAAATACAATTATTTCGTGGTACAGCTGGAAGTGTAAATACAAAACCTGGACCATTTTTCACAAAATCTCCGCATAGATACACAAGCACTATAAAACAATAATATAGTGGTTTTTGATTGGTTGTATTGGGTTTTATGACGCTTGGGCCATATTTGGCTATCTTGCGCCATATTTGGCTATCTTGCGCCAGACACAATACGCACAACGTCAATTAACGGACATCCGTACACAAGGAAAGTTTTACTCGCACAGAAGAAACACACCCAAAGTTACAGGAATAGGACATGTGCCACCTACAACTCAACTCGCAGGTCGTACGCACTTGGTATTTAATCGTAAAGAGAACCCTCACACTTCCCGAAAGTATTGGTTTCGAAACAAATATTAGTTCCTTATTATTAAAATAACCTATTATTTTTTAATTTATATTAATTATTTTTTAATATTTTAATGATTGAATATTTCTTACAAAATTGACAGTGTCTATAGGTAATTGTATGCTGACACAAAATAAAAAATTGGTACGTTGCGTCAAGGAAACAAATCGTAGTTTTGACTTGAATACCCGGGCCGGATATTGGATTGTAGAATGCGTGAAGCAGGCATAGGAAGTTTGAACGATCGTTTCTTTTGAATATTCAACACTTTGGACGATTAAAGTGCAGTTTGATATTAATATTGAAGGATAATATTATTGATTAAAGGCCTGTGACTGGATTAGTTCAGTAGCTTTCTAATGACACCACTTACTCAGTCTACAATCCACGCAATCCAAGGTTGCATTGGCCCAAAGCTCGCCCAGTACCGTAGAATTTCGACATATTGCGGATCCCTTCTTCGAGTTCAGTGTGTCCGCTCACTCGGTCCGAAGGTCATGTCAGTTACGGACATCCTTTGTCAACATGACGCTATATTGATGTTCTGGATGTTTCTTCTAGTTTTGATATCATAAGACAAAATACACTGCTGGCCACCCAAATTGCAACACCAAGAAAGACAAGAGATATCACAACAAAATTTATTTTGTAGATAACATGTTGACCAAGTATCAAATGATTAAATTTATAGACTCCTGTGAAGTGTGGTTCCTGCCAAAATCAGTAGCCAGAGTAGCCGCCATTGTTGGAGATCACCGCTGCCACACGCCTCGGCATTGATTCAAAGAGACTTTGGATGTGTTCTTGGGGTACAGCAGACCAAGCAGCTTCCACACGTTGCCAAAGTTGATCTGGTGTGGCAGCTGGGGATGTATTCTGGGTCAATCGTTGAGCAACCATGGACCACATGTTTTCTATCGGCGAAAGATCCGGAGAGCGAGCTGGCCAGGGAAGCAATTCAATCTAACGATTGACGAAGAACCCTTGGACAATGCGTACCACGTGTGGTCGCGCATTATCCTGTTGAAATATGGCTGTGGGCAAGCCCTGAAGGTAAGGAAGGACAACTGGCTCCAACACCTCGGAGATGTAGCGCTGGCTGTTTAAAGTACCGGCAATGCGTACTAGAGGAGTGTGAGAGTGATATCCAATACCGCCCCATACCATAATACCCGGTGCAGGACCAGTGTGGCGGTGCATAACGCAGCTGTTCAGCATCCTCTCTCCAAGGTGTCTCCAGACTCGAATCCGACCATCGTAGTGTTGCAGACAGAAGCGTGACTCGTCAGTAAAGACAATTTCATTCCATTCTGCCGTCCACATCCTTCTTTCATCACACCATTGGCGGCGGAAACGTCTGTGGTTCTGCGTCAAGGGTAGACGAAGCAATGGACGTGACCACTCTGCTGTAAACGGCGTCGAATGGTACGCGCAGACACTGGATGATGCGGTACAGACTGAATGTGCTGTGCTATGGTTCGTGATGTGGCTGAGCGATCCGTCACTGCCATACGCACAATATGCCTGTCATCACGTGAAGTGGTTCACTGAGGTGGATGCGATCGAACACGTCGGTCCGTCGTACCCTCCTGCATCCAACGATCACATATCCGCATTACAGTTGTTTGGTTTCGTCCAACACGACTACCGATTTCCCTGAAAGATAATCCACAATCTCGGTAGGCCACTATCCTTCCTCTGTCGAACTCGGATACTTGATCAAAAGATGATCGCTGTTTTCTACGAGGCATAATTGATCGTTTTTTTGAAGAAACCACAAGAAAAACACAATTGCCGTACTTGAAATCGTCGAAATCTCCAAGCCTTAAATAGCGCTTTGAAGTGGCGCCACAGGCGCGCGTGATGTGCGTCTGCGCTGAAATTCTAATCATTTGCATATCTCACCTCCGCTAATACATGTTGTAAATTTCATATTATTTGCATGCTTCCTTCAAGGTGTTGCATTTACGGTGGCCAGCAGTGTAGTTGTAACACTTTTTTGTAGCGCTTGACTTTTCATGCATGCTCCCAATACTGTTCCGACTTCAAAGACGTATTCTACAGATAAAAGCAAATCTACAGATACTAGGCTTTTATAATAATCGCTTAATTCTATTCAGTGTAATTTACTTTGCGGAATAACAGATAAGTCTCTCGTGTACTTGGATTAACCGAGATATGTGCCACTTTTTATGCATTTACGATTATTCTCTTACAGTTTATAGTCTTTCCCCCTTATCCTGGAATAAAAATTAGATCAGTTACATAATGTCCTCCCTCTGGAAAATGTCCAAAAGATGTCTCGGATCATCGTGAATGCCCTTCCATGATACCCGAGACATTGCAGTACATGGTCAGGACTGCCAAGCTGTGACCTGACAGTAAGCGAATATCTTATATTTCCTGATACATATTTCATAGCTTTGGTATGACCAGTTCTAAATCTTGAAAATTTAAGAGAGAAAAGGTCTTAACTTGGCATAAGTAATCAACTTTGGGCCCTTTCAGAAATAAAATAAAATTCTGACTACTATAATATTTCATTCTATAAGGGACTTAAATTTTTCTAGCTGTTTTGCGAAAACTTAGGACCTAACCTAAAACTTAGTTTAGGTTTTTCAGATTTATTGAAAGGAACAAGCGTTTTATATAAACTATTAGACACAGAAATGTTACATGTGTAACCTTAAACTAAGGAAAGTGGATTAATGATGGATACAACATTTTACCATCTAACTTATTTTAACCTATCATTAAATTTATTTAACTAGTTTTGTTGAACCATTAAATGTGTTAGTTAATTCATTAATACTTATATATGTTTACTTAAATTTAATCAGGAAATATGTTAACTTTTTTACCTATTTATTATAGAGCCCAGGCTAACTCACTTCAATCAACTTCAATCTTAAACTCACTTCAATCATTCATCAAACTTGCTAACTTAACTCAATAGTTAATTAAAATATTGCGATACTAATACTTTTCGAACTCTAGGGTAGTGAATGAGTTTCCATCGGCGTCAATTTATTTTGAAATATTTCTTTCGTATCGCAACTTGTTTGGTAATGCAGTTATGATGTGAATTAACTATTTGAGGCGTGTTATTAAGAAAACTCCTCAGAAATTGTTCACTACACAGTTGGCTTTCTCGTTCATTGTCAGGTTACCGCATCAAATTCCTTTTATAATTATTGTCTGAAAGGTGTTATTAAAATGACTAATCACCAGATTTTATATATCGTCGGCTTACAAGTGAAACACATTAAGTGAAAATATTTTCGATACTTAAGTTATTTTAGCTAGTTTGACCAAAATTAACAAATCCAAATAGGCAAAACATTGGAAAAGCTAAAGAACTAAAAAATGCAAACTAGTAAAAAGACAAAAAGCTATAAAAAAAAAGCATATAAACGTTAGTCATGTTTGAGCACTGAAGCCGCAGACAGCATGGTGAGCAAAATAATAACCCCCTTTTAATATTCACCTTTATTTTTTCACTTTTGTTCATTATGGTGTTAGGGGGTTAGCAACTTTTGGCGTACCGCTGCCCACACGCAGAAAACACTATTTTGTGTTTCCTGGGTCAGGCTCCTCCCTAAAGACGTGCTGATCCACCAACACCACTTCATTCTTTGAAATATTCTTAAAATTTCCCTTGGCCTAATATGACCCTTGTGCAAAAAAACAATCAACCGCTAAGTCATTTTTCTTTCTGAAGGTTGGATTTCTTCTTTACCCTCTTAGTAGTTTCGGGTCCGTGGTAGCCCAGTTGGAAGAGTAACGGATTAGCAACCTGAGGGTTGCGAGTTCGAATCCAACCAAAGACAGTCGTGTACAAGGGGGGTTGGTAAACGTTAAATCTGTCGTTGCCTCAAATGTCCTCACGTTGGCGTGGTGTGGAAGTTTGGAAGTGAGGTGCCAGCTCAGGTGTGACCTCGTCATCTGACCGTTGTTCAAAGTTACGCGGTGTTGTCCTCGGATCTTTCCCTTCGGTTTTGATCCCGGACCTTCACCAATAGCCCGTTGTGTTGCTCCAGTGTGGCGTTAATTAAATAACTACCTACCCAGTGGTTTCGATGGGATATCTCGTCCATCATGATTTGACCAATTTTGTTAATGACGAGATTAAGATCTGGTCAGTTTTTGTCTAATGACGAGATATCTCACCCATCAAGATCTGGTCAGTTTTGCTGAAGATGAGATACCTCGTCTTCAGCAAAACTAATAAGTCAAGACAACCACCAAGAGGGTTAAGAAACACAATTTTGCTTAGTGGATAGAATTGCTTCCCCTTTGATTTCTCAAAACTGTATCTGCTTTCAGTGTTTTTCACTTGTATGCCGACGATATTCACAATTAGGAATTCTAGAAAAGGTTCTATTCTCAGCAATTTGCTAATATCTTTCTCGTCCTCCTATTTTTAAAATATAACAATTATTTATTCCCGATAGCTTCTTCATTCTTTAATGTTAAATTTCTAGTACATTTTGGTTTTCTATCTTTGGGTTATATTTCAAGCATCTTAATATATGGCTATTTCAAGGATACCATACTAAAGTATTTGGCTTCTTTTCCAGTTACGGCACGTGCCTTATAAGAAGCTTTTCCTGTAAAGCTAGATGTAGGTGGAGGTAGTGTTTTTGCTGTGGAACGTGCTTTATGTACGTATTTTGAACGTGAAGTCATTTAGCTTGCTTTTCAAATTCAATTTCAGCATGTAGCCAGTAAAATTTCTAAAGAATGAAATCCGAATTGATAAATGATAGTTGATTGGTCAATGCCCATTAGCTTAAACACAAAATAGTGATAAAATACACTTTAAGGTAACTACGATATGTATCATGCGAGAGCGATTAGATTTCGTAAGTAAAATCTTCGTTTTTTTGTCTTATGTTTGACTGAATACTGAAAATCCATCTTATAATAGTTAAGAAAAATATTTTCCGTTGGAAAGATTTGTTTATTAGATAAGTAATTCATAAGTGTGATACTTTATACATAAGACAGTACTTTAGGAAAATAAAATTACTTGTTGTTGTGTTGATTTAATTAGCAGTAATAACATTTAGTATTAATTATGGATTCAGTTTGAATTTTCATTGCCGGTACAGGTGGGCTTTTGTGCATTTAAATAATCTTAGATCTTTCATTGCCATAAACATTTTGACAAAATATGTGTAAATACAAAACATACATTTATTAAGTAAAACATTGCATTTGTACATTGGTAAACATAGTTAATTATTAACGACTATCCATTTACTTAACATATTTCTGTCGGGGAATCATATTCTGTTGTAAAACTGATCAATATTTTATGTATCTAACAATGTAAATCTTAGTATATTTTGAATGATACCAAATAATAATAATGGACTTCTGATCCCCTAAAAGGTTTCTGATAGGCATTTATAAATATTTAAAAGCCTAATTTTGTGTCGCAATTTTACGGTAATTCTGAGAGGCATCCCTTTATCTTTGTTTTCTGTCTTCAAGTTCTATTTCAGGCATCTTAATGTGATTACTTTTTTAAGAATCCCCACATAAGTAATTTGACTTATTTCAGCTATAACAGTGTCTTACTTGAATTAGTTTATATTTTAAATAAGTCTAAAAGTTAGATGATTATTTACAACTCCCCTTATTGAAGTTTTGTCACTCAATTAAATTAGCTTTCGTCGGTTAAAACTACAAATATTGTATCGTTGGGATTATTGAAAGAGAAAGGAAAATTTATTCAAGGCTTATCTATAACAACACTGCAAGAATAATAAAAATTATTCCAAATAAATACAGAACTTTTTAGAGTTGTCCATATTGTCATCCTCGTAAATATATTATACAAAATATTTACAAGAAACTAGTTCAGAACCGATAACGAAAGATTTGCTTTTGTTAGCAACTACATTTCTGATACAATATTTATTATTTAAGATAAAATGCTGGTAAAAATAGTTTACAAAACTGCAGTAATTTGAATAAATACGAAATTCCCCAATACTCTTAAATATAACTGTTTCGTAGAGCGAAAAACCCTTTAATTTCCTACAAGGGTAAAATATGGAAGCCAAAAGTAGATTTTGTTACCAATTTTGGTTTTTCAGTATTCTAGTAGATCTTTCAGCCAGTATCCGTGGCAAACATACTTCGTCTCATGATTTTTTTGTAAATATGAATTTCTATATCCTCAAATAATATTGTAACACTGATCTGCATAATGTATTATAATTCAAAACGTGCAGAGAGAAAAGAATCTGCATTATTAAAATACAATGCATGTGTTGTCCTTGGAATCCACAAAAGAAACCTACTGGATGGTGTCATGAAATTTTCCATGGATATAGTATATCAGCCAAACTCCATTCTCTGAGTTTTTGCGCAAAATACTTATTAGTTAGGTTTAAATTAGCTAAGCCTATGAGGGGTTCATCCACTCTGGTCTCTGATAAACATAGTGATTGCGACCCAGGAACCCAAACGTACTTTATCTACTTTTTACTCTCCATATTAGGGCTGCTGTAGCCCAGTTGGAAGAGTAACGGATTAGCAACCGGAGAGTTGCTAGTTTGAAACTAGGTCCATTCAGACCATTGTGTCCACGTCGGCTAGTGCATTTTAAATCTGTATTTGACCCCAATCTGTGGCCCCAAATGTCATCATGTTGGCTTGGTGTGGAAGTTTGGAGAGTGGAGTCCCAAGCGTTTGGTGTTTATACCTCGTCATCTGACCTTGGTTCAAAATTACGAGGCTTTGTACTCGGAACTCTCCCTTCTGGATTGATACCGAACCATTGCCAATCGCTCGTTGTGTTGCTCCAGTACGAAGTTAATTAACTACCTACAAATAGTACAAACGTAAAAATAAAGGTGCTTTTTGTAAAAAAAGCTATGTTACCTAAACGATTTATAATGTCCTACATGTCCCGTATACTCCAAAGAAGCCGTAACCAATTTTTTAAATCAGAAGTTAGAAAGTATCGAACAGTGTCCAGACGTCTTATAACGTCATTTTTTACAAAAGTGAAGCAAAAATCTCGCAATACCGGAAAAATATTTTTTAAATAAGAATAGAAAATGACTTTTACTTTTTGCTTCCCTCTGGGTCCAATTTTTAATACGTCTTACACCGAAACAGGAGGGTAGAAAATCCTTCCCAAGAGGTCGAATTGCTTCCTCGCACTTGCTCGAAACTTGACAAAATCCCTCTCTGAAAAACTAATAAACAAAAATATCTGCCCTTAACGGGCGAAGTAGAAACGCAATTCCAAGAGAGTAAGCGGCTTGGAAAAACTGATTTTTTTCTGGGCCAGCTGTGGATATAGATTGAGCTGGAGAAACGCCGGGTACTTCTTTTGGGCTTCAATATGTCATTTTATTGAAACTAATGATTCCTCAGTTCGCTACCATTATTTGGTGCCTTGTCCTGAAACTTTATGGCTTTCGTAAATCTTGGACCGCTTGCGTCCAAGAAGTAAGGCTTGTTTTCCATTATTACTATCGTTTCCGTTGCTCCCTGCTCGACGTTTGGGCTACTTGAAAAACGAATTAAAAAGCTTTTAGTAGGAATAAATTGGCAAACAACCAGGTTAAGTAGACCGTGGCGATCGCTCTGTGGTTGACATTTGGTGCGGTTTGGGGTGTTTAGTTAGGAAATGGAATGAGTTATTGTCCGATTGCAAACGGAACGGCAGGGTTTCGTGTGCTTTGGCTGGATGCTCTTGTAAACTTTAACAGTTTAATTAGCACATACATTTATACATCCCATAAGAGTATATATCAGATTTGATTTAAGACCTCAAAGAATTATCAGGTTCACAAAAATCACTGTTTAACTTTATCATAACAATACACAGGAAATCACGTGACAGTTATAACTATAACTGACAACTTGCTTTCAGTAAAGGAAGAACGTGCCACTTTATTCATTTGTGCTAGTTTTTCATAATCTAGTATAATGTTTACTTATTCATAATTTGTTAATTACTATTTTACTATTCAGAATTTGTTTTCCCTTTTTATCAATTAAAGCCTAAAAATTAATAATTAATTAACCCTCGTGGTGGTTGTCTTGACGAAGAATCTCGTCATTTGTAAAAACATTAGCAGATTTCGATGGACAAGATATCCCGTCAATAGAAGTAAACTGTCCAGATCTTCATTTCGTCATCATAAAAAAATCGGTAATATCTTGATGGACAAGATACCTCGTCGAAAGCGGTCGAAGGGTTAAGTACTTAACGTATTAAATTGCAAATACGACCATCATTTTCTTAGCTTTGTCTATACCCCTACAAAATTTGATCTTATTTCTTTTTAGCTTTTTTGCGAGTTCTGTAGGTACTGGCATTGGCACTGATATAGTGAAATGTTCGCTTACTTTTTGCATAAATGTGAATGTGATCCATTTGGATTGTTCACATTTCTATGGTGAGATGATTTGCAATGTAACCATCTCTCGTAATTAAAAGCAGTCTAACTTTCTTAAATAACGATACCATTCCTTCCTAAAATAGGATAAAAGTCTACTCCAAACCTTAGAAATCTAGAGAAATACGTATCTCAATCTGAACATCCTTAAAGATGAATAACTATACTGCATATGGCTTAAAGAGGACGTGAAATTATTTTGAGGATATACGATTCATCATGAGAATTCAATAGCGAATTTGCCTTTCATATCAACAAATCCACCTTAATGAAATATCATAAACTGAGAATGATTTCATAAAACTTAACAAAAGTGATAAAGAACCTCATATGTACTATTTGTTAACGCAATATCAGCATTAATGCTCTTAAAATGAATCGACGAAACGTGAGGAGATTTCTTACCCTTTTATATGAGGATTTGTAACTTTTCTGTTAATGTGTCATGCATTGATATTAATATAGGTTTTCAGTTCTTTCAAGGAACTTCTATCCATTGCAGACTTTAATTAAGATTTAATATGTGTACAAAAATTAATTTGCTGCTACCTTCAAAGACAGAATACGAACGATATATGCATCATTCTATTCATGAATTTTCCAATTTCCGATAACATTCTATCATACATGAAATTAGTCAATTTGATATCTTAAATACGGGTGCTGAATTTTAAACAACCGTTCTTATTATTATTGTAATTTAAAACGGTCTAAAAGAATACCAAATTTAATTTAAGATCAGAAAGAATTACCAGCTTCACAAGAATCACTCTTGTTTAACTTTATCATAAGACTGCATAACTTTTGTATTCATAAGACTAATTATGTTCATGACAAAAAATTATGCTTCGAACAATTATTTATTCATAAAACAATTATATAAAAAGTAAATCTAACTTTTTGAGATCAGATAACACCTTATTGCTTTTATCTGGCACTTTGTGTGTCACAAAGTAAATCTTTTTCTCTAATCAAACAAAAAGGAAATTGAATCCTTTTAACACCTAACACCAAAAAAGTTTTTTCCTTATTCTTTACCTTGATATATTTGAACTGCAATTGCTTGTGTACACACGAAGGAGTTAGAGGTGCTTTTTTCCTCCAAGTTTATCGGAAGCGAGAAAACTTAAAATATTAGAAAGTCAAACATTATTTTACGCTTTTTAATATTCAGTTTCCGATTCTGATTAGAATATGTAGATTCAAGTTCATTATGGGGCATATGTATTGAACAGTGAACTGAAGATTTCATGCTGGACTTATGAGATTTAAATATAAAAGTTTGTTGGGAAGAGAATTGTTGGTTGATTGATTTGGGTTTTATGTCGCAAGATCCACCGATAGATAAACTGCGCCAAACAAAAGACATTTAAATCCAATGGATTATGTTTAAAGGACATAGGAATAATAACCAGACCAACACATTAAAAGAAATGATGCAATAAATAAAACCAAAAGACATTCCTAGAAGTTAAATATATAGGTTAAAAATTTAACCCTCCTGGTGGTTGTTTCGACGAGATTTCTCTTCATTAGCAAAACTGGCCGGATCCTTGATGGACGAAATATGTCGTCCATCAACGATCTGGTGAATTCAAGATCCGGTGAATTTTCTTCTAATGACGAGACTACGATATCTTGATGGACGAAATATGTCGTCCATCAAGATATCGTCGTCTCGTCATTAGAAGAAAATTCACCAGATCTTGATCTCATTATCAAAAAATCGGCAAACTGTTGATAACGAGATATCTCGTTTTTACAAAATCGATCAGAACTTGATGGTCGATATATCTGGTTGAAACCACTTGGAGGGTTAATCCACAAGAAAATCATTATAATAAAATTAGAATTAAGATGGGGAAACCCTTTCTTAGACGATTTAACTTCATGAAATTTAATTTAAAAACTGATCGATTACTGGTAAAAATCCTCAATGGTGGAGGAAGGTAAAAAGGTATAGAAATTAAAATGTGGCGTATGGTAAAAGGCTGTTGGCAATGATCGGACGATGGCGCGGTTAATAAATGTCTATGCGGGTCTCAGGGAAGAGAATGAAAACGAGATATCTGAACTAGAATGGCATGCATTGCAGCTATTCTATTTATATTATTTGAATTTTCAGAGATAGGAATACATTTTTGTAATGTGTTCAAGGGTGTTTTCTAATTTGTTCTTTCTTCCATCTTCTTTCCGAAACCTATGGATTTTGAACTTCGGAATATTCTGAGAAACTAAATCCTCAATACCATCATTATAGGATTTTTGTCAGCAATCCTACTATATAAAAGGCAAACTTATGACTACATGGATCACTTTTTATTCTCTATAATGGTTGAAGTTAAATAAAACTTTTAAATTCTTCCACGCGAAATTGCTAGTGCACAATAAATAAATATTAAATTATATCATATATGTATGGAAACGAGTAATGCAAACGATAATATTTCTGATAAATAAGTAGAGAACGCAAGCTCGAAAACACGATACCATCGCCAATTGGTGATAATTTCCCATCACTAATTGGCGATAATTATGAAATATGGTAAACCCTAGTAGCCCTATCCCATTTGGCGACGAAGATTTGAGTCGCCTATTCGGCGATGATCCGAATCTTCAGTTATACAACAGAAACTTATTGAAAACGCGCATGTAAATTAGTATGGAAAGGTTAGTAATGTTTAATTTTTAGTTCGATTTAGAGTTATTAATTGAGATAGTTTTCAGTTTAAGTTCTGTATTATTGAGTTTTTGTGAGGTTATTAGATTGAGATGTATTTTTTTGAGCTATAAGATTCATTAATTGACTTATTGCTGTAAGTATTTTGAGTTGTAAATACCTAGAACTGAGGGCATATTAAGGGTATGTTTTTAATGCGCATTCATTATTTAAGATTACTTCACAAAAGATAATAAGCACTTGAATTGCAATAAGTGATTTATATAGCCCGTTGTATTCATATCACAAAGGGCTTTGCAGTGATTCATAAATATGTACGGTGATTATTGACTTGACACTGTAACAAAGAAGTATGGAAAATAAACTCTTACTTCAAAGGCAGCAGGAAAGGAAATTTATATACTAGGGGTCAACGTCAGTTTTTCGAATGCTTAAAATTCAACCATACACAAAAAACACGAGTGATTAATTTACAACACAATAACGACCATTGTACACACCAAAAATATTTTAAACACAAAACTAAGAATATTCTCAATTAAATAAAATATCGTATGTATCCAATCCAGTTCTCTTAGTCTAAAAAATAAAATTTTCTGAAAAGTATAAAAAATGGAGTATTATTCTCTAATAAGCAAAATTGTATTACCTTTTGACCATGCAAAAACTAAGCGAAATATCAGTGCGAACGTCTTCATTTTCTTAAATTATTTTCTTGTTTTAGCAATAATTGTAACTTGCCTCTTAATTTTAAATAATGTGTTAGAAATTAGTTTTTCTTCTCTTCGTGCAAAAGGATGATTAAAATTGACAATATTAAAGTTTTGCTTGTGAAAACCTCAGTTAAGTTTCAGATTTGCTTTGTATTCTAAAAATATATTTTATCGTATGCATCGAGTCAATTCAGTTCTCTTCGTCTAAAAAGTAAAATTTCCGGAAGAATATAAAAAAAATAACAAATTCACTAATACTAACAAAAATGTAATACCTCTTGATATTACGCGAAAAAACATTACAAAAAACTAAGTAAGAATATCAGCGAACATCTTCATTTTCTTCAATTTTTTTCCTGCTTTAGAAATAATTGTAACATGCTTCTAATTTTAAATAATATGCTTGAAGTGAGTTTTTCTTCCTACTCTATGTGCAAACGATGGTTAAAATTGCTAAAATTAAATTTTTGTTTATGGAAGCCTCAGTTAAGTTTCGATCTGCTTTGTATTCTAAAGTTTGTTGAATGACAAAGTTCGAATGTTGTTTTTCCGTTGTAATTTTCGGCGATATTGTGATATCTGCGTTTTTGTGTCAGAAAGGCTAGTAAATAATGAGTGTGTATTTTATAAAGTTTCATCCTAATAATTCCGACTCGAAGGTAAGTTCTGCGGTTTCAAAACTTTAATAACGCTTGCAATATTATAAGTTATATTAGTATATCATTTAGAAATTTTTGTACCTCTACTAAAACATTTTTGTTTCAATGTTTTGTCACTATTTTGAAAACATAAATAAAAAATCATGCGGTTGTATTAGTTTCAGTGTAAAACATAAGCAAACTACAGGAGAGAAGAAAAAATTCTTAGTTAAAAACTAATTTGATTTATCATCCATTTTAAGATGTTTGATTTTACTTTTAAGTGAAGTAAAAAAGCAGCAGAAAAAGTTTTGTGATAAAATATTTAAAACGAATGAATGAGCTGGATGAATTTCTTCAAAATATTTGAATAATTTATTTTAAACAACTCAGATTTCTATTTAATCAATTTTCACTACGATGTAATAGGTTATTGTATCTTAATATTTATTTTGTTAATTTTGAACAGATAACTCAATAAATAAAATGGTTAAGAGATCAGTAGTAGAGATTTAATTTGTAACAAATCAAAACTGGTCAACAATTATGCGAAATTATTAATATCGGAGACTAAATATTTTGAAAGTTGCAACTCTACTTCACTTTGAACTGATGGGATCACCTTAATACACCTGTGGATAGCTATCAACTCTTCACCCACTTGTATTCTACACAAGTAATATACAGAAGGATTACAATTTAGCTGGTATATTTAAAGCTCTAAGAAAATAATTATTCCAAATTCTGACATATGGCATACATACTTTCCAGATTTCTCAAATCGTTTTCTAAGAACAAGTAATTTTTCTGAGATTACTCATTTTCAGATAACCATTTCGTAATGATTTTGCCGTCGAAATCTCTCCTGCTTTGATATACTTTAACTGTTAAATCTTGGTATAAGGCGTTACCAATGTTCGCAAAATCGGAGTCTTATTTCAGAAATGCCAGCCATTAGAGGTAAACTGGTATTCCGATAGCAGTTAGAATACAAATTTATAACAAATTAACAGTTAGCAACTGTTATCGAAAATATGAGACGCATTTCCTGTCAAACTAAATGAAGGTGCCGGTAGTGTTTCTGCGGCGGAATACACGTACTCCGAACTTGATGTCACTTGGCTTGTTTTTCGAGTACAATTTCAGCACGTCGCCAACAAAAATTCCAAAGAATGAATTCCGAATGTGATAGTTAATTCGTCAAAACCAATAAGATCAAACGCCAAATGTCGCGAAAACGGCGATAAAGTGCGTTTTGAAGGAACCCCAATACATATCATGCGAAAGCATTTGGGTTACAAGAAGTGAAATCTTCACAGACCATCTGGTATGTTTGCACTGAAAATCCCTCTTATTGCGAAGCTTTAAATACCCCGGACAGAACCACCAAAGAGGCACAGGCACGGCAACCATCCAGTAACCAAACGTGCCAACCGCTCGCGTGCCTCGATTTCAATTCCTCCCGCACTGACATTCCGATTAAATAGAACCAGAAATTAAACTCTATTGCGGGCCATCTCATAGGCGCCTCTACAGAGCAAATCTATTAATATTCTTCAGCCTAGGCTTAACTCAATTACGAACCAAAGTCAAATTCGCTACAGTTGATGATAGGTATGCAGGCACCTCCACTAAAGTTTATAGAGCGTCGATGCATGCTCTCGGCTGCATTAATCATGAGGTGGTTGGTGGTGGGGTGGTAAAATGGTGGCAGGGTAGCAGTAGTTTTAGTGCGTAGAGTGATTGTAGTTCCTACGTCTACTCACTTTGTATCATTCACATGGGAAATTAAATTGCGGGGAATATTCAGGTGGAATGGAACTTGGGTTATTTTTGGGACGTTCTTGGAGCTTATCTGGGAAAAGGTATATGTTCATAGTTTACATACCATCACTAAAGGTTGATTTTGAGATGTAGTGTGGTTTACTCTATTGGATATCAGAATTTTCCTATTCAGTGAAGTTTCGTTGCTTTTCTCGGTGATATGTATTGTTTCAGTGAAAACGACTGAACTGTTATCTCAGAAGTTTCGCTGTGAACACCTTTAGTATGCATAATTAATTTTTTACTGTTAAAAAACAGTTTTATTGGTGAAAAATTGTATTTTTAATGAAAATATCGAAATCGAGTTCTTGTTTAATGAGGGAAACAAACTCAACAATTGTCACTTTAAAAGAATAGTAATATGAAGAAGCTGATATATGAACCCCCTAAAATGAGTCTTCAAATATATATATATTTTATCCTTTTCGATTTAATAATTATCTGAATTTTCAATTTTTAATAAAAATTTTTAATAATTACTTTTCATTGTGTAAAAAGCCACTGGCCCCTAAATCACCCGGTTGTAAGAAAATTCTTTTCCACTTTAAGAGCCCGTTAATTACTTTTTCCTTTTTAGTTTTCAGCGAGTGGGATTAATTTTGTTCTATCATTTTCAAGATCTGAGCGTTAAGTTGTGCTGTAAGTAGTATTTTTCGGGGGTTTTATCTGATCCTTTGAAATTATTCACATCTATTTATTAAATATTTATTTAAAAGTCTTGTGTTTTTTAATGTTTTATAAATTTAAGCACAGTTTTGTTCTCAGAGAAGTATATTCCAGTGTACAAGTATTAAGGGAATGCTTTCACGCACTCCATCTTTATAATACAACATTTAATCCTCCAAGTGGTTTCGACGAGATATATCCTCTATCGAGATCTGACCAATTTTGCTAATGACGAGATACATCGTCATCGTCGGTTTTTTCATGTCAGATAGATGTTGCCGATTTTTTTGATGATGACGAGATTAAAATCTGGTTAGTTTTTCTAATGACGAGTATCTCGTTCGAGATCTGGCTAGTTTTGTTAATGACGAGATACCTCGTAGAAACGACCACCTGGAGGGTTAAAAGTCAATATTTCCTTACAAGTAACCCCCATGTAATCGTATTTCTATTCAGAAATGTAGAGAGCAGACAAGTACATAAAATTATCTTTCAAACTTCTGGTGATCAATGACATTTTTCTTACCCATTTTGGAGACCCATTGACAGAAACTATTAACATAGTTCAACCTTTAGCTTGTTTTTATGCATAATCAAAAATTGCAAACCAAAACTGATATTATGAACTATTACTAACAAATTACTAATGTGGGAAACTCACCTTTGAAGAAATAGCCCTTCGACAAAAAAAGAAAATCTGTGTTAGGTCATCATAACACCATTATATAGACCATTGGTATAGAAGACAAAGACCTGGAGAAGTAGTCAACTTTAAGTTACGAAAGAGACAAATAGGCAGCATTACCAAGATTAGGCCTCACCAAAGCTATGAAATATGTTGCAGGAAATGAAATTTACCCTCACTGTCAGGGTCACAGCATAGCTAGTACATCGCGAATTGCAATGTTTTTAGGTGCATGGAAGGGTATTAGTGATAATATACTTCTGGAAATTTTTAGCAGGGGCATAATGGAACTGATTTAATTTTGATCCTGGGTCATGGAAAAAACTAATGTGGTACATAGGTAAATAGATGAAAACCTTAGTAAAACTGGTAGTAAAAATGCATAACTTCAAAAAAGGACTTATAAAGATTAAAAACCTGTGGAAATATCATTAAGGACCATTTAGGTGAAACAAAACGTCCACAATCATCAAGACAGGAGGAACTGTCCACCATCAACAAGACATCTGCCTTGATGGTGGTGGATGGCAATTGATAATTGTTGCATAGGTTTTAAATCTTTGAGTCATTTTTTGAATTTTTACTTTTTTACTACCAGTTTGATTAAGGCTTTGGTTGGTTTTATTGGCATTTTATGGCATAAGGACCATATTTTTTGTTCAAACTGCGCCAAACACAAGACAACTTCGAGTAAAAAAATATCGTGAAAAGGAAAACAGAGGCGTTGACTAATAGAGTAGTAATATGAAAACAGAAAAAGATTGCTTGGGTATCCCTGGAGAGCGACCTCCATGTTTACTAAAGACAGTAAAGCCCATGCAAAAAGAAAAGATCTCTAGAGTACCTCGGGTCAGTGAAGTACGTACACACGTAAAGGAGATGTGCCCCTGAGGGCGATTAAGGTTTTCATCTGTCCATCTAAGTACCATGTTAGTTTTTTTTCCTTAACCCTGGATCAAAACTAAATCAGTTCTATGATGCCCCCTGCTAAAAAATTGCCCCCAAAATAGTTTCGTGTCACCATGAATGTACTTCCATGACAGTTTTGAATTTTTCCTAATATGGTACTAGTTAGTACATTTTGACCAATTTAAATGATATGCTTTATCATCATTTTAGATATATAAAATTTGTTTTGTCCTAAAAGTTCCAAAGTCTAGTTTAGCCTCTGACTTTAAACGGATGTCCACTTAACTTCTCGAAACAAGGGGTGACCGAAATGAATTCACTTCCACCATCAAATTAATTCTCTCCCTCAGTCTGTTCATGCTCTGTACAACTCAACCCGACAGTTGCTCATCCTCCATTCCATTTAGCAGGGCTGTTTCCGTTCAGATGCTCCATGGATGAAATCCCGGCTCTGCTAACACGGAGGGCGGCCGCCGTGTGATTTTTGACGTCTTCCGTCCGTCCGCATTAATCATCGGGTGTTGAAGCTTAGCAGAGGTCGGGGGTGGCAGCCGCCGACAGGGAGATGCATGGGCTCCTCCCCCAGTTGGTCGGGAGATGGATGGGGAGTACGGACTTCGTCCTTAAGTGGTCAAAAATTAATTTATGCTTTGTTTAACCCTCTGAACGTCACGCGATTTCCGAGTTGTGTAGCATTGCTTTTGCCTCCCAACACACATAATGACCTAATAACCACATCTATTGGTTGAAAGAATCTATTAATTATTTCAACATTTAGAAATATTCTATTGTTCCTTTCTTTAGAATATAAACCTTTGAAACGATTTCATTGGTCCCTTCCTAAAAATAGAATCGTCTGTGAGGATTCCATTGATCCTTTACTTAGAATAGAATCCTTTGGAAAGATTCCATTGGTCCTTTCCTAAAAATAGAATTGTTTGGAAGAGGATTCTATTGATCCTTTACTTAGAATAGAATCGTTTGGAACCATTGGTCTTTCCCTAGAATAAAATCCTCTGGAAAGATTACATTGCTCATTTTCTTCTAATAAAATCATCAGGAAAGAATCTTGCTTTTTTTTTCTTAGAATGGAATCTTGGACGATTCTGTTCATTTCCATGGAATGAAATCCTTTGGAAGGATATTATTGGTCCACAAAGTCAAAACTGGTTAGAAGTCATGCAGAGAAGACTGCAAGTTGCAAGGTGGAATTAGGCGTGTGAACCCTTTAGAGTGTTAAATACGTCAAATATTGCACCACCAGACAAGTTTCAAAATAATAATGGTTATTCTCAAGTTATTCATACTTACAAAAAATTGGTTTTCTTAATCTGTTCTTATCTACAACGAAAATAACTGACTATTTGTTCCCAAATGGATGACTTCGAATCACATGGATTCATTGAATTCTAAGATGGATTTCTCGGAATTCCATTCTAATTTCGGTTGGTAGACAATGGATCATCAACAAGATTTCAACTGTCGGTTTTCCTAATGTGTCACAAGTTCAATAGATACTACTTTCAAGTCCCAATCTGGGCGCAGATGTTCGGTTAACCCTCTGAGGGGTTCACACATAATTCCACCCTGCCTACTGCAATCTTCTCTGAATAACTTCTAATTTGACCTTCTTGGCCAATAGAATCGAACCAAAGGATTCTGTTCAAATGAAATAAGCAATAGAAAAAAAAATTTCCCAAAGTATTATATTCAATGAGCAATAGAATAAATGAGCAATAGAATGAGCAATAAAAAATGAGCAATAGAATCTTTCCAAAGGATTTTATTCTAAGCAAAGTGCAATAAAATATTTCTAAAGGATTCTATTCTAAGGAAAGGAGCAATACAAAAAAAATATTTAAAAGGAATTTAATTCTAAGGAAAGGAGAGTACTTCAAAGGGATTCTAATTTAAGGAAAAGATCAATAGAATCTTTCCAAATGATTCTATTCTACAGAATGGGTTAATAGATTTTTCCAAAGAATTCTGTTCTAAGGAAAGGACCAATGGAATTTTTCTAAAGGTTCAAAGAATCCATGAACTGTCTAGAAAGACGTGGTTTGGAATAAAAGCAACCCTAAATATTTGAAAATTTTACGACTATCGGTGTGTTAAGCCGTATGCCATGTCTAATTAGCTCTCGTGTCACGACAAATTATCGTAGAGCGGCAAACCAAACCTGATTGTATCATATCTCTTAAGTCCTCCAAATAATAAATAATCTAAATTTTCCTCTTATATTCAATGTGTTACAGATATGCTGTCAAACTACCAATTAAGTTTAGGGAATTTTTGAAATTTCTTTTGAAAAATCGCAAAATTCACGGAACACATACGCAATAGGAACACAAGGAACTCAGGTCTTAATACCCTGTCCTACTTCCAAAGTACTTTGGAGTAAGCTCATTACCAATCTTTCCAGGAAGCTGCCAGACACTAAATTAACTACTTAATCGAAAACAAACTGCTACTGCCAAAACTAACTGCTTCTACTTCAAAGTATTCAAAATTTATTACCAATCCGAAACTTTACGTTATGCAGCTAAATAAAATTTAAAATTACTTCAGATTTCGAAATAATATTATTCTAACTTATTTCGGATCCGTTTTGAACATTACTTTTTCTTACTTGCATTGGGCCGCGGTTGGGAGAGCAGCGGATTATTCTGAATCCAACCAAAGACCGTGGTGTACAAATGGGTCAGGTACACGTCAAATCTGTCGTGACCTCAAATGTTGACGTGGTGTGAAAGTTTGGAGAGTGAGGTGCCATCAGGTGTGACCTCGTCATCTGATTGTGGTTCAAAATTACGTGATGTTGTCCTCGGTTCTTTCCCTTCGGGTTGGATCCCGGACCGTCGCCAATAGCCCGTTGTTTTGCTTCAGTGTGACGTTAATTAAAATACCTACCTACCTTCTAACTTGCATTCATTCTCATGTATCTCAAAATTTGTCCACTGATCAGCAAGTGGCCCAATTACTTAAAAATTATAAAGCTACAGGAAGTACTTCAAAATTTACGCTGCTGTGAAAGCTCGCAATTGAAGTCTGCAGGCATGGTAGTCGGTTAACGTTGTGATTCTCAGATCAAGAGGATCTGGATTTGAAACGCGGTCTTAGTATGGATGTTTGTGATTCGAAATCCACTCACTTTTAGTCGTAAGTCGGCCTAATTAGCCAATGAGAGTAGAGCAATAAACCAATCAACATAAACGACCTAATTTTCATTGGGCTGCGGTAGCCCAGTTGGAAGGACAACGGATTAGCAACCGAAGAGTTACGAGTACGAATTCAACCAAAGACCATCGTGTACAAGAGGCTGGTGCACATTAAATCTAATGTTAATTAAATCTAGTGGCCCCAAATGTCCTCACTTGAGCGTGGTGTGGAAGTTTGGAGAGTGGAGTGCCAGCTCAGGTGTTTCCTCGTCATCTGGCCGTAGTTCAAAATTACCCTTCAGAATTGGTCCCGGATCTTCTCTAATAGCCAGTTGTGTTGCTCCAGTGCGACGTTAATTAACTACCTACCTAGTTTTCATTTGTATCTATTTTTTTTTACTTTCCTGCAAGTAGTAAACCGACATTACAATTTCGCTTAGTACCATCTGGCTAATTTGTAGCAATTAAATATCTCACATTCCACACTTCCATCCATATTTCATTTTACTAGTGTTCAGCTCTTACAAATTTTTGTGGAATATAGATTGGAAAATCCTTTAATTGCATAAGTACTTCAAAGTTAATAAAATTCCAATGCGTAAATTGAGTTTTTAATTACATTTAAATTTACATTTATTCTTAAGAGAAATTTCTATATTTTTCGTTCTTTATCACCACATACTTGTAGCTCTCAAATATTAAATTTTTGCTCAACTTAATTCATCGAATCTAAAATTCATTATTGAACATTTATTAAAGCTCTTAAGGTTTGTTTCTTATTCTCTGAAGGTGTAAAGCTTCTCGGAACTCAACTGCAGACATGTTTGATTTTCTTTTTGTGTCCAACTCTTAATATAGCATTTACACACGGACAACTTGGTTTTAATTGATTGAACTAAAGAACGAAAGAAAGTTAAGCTCTTAAGTACCATCAATCAAAGAAGTAGTTTGGATGTATGTTAATGGCTAGTCATTAAGAGCACTGTTTCCGGTGCTATATGTCTTTATGGGTATAAATAGATTGTCGGACGTAAAAATAAATCTTTCTGCACATTAATTGGCATATTTATGGAGCATTACTGATGGAGATGAAATATGTCCTCATATCTTCCAACACTTTGATTCGACATTTAATGGAAATCCCTTTCAGGGTTTTCAATTAGGATAATTATGTTAAGCAATTACTACTTCTTATATGTTTCATAAAATATATTTTGCAGTCAATCCCATCCTTTATTACCTTCAAGCTAGGATACGGCAGATCATTCTGAAGAAAATAGTTTCTCTAAGAATTTGACGTAATTAATATGTTTACATAATTGTTCAGTGTTTCTCATGGAGAATTAATATAAAATTAACTATAAATTGGAATGAAAATACCATGCATTCAGAATATAATTTATGGAATAGAACTGGTTACCTGGTTTGGTTTACCAGTTATGAACCAATCAACTTTTAAGTTGTTTTCATAACCCAAAAGCTGCTAAATGGTGTGATGAATCATGGAAACTCATTTTTTATGCTCTTATAAGCTCGTTTGATTGTGTAGAAATTACATAATCTGATAAAAAAAAAACAAATTTTACAGAACATCCGTTTAAAAACTACTTATATTTTCGATCAAAAATAAAAGTTATAAGCATTTCGACAGTTTTATATACAGGGTGAGTCTAAATTGTTTTTACAAAATAAGAGGGGTGATAGTACCCATCCAGACGAGCAATAATTACCATGGAACACAGGGTCGCATTCCACTCTGAGAGGCAGAAAAGAGTAAAGTCGAAACGCGTCGAACATGAACAAGCCTCTGATGTCGTTTTGTACCTGCCTACGTAGTATATCTCCTAAGCAAGATGGCCTGGTCGATGGATCGGACGTGGCGGACCTGTGGCTTGGCCTCCTCGCTCACCGGACCTCAACCCACTGGACTTTTTCTTCTGGGGGCACATGAAATCTTTAGTGTACCAGACGCCTGTGGACTCGGCTGAAGATCTCGTAGCGAGAATCGGTGTTGCCGCAGATAAAGTTAACACAACACCAGGAATCTTCTAGAGGGTGCGCTAGTCATTCCTTCGCCGGTGTGAACTGTACAACGACACGCGTGGCCGCCACTTTGAGCACTTGCTGTGAGTTTTTCTCTGATCAATGAATCAGATTGTGCAACTTTTGGTATCGTTCATTCACTTTCCCAACACTGTTGTAAGTTCATGTTGAAATTCTAATTTTACTCTTTTCTGCCTCTCAAAGTGGAATGCGACCCTATGCTCCATAGTAATTATTGCTCGTCTGGATGGGTACTATCACCCCTCTTATTTTGTAAAAACAATTTAGACTCACCCTGTATATTAAGCGTATTACATGTCACTGTCTCTCTCATCATGAAAATAAGCATTTAGTCAAAATACGCAATTCCAAAAAAGTGTCAGCTAATGAGTTTTTACTCAAAGCCCACAATATGGAAATTACGGAGAGAAAATACAGGAATCCGACATCATTTTCGTGTATTCCAATTCTAAATTACGTGGACTTTTCTTGGGACAAACATTTCTTCACCAGTATCGAATAAAATGAAAAATTGATATATTTCATAACTGTATCACCTCAATTTTGGGCGATGATTACTTAACTTGAATAAGTATTTTGAAATCAGAACAATAATTAATTTTATTCTTAAGGTAGGTTGGTAGTTGAATTAACGTCGAACTGGAGCAACACAAAAGGGCTGCTTGCGAAGGTCTTGGATCAATCCCAAAAATAAAGATTCGAGGACAACACCTCGTAATTTGGAATCAAGGTCACACCTGAGTTGGCACCCCACTCTCCAAATTTTCACATCAACATGAGGCTACAGCAGATCTAACGTGCACTTACACCCACGCACACGACGGTCTTTGGTTGATGGAGTTTGGAACTCGCAACTCTCCGGTTGCTAATCCGCTACTCCTCCAACCGGGATACCGCGTCCCTTTAATTCCTAAGAACTTGTATGGTTCTTCTGCACACCCTGAAGCATAATAATAGAAGCAATTACAAAAGTATAGCCATTTTAATAGTTATAGAGTTTTTCTACCATCAGTGGGTCCCGGGCTCGAATCCCAGTTCATAAGCTCACCAATGTTGGTGATTGCCCATGCTAAGAATAACAACGATCACCCTCTGGATTCAAATAGCCACCATTTCGTTCCTTGCATTGCCGAATATGTCTTAAAAGAATTGCAAAAGTTACTTACATTTTAAGACAATAACCATTTTAAAATATTATGTCTACTTTTGATTCCACTGGGCTGTTAAGTGCTAATTTGTCTCTATTTTATTGCTGATTTTGTCATCAATTCAATGAATTTTTAAGTATTTTACTTACAACCTCAATCGCAAACTATTCAAGCAAGAAGTTTAATGATTCAATATGTGAGATGATAAGGAATCCAGACTCTTAAGACATGTTTAGCGTTTGAAAAGAAATACTTCTCAAATTCATATTTCTTTCAAATTTCCAAGTTAAACCGCACTTTCATCAATAAGACATGACCACGGCAAATAATCCACATAATCCGTCATGAGAAGCGATCGGTCACACGAATTTCATCATTATAACTTCCCGATCTGACCCTCATTCTTCCGCCAAGTGACAACCCTTTGATTAATTAATAGGCCACCACGTTCTTTGTCCGCTCAAATGTGACTAGTGACAAAACTCTCCAAACTTGCCGGATTAAGACGCATCGCATTCTCCGCCGAAACATGTTGATGAATTGTAACTTTTCGACTGAACACCTTGTCACTTCTGTTTACGTCATTCTCCGTGCTTGGATTATAATACCCATTGTTCCTCAAAGATTTCCCAGGAAAATTTCCCCGGGAAAGCATTAATAATCCCTCTAAGTAGAGAGCTGTCGGCGGATTTCTAGGTACCTGTTGCCGTCATTCCTTGGAACAGTAATGATCGGTGGAGTAATGAATTGAGCAATTTTGTGCCTGTGCCCCTGCACGGAAATTGCCGCTTATAATAATAACAACAACACCGCGTGCGCTGGTGTGCGATTTCTTTAAATCGGCCTTCGAGGAAAGAAAATACGCAGCAATCAGCTTCATTTAGTAAGCGCTACACGTTGGGGGTGATGGCGAACGCTCGAATGTTCCAGGGAGGCTTCTGGAATACGAAAGAGACTGCGGGAAAAAGTGGCGCGCGTATGCTTTGGATTTTTCGGAAACTATTCTTTCCAAGGATGTTTCTTCTGCGGCGGTTCGTGGAGGTGGGGATATTTTTCATGTGTATGGTAGCTGTTACCCGGGGAGAAATTTCAAATAACGGGCCACTCGACCAAATATGGAAATAAAAATCATGTGAGGCATATGAACAGGGCCGTTCCTGAGTGGTGCGTTGGGCTGCACTTGCACGTAGTCAGAAAATAGGGATAGCAGTGAAAGACAGGCATCGAACTTTAAATAAACATTCCCAGCAATATATGAGGTTGCGAGAGCACGGTTGGTAGAGTAGCTTATTAGCAATCGAAGCGTTGCGAGTTCGAGACTCGACCCAACCAAAGACTCGAGTATGGGGGGCTGTCGTGGTCTCAAATGTTCTCAAGTTGGCGTGATGTGGAAGGAGAGTTGTTTGGAGATGGAAAGGTGTTCGGAGAGTGGGGTGGCAACTCAAGTGTTGACTTCGTCATCTGACCGTGGATCAAGATTACGAGGTGCCCTCGGATCTTTCCTTTCGGGATGGATTCCGGACCGTCGCGAATAACCCGCTGTGTTGCGACGTGTGTATTGCGACGCTAATTCAATTACCAACCTACATACCTCGCAGCAATATTCCCTATATTATTAATTTTATGTTTGTCCGGGTTTTGCACGTCGTTCTGTGATTGTAATAAGTTACTCTTTTGCGTATCTGCATATTTTGTTTTTAATAACAATAGAATATTCGGAAAACATGTTCAACGGCAGGGATCTTTTGAGGGAGTGAAACCACGGGGTTCTAATACATCCCGAAATTATTTCGGTATTAAGACGAAGTCAACACCTGAATTGGCACCCCACTCTCCGAACTTCCACACCACGCCTACTAACTAACACCAACACACATTCCCGTGCCTAGTGTCGTGAGACTCTACCAGTTTAAATAAATGTGGTTGGGATGAATAGAGCATGCCACCGGGGTGAAAATGTCTATCCAGAATTTAGAGCACATTACTTTTATACATTATTACATTTATATTATCATACTAAGTTACACTATATATACAGAAAATAAGTAGGTTTTTCAGCTCTTTGGAAAATCAAGTTCTGATGATTCTCAATGAATCTCACCATGTTAATAATTTTGATCCTCGAGCCCTTGGCTTGCAATGTTCCTGAGCCATGCGATTTGAAGGTGGTCGGCGGGCGTCCTCATATGCCATGATGATGTAAGGGGGCAGACTGTGATCGGTAGAGGTGTGCCGATTTCCCCACAGGAGCAATTTTTTGAATTGACTTTTTTAAATCTCGTTAGGTAGGATGGAAATGGACCATGTCCTGTGAAGAAGAGTGTCTCTTCCCTGATCCAACTTGCCGATTTTAGTGACACTCTTGGCAACACATCATGTACTATCCTACCTGTTTCTCCTTCATCCCATTCTTTCTGCCATGCACCAAATAGCCAGCTAGTGGTTTCCCTCCTGCAATGACTTCTGGGCCATTTCACCCCTCATCAATGCACTCCGTTGTGGTTGCCTCTTTTGCTAACCTATCTGTTTCTTCTTTTCCTTCATGACCCGCATGGGCTTTAATCCAGCCTAGACAAATTTCCTTGTTGTTATATTTAATAAATATTGTATTCTTCGTGTCAGTGGACTCGGCGTTTTAGGATTTCTAAGTGCCAGGAGACCAGCTCGGCTGTCTGACCAGATCTTGACATTTTTATCTGCTCTTGCTTCTGCTGCTTTTATGCCACGCCTACGTGAGGAAATTTGACGCCAGGACAAATTTAACGTGCATCAGCCCCCACGTACACGACGGTCTTAAGTTGGATCGAATTTCGAACTGGCAGCCCTCCGGTTGCTAATCCGTTACTCTTCCAACCGGGGTACCCCGGCCCTTACGGCATTAACAGAACAAGGAGGATGAAAACCGATTCACATCCGAAATTATTTTCTGAATACGTACTTGATGGAGCGCGTTCTTTTAGAAGACCAAATGTTTTTGAGAAGGGGCTAGTTGCTAAGGTTTGCACGTGGACAGCTCAGACTGCGAGAACGGACTTGCTTGTTGATGGTGTGAGGAACCATCACTTACGACAGTCGGTCCACTCTAGTAGTGGTAATCTGTAGTTTGATAACACAGCGATACTTCCATCACATTCTACATCCTGTTATTTTGTCTTTCATGTCACGTATCCAAGGGAATATTTAGCAGTATGATCCCAGCCACACACGGCTCGCTTCTGCCATGAGAACCTCCGTGGTGCTAAAACCCTACCTTGGCCTGCGAGATACTCAGATCTGTCTCCATTGAGCATGCTTGGGATATCTTAGACCGTTAATTTCACTACATCCGGAATAAAAAGTTACGGAGTAGAAGCTACAGAATGGTTAGTATAATTTGCTGATATAATGCTGCAACACTGGGATATTTTGAATATCGAATTTAGTATTTCAGTTTCTGCATATTTGGTTTTGCTTTATTTTTAACTCCTGACCTGTCTGATACTTTGGCAACTGTCTGTTGTTAATTATTTAGATGATATAACTTAAATGAATTCGCTTTCTTCACGTAAATAATATATTTCCAAAATAAAATTCCCTTTTTGTCCTCGTATCCCGCCGCTTATCTTCAAGAATCTGACGAATACAAAAATATTAAACCATTAGTTTTTTATTTGCTTTTTTATGCGATACAATAGAAATAAAACTCCACTTAAGATTAAATGGTGATTCCCGGAAGATATTCAAATAGAGAATGGAGCAAATGAGAATTCAGTTTAAGAGTTAAAGATCTGAATATGTCGCTAAATGTATGACAAGAGCAATTTCAAATTCACAGATGGGAATACTTAAAGTTACGCAGGTTTCCTTTGAAGCAACGGAAGCCTAAAATTTCTATCAAGTGGTATTTGACACAATTGCAGCATAAATGTCTTTAAAATGCATAGGATTTTTAGAATGGGTTGATTTTGTAGAATAAGTGTTAAACTAGTTTGAGTATTATGAAATTCACAAAAATAAATATTACCAGAATACGATTAAATGTAATATTACGTGAATAGAGTTTTCAGGCGTAAAAAGGTTATTAAATGATGCCATTTCGAACATGGTCAATTCAAACAGAAACGCATGTAGCACTAGCGCTAGTTTCTAAATTGTTTGTCTTTTGATAACCGAATGGGAATCTGATTTCTTACTGGTGATAATTTATATTTCTAACTGTATGGAAAAATGTGCACACCTTAGTGTGATAATCACAATTATCTTCTAAACGTTCACGACCATGGATCAAAATTACAAGATATTATCCTCGGATGTTTCCCTTCAGAATTGATCTCGGACCGACACCAATAGCCCGTTGTGTTGCACCAGTGCGCAGTAAATTCAACTGCCTACCTACCTATTGAACATTCACTTCAATTGCATCTCATTCAATTGTTTAAAAGCTATTCAAAAATTACGAGCAATTCTCGGATTTTTCCATTCGGAATTGATCTCGGCTGGTAAGTATTTTAATTAGCGTGGCACTGAAGCAACATAACGATCTATTGGAGACGGTTCGGGATTAAATCCGAAAGGAAAGATTCGAGAACAACAA
Organism: Meta bourneti; assembly: GCA_933210815.1. Taxonomy (NCBI): domain Eukaryota; kingdom Metazoa; phylum Arthropoda; class Arachnida; order Araneae; family Tetragnathidae; genus Meta; species Meta bourneti. The sequence goes on along the minus strand of OW119929.1, from coordinate 34,978,893 downwards.
CACGGATCTTTCCCTTCCGGTTTGATCCCGGACCGTCGCCAATAGCTCGTTGTGATGCTCCAGTGCGTCGTTAATTCAACTACCTTCTGAACATTCACTTCTTTAAAGGCGACTAAAAAATTACAAGGTGCTCTTTTCGTATTTTTGCCCTTCGGTATTGATCCCGGACCGTCGCCAGTAGCAAGAAAATACGAACGAAAATAAGTTTAGCGTCAAAAAATAACCGAATCGCCTTTGAACAGAGAACGGGACGAAATTGAAGTAGACTTTCAGAAGCTAATCGTGTTAACATGACTGAGGTGTGCTTTCGCCGTGCATTTTATTTGAAATAAGAATTAACGCCAGTAAAAGTAAACGAAATGGTGTTACATATTTTTGAATCATTTCATTGCATTTAGAGGTATGAAATCCACTTATGTCAATATGGATACTATGTTTATTATAAATTGATTGATATGAATTATAACGACACTTTGCCATCCATAGATGCAAGCAATTAGCCATTGGTAGGTTGTCTCGAAGTTGGTCTCGCCATTAGCAAAACTGACCAGATCTTGATGGTCGAGATATCTCGCCACCAGATGAAAACTGACCAGATCTTGATCGCGTCATCGTCAAAAAATCAGTAATATTTTGATGACGAGATATTTCGTCATTAGCAAAATTGATCAGATCTTGATGGATGAGATAACTCGTCGAAATCACTTGGAGGATTAAGAGAAAATTTAGAGCAGATGTTATGCACGGATCTCCTAGCTATTTATATTTGTTATACGTATCTCTTAAGTTGGACGGAAGAGGCACCAGTCTAACCATAAGTTTAAGGCCCCGAAGTGTTCATGGAGCTGGCGTGACTGGTTTTGTCCTTAGCCAAAATTCTTCTAGATAGCCATGAGTGCAGTACATGTAATAATTTGTCAATTAGTACGTTTTTGTCAATTTGTACGAATTTGTCAATTTTTGTCAATTAGTACAATTAACAATAGTACGTCGTATAAAAATTGAAGAAACGTAACTGCATTTTACTGATTTAACCCTTCGACGAGGTTTCCCGTCCAAGATCTAGCCATTTTTGTTAAGGACGAGATATCTCGTTGAGATAAAACTGCCCTGTTACTACAATGGTAATGGACATTCAAGTAGGAAAGCAAGCTGACCCTTGCCCAGAACTGGTGATAGTTTGAATCAGGCTATTGCACCAGAGGCTGGATACTGCAGAACAGTTTTTGATGCGAAGATATAAAGTACCAGGAGGATTCAGGCGGAGTTAGGAACAAAGGTCCAATACGTCTCTCTGGCTCTAAATCAAACCAATGCATTGGGATACATGACTTCTTAACACTAGAAGGAATGGGTTTATAAGAAAAATGCACTGAATGTCAAGAGATATAGTCTTGCGAAATACGTGTACTTTGTTCTTTTTTATTGTTAAGATGTTTTCTAATATGTTTATAGTGCAGTGGGCAAATGGCAATCTGCTTCAAGCAACGCTTTTTCCGTCAAGTAAATGGACATGCACACAAGAAACGTTTTTACTAACACAGAAGAAAGGAATGCACGCAGAGTAGTTACAATCGAATCTGCGCTCGCAGGCTGCTAGTGCAAGGGGTAAACTCACAGAAACACTGCTTAATATGAACTTTAAAATCTTATCGGGGTATTATCGATAGTCCAGAATCAATCCCGAAGGGAAAGATCCGAGGACAAAACCTCGTCATTTTGAACCATGGTTAGATAGAGAGGTCAATACTTGAGTTGTCAGTCACCCCGCTTTCCAAACTTTCACACCACGCCAACGTGAGGACCTTTGAGGGTTTGACAGGTTTTTCGCTCATCAACCCCCAAGAACACGACGATCTTTGGATCCTATTTTCGAACTCCCAGCCTTCAAATCCGCGTCTACCAATTGGGCTACCAACGGAAGACAGAAACTGATGGAGATGGGCTGTTAATTCCGATCGTATGAGTTGTTGCAAAACAACAGTTTAACTGTTAATATTTCGATAACAGAAGTTTAAACACATGGTTTCGGGATAGAAGTGAAGCAACTCAAATTGAAAATAAAAACGTGGAAAATTACAAAATTAAAAATCATACCGAATTAAGTAAGAATAAAAAATATTAGACAAAAATAAGAAGTTGAAATTGCTAAAGTTTAAACCTTGATGGCTAATTTGAACAGTTAGTAATTCCATCAATTTCGAAGAGTTAAAAATAACCGCTAAATTAGTTGCTAATTGTAATGGTAATCACTAGCTTTAACAAAACAGTTTATATCAGTTATTAACAACTGTTATCTCAAACTAGCAATAACCGTCAACGCTGTCGGAAAATAACAGTTTTGCGCATATCTAGAAAGCGAATAAAAAAACTTGGAAAGTGAACGGAACTTCACGCTTCAGACGAAAAGCACTACGAAGTAATCTCAAAGGTTTCAAGAAACGTGGGACGGCGGAAATGTGACGCGAAACCCGCATCGGAAAACCACCTGTTTCGTGTGATAGCCGCTAGATGGCACTAAATCGCCGCAGGCCGAAAATCCAACCGTCAAATGGCGTTCAGTTCCTCGGTCAGAGTTGATGCGCGAACGTTGGCCGTGCGGGTCTGCTAGTTTCGCTACCGATCGGATTTTAAAAGTGCTTCTCTTGTGGACCGTTCCCTCCAATAAATAACAACAAACACACCTGCCCATTAATCATGACGAATCTGGCCATACTACTTTGGATATTGCAGGCATTTTGGATAAAAGGTAGGATTTTGCGAATATATTTTCCTCCGACTAGTATCGTTTGGAAGTTTGAATTTTTTTTTCGCTCGGGGCTGTTCTGCGTTTCGTTTTTTTTTTTGAAGACGGCCGGATTGCGGACACTGTTGCCATTCGTTGGGAATAATAGCGATAGGATGAGGGTGGGTCATCTCGTTGAGTGAGTGGTTTAAGGCCAACGTCACACGAGTGTTTATCTCACCGGCTGTTTAAAGTTTTGTGCATCGTGAGGAAAGGGAAGTTGATCCGGTGATAATATTTGGGAATGGATAAAATAGCCCAATCATTACTTTACAAAACAGAAATAATTTAGAGATCTGAAATTTGAATGATTTCTGTTACACCAGGAAATTTATTTACGTTTTCGCGTATATTTATGATTTTCAAATTCGATTCTCATTCCGAGGTTGACTATACGAGTGCATATTTTTGTTATTTAGTTTGGTTGGAGGCTTTAACTCCCCAAGTGTTTTCGACGAGGCAACTCGTCAATCAAGATGTTGGCCATTTATTGGATGATGAGAACTAGATGTGGTCAGTTTTTCTAATGACGAGATATCTCGTCCATCAAGTTCTGGTCAGTCTTGTTTTGGCGAGACAACCACCGTTAATGAATTCATTAATATTTATCAATATCGATTCCATTTACATGTAGTAGACTTCCGAGTTTTTTTAAGTTATGTTTGTTAGATACATGCATTCGATTTTCTGTAAGAGATACTGCCAAATTTTTGAAAAAATTTGCATTTTAGTCTGATTCCGCAAACTCAATATTTAGTGATTAATTATTAACAGTGTAATTTCGATTGTTTATAAGTGTGCCTGTTTGACTCTAATGGAAGTATGTAACCCCTTAAGTTTTAACACGATATTTTGAAATTTAGTTGCATGCATATTAAACAAATAACTGCTGGAATAAATTCACATTACCTTTTATTTTAAAAACACTTGTTTTGAAATATATTTTTTGCTGTATCGGTTCTAAACGTAGAATCGGATAAAAAGTACCGAGAAATCATGAATTAATTAGATTTGAGGAAGGTTACAGATTTGAATAAATATTTATTTTTACTTCCATAACCACAGATATCTTAACTGTAGGTTTTGCCAGTGATTTTCCAACTGCATATCTACCCGAAAATAAGCCACTTCCAAATTTTTATTTGTTTACATTTGAAAATGTCGCGTCTCTTTCTTCCAATCAGCGATGTTACTTCCGTTTTGTCTTCTATTGTTATTTTTTCATTTTGTCCTAGTAGTTAATACCATGTATAAGATGAGTTTATTTTTCTTTTAAGTGCATATTTGACTTTAAATTTTAATGTATGCGATATGTTGAAAATGCATTCTCTTATGACATAACCTACGAAAGATGTTCCCACAACACTAACTCGTCATCTGACCGTGGTTCAAATTACCTGGACTGTCACCAATAGCCCGTTGTGTTGCTCCAGTGTGACGTTAATTAAAATACCTACCCAAAAATCTAGCACTATTTGATTTAGCTTTACAGGAAAACCCAATCTTAGGTCACAGTGATTAACCAGTCTGGCGACACAGATCAGGTTCGGTTAATTCCAAATTGAGGGCATTAATCTGGTGTAGATGATCATGTTAGGCGCGTTGTAGTCGCGCCTATTGTATGGGGGCGTTTGTTAGTGTCAATGAGGAGAGTAATTTTCGTCTGCCAGATAGGTAATTTAATGAACGTCGCACTGGAGCAACACAACGGGCTATTGGCGACAGTCCATAATGAAATACGAAGGGAAAGAACCGAGGACGACACATCGTAATTTTGAACCATGGTCAGATGACGAGGTCACCTGAGCTTTGCACCCCACTCTCCTAACTTCCACGCCAACCGTTACTCTTCCAAGTGGGCTACCGCTGGCCTTCGACGGTCCCCGTTGGAAGAGTAATGGACTAGCAACCGGAGGGTTGTTAGTTTCTAATCCAACCAAAGACCGTCGTGTACAAAGGGGCTGATGCACGTTAAATCTGCCATGGCCTCAAATGCCCTCACGTTGGTATGGTGAGGAAGTTTGTAGAGTGGGGTGCCATCTCACAGATGTGACCTCTTCACCGGACCGTGATTCAAAATTACGTGGAGTTGTCCTCGATCTTTCCCTTCGGGGATGATCCCTGACTGGCGCCAATTGCCCGTTGTGTTGCTCCAGTGCGACGTTAATTAAATACCTACCTTCGACTGTCAGGTTAACTTTGTAATGGTTTGGGCGTTTTATGGCGCAAGAGCCATATTTGGTCAAACTGCTTGACCAAATATGGCCTTGACACAAGACAAACACAGGACAACGTCAAGTAAAAACTGTCGAGAAAGGAAAAAGAGGGATTGGTAGGTAGTGGGATAAAAGCAAAAATGATCGCTTGGGTATCCCGGGAGCGCGACTCCCGTGTTTACTGAGAACAGTAAACACCATGAGAAGTGAAAAGATCACTCGAGTACTTCGGGTCTGAAGCCCGTTCCCACCAAATGGAGATGTACCCCTGACGACTTCCTTGTAAAGAGATATGAAGTGTATTTTTATAACATTCGTGTGTACTAGGGCCAACAAGTAGTCGAGCGGTCAGTTAATTGAAGATAACTGTTCATCCCACTTTTCCAAAAATCATGTATCGAACCAGGTGTACTTTTCTCGCATTGTAACTAGTTTAACTAACCACGATCGCCACTATTTCCGCCCGGGATGTTTCTTTTTAAATCTTTTCGGATTGATCCCGGACCTTCGCCAATAGTCCGTTGTGTTGCTCCACTGCGTCGTATAAATTCAACTACCTACCTTTTAAATCTAGTTCTAAATTATTCCAATTTTTTATTTTTTCGAGCATGCTAGAAAATGCGGGTATTGTCAATTGTGAACTATTTTTGCGATATTATTTCTGCGCTGTTGCGAAATTTCTTTCTGCTTGAAATTGATCGACGAGATTGTGAACACGTGATTTCAAGAAGATGGGGCATCATGTCATACAGGACAACCATGCAAATTCTAAAGGACGCATTTCCTGGCCAAATAACATCGAAATCTCATGTCAATCGGTCTCCTTGTTCCTCTCATTCGTCCGCGCCGTGTTTTTGGCTATGGGGCTTTTTTAGGGAAAGAGTCTGCACTAACAAGCCGACGATTCAACAGCTTAACGCTCCAAGCGGTTTCGACGAGATATCTCGTCCATCAAGATCTGACCAATTTTGCTTTGCTAGTGACGATATATCTCGTCATCTCTCTCTCTCAAGAATGCCTATTCAATACCTCCGAATAATGAAGATATTGCTTTTTTTTGATGATGACGAGATCAAGATATGGTCATTTTTTTCTTATTACGAGATATCTCGACCATCTAAATTTGGTCAGTTTTGCTAATGACAAGATACCTCGTCGGGACAACCACCAGGAGGGTTAAGAAAATTGAACAAATCACCCCGAAAATGTGCTTGAACATCGTAATGGAAAATGTGGCCAAAGAGCATGACTAGAAGCAGTCACTTGGGGCCGACGTCGTCTTCCATACTTAGTCATTGAGTAAACAATACGTTTAGAAATTAAATAAAACATTTTTTGTTATTCGTGAGATTCCCATCACTGCACTCCGTTGTACGGGGGTGATTCCATATGTAGACTTGTGAAATGAATAACTAGTAAGATAAAAGATAAATTAATCAAAATTCAATAAACAAAATGCTGGCAAGTCTACAAGCGCGTGGCCCCAAATAAAGATCACAAAATAAATTAGGCGATTGTAGTTTTTTTAAATTGAGTTTAGAACAGATATTCAGAGTAGACGGTGCGGTAGGTAGTTGAATTAACGTCGCACTGAAGCTACACAAAGGGCTATTGGCGACGGTCGGGGGTGAATTCTGAAGGGAAAGATCCGAGGATACCTCGTAATTTTGAACCACGGTCAGATGACGAGGTCAACAACCGAGTTGGCACCCCACTCTTCAAACTTCCCCACTACGCCAATATGAGGACATTTGAGGCCACGACAGATTTAACGTACACCAGCCCCCAAGACGGTATTTGGTTGGATCGAGTTTCAAACTCGTAACCCTCAGATTCTTAATCCGTTACCCCTCAAACCGGGCTATATCGGAATTGATCCCAGACCGTCGCCAATAGCCCGTTGTGTTGCCTGAGTTCGACGTTAATTAACAACTTAACCTCCAACCAGGTTACAGCCGCCCAGTGGATAGGATCTCATAGCCTGTAAATAATGCACTGTACATAGTATATAAAATAAATTATTTATGGCAAGTTTATGCTCCTCTAAGTAATATCTAGGGCCGCGGTGACCCGGTTGGAAGAGTAACGGACTAGCAACCGGAGTTGCGAGTTAGAATCCAACCAAAAAACCGTAGTACAAAGGGGGCCGGCGCACGTTAAATCCGTCGTGCTCTCAAATGTCCTCACGTTGGCGTGGTGTCGAAGTTTGGAGAGTGGGGTGCCAGCTCAGGTCTGACCGTGGTTCAAAATTACGTGGTTTTGTCCTTGATCTTTCCCTTCGAGATTGATCCCGAACCGTCGCCAATAGCCTGTTGTGTTGCTCCAGTGCGACGTTAATTAAAAAATAGAAAATCCAAAATAAATGGCACCGTTACATAAAAAAGACCATGTACAGTATAAAAAATGTATACGTCGTTTGATTAAATTTCTGAAAACCGTCTTAAGTTTCAAAATCTTCCTCCATTCTAATGTCTACCGAACTGTTACAGTGAACACATTTAGACATGTAATTTTCTACAAATACCTTAATTTACTCGGGACTCGACTGTGTGCCCACATGTTTCTATTCAAATCATCTATTGTGAAAAGACCATCTTTTCCTATGAACCGATGAGCGCGTCTGTAATGATGATGTCTCAATAAGGTCACTGTCATGCATGATAGCATGTAATCTAGAAATGAATGCCAGGTTATCAGGTGGTAGCGGTCACGGTGCCTATCCTTCCGATGCTGCTGCATATGTTTGCAGTCTTCATTTTGTGATTTACAAGATTTATCTGTCTTGCATCACGGCATTTGAATTGAGTGAGATGCAATTTCAATTTTTATGTTCGATATATATGTGGGTTGTTATTAATTATTTCTTTTTTTATAAAATTGATTTTGATATGTAAAAAAAAGAGAGTTGGTGGTTCGTTAATTAACGTCGCACTAGAGCAACAGACACAACGGGCTATTGGCGACGGTTTGGGATCAGTACCAAAGGGAAAGGTCGAGGACAACACCTCGGCATTTTGAACCACTTTCAGGTAAGTTCAACACCTGAGCTGATATCCCACTGACAACGTGATCCCTGACAGCCAACGTGAGGACATTTGAGGCCACGATAGATTTAACGTGCTCCAGCCCCCGCTTACACGAAGGTCTTTGGTTGAAACGAGTTTTGAACTCGCAACTCTCCGATTGCTTATCGTTATATTTCCAAATGAGCTACCGCGGCTTCGAAAAGAGGGAAATATGAATTGTGTTAAACTAAAACCTGACAATTCATATTTCTCTCTTGACTAAAGTCAAGTTTCTCAAATTTTTAGTTATGGGGCTCTTCCATACATAAGGCCTCAAATGTCCTCACGTTGGCGTGGTGTGGATGTTTGGAGAGTGGGGTGCCAGCTCAGGTGTGATCTCGTCATCTGACCGTGATTCAAAATTACATGGTGCTGTCCTTGGATCTTTGCCTTCGGGACAATTCCCCGAACCGTCGCCAATAGCCAGTTTAGTTGCTCCAGGGCGACGTTAATTACCTATCCACCAAACATAAGGCAGATATATGAACACGATGTTAAAACGTCTTCCATCTCTACATGAAATACTACAAAAATAACAATGTTTAATAAATTATCGATTTATGCAACACCTGATTTTAAAGATTCAGAGCTGAGGGTGAATAGTTTTTTAATTTAAAAACACAATATATATAAATGTATAAAAAAAGTAGTGTGCTTTGATTGGTCTGAACATTTCTACGTCATAAAATCTGTGTTATACTTAGAAAACAGACCGCAAGCTACAGCTCGCTCAAAAACTTTCCAATTCATCTCGGAGTTCGATTCCTCCCAGGGTGTTTTTATATCAGTAAAACTTTCCTTGTGCGTGTATGTCTATTGCTTGGCGTTGTCTATCTTGTGTTTGGCGCAGCATAGCCAAATATGGCCCTTGTGCCAAAAAAACAATAGATCATCCAACCAATTCATCTCAGTCCTGGTCTCCGGCGACCCGATTCTCATGTATATCTGGAGAGACCCTCTCTGCCAAGGTCACGTGCTTATCTACGCCGATGCGTGGGTCCCAGTCTGATTAACTCTACTGCAGGTTATTTTTTGTTTTTGTCGTCATTCGGTCATTTTTTTTCTTCCCTCGGGGTCACATCTCTATGTTTGTACGGGCTTCACGAACCCGAGGTACCCGAATAAACTGCTCTTCTCCCATGGAGTTTACTGTCTTTGGTAAACACGGGAATCGCATTCCCAGGGTACCCAAGCGATTTTTTCTCTTTTCCTCCTCCTAGTGTTCTATCTCCCACCCCATCTTGTTTTTCCCTTTCATGTGTTTTGTAAACAGCATTGAAATTACGAACAATTTTGCTTTGAAATCCAATTATCATATATTATCAATCATATCCATCATATCAAGATTCCATTTTGAGTTTTCTAATTTGATTTGCTTTTTTAAAAAAAATTCCCATCACTATGAGTTATATTTAATTTTTTCTTTATAAAATGTCGGTACTTTTTCTGACCCGCATGTTTGCCGTGTGCGGCGTCCCGTATCGGGGAAAATGGATTCCTGGGGTACCTGATGTTCCCTTCGTCCCTTGCTTCAACGTAGATGGATGACCAGAGTGAGCCCTTTCTGGTCAATCAGCTCACTTAAGTTCTCTGGGTTTCACCACGGCAGAGTGCTTAGCCCCTCTGTCGTGCTGGACTTCAATGGTCTTAAGAATTTGGGGTTAGTGCTGTAGCTAGGGATGCCCTGGGTGAACCGGTGGATCCACATCCCGATACTGTAGCACTATATCATGGTGGTATCTTGAAGTGTGTGCTGAAGCTGATATATTCCAGAGCCAGCAACCACTTCCCCTTGTTGGACTCCGTGGGGGTATGGGCCCTAGAGGAGGCCTAAATCCCTCTAACAATGTTAATTACCCAATACCTAAATTTTTAATAATAAATAACCCTCAACATGTCTGTTCAGACAAACGGATCTGCATCAGACGAGATGATAAAAGTATTAGTAACACAAAACATGTAATATTGACATTCAACACACCAGACATGCCGACATCCATTAAAGTAGGATACTTAAATTGCAGCGTTAGACCATTTATTCCAAACCCTCAAAGATGCTTTAAGTGTCAAGAGGTCTGGACATTCCCAGGCTTCATGCCGATCACCTGCAATTTGTGCCAGATGCTCAAATCCCGAGCATTGCGGAAACTGCACTAATGAACCTGTATATTTCAATTGTAAGGGGAATCATCCTACGTATTCCAGGTCTTGTCCTCAGTGGAAAAAAGAAAAATAAATCCAAAACATAAAGATAATACAAAAGATTTCATATCTCGAAGCAAACAGATATTCATACGCTTCTAATTAAAACGATGAAATCCGTTGCTATCCAAACAGATACCATTCCCAATAAAGGAATTGAAAAATCCATTGCTGTTCAAACAGATGCCATTCCCAATGAAGAAATTGAAAATACAATTGTACAAAACAAACAATCGTCCTAGAAAAAGATGCAACTATTAAAAAGTCAACAAAAACAAACATTCCCAAACCATCTGGCCCTATTCTAAAACAAAATCACAAATGAAATTAGATGCTACAAAATGTAATAGAATCGATGAAAAATACTGGGATATCTATTCTTCATCTATCTGATTCATCTGGTGAGAAAATGGAAATAGACAAAAATAAAAAGAGTAGGCACAAACGCAAAAAATCCCTGAAAGAATATAATGGTTAAAATAATATTTTGGAATTGTCAAGGCTACCGTAACCATTGTTGAGAATGTGGAGGCTTTGATTGATTGTTACCATCCTGTATGTCTTGGTCTGCAGTAAACTTTTGACACCAGCAGTATGCACAAAAATTGAAAGACATTAATACATAGACATTAATTAATATCGTAAGAGATAATTAAAAAAACAATCATGCTAGTGGTGGTGTAGCGCTTCCGACTTGTCTGTATTGTTCATCTTCCGCTGTTTAAATTTCACTTTCAAAATTTTATGCATTTTTTATTTTGTACATATGTAAATTAAATTCTTTAGTCTCATAGTTATGCCTCAGATGATGATTTTGTTTTTATTTCTGACTATTTAAATATTTTTATTTTCAGCTACACATTTTACATGTTTTATAAATCTACCTTTTAACTTTGTCTTGAACTTCATTTTTCATGCTTTACGCTTTATTGGACTACATTCTATCTTGTGTTTGGCGCAGCTTGTCCACTCTTGGACCTTGCGCCATAAAACCCCAACATCCAATCCATTTTTTTCTACGTTTGAGCTAATTGGACCTGGACCCACGGCTTAAAATAAATTCCGAACCTCGATGAATATCCGTGCCCAGACTGGGGTAGCGATAGACCGGTTGGAAGATTAACGGATTAGCATGGGGGGTTGCTAGTTCGAATCCAACCAAACACCATCGTGTACAAAGGGAGATGGAGCACTTTAAATCTGTCGCGCCTCGTATGTCCTCACGTTGGCGTGGTGTAGAAGTTTGGAGAGTGGTGCGCCAGCTCAGGTGTTGACCTCGTCATCTGACCGTGATCTTCCCCTTGGGGATTGATCCCATTGTGTTGCTCCAGTGCGACGTTAATTAAAATACCTACGTACCGTGCCCAGACTGGGTCTTGATTGTAGAGCCTGTTGAACCCCGATGACTGGAGCACCAACCTCTCGGCCCTTTAGGAGACAACCCCAAGCGTCTTTAAGTCCTTTTTCTGCTACACCCGCAACAGGACTCGCTTTAACCGTTGCTTCGGATAAAGCGAGTCCTTTTTGCGTTTGTGGAGTCCCACTACTCAAACTCCTTGGGGACTCTTTCCACTTTTGTAATTGGTCGGGTATTGTCCTCCATTTCTAGAACTACGCCAGCAGCCTCATGTAGGAAAAAATTATCTAGAGCAAACATAAACACCTCCAGTGGATTTCCGGAGATGTGCTGTAGAAGCCAGTCTTATTTGATCTTTGCATTATCATGAAACTAGTAAAACACTACCGGAAATTTGTATTCTTAGTTCAAGAACTTCATTCCACTTCCTACACAGTGTTATTCATAGGACAACCTTCGTCAGCCTTTTATGGTGCACATGCATGGTCTGCGCTGAACACTCAACCACGGCTGTGTTTGTCACTTGAAATCATTAGATAATCTCTCGACCACGTCTGCGAAGTATTTGGTTTATTTTGTTGCTCTCCGACTACTTTTGCTATTGTTTGACGGGAACAAGGAAACTGCTTAAAGTGGATTCCAAAACTCTAAGAGTTCGTGTGGAGACCTTTTTTTATTCCCAAGATTGTTTGTAGGGTTGGTTGGTTTTTATGGCGCAATGGCCAAGCAACGTGAAGCAAATGGACATGCACCCAACAAGGAAAGTTTTTCTGACACTGAAATACACCGAGGAAGGAATAGAACCTGCGCAACCTACAAGTTGCTAGAACAGCGGGCAAACCCACTGAGCCACGGGGGTGGCCTCTGTTTCCCAAGGGCCGGGGTTAACCGTGTGGTCAACGGCTTGCCAAGGATATAATAATGAAATTGTACTTTTTTTGCACGTGCGATGTTCAGATTGGCATTGAATGGATATATGGCTTCCTTGGGTTTTATTGCTCAAGGGACTAATTTAGCCAAGCAGTGCCAAATATAAGACAGACAACGTCAAGTAAATGTCAAATCATGCACAGAAGAAAAGTTTTACAGACACAGAAGAGAGAAATACACCCATGGTAGTTGCAGAAATCGAACCCGTACGCCTACATCTCACAGACTGTTAGCGTGTTGGGCAAGCCCAATAAACCACAAACGGGGTTTCCCCTTTACTAGAAAATGCCAAGTGTGTAACTAAGTGTATTATATGATTGCAGGTAGTTGAATTAACGTCGCACTGAAGCAACACGACCGGCTATTGGTGATGGTCCGGTATCATTCCTGAAGGGAGAGCCCGAGGACAACACCTCGTAATTTTGAACCACGGTCAGATGACGAAATGGATTCGTTGAAAATGTCTTTTAATTCATTGAAAATCCCTTTTCCTAATAGGGACCGTGGTTGCTCTGTCGGAAAAGTAACGGATTAGCAACTGGAGGGTTGTTAGTTTAAAATTAGGTCGAACCAGACTGTCGTGTACATGGGGGCTGGTGCATGTTAAATATGTCGTGGCATCAATGTCCCACGTTGGCATGGTGTGGAAGTTCAGAGTGGGGTGTCAGCTCAGGTGTTGACCTCATCATCTGACAGTGGTTCAAAATTATGAGGCGTTGTCCTCGGATATTTCCCTTCAGGAATGATCCCGGAACGTTCGATTACTTTAATTTCCATAAAAGTAAATAGTGCAAATTAACCTTTGAGGTGGTCATTAATTGACGCGCTAAATCTATTGATCCGAAAGTCTTTGGGTTCTTCACAATTCTTTTCGCAATCTGATTGTTTTGTGTGTTTAGTTGAATGCACAATAAACTTTAAAGTATGTAAAGTTTGTAATTTAAATTTCTGTTCACTCCCCATTATTAATGTAAAATATTTCTCGAGAATCGAGTCGACTTGATGGTTAATTGGGAAATGCGGTTCTTGTTCTATAAACACTGACATTACCGGAGGGGCCGCGGTAGCCCGATTGGAAGAGCAACGGATTAGCAACTGGAGGGTTGCGAGTTCAAAACTCGGTCCAACCAAAGACCGTCGTGTACACGGGGGCTGGTACACGTTAAATCTGTCGTGGCTTCAAATGTCTTAACGTTGGTGTGTTGTGAAAGTTTGGAGAGTGGTGTGAGTTCAGGTGTTCTCGTCATTTGACCGTGGTTCGAAATTACGAGGCATTGTCCTTGGATCTTTCCCGTCGTGGATTGATCTCGAACCGTCGCCAATAGCCCGTTGTGTTGCTCCTGTGCGACGTTAATTAACTATCTCACTTGATATTACCGGTCTGGTGGCTGAGTGGTTAGTGCTCTTCTCGGTTCAACAGGTACGGGGTTCGAATCCCGGTCTCGGCGTGGATATTTGTTGTGGTTTGGAACCCACCTTTTATAAACCGTAGGCACCAGTCTAATTAGCTCTGGCGTGGATAAAATTGACTGCATAACGACAAACCAAATACTGACACTGCAAGAAGACCACAGAGCGATAAACCCCTCCGTAAAGTTTCACCGCGCGGAAGTAATTTTTTAGTGCAACAAAAAAATTAAAACAAAACTACACAATTTTTGTACGAGAAATGGAGCCGCTTTACCTTAGTTCAAGCTTCGCATTTTCCGAAATACTCTGCCCTATTCTAGGAAATCTATTTCCCCTACACCAAAACTCTACACTTACCGATCAACTTCAATCTTCTCATAGATCCCATTTGGAACTGAAGCTTACGAAATTTCATCCGCAAGAAATAACAAAAGAAAGTTTAGATGTCATATTGTATTTCGAATTCGAGATCTGGGAATAGAAAATTTTCCATAGCCATTTCCTCTTCAGATAAAATAAAGGTCTTGTGCTGAGAAATAGATTATATTTTCTATTTTATTATCGACCAACTTAAGTGCTTTTAATACTACAAAAGAGAAAGTAACTTGCTTTTTAAATCACAGGACTTTTTTAAGCGATTCGTTTGTCATCCCTCGGTGGCATAGGATAGGAATGGGCTCAGGGTAGAATATTAACCCTCTGAGGGATCACGCGCATAATTACACCTTTCCACCTGTAGTTTTCCATGCATGACTTTTAACCAATATTGCCCTTCTTGAGTAATAGAATCTTTCCAAAAGATTTTATTCTATGGAAATGAACAATAGAATTTTTACAAAAGATTCTATTCTCTGGAAAGAGCAATAGAATCTTTATAAAGTATTGTATTCTAAGTAAAGGAGCAATAGAATGTTTCAAAAAGATTCTAATCTAAGTAAAGAACCAATATAGAATGTTTCCAAAGGATTCTATTAAAAGGAAATGAGAAATATAATGTTTCCAAAGAATTGAATTATAAGGAAAGGACCGCTAGTATTTTTTAAAGGTTGAAAGAATCCATAGATTCTTTAGAAATTGTGCTTACTTAGACATTAAGTGTATTATGGGGTAAAAGCAACACTACGCAGCTCGGAAATCTAGGGTCTCATAAGGTTAAAACAAATTACCGTTTTAGAGATTGGTGAGAATTGCCGTTACCGAAATGAAAACCGGTTTTCTTTGATATGGACTATTTTATTTTATCTTTATCTTTAAGATTTATTTCAGGCATCAGTTGGAAGGACTTTGGGCAACATAGTGATAAGCCATAGAAAATGTCTCCCATAATGAAATATGTCATAATGACAGAAATCGTAGTCACAGTCGTGACAGGAGTGGTGTAGGTAGTCGGAGAATGGGTCAATTGGGGCCGAGTACAGTATTGGCTGAGCTGTGGTTGGTTAGTTGTTTTGGGGTTTTATGCCACAACTTATGTGGCAATGCTGTGCCAGACACAAGACAGACAATGTCGAGTAATTCTGAAAAGAAAGAATGGAGAGGAAAAGAAGAGAGAAATACACCCAGGGAGGAATGCACTTGACAGGAATCAAACCTGCGCCGCCTAAAACTCGAAGGTTGCTAGCGCAGTTGACATACCCACTGAGCCACGATGGCCCCTGGTTGGGTTGTGAGTTCACAGCTGGCGATGTTGAAAATTCGAGGGAAACCTTTTATTTTCCTTCAGAAAAGTTGACAAGCTGTAACATAGCGCGTCGAGGGGTCCTGTGTTGAGTGTAGGGCATTTGGAGCAGCTCGGAGATCCTTATCAAAGGGGCTCGTGAAAGAATTAATAGTTAAAAATTAGTCCACTAGAGGTTTAATGATTTAGAAAAATCTTATTGGATTAGGTGACCTATTAAGAAAGTTAATTGGCAGAAAAGGAGATGTTTCTAAAAAATTCGCACGTTCATCTTAAGTGCAGTGGTGGAATGCGCCTGTGATCTGAAAGGAAGAAGAAACAACTTGGATGAGCTGTCTAAGCAATGGTTAAAAAATATATCGGATGATCCCGGTATCCGAATGACTACAATGGTAAGTCCGCAAAATGTACAAAATTAGTTACATTTAAACTCTGAGAGGTTCACACGCATATATCCGTTCTGCAACCCACAGTCTGCCCTGCATGACTTACCAGTTTTGACCTTCCTGTGGCCAATAGAATCTCGCACAGGATTCCTTAAACCAAAAGACGTTCTTGTTTAGTCATTATGTGTGTATGTGTTGTGGAGGGAAAAGTAATACTACACCACTGATAAATCTCGTAACCCTCAGGGTTAAGAGTGGGATAACTAATATTTTATTTGATGAAAAAAGTGTTTCGTGCATTTGTACTATTTTATTTGCAGAGAAATTTTTAAAAAAATCGGAAACTAGCACTTTTTTGGAGGGGCTATTCAGATTCCTTCAATCTTCTCTGGTTATCCTCTTTGTCCGCAGTTTCACACTCGCTCATATACCAGAAGACGCTTTTCTTATTATCCTTTTATTGTTATCCTGATCTTTATCTATCAATTGCTTTAGTTTAACTGTCAATAGCGTTAATTGTAATAGGTGCTCTCCACGCTTAATTTCTGAATTTATTTTCCTGGATTTAGCAGTTATTTTGGGTGTTTTGGTCTGAAACTAGCGGAGTCCGCTCCATGATTTTTGGATTGCTACACCCTTCTTCGTTGGCGTTATTTTACAGAATGACTTGACAACAAAGAATTCTGTCGTGGTTTAACCATTAGCATAAAACAATGTGAGTTATTTGAATATGTTGTGTATGTTATTTAAATGAGTTTCATTCAAATTTCTTCCGAGAAATTAGCGCACATAAAAAATGTCGCCTAGATATTTAATCCTTTTTCCTCCAGTTATACTTTTTATATATCGTTCCTTTTTGTTTTTACTTTTTCCGTGAACTGTTAACGATGGCCCCGTCAGGAGTTGGCACCGTTCCAATAGTAGTTTCATGAGAAAAATGCCAGCCATCGATGATTAAATTAACTAAACGAAAGTAATGCTCCGTTTGGGCATAATTTTGGTCCGACACTGTGTCTGCTATTAAACTTGCTGCTAAGCAAGTTCTTCCTTTCTTCGTGTTATGAAGTAGTATCACGATCCAATATTAATTCTTTCTTCCTCTTGTTTATTGTGTCTGAACTTCAGCACGAACAATCAAAAGGCTACAAGAATTTATTATCCACACCTCACACTTAAAGACCCGTTGACAATTCACCTGAGTAAACTTTTCTCGAAGAAAAATTACCCTGTTGCCAACAATAGAAGACTGGAATTTTCTACTCACGTATATCGGACAATCCAATCAACCCTATTTTATTTTCGGAAATTGCGTATTCCTGATCTTTGTTGGATCGACACACTTTTGATTCAAATTGTCTTTGTTTCAAAACAGTTCGATTTTTATCGTTCGTAGTTTTTATTAATGGAATTGGGACGTGGATGGACCTATTCGTCTGTTCGATCGAACACACTTTTGGAAGAATTTTATTTTAATCTAAATTCGCTCTCGTGAAATATTTTTTGCAACATAACATTGTCTACTTTTGGAATTCTCTGCATAATAGGTGTATCAAAAAAAATCATTGAAACGATAACTCGCTTAGCCACGAAAAATAAGGTGCTTTGAGTTTCATTGCTAAAACTTCCGTCTCATTCCGTCTCAGGGCAGGTGAAGTCAAAATGGTTACTTGGAATCTGAAGTTGAATATTTCACTTTCCCTATCAAATATTCAGGAAGAAAAAGAAATACTTCATAATATAAATAATTGTAATTTAGAGTAGTATATTAATTTCATTTTGATTTTAAGAATATTATAGTATTTCTTAAATTAATGATGCACTTTTCTCCTTTGGATCCATCGAAATTCAGACTTATCCCCTTTTGCCCTGACACGGAAGAAATTATCTTCTATGAAACGTAAGTTCTGCTCATTTGACTGGAGACTTCGATGAATCACCTACATCTATTATATTACTGGTTAAATGTCTGGATAATGACAGCTTTCTTCATTGATGAGACTCAGTAACCAAACAGGAAATCAAATGCTTTTGTTTTCTTTATTTGTATGGAAATAATCTAAGTGAGGGGCGAAATCAAACTAACAGATATGTTCGTTTATGCGCCAATCTGATTCTTTATTTCAGTCAAATAAGGATTGCTAGATTAAATTATATATGGACCACTTTTCCTGTTGAAACGAGACTACCTTAGACATAATTTATCTTAAAATAATTTAAATTCCCTTATCTTATTCTGTTTTCGCATGTTTATAATTTTGCCATTTCTTTCGCAATCTGTAAAATTCCAATGTCATTCATTATTTTAGTCCTACAAATTCTATAGGCCGCCCTGGGTCATTGCGTTTCTCCACTGCGTCATTGTTAGTCAGACTTTCCTTGTGTGTGTATGTCCATTAATCGAAGTTGTTGGCCTTGTACTTGGCGCAGCTTGGCCAAACATGGGCCTTGCGCCATAAAACCCAAACAACCAATCGTCATATTCTATATTATGGTGTATAAGTGAAATTTTCAGGAATATTTTAAGATTTGGAAACATAAATCGACAATGCGATGTAACTATTTATGGGGTTAGCGGTGCATCCTAAGTGTCATCAAGGCAAAGCAGAACATCATATATATAGACGAACTCAATACAATTTTAAAATTTCTGCGAATAATTTCATGTATAGTAGCTACTCTGCAAATGACCAAGAAAAACGGTGATTTATTCTGCTTTTAAATGCAACTGTCTAGCACATCGAAGAATTATTCCTGAATTTGGTATATTTCTTGACAAAAGTATTTGACGTTTTCTTTAGAAAACGCAACATAAATTGAATTCAGATCCTATATTTTCCATTTATGAATTTACTACATCAAAAACAAAAAGTTTTATTTAAAATAAATAAATTTCAACTGACTCTGAACTCGATTTTTCCGTCACTTTCCTTTTCCATCGAATGTCATTTTTCCGAGATTCTACTGTAGAATTTTTAACCACTAAGCCCCTTTATTTATCTTTGTTGCCCCGAAATTGTTTTTGACAGATGTTAACATTACGAACAATGCATTGAAATACATTTATGAGAAAAGACAACTTTATATTGAATTTATAAAGTGTCCCGCCTCACCGAAATATAGATATTTAAATGCTACTCGTGATACTAGGGAGAGTAGGAAGAACCCTTCGAAATGAATATATAAGCACAGAATTGAAAAACGCCCGAAATTTCCACACTTTTGAAAGTATTTTGCGTATTTTATTTCGTCGCCTGCGTGATTAAAATTCTCTGCATTTTCGAATCGATGAAAATAAAAATACTATTCGAAGAAAGGGAGTAGTAAAGAAAGTAGGGAGGAAGAGAAAATTCTTCGCGTTAAAATTCGTAAAACTTCTCTCGCGCAATCTGTGTGTCTCTTACTTTGTTTTATTATACTTTTTTTCTTCTCTATCTCTTATTTTTCACATTCGGAATCTGGGAGTTTTTTTTGCTAGAAAAAGCAGAAAAAATTCGTTTGCATAAATATATTGATTTTCCCTTCAGTCTTTTCCTACGGTTCCAGTTAAAAGCGAATCCCGGAATGTGTGTTCGGAAAAGGGGGAAGTCATTTTCTTAACTTATTTTGCGTAATCCGATTTGTGCTCTTGCTGCTTTGAATTTCGATGACCTAAAAAAGCGAAAGAACTTTCGCTTTCTTGTGCGATTTAAAATCCGAGTGAAATTAAACGTGAAGATGGTGTTCGAAAAATATGTTTTTTCCCTTTTAACAATATAACGTTATTGTTGGTTTATCTCAAACGTGCGCGATTTTCCAACTTTCAATTTTCGAATCCTCTGGTGAAGAGTAGCGAAAATTTGTTTTAGTTTTGAATCGTTTTTAACACTCCGTTGGTCGTACTGGTCTTGACAGGAGCACGATAATTCTTTTCCAATGATTACTGTAAAATTGTATTATAAATTTCTATAACAAATCATAAAAATATAAGTTATCTATAAATTTAAATAATAAACTATTTATAAATTTAAATAATAAATTATTTATAAGTTTAAATAATAAATTACATGTAAATTTAACCCTTCCAAGTGGTTTTGACGAGATATCTCGTCCATCAAGATCTGACCAATTTTGCAAATGACGATATATCTCATCAAGATATTGCCGATTTTTTGGCAATGACGATATCAAGATCTGGCCAGTTTTGCTAATGACGATATACCTCGTCCAGACAACCACCAGGAGGGTTAAATAATAAATCTATGGTAGGAAATTATCCTCTCCCCCCTCGGAACACACCAGCGCTCTCTAGTTACTAACTTACCAGTTGTAAGATGTACTCCCTGATGTTAACATGTCTTGCTCGGATGTTATTGGGGCTGACTGTAAATAAATGTATTTAGTTCAGATGTTATGGTGTTGTGTCCCTCTCTCAGTTATGATGTATAGACTCCCACACTATGTATATAAAGCAGAGTTGGCGTCTGCCTGTAATCTAAAAATCTACACCGTTTGACCAGTCAACATCAAGTTTGGTATACCCATTCTTTAGAACACTGCGGGAAACGTAGGCTGCATATAAATCCCCTTTCGATTTGTTCTGTATGTGCACAGGGGCTATAATCAATTTGAAATACTTATAAGAGTAATATTGAATATTTTTACGATCACTGATCAATTCATACCGAATTTGATAAACATTCTTTAGAACCCCTGCGAGGTGCATAGACTGCATATTAACCCACGTTTGATTTGCCGTGGGTCTGCAGAGGGAGCTAAAACCAAATTGAAATCTCCATAGGAATAACATTGAGATTATTACGATGAACTGTTTGACCAATCTACCACATTTGGTACACTTATACTTTTAAACACTACTGGAAACATACTACGTATTATCCCTCGCTCGATTTGTCCTGGATGTGCAGAGGGTGCTAAATCAATTTAAGATCCCTGTAGGAATATCATTGAGTAATGTTGCGATCAATTACAACCAATTCAACTCGAGCAACGCCGGGTAATTCTGCTAGTTATTTATAAATTTAAACAATAAATTATTTATATTTAAATAATATTTTTTATTATAATAATAAATAATTTGTATTTAAATAATGAATTATTTGTATTAAATAATAAATTATTTATACTTAAAATTTATAAATAATTTATTATTTAATTTTAGTTTTTAAATGTACTGTGATTTCAAAATATAAATAATGCATGTATAAGGAGGAGAGGAAAAAGTCGAGCACTACTCAGACTCACTGTGATCACATTTTATTGAAAAATATCTGCGACTAACGGAGAGTTGACGCATGTGCATTCCTGCTATCTTTTCCCGGATGCCTTCCCGAGAGAAAAATATTTTCATGATTTTTCTTTCGGAAGAAAATTTTCAAGTTACCAATTTCAATTTGACGTCAAGCCGTCTCAGCTATGAAAGAAAAACATCCGAATCTGATTGCTAGATTATCGTGAAAAACTTTAGGTCTAAGAAAATATTTAGTTTTTAATTTTAGAATTTAAGCTTCTCGGCGAGATTTTTAATGTCAGATTATTTCATAATTAATTCGCACATTTTGTTTTAGCCGATTCATTTTATATCTGAGCAATTAAAATTGCTACTAAAATAGGCTTTAAGGGGAGACTTTTTTGCGACTATTTTTAAGAATTTATGCTTCTTATGGCTACTATTTCACAAGTGCTTTAACTGAGGCAGCTCTGTTGGTGAGATGGCACTGAAATTTCCCATTTTCCTGTCACAGCTTGCTTGCTGATAGGGTTAGTGAAGCTATGAATCAATCATAAGTCGATACTCCACTGAAAAGGTAATTTAATTCGGCTTCCTGCTACATCATGATTGCTGTGCAGATACAAATTGCAGTTGTCGCTACTTTGCACTTGAGCAAGATATTTTGGAGAAAAAAAGTTCATATCTCAAGATAGTTATTCGGTTGAAATTTGTTTTATGTATTTTTTCAAAGATGAATTGGAAATGTGATCGAAATTGGAATAATAATTCTTTGATATGTAATTCGTACAGAATGGGTAATTAGGATCTAGGGGGCCAGTTCTCATTTGCGAAAGTATTTCACTTCGGTGCAATTTCATATCAACTAATGATACCTGACAACTCTAAAATAATTTTTTACCGGTTTTCGGGATAGAAAGAATACTTTTCTGACTTCTCTTTAGGACGGAAATTTTCAAGTGCGTCGATTTCGATTGTTTTGGCAAGTCGTGTCAACCATGGAAGGAAAACGTCGTAATGGGTTGCTAGACTGTCGCGAAAACTTTCCTTAGCACCAATTTTCAAGGCAAGTCTACAAATATGCCTCTAAAACACGATAAAAAGTTTAGTTACTAATTTTTGCGTTTATTGGCGCCATTTTGTGTGAAGTGTCGCAGATCGGTTTCGCCAAGATCGAACTGCCGACTAGCATATAATAGGTAGTTGCGTTTACGTTGCACTGTAGTAACACAACGGGCTATTGGCGACATTCCAGGATCAATTCCGAAGGTAAAGATTCAAAGACAACACCTCAGAATTTTGAACCATGATCAGATGACGAGGTAACACCCTAGCTAGCACCTCCTCTCAAAACTGCCACACAACGCCAACGTGGCGACATTTGAAACGACGACAGATTTTGCGTGCACCAGCCCTCACGTACACGACGGTGTTTATTTGAATCGAATTTTTAAACTCGCAGCCCTCCGATTACTAATCCGCGATTCTACCATCTGGGTTACCGCGGCCCCTTTACAGTAGTAGAGGGCAGGGATTCTTTTTATGTTTTAATGCTTCTGTAAATTGCGCAATTGTCTCTAATTTGGCACTTTTAATTTTTAGTTCTATTTTAAGAATTATTTTTAGGAATTTCAATTCTTATATATATTCAATCTCAGTATAATTTAGCTATCAATATTATCTCCAATTTTAATCATTAAATTCAGGAGAAAATTATCTGGTAATACAACCATGTCAGTTACGTGATGCCATACATCAAACAACTATATTAATTTCATATTTGCATAGAAAAACTTATGACGAATTTTCATCAATAATTTAACTTTAGATAGACTTTTAATGAGTTTACGTCTCACGAAAGAAAAATTTCGGAATGTTAGAAGTTTCTTCCCTTAATATACTGAGCCTTCGAACTATTCAAATTTACTTGCTGAATACATCGAAAAAATAGAATACCTTCACAACCTTCAGTGGTTTGGATAAAAAGTAAATTAGGGATGCGTTATTCTTTTTAATCCAAAATCCTCATTAGCTTACATTTAAAAAAAACTCGCGGTCTGCACGGTGTTTTCCGATATTAGCTGCTTTTATAGTCTCGCTATAATCAATCATTCTAAACGAAGCAGGGCGACAACTTATTAAACTTATCAAAAAAATAAGACGGGAAGAGACAGAGAGAGAGTCGAGTTCTTAAATTTAACGTTTACAACGTGCCATTTTTTTTCTTCTCAAAACTACTAAATTATTCTATACTCAAACTTGGAATTTCCGATGACAGGCTTTGTCGTGTTTTGTTATTTTTGATGTTTCGCGATTTCGTATTTCTCTACTCTGTAGAAAGTTTTGGAAAAGGTATTAGTGTATTCTTTTTATTAAATTGGAAATGTTCAGCAGTGATAAAACAATGAAGTGGCGAATGAGTGTTTAAAATAGTTTTCCCGAGTTTGATTTTCAGGTTTTGAATCTCGGAATTTACTTGTCTTTTGAACACTCGATTGTCACTTTGAACTTTGATTTTTCACTTGAACAAAAGTTTTAATTTTTTCAACTGGATCTTAACGAGGGAATATCTTTTGAACAGGTTTCATTGAATGTCTTTTGTTACATGTAAATGAAAAAGTGCTTAAATACTTTCATTTGACAATCCAATTGTTCAGACTACTTAATACATCTAAATACCACAAAAATATTAATACTGGTACGAATATTATTCCTGTGTACAAATATTTCTAGTTCATGTTCTAATATGAGAATGTTTCTAGTGCTTATACATGAATGGTTCGAGTACTTATACTTGTACGAAAGTTACTTATACTTATGTTTCTCTATTACCTATGTTTTACAGCACTAATATTACTAATATTAATGTTTTGGACTTTGATAAAGTACCCAAAATGCAATCCACAGTAATACTACCGCTTATACTAGTACTAATATTACTAACGCTTATACTAGTACTAATATTACTAACGCTTACACTAATACTACTACTGCTTATACCCCTAGTACTAATACTACAAACTAACACCAGCACAAAAAAAATGCCCTGTACCTACGCCGAATGACGCTGAACTAGATAGATGAACAAAAATAACAAGCACTTGTGCTTAAATTAGTACATATTACAAATTTCCTTCTAGTATATTAATGGTACATTTGTGAATATAATTGAGGGAGAGAGCAGAATGAAAAAAAATCTTTCAAATAAATTGAGTTACGGTACCTAACTGTATCGAATAGGCCTAACTAACATACACACATTCGCGTGTCTAGTGTCGTGAGACACTACCAGAACTGAATAGGCCTAGTGACTGAGTTACTGTGAACGAGTGCCACTGTTCCAGTTTCGAATCCCAGTTTTGACAGATTTTTAAGTGTTCACAACTTGGGCATAGATGTTCACCACATAAACCGAAAAGGAACATGGAATACCGTATATGCAACAAAGTGCACCGAGAACCTTGAAAAATGCCATTAACCGAGGTTCGAATCCTAATGTGTGTAATAGAGGTTCGTAGTGGTTTAGAATTCAATTGTAAGCCGATCCCGATCTAATCACCAATCTTCTAGTTTAAAATTATGGTATTGTGACATTCGGATCAAACTGCCGGTGGTGTTTGAATGATTTAGTAATCCAAAACTGATGAATGACGAAATGGAAATTAAATCATCGATATTGTAATGAAATGGACAGAGTATGTGGGCGGAGTAACTGTCTTAAGATCTCAAAAGAATAAATCTTGTAGGCTTACGCGGACTAGTGTTTTTAATCACGTTGGATTATCACTTTAACCAATCAATAATTTTTCCCACATTAGGATTCATGCTTTTCTTCACTACCACGTGACAGATCTTCAAACCGAGTTACCGGAAGAAATAACATGAAGCTGCATGCACATACTCCATCTATTTCATTAGAAGGTCTATGGATTAACTCTACTGAAGTAGACAAAATGTTTCTCATAAATTTCTGTAGCAGCTGTTCCTTTAAGTGGGGGTATCTTGTGTTTGGCGCTGCTTGCCCATGTGCCATAAATCTCAAACAATCAACGAACCTTAAAGTGTGATATAATTGTTTCGTCTGAACCTTAGTGCCCCATGAAAAGAGATCCTTGAATACGTTGGTAGACCATAAGGTGATGAGATTTCAGCATCGGAAGGGTAATAAAAGTATTTGGAAGTCATGGCTGCAATATACTCCTTCCGTACTAAACTAAATTAGGGTTATATGAAGTTACAGGGGGCAGATTAATATTTCAGAAATTGTTGTTTCTTATTCCATTTGATCTGGACAAGGGGGCTACACCAAGTCCTTGAGTTCATGCACCTTCAAATTGTCCAATACGAGCATTGGATTGAAATCAGATCCTCCCTGGACAGCCCCAGACAGGAAAGGTGACTAGAAGTGGTTTGCTCTATATTGCATTTCTGTCGGATCGGGGAAAACAAAACCATGACGAAATGAAATTAATCTCCACTGACCAGTCTAGAGGTGGCAGTCTACTGACTTCTATCCCCCTCGAAATCGAGGGCTTCTCGGGGTGTTTTTTCTACTACCAGTTATGGGTGGAAGGAAGTTTCCAAGGAATATTGTTCTGAAGTTTCTTTTTCTGATAAATTTTGTTATAAGAGAAGTAATTTAGTTCAGAAAACTTACGTAATGGGCACTATTGAACAGTACTCAATTAATACTACTGAATCGTTCTCTGTTAAGTGGTGTTAAAATGTTCATATATTGAAAAGTTTTAGTGCTATCTTTAGCTACGGTAATAACCTCTTACACTGCTCACGTAGTTCAATACCGACTTCCCATCGTATTAATGGCCGACTTGGAGAACTCTGGATGAAACTAGGTGCTCAATGAAATCAATAAAATGTTCTCTGTTAGTGTTCAAAATGTCCTCATGTATGGAAAAGTTTCAGTGCCATCTTTAACTATGGTAATAACCCTTTTCAAAACCCCTAAAATTCAATACCGACTTTCCAAACTATTGAAGGCCAACTTTGAGAACTTTCTAGATGGAACCAGGTGCTAAACATGTGTCACTATATGACAAATATGTATGCCGTGGAAGGTTTTGGGAACTAATTACAATCGTCCTCGTAGGAATATTAAAAATAGATAGTGCTTTATCCAATTGCTTTGCAACTCTTTAGGCAGATGAAGCTGGGAAGTGATATTTCGTTGCACCAAATTCCCTTCCATTCTATGTTCCAATTCCAGTCTGAATTCTCTCTCGGGACGTGGTCCGGAATGACAATTACGTTCTTGGACGCGTCCACGGGTTGTCCGTCACGCGACACTAGACAGCGCTCGATTTCTTCATCGCTGGGACTTTTTTTGACATTCTCTTCCGATTACATTTAATGACGTTTATCATGTGCGCTCAACTTCGGAGCCATGGTCCCCAAAGTACGCAAATATGACAAGCACGCTTTTGCTTGGGATAATTGCTGGAGCCTGTTCGTGCCGAATAAGGGTTAATATCGCTCTGGCTTGAAAGGGTATTGGGTTCCTAATTGGTCCGTCAGTCTGTTGGATCGTAAGACAGATTGCATTATAGTTAGTTTTACCCTTAACTCTTCTGGTGGTTGTCTTCAGGAAGTATCTCGTCAATAGCAAAACCATAAGCACATTTTGATAGACGAGATATCTCGTCATTAGAAATAAACCTACCAGATCTTGATCTTGTTATAAAAAAATCGTCCAATATCTTGATGACGATATATCTCGTCATTTGCAAAATTGATCGCATCTTGATGGACGAGATATCTCGTCGAAACCACTTGGAGGTTAAAGATCCTGTTTGATCTTCCCAACTAACCTTTATATACCGTAACCATTGCTGCTATGTGTACTGTGTTATCCTATTTGGCATTTAGTTCATCGACTTTGTGTAAACTGATGCAACCCTTTCTGGGGAGGTAGGACGTCTGCTGTTCCACCTTCTTGAAACGGTTAAAACTAGATGTATGGATACAGTGTTTTCCATGTAAGGACGCCATTTTGTTTTAGAATAACTTTAAATAAAACATTTTTGATTAAATTTTTTTACATATTGTTTGCTCAATCAATGACAATTTATGGAATGTGACAGGTCAAATAACATCATCTGGTCTCGCTACAAATTACGAGCCCTTTCGACCAAGTGATTTGTTCAATTTCTTCACGCTTCATTTCGACATCGGTGACTACGTAAACAAACGGAACAGCCATTATTGAGGATCAGACATCCAAGGTCAATTCTCGAACGACATCTCATCTCAGTAGAGCAACTGTTAGGCGTGCAATTTGGAGTGGAGGCATTATTGGACTTAAGTTGTCGAGGTTGGTATTGAAAATGCGGTTACTGTCAGCAGTGAATGATATTGTGCGATGGTGCAAAATTTCTTTCACTCATAAATGGATCAACAGAAGGTTTACTCCATATGTGGTTTCTACAAGATGAAGGAACATGTCAGACAACTCGTGCAACAATGTGAATTATAAAAGACGCAATATCAAAATCTGGTGATATCGATTGACCCCTCATTTTCCTGATTTGATCCATAAATTGTCATTAATTGAATAAACAATGTGTAAAAGAATGAAATAAAAATACTGTATTAAAAGTTATTCCAAAACAAAATGATGCCCAAACAAAAACATCCTGCATCTTAAGTATATTAAGGCTTCTAAGATGTATAAATGTTCTCTTATTTAATATTCTAATGTCTGGGTGCGCCCTAGGTGGGCGATGAAACACAAGAGGGCCCATCACCCCTTAACCCTTCAAGTGGTTTCGACGAGATATCTCGTCCATCATGATTTGATCAATTTTGCTAATGACCAGATATCTCGTCACCAATGTCTTGCCGATTTTTATAAGCAAGATCGAGATTGGCCAGTTTTCTTCTAATCTTGTCAGTTTTGCTAATGGCCATATCAATACCTCGACGAGACAACCACTAGGAGGGTTAAACGGGCTTTTGAATGTGTGTTGAAAGATGTTCTGTATGTTACCCCCGTGGAAAATGTTAGCACGTTGAAAACTGACAAGCAAGTTATATTTCCTGCTACAATTTGACAGATAATCGATTAGAATTCAAAGAAAAGCAACTCAAAAGATATTTCCAGAAATCATTGCATATTCCACGGTATATGTAACAAAATATTCTGGATCCATGATATTCGAAACAAAAATTCTTTTTCCATCTGCCATAAGCACACGACCTAACAATCGCAAGTCGCCGCTGTGTGTGTGTGATCGCAATCGCGTCTCTTCCACCCCGAAACAATGTTCCAGATTTTTCCTCTCGTTTTTTTTACGTATTTACTTCCTTTTTTCGTGGATATATATTTCTAAACGTAACTATCCTGCAGCCAGCCATATTCCAAAACCGTTTATTAGGTACGCTATAAAGAAAGATAAAAAAGATTGTGGCAACAGGGGGAGGGGCAGAATCCAGTTTCTCGGTTCTGTAGCTCGCGCGAAAGAACTGTTGAATAATTCTGTCTCATAAAACTTTCATAGGGAGCCCACACGTTTTTTCTCCCTTTATTATTTATTATTGTTCGGTTTTTATCGTTTGCTGGCTGTGGTTATCCTTCGTTTTGGCTTACTGCACATCACGTGAAGTGAAAAAATTAGATGATCGCTGAAAAATATGATAAAAAAATAATTTATTCAATGCGAGATTTTTTAAGGGAAGATTGAAAGGGGACAAAAACGTTCTGAAGATCGTCTGTTCGAAAAAAATTAGGGAAGAAAACTTTCCCTCTTTTTCGATTGGATAATTTTGCGGCGTAAAATTGCGGTTCCAAATAGTCGAATGAGCATTCCTTTTTTTCACAATGGAACTGGGTTTTTTTTCACGTATTTACCCCTAAGCTGTGTTTTAATTATCATTCTTTGTTGATCTAATTTTATCATTTTCTCATAATCGTTAAGCTGCTTTTCTGACTCGTCTGATTTCACTTCAGTTGAGATTCTCGAGTAAATTTAATATTCTTTTTCTGGTAGTTTAGTGGGCTTTTACTTTCAGATTTTATTCGGGTTTTTTTCGTTACTTTTTCTGAATTATTTTTTGAGTGGATTTGTTTTGTTTTATTGATCCTTTCAAAGACCATGTAAATACACTGAATATATAGCGTTTGACTTCTCGACTGTAGAATTTACCGCACTTTGATCTCAATAATCAAGTTATTTTGGTGCTATTTTTCAAAAGTATTCCATTTACGTTAAGAATCATAATTCCAGTCTTCCGTTGATCAATTGATTTTAAATATCTTGTGAGACTTAGGAGTTTGACAGATTGACATTGAACGCAACGCTGATTTTTCTCTTGAAGATTCAATGCATTGAATAAAATCACCGAACAAGAAGTAATTCCACAATAGTATTTTTGTACTTTATTGTAGTGAGAGAGGAGAGTTATCCATTAAAATGTTTTTCATCAAATGCCAATTAAAATGTGTTAAACTTAGAAATCAGTCGAGTCCATTGCTGTATTTGATGGATTTTTGTGATAAAATCGTTCTAATATCGTTATCATTTAGCAATAAATTACAATTATACGTATCCCATCGCATATTAATGTTAATGATTATTTAAATTGCACATATCAAAATGAAAATGCTTTTCAAAATTAGTATGATTTCGTATTGATATTGTAAGGAATTGGAACAACGAATATTTTTCAGATGCTCCATAAGAAATTCTGTGTAATGTTTGAAATTTGTATGTTTTTGGTTGAAATTCAAACTGTTAATATTTCATACCAAATGATTATGTGGTTTCCTCGTGTTGTAAAAAAATGGTTTGTTGGAGTTTCAAATAAAAAAATTCAATCTAACACATCTCCTGTCTGAAAGTATGGCACAGTTGGTTTGCTCATTGTGCTAGCAGCCATGGAGGAAATATAAAAGTAGAACGAGCAATAGTAACCTTTTAATGTGCCCAGGATCATGTGACAAAAATTAATAGTAACGTGACACCTAGATTATCTTCTGCCTGGTGGAAAAGAACATTCATCACCTGATCGGTCCAAGGGACGGGAAAAGACACATTGATTCGTCATCTGATTGGTCTACGCGATACAGTAGGGATTGGCGATTTTGCCATTTTAGTCGCCACTCTAGAAACG
The DNA here is from genome assembly GCA_933210815.1 of Meta bourneti. NCBI lineage: Eukaryota > Metazoa > Arthropoda > Arachnida > Araneae > Tetragnathidae > Meta > Meta bourneti. The sequence continues at coordinate 34,948,511 of OW119929.1, read as the reverse complement.
CACATTCAAAGATTGACCCTGCCATGAGATGATCTATCACCAAACGAGGCGATAAGATGCCAAATTGGCCAACCAAGCCAATTTTTCACATAGCATGACTACTAGTCAACATGTTAGTCATACTTTTTGAAGCTCCTCTTAATGGCAATGCTTTGTCTACTTCTATTCCACGTCTATGTTAGCAGCCTGCAAGCTGTAGGCGGTGCAAGTTCGATTCCTGTAACTACCCTGAATGTATTTCTTTTATGTCAGCAAAAACTTTCCTCGTGTGTGTAGGTCATTTATTTGACGGAAAAAACATTGACCAGATGTGACCTTTGCGCCATAAAAAACACCCAGCCCTTGCCTGCAAGCAGTTTGAATTGAAAAAAAAAATCGATTCTGCATTTACATTAGGAATAAAAACATACCTGAAAAGTCATTTGTACAAGTGAACAGTACGTATTAAACCTTGACCCTGGAAGTTCAATAACGCCCTATCAAAAAAAAATGTGATCACATTCAAGAAGGTATCCGAACACCAATTTCTGTGATTTAAATGATCGATATCAAGGCTACATCAGATTATGCTGATTCTCCTGACGGATCACTCTGCCTACACAACCGAGACTGGGTAGCAATCAACTTCGTTTCGGGTATGATCAGAATGTTCTAAAACATCGATTTCCATCCTCGGTTCATCTCTATTTGTGGAAGCTGAGGGCTATTATATATCGCTCAGGACTGCTGCTTAAAATATATTGATGAGGGAGAATCCATGTAATGACTGTTAAACTATCGATTTTTCAATTAGTCTCGATGACCTACTGTTTTGAATTCAGTAGAGCTGTGAAGTAAGGGTTTTATTTTTTCCCATTGACGTTTTTATAACTCTTAATAAATTGAGGAAGTCGGGATTTGTTGCCTGAAAAACGTTCCATAAAAACCATTAAAATGTTCAAAGTGTTCAAGAATGCGCTGATAACTGGTTTGGTTTTGGGTTTCTTTTGTCGCTCTAGAGACATTCTTTTGCTGCACAGAGGACTAATTTTTAAAAAGAAATATTGGAGTCGAAAAGTCTGCAAAAAAATGATTAATAGGAACTAAATTTAAAGTATATAAATTTTGTTCAAAAACGTTCAACCCTCCAAATGGTTTCGACGAGATATCTCGTCCGTTAAGATCTGACCAATTTTCCTAATGACGGAATATCTGGTCATCAAGACATTGCCGATTTTTGATGATAACGAGATTAAGATCTGGTCAGTTTTCTTCTAATGACGAGATATCATGTCCAATAAAATCTGGTCAGTTTTGCTAATGACGAGATACCTCGTCAAGACAACAACCAGTAGCGTTAACTTTGAATTAAAAAATGCTCGCTGTGCACTTATGTCCGCGTTTCTAAGAAATAGTGACATGGATGTTCGTAGTGCTTTGGAATCCATTTTACGCTGTATGTTCCTGTTTAAGTAGCTATCGTGTAGGTAGTTGAATTAACGTCTCAATGGAGTAACACAACAGGCTATTGACGATGGTCCGGGATCCATCCCGAAGGGATAGATCTTAGGGCAACTCCTCGTCATTTTGAACCACGGTTAAATATATATATAACGAAGTCAACACCTGAGCTGACACCTCACTCTCTGAGCTAACACCCCACTCTTTAACTGTGCAAGAGCCAAATTTGGCCAGGCTGCGTCAAACAATGTCACGTTAACGGTGTCATTAAGGAACGAATAATTCAGCTATCTACCATCCGTAAGGCACACCAGTGTCATCTTACGCACAGCGGTTGAAGATGGCTGGTCTAGTAACGTCAACAAATATTTTATTCATGGTACTATATCACTTTAAGCTCCCACACACTGGAGCAGTATAGCATAAAACATACGGCATGCGCATGGCTACTCCGTTGTGTGTGACTTGTGTAAGATATACTAATTCGTTCGCTAAAACTTCTGTACCCATCTAAAGTACCCTGAATAGAATTTAAAATGCAGGATTCCAAGTGTTGAAAGTTTGAAGACCACTAGTACAGAAAACGTCAGAATATAAATATCACAGAAAATAAGTCACTATATTATATTCTAATTCATTCTTATCTCTGAAGGTATTCCCTTTCCTTTTGTTTACATTACAAGTATTCCATCCCTTTGTCTCGGAGCTCCACCGAATTCTAAAATTCCGCGGAACCCACAAAAGAATAACAGGTCCAGAAAATCCAAACTACCATATAGACAAAGCACCAGAAATGAATTCATTATGATCCGCTATAATATTCTCGGTCTTATCTCCGGAAATCTTTCGTTTCATTTAGTCTGTGTTATAATATGAACAACACTAATTACAATACCTTACGCGAGGGATAAGAATCTCATGAGTCAATCCCCCTCTCCCTTACTTTCGGGGGCTTCTATCTCATTAAGGTAAACATGGCGAGAGCGAGACGTGTTGGTTAAATTAAATTATAGTTACGAATACTAATCTCAGACGTTTGTGCCTCTACCTGGCTTTTGAATTATTTAGGCCGTCCAGATGAACCGCACCCTAGTGATTAATTCATCATTTTTAACAGTTCTGCCTTTTGTGGCAGCTTTCGCCTAAAGCGCAAGGAGCCGTCGGGTGATTAGTTTACTTAGAGCTACCACGAACAGTTAATTTTCGTCTCTTACAAGTCTTTTTTTTGCCCAAAAATGTTGATCTTAAGTTTTTTGTGGGAAGTGCTGTTGCTAATGAAATGTTTGTTTTTAAGATTTATGGGAACTGCTTTTGAGGGTAAGAACTTAGTATATGTGCTTGTGAATTGAAATAAATTCATCTCTGTTGAAAATGCTAGGATTGAAGAGCAGGTATCAGGTAAAGTGAATCCTCCTGATGGTTGTCCTTTAAGCGGTGTCTCATCATCAGTGAAACTGACCAGATCTTGATCTTGTCATCGGCAAAATCTTAATGACAAGATATCTCGTCGTAATCAAATTTGGTCAGATATTGATGGACGAGATGTCTCATCGAAACCAATTGGAGGGTTAAAAGGTGTGGTTTGTCGTTCTTCGGAAAATATTTTTCTTGTAGCGTCATGGTTCTTCGGGGGTCTGAAATTCTTCTCTAACATGAACTGACCGTCGATGTATAAATCCTCCCGAGCGGAAGTGCTGTAGACAAGGTTTCTAGAAGGGGAAGTTTAGAAGGCAGAGTTTACGACCGGATGGAATAAAGGGGTGTCCAGCAATCCCCTTTTTGGTAACTGTCCCCTTCGTTAACGAGGAACTGAGGAGCGGTGACCTTCATTCCTGACCCCTAGACAGAAAGGAGATCCGTTGAAGTTTTGAAAGTGAACGGACCCAAAGCTTGTCTGCTCCGCGGGACTGAAACCATTTTGTCTTAATTTTTCATTTAGCCTCGAAATTTGCCTTGAGTTGTTTAACCTATGTAAATACTGTAAATTTAATTTAATGCGTTTGTTTCAAAGCTGTTTCTAGGCCTACATCCACTCGCCATAACTTGAATTCATCTCACGGCGTTACAGGCTATTTAGACTGGAACCTTATGGTGTTAGCTTCACGAGCAATGTGTGTGTTGATGGGTATAGAAGCAGTAGAACACTACTCCTGAGTAGTGTTTTATTGTTTTTATCTTCAACATACATAATGACTACATGAACTCATCCATTGGTTTTAAGAATCCTTTCTAGGATTCCTTTGGTTAAGAAGCTCAAAACTGGTTAGGAGTCCTGCAAGGATGTCTATAGGTTCCAGAACGGATATATGCGTATGAATGCCTTAGAGGTCTAAAGTGGACTACGTAGTGCATCGTAGTGATTTGTCTTCCCTTCCTTTTTACCCTCACTTGTTTATATGCTTTTGTCTTTTTTCCCTCGTTCTATTTACTTGACGTTGTTTGGCGAAGCTTGGCCAAATATGGCCCTTGCACAATAAGAACGAACCAACCATATTCCATAGGGTAATTTCTTTGCTTGTCGGAGGAATTTTTAACCCTCTTGATGATTGTCTCGACAATGTATCTAATCATTGGCAAAACTGAACAGATCTTGATGGACGAGATACCTCGTCGTTAGAAGAACACTAAACAGATCCTGATCTCGTCATCATAAAAAACGTCCTTATCTTGATCCCGAGATATCTCATCATCAGAAAAATTAGTTAGATCTTAGTGGACGAGATATCTTGTCATCCAAAAATTGGTCGAATTATGATGGACGAAAAATCCTGGGGGGGGGGGGTCGAAACCACTTGAAGGGTTAACTGAATTTTGCAATTTTGTACAAATTGTTGGTTGTGCAAATGAAATCAAACCGCCGAGTTTGTTCCAAAATTTTGGCAACGGATTGATATTGGTAATTAACTAACGTCGTACTGGAGCAACACAACGGGGTATTGGCGACGGTCCGGGATCAATCCCAAATGAATGATTCGAAGACAACACCACGTAATTGTGAACCACTGTCAGATGACGAGGTAAACATCTGAGCTGTGTGCACTCCTCTCTCCAAACTTTCACGTCACGCCAACGTGAGGACATTTGGTGCCACGACAGATTTAACGTGCACCAGCTCCCGTGTACACGACGTTCTTTGGGCTGGACCGAGTTTCGAACTCGCAGCCCTCAGATTGCTAATCCGTTGCTCTTCCAACAGGGCAACCGCGGCCCCGACAACAGCTGGTACACGTTTAGAAAAAAGAAATCGAAACAATCGTTTCGCTACAAAAACAAAACGATGCCCCACAAACGGCATGATCCTGTGTCAGCAGAAATCGAAGCGGGTGAATGGAAATAACAGCCTCCCCGTAATGTTCGGCAATTAGCGCGACAGGCCGCTAAGTTGCAGTCTCTTCCTCGTTTCATTCCGTCAGATAAATTCGAAGATTAAAAGTGCCCAATTGGAATCGCCGCGGGGACTGTAATTACTAAATGAGCCTGCAGATGAACCCCTTTGTGTGCTCTTGACGTCAAGGTCAGATGAGCATTGGACCGATGCGTACAGCTTGCTCGCTGATTATTACTAGATGCTATTCGAGAAGAATGCGAGTTGCGAAGATGCGATAATTAACTAGCTGGAATCAAACTCGAGTGTGCTTCCGTAGTCAATTTTAATTGCTCGATATTCTTTCGAGTATCCTGGGTCGATACCATGAATATCAATATTCTGTTACTTCGCTTGATGTTATCGTTTACGTGAGTAATTATTTTGGACAATGATGGGCACGTAGCATTTCACAAAATTTGGCTACAAAAGCAGTGCGATTTAAATGTCTGTTTTTGAGATGAGATTATTTGTTGCAGTTTTGTTCATTCGAAAGAGGTAAAAGGTTCCAATGCCTGATTGTTTTTACCTTTTGATCATATCACTCTACCATATCTGTCAATAGTGTACCATCTCTTATGCAGGAATAAGTATTATAAAATACAAGCGTGGTCGTTTTGAAAGAATTATTAATTAGCACATCAATAAGAACTGAGCATAAAGTTTCAGCTGATTCAGTCGTAAGCGTATTTAAATTTTTAAAAGTATTGCAATATTTGCTTTTAAAACACATTTAGCGTTCCGAAAAAGCAAAAATGTCACAAGAAATAGTATTAATTCTCTATTTTAATATTCCTTGACTGGTATGCAAAATCAGCTTAGACACAGTTACTTTTGAAATTGTGAATCCGCTTTACCAATTGGGACCGGCTCAGTGGGTTTGCCCATAAAAGAAATAGCCCATAGAAGTAGAGTGACCAATGGTAACCTTTTTATGTGCCCTGGGTCAAGTGAACAAAACTAGTAGTAACGTGACCTTAGACTTCTTTCATCCGCCGTATTAAAATGAATATTGATCATCTGATTGGTCCATTGATAAAAGTAATAAACTCTGTCGATTTCATCATTTTTGTAACCCATCTGTAGAAATGCGCATTCACACATGCACCCTATCGTAAGATATATCGCCAAACGAGGAGATACGAAGCCAAATCGGACAACCAAGTCAATTTTTTTATTAAGCAGTCACGTGACTACTAGTAGACATATTGGTTACTCTTTTTGAAGCTCCTCTCAATATCGATGCTCAGTCTACTTCTATTTCACGTCAATGGGTTTTCCATGTCCATTTATTTGATGGAAAAACATTGCTTTGCACAGCGTGGCCAGGTTTGACTTTTGCCCCTAAAAAGCTTAATCTGCTTTTGCTGGTCAATTATAGCTGCACCTTCTTATTACTCATTTTTACTTTAAAAACTATAATGAATTGATTGAATGACCATATGAAGTGTAATTTGCCAATTGAAGACTTCTTTTATTCATCTAAAATATAATTTTATCACCCGTGTTCTACAAGTGTAGATCTCAATTGGTATATTTGTGATAAAACCTACTAATTTTGTTAAAACAAATGGCAATATTAGATCAATCAATAACGAAATGTAATTAATACAGAAACTGAATGACATATCAGATACTTCGTTTACTATTAACGCGATTTATCATGGGGTTCATTGTTTAGGGTTGCATGGATAAGATTTATATTTATGTGCCTTACTCACCCTAACCGAATATGAATAATTTACCTTTCAAGTGATTGCGACGAGACATTTCGTCCATCAAGATCTGACCAATTTTGCTAATGACAGGAGGATTAACAAAATGATAAGCTACTAACAAAAGCAAAGCATGGACTGCAATAAAATTCAATTTGCAAGGTGATTTTATTTAATCCAAAAATAATGAAGAAAAAAAGCAAAAAACTAATTTCCTGAGTTAGCAAGCGAGAAACATCTTCGTGGGTCACATCACGTTCGTGTTCACTGCAATGCAAAATCACGCTCATCAACCACATTTCAAAAGGTCATGGATTTGGGGCCTCTGGCTGAAACATTCTTACATTGCACTAGAAATGTCACCAAAGGACAGTGCGAAAGTCAGAAATCTTTCGTCACGGTTCACTGCAGAACATTCGTCCAAAAATGTGGTTTCTTATCAATAAGGACGATGGGATACAGATGTCGCGCATGGAAAATGCTATTTAATCTTCCGCAAAACTACAAAATGCAGCATCCGTTTTACGCATACTCTTGAATATTAAGTAACCTTAGTTTCCTTTCAAATTTGGATGTTTTATTCACGAGTTTTCAATTAAAATTCTGAACGTTTGTACCACAGAAAGCAATTTTCTTTTCTGTAAGTAACATGAACACGATTTCATACTTTTAAACGTAAATTATTTTCATCACACAAGTTCTAAAGTTTTAAATGTTTCGTTTTTACTTATTTGGATATTAAGTTTTATTGATCCTCATAATTTTCTGTTAATTTGTAAGAAAAATTGTCTTGTGAGGGATGCAAGATTTTGTATTGAAAGTCTTAATATGGGGGCTGTTAGTCTTATTGGTGACTTCATTCAAAATGTCAGTTCTTTTATTAAGAGATATTGACTAGAACTTCCAAAGGTTTTCAAACTTATTTTTTATTTTCATTCGTAATCCTTAGCTAACAGTTTGCTGGCGGTAAGATGCAATGAACTAACTGGGACACTTACCTAGATTATGAGTATACCTTGATTATCCGAGCTCTGATTAACCGAGGAGTGTTATCCGAGTCGAATATGATAGAGTTTCCTTGCTTTATGCATCTTTCAGTAGCAGCAATGACCCTATAATTCACTAACTTTCCTTATTTTGTATAAGTCCTGTTTTGTGTTATTACGTTCCTAATATCCGAGTTTCCGGTTATCCAAGGTGGCCTTGGTTCACGTTAACACTCCAAATGATTTCGCTAAGATATCTCGTCACTAAAGATCTCGCCAATTTTGCTAATGAAGAGATAGATACCTACCTTATCAGGATATTGCCGATTTTTTTTATGATGTCGAGATAAAGATCTGGTCATTTTTTTCTAAGGACATCTCGTTCTTCAGGATCTATTCAGTGTTTTTCTACGGACGAGGTATCTCGTCCTTCAAGATCTTGTCAGTATAGTCAATGACGAGATACCTTGTCGAGACAACCACCTGGAGGGTTAACTAAAATAATCAATGTTCTGCATTTCCAAAATTCTTAAATCATTTGGCGAATTTTAGTGGCAGCCAAAATGCTACTTTATTTTTCTCGGAAGGATTTCATAGTTCAACTGGTTTCAATTCTAGAACTTTTACAAAAGGAAGTTCCATTGATAAATTGATTCAGACTCCGCTTCAAAACAGATCGCGATTTGTGCTTTGAAGTGCCGTTGATCTTTCTTCGAACTTCGCGAACTACATTTCAAGTTTGAAATTAATTCACGTGAATGAAAACCCCCCGTCGTAATGTCTTCACCGATATTCCCGGAGAAAAGGCGCATTCTCGGGTTTTGCTTCTCCCGATCCCGGTGCAAACACTTCGCTCCGGGACCGAGGATCCGGAGGAGACGGGAGGGGGGTGCGAGAACCGGAGAAGTATCGGGAAAAGCTCTCAACCCTTTTAAACGCAGGTGGTCGCATGATAATTGCTCCAGATTACTTCCAAAAGTCAAGTCTTTTCTCTTCCCTGCCGAGAGAGATAAGAGGCGACGCGTCTGCACCGGAAGCTGCCACGAGATGCTAGCCCCGAAGAAAACGGGATAGGGGAAAAAAACGGGAAAAACCTTTGGGGCTAATTATTTTCTCCTTCGATTTTCCGATAAGCAAAGAGCAGCTGCGGTGGAAGACTTTGCCTTCTCTCTGATAAGATCCTTTACGGGGAAATCTGCAAATACCAGCTCCCGTTTCTCCGGTTTTCCTTTTGCTGATCTCATCGATTCCGGTTTTTCTTTTCCCTTCCTTCTCCTGCCATCCATTCTTCATTTTTCCTTTCCGTGTGTCTTTTTCCATGTTGTATTTCCTTTGCCCCAGGGCCGAATATGGAAGTAGGATTGTGTGGGAGGTGCGCACACCGCATGTAGTCACTCGAAGGGGTACGTAAGGGGGTGCTCTGGGGAGCGTGTAGTTCACCTGGATTTGCTTTTGGAGAGGGGAAGAGAACCGGCGGAATTTGCGGAAATAAAAGTTCGTTCTTTTCTAAGTCTTCGCAAAGACGGTCTTTCACTTTTTATTTTAGGTGCGTCGGGTGGATTTGCGTTTCCTGTGTAGTTGTTTTGGATGGGTACGTATCTCCGGGGAGAGCGTGTGAGTGTGCTTAAAATGTGCTCCGAGATGCGTGTTGGGATTGCTGGTTGACTATAGGAATAAAAATAGGCTCATGCATATTGATAGAGGTGTGCCACCAGCTTTCTTGTCTTGGAGTTGTCTGCTGCCGTGGCTCTCATATTTTTCAGTCCTGGTACCTCCTTGAAAATTGACGGGGTAGCACTGTTGGAAGAGAAACGGATTAACAATCGGAGGGATGCGAGTTCGAAACTCGGTCCAACCAAAGACTGTCGTGTACACGGGGGCTGATGTGGGTTAAATCTGTCGTGGTCTCAAATGTCCTCACGTTGGCCTGATGTGGAAGTCTGGAGAGTGGGGTGCCAGCTCAGGTGTCCTCGTCATTTGACCGTGGTTCAAAATTACGCGGTGTTTTCCTTTGGGGATTGATCCCGGACCGCCGGCAATAGCCCGTTTTGTTGCTCCAGTGCGACCTTAATAAATTACCATTACCTTGAAAATTAACAATTTTCATTAAAATAATTACCAAACTAACCATTACTAGCTCCATGAAAATTGTTAATTTTCATGGAGCCCTTGAAAATATAAAATTTGATAGGGCATCTGTAGATCGGCATTTGACCATAATGGTCTTAATGGTTCACCTTAAAATAAGGTAGGTAGATGGTTAAAATTAACTGGAGCAACACAACGGGTATTGGTGAATTTCCGGGAACAATCCTGAAGGGAAAGATCCGTGAGCAACACCTCGTAATTTTGAACCACAGTCAAATGACGAGGTCAACACCCGAGCTGGCACTCCAGTCTCCAAGCTTCTACACCACACCAACGTGAGGTCATTTCAGGCCACGACAGAGTTACCGTACACCAGTTCACACGTACAGGACAATCTGGTTGGATGGAGTCTCGGACAAGTTACCCCCAGTTGCTAATCCTCAACTGTGCCCCTTTACAGACAGGAAGACATTTTAGATTGAATTTGTATTTACAACTCCAACGTAATTTGTTTATCTCTCTACTGTTAGTCTTTGTAAAACGAGATTTACTAACAAGAGACCGTCGCCAATAATCCAGTGCGACGTAAATTCAAGTACCAACCTTATATTTATTTAAACGTTGGGGAAAGATAATGTATTTGGTTTTAGGTGAAACTTTTGTGCAATATGAGAGGCACTTTCTGTCAAGCTACATGTAGGTGGCGGTAATTTTTCTGCGGCGGAGCGTATTTCCTGCACGTATTCTGTACGTGACTGTACTTTGCCTGTTTTTGGAAAACGATTTCAGCACTGCGCCAAAGAATTCCACAGAATGAGTTCCGAATTGAAGTGATAGTGATTGATCAACGTCAATTAGATGATCTCATACGTTGCCTAACCGCCAATAGACTACATTTTAAAGTAACTCCAATCTGCATCACATGCTAGAGCATTTGGATGGAGGCTTTACATTCCGTCTGGCTTGTTTGTATTTGGCCTTCTCATTCATGTGTCGAAAATCTGACGAAATTACGATATCTGAATGTAGAATTAAGGGGTTGGTTGTTCAGTTGGGCTGGGCTTTATATTGCAAAAGCCATTGTCAATTCAATGCATATGCACACACAACCAAAGTCTTACTGACACAAGAGAGAAATGCATCCAGGGTACGTTACAGGAATCAAACCTGCACCACCTCAACGCGCATGTTGCTAGGACAGCGGGCAAATCCACTGAGCCCCGTAGATTTAAGTGAATTTGTCCTACAGCAAGAGAAGCCGCGGTGGCCTAATTAAAAGAGCAACCGGAGAGTTGCGAGTTCGAAACTCTGTCCAGCCAAAGACCGTAGTGTGCATGGGGGCTGGTGCACGTTAAATCTGTCGTGGCCTCGAATGTCATCACGTTGGCATGGTGTGGAAGTTTGGAGAGTGGGGTGTTGTTTTCGTCAACTGACAGTGATTAAAAGTTACGAGGCGTTGTCCTTGCACCTTTCCCTTCGGGATTGACCCCGGACCGTCGCCAATAGCCTAGTGTGTTGCTCCAGTGCGACGTTAATTAACTACCTACCTTATCCTGTAGTAGAAACCGAACCACCAAACCCAATACAATGTTCCATACAAGTATTCAACATGACTGACTAGTTACTCCTGATTCCATGATAGTACTATATTTCCAGTTTTATAAACTCAAATAAGAAACTATTCAATTTAATGCACAATTTTTGTTTTGATGCATTAAATTGAATAGTTTCTAATACTTAAATTGAATAGTTTTACAGTGGCAAAATGTGACTCAGTGGGTTCACCTACTGCACCACATTTTGGTTTGCCATATTTTACCTTGGGTGTATTTCTCTTTTATGTCTAACATTTTCCTTGTATTCGTATGTACATTTATCTGACGTTTTCTGTGTTTGGCACAACGTGGCCAAATATGGCCCTAGCCCCATAAAACGCAAACCAATTTTTGTTGCAAATCGTTTAGTCCGCAATCCGGACGATTTGCCATCATGAGTTACCATGTTACATGGAGATTTGTGATTTTTAAAATTTATTGGCAAGCTGCTAAAAGCAGCCATATAATTTGCATTATAGCAGCAATAGATCAAACTCACTTTAGAAAATGGATAATTTGGACTTCGTGTATTCCACGAATAAAAATAAATGTTGCCCAGAATAATTTTAAAATATGAAATTACTGCTTCTGTTCGATAATTGCGTGGCAATAGGAATTTATCATGCAAGAATTTTCTTCGCTTGTCATTTTTGACTCGTATATTAAATCATCCAAAACACGATTTTCTCCACTACATTCAAACTCACGTCTGCATAGTTGCAGATAAAGTAAAGCAGGTATTGGTTTAAATAATAAATATTTTACGAATCACAGTCACCCATCCTACTTTAAAGACAATCCAGAGGAGTTTATTCCAACCTAAAATGGACGAAATAATCCCGTTACATTTCTGTTCCTGTATTCTTTTTTGTGCTCATCCAAAACTTCCTGTCGACAGATCCAATCCGTTTTATTATTTCGCTCCTTCCTCCGGTTCTTCGTTTCCTTTCCAGTATACCATTTGTTTTGTTTTAACTCACTTTTACTTTTGTCTTCGGTTTGTATAAACCCGAAGCATTCCGAACGTGTCGCGCAAGGCGGCTGGTGCAGCTGCCTCCCATAAAGCTTCGGCTTAAATATTAATGAAGACTGGCTAATGCTTCGATTCGTCCTGCTTGCCTGCTGTTGGAAGCCGATGGCTTTTTCTTTGTTTCGGGTTTTGTTGTGTGTTGCTCCTGTAAACTGGATTAGTTGGTGGAAGTGTTTGTGTTTTTTGCTATTGGAGAAGAGAAAAAAAGTGAATTTTGGTGTTTTGATTTTCTTTTCAACCGTTTTGTAAAACGTATCGCTTAGCATTCGTTTTGTTTTTGAGCGTTGTTGTATTGTTCTTGGGGGCTAGATTTAGGTTTAATTTCCAATGCGGTTTGGTTGTGTGGTTTCTTATTCTTTCCCTCCGTGTTGTTTCTGTAATTTATATTAAATCTGAAGGAATCTGGAAAAGAATGAGAATTTTTTCAGAAGTTTCAATCGAGTCTGCTCGCTATTATAAAATATCCTCTCGACAGAATATTCGGCAACAAATATTTTTCGGGTCAATTTAAATTTTCTCCTCGACAAAAGTAAATTTTGGTGAATTTTTCAGTCCCCGCTGGCGATCTTGAAGCTCCGTTGCAGCTGTTTTATAGCTAAGAATTCTAATGGACAGAAACTAAGTTTTCGAAATTCTTATATTCTAAGGAATAGTACCAGTTTCTTTTTTGATAGACGATCTAGTATCCTTCTTCCCCTACACTCTTTGAAAAAAAAATATATATTTCTAGGTTCTTTTCAAAGAAAGCCTAGGTAGAAACCTTTTCTTACGAAAGTTATAAATATCAGAAAATAAATCTTTCACGTTTAGGACATGGGAATTATTTGTGTTAAAAAGTATCCAGAACAATATAACAGACGTTCGTCAAAAAAGTATCGATGTTGCCGCAATAAGTGTTAAGTTTACACTTCTGAATGTTATAAAATTAATTTATTAATGTAATGAAAAAATTATTACATCTTTGATTGGGGTTTTTGTAAGTGCTCAGTTAGCCACTTTAAGAAACAAAACGAATGAGAAAAGCAGAACTATTGTCAGGTCTTCTCAATTAAATGCCCGGTTTCAAAAATTATTAATGGAACTCTATCCTGAAAAAAACATTTAGTTTTTGAATTCTTTTAAAACAAACTTTCATAAATGCTAAAATTTGTTAATTTCTTTTGAAAGCTATATGTAGGAATCAAATTTTTTTTCACTGGATTTGCTTCAGGAATATCAGCCATACGGAATACATGTGAAAATCAGGATTTGGTTTTAAACTTTAGTGTCCTTTTCACATTCTGCTGTTAATTTGTGTTCCAGGAATATCATGCTCTTATTACCAGGGTTATTAGGGAAACGAACGATATCACGCAAAGGAAATTCGCGAGTTCTTGCATAAGACTACCCTGGTCTACAGAAAGTACTCCTCTTCCCTCAAGTAAAATCCCCATTACAGCTCAACGTGCCTAACTCTGAGCACGAAACTTTTTCCGAACTCCTATTCGTTAGAGAGAAAAACTAAATATATAGATCAAAGTTGATAGTGACATCCTCTGCCACCAGAACGTCACGAACGCTTCAGTCGGAAGGAGATGGAAGTGGGAGTCGCGAAAAAACGTTGTCAAATAGGATTTTCAGCTGCATCCAGCCTCACTCAGTTGGCCTCTTTTTTTGCCTTTCCTCTCTCGTTTAAAGGCCTGCCCTTTCTGGAACCGGTCCTGCCCGCAGCCATCGTGCTCATCATTTCTCTGTCACGCCATTAAAAGTGGAAGGAAAACAACTAAAATAAAAACAAGCGTCGTGTAGGTTTTTTTTGTCTGTACCTTTGGTGTACTTGTTGGCAGATGGTTAAGCGGAGTTAGTGGACCTCGCCGCGATACGCCGGTGTGGTCATTGCCATCGTGTCCGGGGACTTTGCACAAATTTCGTTTGGCGTAATAGTGCAACGGAAAGTTGCATTCGTGGGGCCGTTTTATAGTTCATAATACGACGTTCATATTGCAGTATTGTAATCCATAGGTTGTGCTTAGTCGGGTTTATGGCGCAAAGTTCTTTTGCGGAGAAGCGCCTGCCAAACGCAAGAGCAAATAAAATTCGATGGAATGGTAATTAAAACATGCTAATCTAATCGTCCTGATTGTCTTGATGAGTTATTTCGTTATTAACGATACCGACCACCAGATCTTGTTGAACGAGATATCTCCTCATTAGAATAAAACACGATCATCAGAAGGAAACTGACCAGATCTTGATTTCGTCATCATAAAAAAATCGGCAATATCTTGATGACGAGATATCTCGTCATTAGCAAAGTTAATCAGATCTTGATGGACGAGATACCTCGTCGAAACCACTTGGAGGGTTAAAAAATGTTGACCAACAACAGGATGTATGACAAAAGGAAGTACGTACCCCATAGGACAGTTCTACATCAGGACAGAAAATTAAACGTAAAAATAACTTCAAATGAACATTAGACATTGCATGAATTTTTTAATAGATATTCTAGGTATAAAATTAGTTTTGAATACTATTTCGAAAAATGTTGATGACGTAAAGAAGCGTTTATTATTCATGTACGCTAATCGATTTAATAAACTATACCCCTTTGCAAAGTTTTATAATTGAATGGATTATTATTCATACACGTTATCAACATTGGTCGAAATACAATTGAAACGAAGTATTGTGCTACACAGGATATCGGTTGAAGAATTTATGTCTTGTGTGCATTAGAAACTATTTTTATTTTGAATTTTCTAAGATTCTTGAGATAAAATAAATGCCCCAAAAGAATATTGCATCCCAGAATGTATTTAAACTTTTTTAACGATAGCATTGATTTCATAAATAGTGGGATTATTTAGAATGAAAACAATCCAATAATAATAAATAAAATAGCTGACTATTGTAAAATTTCCTATGGGAAACGTTTCCTGGTCAAGCTAACTGTAGGTGGCGGTAGTGTTCCTGCGGTGATACGTACTTCTTGTAAGTGACGTCAGTTGGCTTGTTTTTCGAATGCAATTTCAGCATGTCGACACTAAGAATTACAAAGAATGAATTTCGAATTGATATATAACGGTTGATTGGTCAGCACCTATCAGATTAAAAGCAAACTTTGTTGAACCGGCGATGAAATATATATAGATGAAAAAAAAACAATATGTATCATAGCATACCATTTGAGTATAGCGGAAGTAAAATATTCGCTTTCCGTCTAGTTTGCTTGTTAACACTGAAAATCTATCTCATTTTAAGATGGTATACTATAAAAAAATATTTTCCATTAAAGAAACAATAAAAATAATTAATAGGCGAGTTTAGATTGTAAAATAGCGAAACAAAACAGTTTGCTTTTAAGGAGCATCTAGTTTTAAACTAGTTAGATAGCAAAGGATATTTATTGTTACCGTTAGAACCGTTACTGCAAAGAATATTCATGGCTGGATTTTTTAGAGACAACATTTCCATCATTTAGTTAAAGAGCATATTGTCCTTTTCCGCTTTAATGTTAACTTGTATCATTGTGTTGTCTTTTTTTATAGTTTTTAATTGCCGCTTTGAAAATACAATCAATCTGGACCGCCTAGTTGAAATCGAGGAAATAATTAACCTTTATTTTAATGATATTTAATAACAAAGGAACAATAGCGATACTATTTTATCTCGTGAAAAACTACGAAATCACTATTGAATACAAGCATTATTGAGATATTTTTATAAATGTATTTCATAGCGCAAACACAAAAGAAACGCGGAAGTAAACTCTTTTTGAACTATGTAGACGGCTACGTACATGTAGATGACTACAACCTTCAACGTTTTCCAAAAAAAATATTTACTTCAATTTGATGACATCTCAACATTTCTTTCGTTTAAAATGCGGATTCATTTCATAGAACTCTCAAAGGTTTGAAATTAATCATCTTACTCTATTTTTCATTTCTTACTCCATAGGAGGGCCGCGGTAGCTCAATTGGTAGAGTCGCAGATTATCAAAAAAAGGGTTTGCTAGTTCGAAACTGGATTCAACCAAAGACCACCGTGGCCTCAAATGTTATCACGTTGGTGTGGTGTGCAAGTTTGGAGAGTGGGTGCTAACTCAGGTGTTGACCTAGTCATCTGACCTTGGTTCAAAATTACGAGGTGTTATTCTCGGATCTTTTCCTTCGAGATTGATCCCGGACCGTCGCCAATAGCCCTTTATGTTGTTCCACTACGACGTAAATTCAACTATCTATCTACATACTCTAGAGTCATTCCCTCATTCATATTTTGTTTCAGTAATATGTTTGATCATTCTGGTGAAAATAAGTATAGTTATTTAAAAATCTCCCAAATATATAAAAATTTTTCAAGGGACGTAAATTTTGAAGTAAACAGTGAAAAAACCCATCAGAATCTTTATAAAGGAAATTTTTGCTTTTTAATTTTAAAATTTAAATTTCTTGGTGAGATCTTCGACGTCTGTTTCATACTTAATTAATACATTTCATGTTTTAGACGATTCATTTTGTATCTGAAATTGCTAATAAAATGGGTTTAAAAGGAGACATTTTGCTACTATTTTTAAAAATGTATGCTATACTAATGCTACTGTTTCACTAGTGCTTTGACTGACAGCCCTGATATATGCATAGTAATATAACATATTAAACCAATGGTTTTTGGTTGATATGTTATATTACTATTAAACCAGTTATATTACCAATTAAACCAGTGGCAAATGATTTTGTTCAAGATTCTTCAATCCATCTAGATTTATAGCTTTGTGTTCATGTATCCTTTTCTACTGCAACAGTTGCTACTAAATTAGGGTTTGAGAAGAGACTTTTTGCTAATATTTACAAAGTTCATGCTAGTATTTCGCAAGTGCTTTGGCTGTGGCAGACCTTAACTCGTGAACTCGCTCATTGCACCACCTACCAGGATCCAATGATTTATCAGATGTCGGCTCTTTCTATACCAATTACGAGAAAAGGAATGAATAGAATACAGATTCAGAATCGGTTACAATGCTTTTAACCTGAGTATTCCGAGATTCCCGAATTGTGCAGTATTGCTTTTCTCTCACAACACAAGTAATGACTAAATAACCATGGCCTTTGCAGGGCTGCCACAGGCGACTTTTTGCTAGTATTTTTTAACCTTGGCGCGGACTCGGGGTATCTTTTTAAACAAAATAGTTTAAAAACATTTTTATCATTTTGGCGACTTTTCAAAAATTGTGACTTTTTTAAATTTTCGCCAAAGGTCAACCAAAATGTAGTACCTCTTTTCAAATGACAGTGGAATGAAAAATATTTTATGGATTTGGATTGGAAGAAAATTTTTCAAAGGACGCCAATTTCGAAGTTTTGGCCCCAATCTGTAGCAACCATGAAAGAAAAACATCGGAATTTGGTTTGATAGATTG
Source organism: Meta bourneti (assembly GCA_933210815.1). NCBI lineage: Eukaryota > Metazoa > Arthropoda > Arachnida > Araneae > Tetragnathidae > Meta > Meta bourneti. Next base: position 34,930,892 of record OW119929.1, on the reverse strand, counting down.
TAATGAAAACTTTATTAAGAAAATATTTTAATTTTTAAATTCATACTTAATCAGCACGTTTTGTGTTTTAGCCGATTCGTTTTGTATCTGAGCTACTAAAATAGGCTCTTAAACGAGACTTTTTTGTTACTATTGTTAAGAATTTATGTTACTATTTTACAAGTGCTTTGACTGGCAACCATGCTATTGGTCTAAGAATACTAGAAAGGTTATATTTGTCAAGAAGTTTAAAACTAGTTAAAGTCATGCAGGGTGACTGCAGGTAATGGAATGGATATATGAGCATATTCATCCGAAATAAATGGTCTTATTCCAGTGATATCCATTTTGCAAGTCTTTGATAGCATCAGATTTAGTAATTTTTTTTTTAAATTTTTAATACAGCATACAAAAAATACTTTCCAATGTTTTGATTCTTTCATGTCTTTCAATGTTCATAATTGACAAGAGGACTTAACACTTTTTCTATAACTTTCTTTACCTTGAAGTGAATTGTAGGCATTACTCAAAATAAACGAATTTGGACATTGAACATTTTCTATCCTGTTACAGAAGTATAAAAATATCGCAAAATAAATGTTTCATCGATATCACGGTCTTGCTACATTATAACTAAAAGAAGGCTATAATTTACTATATCAAGCTGAAGGTTGAAAATTGTGTGTGTAATGATATCCTTTGACCAAAAATTCGGTAAACACTAATAAACTCTTAAGAAACTCTAATGTATTATTTCCTTGAAAAGTTCCATCCAAAGGCTTTTCATTTTCTGAATGTCGTCATAAAAATGTGATCTCTATTAGAGCAATTTGGAAGAGTGGGTCGTATCGAACCATCGTCTGTAATGAATGAACTTTCTAGACTTGGAAATGTACGGTCATTAAATTGAGTTATCCGATATCTTTGCGTCTTCGGGAAGAAAAAAAAATTGACTTATAGAACTGACTCCAAACAGTTCTTATTTTCAGAGAACATCCGATATCTCAGGATGGTTGTTCTAAAGATACGTAGACTGAGCCTTGTTACATTGTGTTTTATAGATCAAGATTTCAATGAGTTACAGTTGTGAATTGAAGTGCATTGCTCGAAGTATACAGCTATAAATAAAACTTCATACGTTGTATCCTGTATCAGAATTGGGTCTTCCAAAATTATTTGAAGGTCTAAATTTTTATGTTCCCATCAACGAAACAACACGTTATGTGACATGCTGGTTTTTTCTGTGATAGACATTTAGCTCACAGATATGGCATCCAGCAGTTTTGTACTGATCATCCCTGAAAATTAGTCATGAATATTGAACTTGACCATGAACATCGAGATCTATTCAGTGGCAAAATGTGTTCAAAACTTAATCTCTTGCATTGCCTGCACGACATGATAGGACGACTTACAGGCAAATATATGTAGGAATAGTTTATCGGATGCACACCAGTGGATCTCTATGACGTCCTACTGTGTCCTCATCCTGTGGTTAGTATCGAAACTAAATTTTTATTAAGCTTAAAAGATGGGTTCAACTTGCCTAAAATTTAACAAGCCTCCCCATGTCATCTGATCCGCGTTGGTCTGGAAAGGGCAAATCTCTATTTAAGTCCTGATCTAGTGTTGGAGTTTTAGAGCGTAATCGGACTCATGAACTTGGTCTAGTTTAGTTATGCTTTAAGGAATGAGTAATAGCAACAGATGGGTTTTTTACTGACGACTACAGATTCAGATTACAAAGCGAATCTTACCGCACCGCTCTCTAGAGACAATGAGTAAATCCTTGTATTGCCGTAAATATTATACATGAGGGCTGATTTCGTGACTGGATTGTAATGGTGTTGACAGACATCTTTAAAGCGCATAAAGCTCTTCGACATATATTAATCCTCCTGGTGGTTTCCTCGAAGAGGCATCTCGTCATTAGCAAAACTGACCAGATCTTGATGTATGAGATATCTCGTCATTAGCAAAATTAGTTAGATCTTGGTGGACGAGATATATCGTCGAAACCACTGGGAGGGTTAATGGTAGAAGTAGAGACGGGGTGACACTGAAAGTTCTTGGAAATTTTTTTCAAATGTATGTTGTATGCGTTTATCCTTAGTGAAAATATCTAACATCAGGGGTGACCAGCTAAGTGTCTTCGTGTAAATGAGCATGTGTGTATGTGCTAGGGTGCAAATAACATCCCTTTAGAATCCAATTAAGTCCATTTCTCATTGGCGAATGAAACTTGTTGCCAAAGACCCTTGAATAACTTGATAATGAGCATGAGATGGATACGAAGTTGTAAGCGATATGATAGCCACACTCATTTTGTATTTTACCACCGCTTTCTTTATTTCCATATGATAGCCCGTTGTGTTGCTCCCCATTGCGATGTAAATTCAACCCTCTACTTCCTCATTTTCATCCACCTACGAGTTGTACTTGACGCAGGTTCCATTCATGTAACTTACCCTGGTGTATTTTTCTCTTTGTCAGTGAAAATTTATGTGTGTTCATATACTTGACGTTGTCTACTTGTGTGTTATGCTGAACGTTTTCTCTATGGCAATTTCGAATTGATTTAGCCCCTCTGCACACCTAGGTTAAAGAGAACGGGGGGTTAATATGTAGCTTGCGTTACTCGCAGGGTTCCAAAGTATAAGTGTACCAAATTTGGTGTGGATTGGTCAAACGGTGTAGATTTGTATAGAGATCATACAAATCAGACCGACAGACAGACGCCAACTCTGCTTTATATATAGATTGAAAAGTATATTGAGAATGCTTAACTTTTGGGCTGAAGTATAGATTGGAAATAGTTTATTAATCTATATTACAACTCTAGCGAGACAAGGTATATCTAAAGGATCCAGTGCATCAAATATTTTTAATACTTACGAAACTACAAATTTTATTTAAATCAAATGCAGTTCACAAGGAATTATAGTAAGGCCCAACAGTGCCGATGGAAAGAGATTAAATGCCCACAGACAACCGACCTAGCGCTCCGGTGTCAGACGTTAATCTCCTTATTAATCTAATCTCTTATATCAAGTGAGTGGCGCGCCCTCTGGCGAGAATATCTAGCACTACAACAACAACACCTGTTCCATTTTTATAAACAGTGTATATGAGACATCTTCATTGTCATTAAAACCACTCGTGACGCGAGAGATGGAAAGGAAATTTTCCCGGGAATAATTGAACTCAATTGGTTTGTAAGAGAAAGATTCTGTGAAAAGCAGTGATTTTAAGACATTTGAAATCTTGTTTTTATAGAGTGAAGATGTATGGGTCCTTATTTGTAATGACATAATTTATTTGATATATATATATATATATATATATATATATATATATAGTCGGATAATTATAATGCCAAATCAACTGTTTCTATGCGTGTTCCTTATGATTTTTTACTGAAATCAAATATATTTTATTTTTACTACGTTTATAGGACAATATTGCTTTTTTAAATGGAGCTCCAAATAGCGGGCATTTAGAAATACTGTTTTAAATTGAGAGCATTTAATAAAAGATGGCGAATGTATGTTTCTAAAAGAAATGAAATTCAATTCCTTATTTTTCTGGGGGTAAAAACAAGAAAGAAACCTAATACAACTAAAAATTTATTTTTAACTATTGAAAATCTGGAATATATTAACGTTGAAAACAATTAAAAAATTTCGAGATTGAAACCTTTCGTTGAAAGTAACAGTTGTTTCAATAATTAACTTATTTTTTCATCAAACACTGGTGTTGCAGATGAAAAAAGAAGCGCACTTAAAATAAATGGGCTCCGATTAAATGCCCAAAACAGTAATTTTGAAAAAGAATGTTCTCTAAATCATCACTGAGTTAACATTTTTTCCAGCTCCGTCTCCAATTTAATGGGAATTAGCACATTTTATAAAGCACAGCGATTGAAGAAAAAAGTTTAATTTTTTCGAACTCCTATTCGTTTGTGATAACTTTTTCTAGTGCGTGTAAGTTTTAATGAGATATAAATAGGTTAATGCTCTTCTAAAGAAAAATATTTCTGAATTTTATATCTGTTTGGAAAAAAGATTGTTTAAAAAAGAACATTCATAAAGACTCACCAGGTGTATTTGAATAATCTGAAAACGGCTTTCAGGGATTATTTTTGACTCTTTCTGGAATTAATCTACACCAGACTTCCAGAACTACCTTTTCTTTTCATGTTCGATGTAATTTCATTTAGAACGCACGGCTATAAAGAAATATCATTTCATTTTCAAATTCCAGATTTGCTGTTTTATTAGAGTAATTTTTTCGAGAAAGATATTTTTGTTGGGATTTTAAAAAAATGGTTTTTATAAGATGAGGACGCAGCTGCTTGTTCACTATTATTTTTTTGAATTTCATTCATCTCCTAAAAGCTTAAAAATTAAATAATGAAACGCAAGATTCCAATTTGCAATCAAGAAAAGAGTTCCGAATTATTGAAATGGAACCAAAAAAAGCATTTTTTCTTTAATCTTACGCTGTATATGAATTACTTGTTCAGTTTTTCAAACTTTTCTTACATATCGAAGGAATAAATGTGGATTTTGCTTTGCGATTTCGTAAAAAGAACTTGAATGAAAGCAAGAGGGTAAAAAATTCGGAATATCCTTTTTTATTTAACGTTTTGTTTTGAAAATTTGATTCAACATCTGAAGTATCTTGAATCTGGTGTCTGAAGTAAAACGCGTTTGAGAACTTTCGATGTCAATACCTTTTATAATACGTATCCAAAATATATTTCCATCTTTTTGCTCCTTAACTTGCTTTTGATGTATTTGAATTTATATTTTGCTGAGTATTCGAATATCATCCTAAGAAATACTTTTATTCTTTATCTATTCATCGAATATTTTTTTAACTTTCGCGGAAATCCAATTGAATCACGAAGAGGGAGCATTTTCAAGTTTAAGGATAGTTGTAAGCATTGAATTTTTTTCCATGCATTATAAAAATTATTTTACAAGTTCACCAGCCAGTTTTCATACTGCTTTGACAAATGTGATCCATATTGTTGAATTCATCTTTTAGTAAAGACCTGCAGTGAACTGAAAAACTATTTACATTAATCTTGTTTATATTTTTTTAAATATGTTGTCAATTTATGGCAAGAAATTACTTCATTAATATTTGGCAATGACAGATATCATGTTTATTCTTTCGTTTGATAAGTTGGTATTCTTTGTTTACCTGTCTATTTACGTTATTTTATTTTCGTAACTATCCGCTTTTCCTTCATTTGTACAAAAATCTTAATAGCCTGAAAAATAATCTACGAAAACAAGCAATATTCTTTCTTATGAAGTTTTCTCCACAATCAGCAAATTAAAGTTTAGATACTTTTTATTTATATTTTTTTCAGACTTGTTTTCGATTTAAAATAAAATGTTTTGTGAAAGCTGCTTTAGTTAAAAATATTGCGTTTGAATTTATTGTTTCTCTCTTATTTTCAGAATAATTTATTTGAATATTATGAATGTATATTTGTTCACAGATAAATTGTACAATACTTTTTCTTTTAGGTAAGTGCTTGGTTTAATGTGGTTACTTCTGCGCCTTCAGTTCGGTAAAAATTATTTTGATTATTTCTATCGTATTTTCTGCTTCAATAAATATTGGGAAAAATTCTAAATTAAAGTTACTCGTGTTTTTCGTATTCGATTTTGTGTAATAAATATTTTGTTTATAAGCTAAAAATACATTTTTATGTGAAATGAGTTCTTTAATTTACTTATTTTCCCAAATTGTATGTTTCTTTTATTTCGTCGTTTGAAATAAGGATTTAACAAAACGAAAAAGTTTCGATGCATTTTATAAATTTTTAAATCAGATGCCCTTTATGGAATGAATTTGCAAAATTTTTTGAACATTATATTAAATACCTATTACATTGAACATTTGTAGAAAAAATTACCTTTATGATGTTAATTAAAGATTTTGGACATATTGTCTTCGTACAATCCTTGTGTCGCGTCTAATGTTTTATTTCCCAACTTGTAATTAAATTAGAATGTAGAAAACCCAATTTACCTTTACAAAATGTCATAGTTGAGTTCTAAATATCCCCTCTAAGATGCAAATTTTTGGAAACTTTTCATTAAATTTTCAAGATAAGCCACCTGGAGGGTTAACCCTCCTTGTGGTGGTTGTCTTGACGAGGTATATCGTCATTAGCAAAACTGACCAGATCTCGATTAACGATATATCTCGTCCTTAGAAAAAACTGACCAGATCTTGATCTCGACATAAAAAAAATCGACTGTATCCTGATGATGATGTATCACATCATGGGTAAAATTGTTAGCAAAAAGCTGTATTGACTCGTCGTGATATATCTCGTCGAAACCACTTGGAGGGATAAACTCGTAGGATTTTCTCATGCATACGAAGATTATTCATCGATCACCAATTTTCTAGTGTTCTAGTAATACTAGTTGTCAAATACATTTGTTCTAGTTATACAATTTTGCTCTAAGAATCTCAAATTTGGATTTTACTAGTTAAATAGCTGTATTATAATAGTTATAGTGACTATACTTAGACCATAACGCTCTAAGCCAGTTCCCTTGTTCAAAAAAATTCCTATCACTGCTGCTTGTAACTTGAAACGAAAGCCCGAAAATAAGTTTAACGTATCTGTATTGTAGAGGATGATGTAATGCTGGTAAAACTATACTGTTCTGCAGTAGGGCAGTTGCTTGCATTTCCTCAGTGATCTAGCTTATGCGGAACATCCGTAGGAGTAGGTGGAAGTGAGCGACAAGAGTGTGTCCCGCATCATAAAAGCCGGAGTGTTGATGATGAACAGATGGGGCTCAAAGTTAGAAATTCCACTTTTATGTCGAAGGATCTGGATCTTATAACATTTGCCAGAACGTGTTAAAGACAACAATTTTGTCTACCAAAAAGTACTTCAGTGTGAAGTTGGGTTATGCTGGTGTATACATATTACTGTATTGTAATTTAATTTTTGTAGTGGATAAATTCACCACAAATACTCCTCTTCTGTCTTCGAGAGATGCTAGCACTTGTTGAGTGATTGCCAATCGCTCGAGATCGTGGGATGTGTGTTAAAATCAGGGTGTACTCGTACGCATGGTCATGCAATGGATGACCGCAACCGTGGACTGCTCTGTGTTACCTTTAGAAGTCGAATGTGAAGTGCCGTGTGAAGAGAAGGCAGAGTGAAGCCTCGATAGGAATGGAAGCAGTGTGTGTTATCACCGGGCTTCTGACAGCTCTTTGAAGTGATTGGTATAGCCTTGGCAGTTCAGTGTGAACCATATACAGAAATGCGTGTCGACTGTTGGGAGTACCATCTGGCATTCGCCAGAATCCTATCAGGCTTGTTTTTGAAGTATGTGTATTCATAATCACGTCTGCCAGTTGCTATTTAGCAAGATGTATGAATAACGGTGCAACTTTCTCCCAAAAGTATTTCACGTTAAAGTAAGAGTTAAGTGTTGCGTCTTAGTTGTACGAAATGCAGAAATCAGTTTAGTGTATTCACCAAATATTAATGACTACTTAAGCAATCTTATTTTCCGAAATTCACTTTAAACCTTTCGTCACATTTGATACAGTGGTACGGCATTCAGATTGCCTATGAAAAAACTCACAATCGTGGGAAAAATAATTAAATGAAAGCGTAATTAAATAATTTTATTCGTTGGAAGAAAAACAAATATTCTGGTATAATGTAAAATAATCCAAAAATTGAAATCAATAACACGTCTGAGGGGCCTCCGACAGACAGAAGGTAAAGTCTGGGTTTTACAGACACAAAGGTAAGTTCGTCAATTAGAAATGGTGACTCCGAAATGCACAACTAGGACACTTTTATCTATTTAAATGTTTTTTCTCTACAGAAAAAATTCCAATTACACACAGAAGAAAAGTATATGATCCAAAAAATGCAAGTAAAAGAAACATTCTCATATAAAGTTGGAAAAAAGAAAACAAAACACTTCATTGAAGCATATTGCATTTAAGATTGGAATCATTAAAAATATATCAACCTTCTAAAAAGAATTATGCAGTTTAAAAAGTATATTTGTATCAAAATTGTTACGTACATTGTTTAACAAAAGATAATTGACCGTTCTGGTGATATATCTGGGGCTGTTGAAATTAATACAGAAATCTAAAAGGGAGAATCCGTTTTGTTATGTTAGAGATTGCAGAAACATTTTGTTTAAAATAATGTCTCCACGAAGCTCTTTAAAGTAAAAAAAGATCCGAAATAATTTCGGGGTTATAATTCAGAATACATACCTGAATTTTTCACATACCCAGCAATAAAGATATGGATCTCGCTTTTCGTAATTTTCTGTGCAGAGTACTTTTAAGATTGAAAATACAATATGTTGAAAAATAATGTAATATTCCTTTATATCAAATATGTTTCTTCAGAATACAAAATTCTACTAGTTAGATTTAGCTTGTGTAGCATATAATGACCATCGAATGACAAACCAAACCTGCTTATAATAGACCAAAAACTTATTTTTAGACTTCTTGTATATTTGTTTAAACAACGAATGATTGTATGTTTTGCCTATCACGAGAACTACTCCAGACACAAAGTCTGTCCCTGTATGTTGCCGTAGAAACAGACCTATCCTATTTTTCATAGGAGATGTTTTAAGAAATGTATTCATAATTTTCACATTGGCGCACTTGATGACAAATTGGAATCGCCGAGAACATTTATACTAGTAAATTACCTATTCCTGCCACCATTCGCAGAAAACAAAATAAAATTAAGTCACCCCTACTCGAAATGAACGAGCCCTGTTTCTATAGCGACTGCCACTGCCCAGATTCGGTGTCTTGAGCTGTTCTCGTAGTATACAGACAGTAATAAGGCGTATACATCCTGTATTTTATTAAAATTATTGTGGAAAAATTTATGGGATTTAATTTTATAGTATTTACTCTAACGGAAGTATTAAGTATCGCGTCATTAACAAAACTGACCCGATCTTGATGGACGAGATATCTCGTTAAAAGAAAACTGACCAGATCTTGATCTCGTCATCATAAAAGAAATCGGCACTATATTGATGACGAGATATCTCGTCATTAGAAAAATTGGTAAGATCGTGATGGACGAGATTTCTCGTCAAAACAACTTGGATGGTTTTCTTCAGTTTATTGGTTCTACGGCATCATGGTTTAAGAATTGCTCTCCGAGTTGTGACTCATGCTTTAAGAATGATCACCAGTCGGTTGCGCGTTTGATTCAACAAGAGATCAAATAACGCGGTGTTACTACCAGGGAAAAAATCCGGGAAATAGCACTGTACCTAAAAACGATGTACGTGTTCAAATCGGGTATTTATCGGCACATGTCCTGAAAAAACTGTAACTTAAAAATGTTTCCATTTTGTTTGCGCTTTCTTACGAAAAATGGCGAGTCAGAATAAAAATAGAAAACTTTTTGTTCGATGCTAATGCCTTTTTAATGGTAGCAACAGAAGTTTCATGCTTTTGCACTCGGTTGAAAAAGGTGCACGCTTCGATGTAGGAACACCTGTTGAAAGCACCTGTGCTTTTCTTTACAAAGCGATTGATTGGCTAGATTTAGATTCTTTCTTTAGTTTCCATTGTGGCTTTTTGATAAAGACTGGATTAGTTCAAAAACCTGCTATTTCTCGCATGTACTCACTTACATCAGTAGCTTGCAATCTATGAAGTGCCAATCGTTAATTCCTTATAGATTTCATGATTTAAATTTTATTTATTTTAATTGTGCACAATCCAATTACTGAAGAACGTGTACTTATCTCTGAAAAAATTATGGATTTGTTGGATCTGTTATGTAGCTGTAAACTGATTCAATGCCTCAGCAATTTGATTGATAGTGATGAACAAGACGGATTTAGGGGATACTCAAATCTGTTGATCCCTCCTGTCGTCTTGAGGTTCGATTCCTCCCTGGGTTTATTTCTCTCTTCTGTGTCAGTAAAACTTTCCTTGTATGTGTACATCCATTACTTGACATTGTCTTGTGTTTGGCCAAGTATTGCCCATGTTAAAACCGAACTAACCAAATAACCTTTTTTAATCTTCTTTCTGAGCATCTTATCTTTTTTTACATATCTCTTGAATTAATTTGATCTAAATTGAACATTGCTTTGAACATATTACTCACATAAATTGTTAATTGCTCATTGTTAGTGCTATTTTATTCATAAATAAACTGCCGAATTTTAAATTAATTTGACTTTCGAATACATTTCAAACACATATCTCCCCCGGTGTCCCGGTTGAAGAGTAACGGATTAGCAACCGGAGGGTTGCGAGTTTGAATCCGACCAAAGACTCGTGTACAAAGGGGGCTGGTGTACGTTAAATCTGTCGTGGCCTCTAATGTCATCACGTTGGCGTGGTGTGGACATTTGGAGAGTGGAGTGCCAGCTCAGATGCGACCTCGTCATCTGACCGTGGTTCAAAATTACGTATTGTCCTCGGTCTTACCCTTTGGTCCCATTGGCTACCGCGGCCCCATTACCCGCTCGGATGTTCACAGCATGGGCAATAAAAAAGAAGGCTGTGTACCATCACGAAGATAGAACAGTTCATTTTTGCTAGTACATGTTTTACACCTCACTGCATCTTACATTGGGTTGATGCAAAAGTTCGTCCTGTTTTTGACTCTTGAAGGCATTGCATCGCAAAACCGAAGAGTTATCTACTTCACACGTTTTTGTTAAGCATTAAAAACGGCAGAAAATAAGGACATTTTAGACATGTATACTTTTTTATTTCCGAAAAGGCAAGAATGCTTCGCAGACGCAAAAGAAGATGTGTTGTGTATGGTGAGGGTACCGTTGACGATTCCACATGCAGTAAGTGGTTCAGAAAGTTTCTTCACCTGGATAAATTCTTTAGCCAGGAACCTCAGAACTTCTATGAGCGCGGGATTATGTAGCTACCGGAGAGATGGCGAAAGGTCATCGAACAGAACGGCTCATACTATATTGAAGAAAAATTTTATTTACTAAATTATTATCTGAACTTTTGCGTCAACCTAATATTAATTTTAAATTAATAAACACTTGAAAAGCCAGCCTCTTAAGTAAAATAAATTTCCCACATTGTTTTTATAATTTGCTTTTGAGGTAATGGAAGGTCGCACAGAATAAAGTTCTATTCGGTTTTCACACGATATTGTCAGAACACTACGGTAGGTGAACACAATTAGTCGAAGTGATAAATGTCGTGAGATTTATCACTTCACCGGCGTCCTCAATGATGATATATAATTATATCAATAATTAGTCATAATTACCTGTTCATTTAGTTTTCCCAGAGGGTAAAACCATTTAATGATTTCTTTCCTCTCTAGTTTTCTGTACTCAGAGGGTATAGGTAAAATAAACGAATGTCTGTGACCATCGATCAGTCGTGCTTGAAAACAAAAGTCTGTTGTCAATTATATTTGGATAGAGATTGGATTATTTACAAATTTTCAAGTACTGTAGCATTCCATTTTCAGGTAACGGGGTGAATTTCTTACTTTAGTCAGTTACTAGTATTCGATTCAACCCCAAGTTTCTCGAGATTTGAAACATCAATTTAATCGATTAATCCAATACTTTCTGTTCCTGATATAATTTTTCCGAAACTTTCGAAGCAATTTCTGTATTATTCAATGCATTTTACGGAGGAATTAAATTCAAATTCTTCTCTTTTAAAGGAAAAAGGGTATACTTATATCTATTTTTGTTGAGAACTTTTGTTTTGTGTAGAAGTGCAAAGAATAATAGTAATAATAATCTATACATATAAAGAAGAGTTGGCCCATCTTGGTCTGTCCGTCCGCTACAAATCTGCACCGTTTAAGTAATTCATACCAAATTTGGTACACTTATACTTTGGAAACCTGCGAGTAACGCAAACTACATATTAACCCCCGTTCTCCTTAACCTAGGTGTGCAGAGGGGGCTAAATCAATTTGAAATTGCCATAGGGAAAACATTCAGCATAAAACGATTGGGGTATGCAACTAAGTTTGTTTTACCAGTATTGATCGAAAATAAAATTTTTTAATAAAATTGTTCCACCAGTATTGCTCGAAAAACATTTTTTTTCTGAAACGTTATATTTAAACAATTAAAAATTCTAATTATGTTTGAACTGATTTTTTATTAATTCTTTCCACAATATAAATAATTTAGGAATATTTGAATGACGAAAAATGGATATTTAAAATATTTAATTTTATTCAACTTGCATTTTATAATGAAATACGAAAAGCCAAAACAAAAAACTCATTGATGATAAAATCTTAAATTTTACAATTGGTATCTGGCAATTTCAGAATTAATGTTTTATTTCATAAATTAGATTTAGAATTCCGTGTTTGTGTATTTGAGTTAAGACAGAAATGTTGCGGCCATATTTGAGCATTTCTAAGTTTTGTAAATAATTCATTCTTGTTTATCAATATTTTTCAAGCGTCTTTTTCGAATTTCTCTATTTCAGAATATTCTCATGACGTCGAAATTCGATATTCTTGCTCAGATCTTTCGTTTTTCGGAATTCTGCATTTTTCAACGCCGGATTTGGGGGGCACTAAATTGGCCGAGTATTTTTTTACTATAGATATTTACGTATGATAAAAAATTGAAGAAGAAAAACTTAGTAGACTACAAAAACTATAAAAGAAGCTAAATGCAGAATGTGTGAAGAAATAGCAGGAAAGCTTAACCTAGGGATCCTCATTTTAAAGAAGTACGGAGAAGGAAGAAGCGGATGTTTAATGAGAAGAGCGAAGTTGAAAGCTATGAATTCTCAGAAGAAAGTTCAGATTATTGATTATACAAATAATAGATCGGATTCTGAATAAACTGAGGCAAAGGTTTCAAGTCATTGAAAACATGAATAGTTTATTTGGTTTCCTCAATGGAGCTTGGTTTGAAACAATGAATGGAGAAGAATTGAAGAACCAGGCACTTGAGTTAGCTACCACATATAAAGAAGACTTAGACAGGGACTAGTTGACGATAGAAGTGGAGAGTTTTAAGTATCATGCCTTGGAGATTTAAGCCTTAATATGAAAATGGCTACACCATCAGGTCTTCTGATGTCAATATGCAAGAACGGACTTGGAAGACGAGTTCACCAATATAACGACAGCGTTGAGAATTTTCCTCACAATAGCAGCCTCAGTCGCTCAAATGAAAGAAGTTTCAGAAAACTAAAGATCATAAAAAAATTACCTCAGAAACTTAATAGGACAACAATGACTAGCCAACCTAAGCATCATATCAATAGAGCACAAGTTAGCTTCAAAGTTATCTTTTGAGGACATTGTAAAAATGTTTGCAGCCGAAAAGGCCCATAAAGTTAAGTTTTAGTTCAAGCTTTCTGTGTTTAGATTAATTTTTTCACATTTTGTCAATAGAATAAGAGATTGTGTAAAATGTCTAAGTATAATACTCAAGTTAATAACTTGAGTAAAATCTGTTATTCCTAATTCTGGTTTTAGTTTTCCAAAATCCTTGAATGGTTTTCAGTCGAGGTTTCGATAATGCTCTTTTTAAAAGTCCATGGGTGAGACATCTGGAGATTTAGCATGAATATCAGTAAAGGGTATTTATTGACTTGATACCAGTTTCTTGTTCCATTTTTTCCAAGAATTAATAGTGGATTTAGATGTGTAGCTGCTTGCTTTATCCTGATGCAGTTCTACTGATTGTTGCCACTGTGGGTAAAGATATGGTATTTCTTTTTTGAATATTGGGGATAAAATAGGGTCTTGATAATATGTGGAAGTTAATTTTTACATTTTTTCCCCTCTTTTTACTTTTAATTTTCCATTATATGCAAAACCGGCAACAATCATAAATCTCTTTAGAGAAAGTTCTCACGTTAAAGTTACCAAGTTGAACCACGTTTTAAGATTTTTCTCCTCTTTTATGATAATAAATTGTTCTTTTTTATTGCAATCATTTGAATACACCCACGCCTCGTCTATTGTCACAACATTTTTCCAGCTAAATGCTTCTCATAAAGAATTCTGCATTTTAATGACTGAACATTTTGATGACTGTAAGTCTTTTGACTTGGCGGATTCTCTTAAAATTAAAGATCTTACCTTACGAATATTCTCAGAAATTCTTTTCTTTTTTGGATACGTATTTGGAAGTATTTTTCCACTTTTACGTTTTTTCCTTTCTCATTAATAATATTACTTATCGTACCTTTCTAGATATCGAAAACCATTACAGTGTTTTTGAATAATTGAATAAGCATAATTCTCTTCAGAAAGAGCCGAAACATAAGTGTTGAAAATATTGTATAAGCTATAAACAACGCTTAAAGATAGACGCCGTAGTTCTGCTTTCAAATGATTTGTTTATTTATGCGGTTGAAGCTAGGCGCCATAACTTCTTTCCGCCACATACGATTGCTTGCGTAATCATTACTAGAACTTGAATAAGATCTCAGAACGCAATGTCAAATGCGTAGAGCTTGGCTGCTCATTTTTGTATATATTTATATTAATGTTAATAAATTAGTTAGCCTTTAAAAACTTGATACTTGGATATATTTCTTCACTCTGTCCGGCCTCTGCTCACAACATTTTGTGAAGATATTAGAACACTTCCATCGAAACGGAAACACATAGCCACAATCCATTGCTTATTTAAAAGCGCCCTTTTGAAAGTAAACAAAACTCTAGTTGGCAGACGATAAAAAAAACTTTAACTATTTAACTGCTGCGAAAATAAAACTATTTCGTAGCATACAATTATTTTACAGCTCATCAAAATCGTTCAAAAAATGTCCGAACAGCCTCTATTTATCATAATTAAATATCCTATTCTACAGCAACAGTCTGTTGATTTTGATTCAGCCCACTCATATCCCGATATCATTTCATAAAATCTTTTAATTTCATTTGCAGCGATTATAAGTGTGAAAGAATATACCAAACATGCTACTCTTAGATTATTTGTCAATGAAATATCTTAGAATTAATTAGATATTTTATCTGGTACTAAAAATGAAATTGCTGCAAATTAATCTATTTACCTTTGAAATCGAACATTTACCATCTAAGTTGAATAAAAAAAATGTGGACTAGTGGAATTAATGTGTGGTGGGGCGATTTCAGATTTTGTCGAGGAGGGTTTTGGTTTGGTTGGTCGGTGGGTTGGGGGCGCCAAGGTGAGTTCTTGCCCCGGGTGGAAACTAGCCTAGTTACGTCTCTGTTTTTACAGTTGGTTTCGTCCAGATAACACTGTTGTGAATGTGGAAGCTAGTAAAATCTTTTTAAATGCATAGTTATTCTTTCTTTCTACTGTTTATGAAAGAAAATGGAATTTTTTTGTCCAGTCTGTAAGAAAATAGTTTTTGTAAAAAGTATTTTAAAATTGAAATTGAAACACAGGCAAAAAATTAAACGAAGTAACAATATTTTTAATCTGATGTGATTCAAGTAGCTCTAGCCGTCTAATCGCACTAAGATAATTCAATAATTTGAACTCGGGAGCTGCAATAGTTGTGAATAATTTGTCATATATATGGTCACTTTTCGCTCTTTAAACCTTAAATATTTAAAATTATGTGAACATGCTTTTAAAACTCGCTTACCAAAACCAAAAACCGTCTCAATGTTACGAGAGTTTTATTGGAGCATATTTTGCCATCAACCTTATTACGCTCACTAGACCATTTCGTTCAATGTTCCTGACTGGTTTTAATTGTACAAAATTCGCACAACAGATAAATGAGGCAGGTCCTAAAAGAATTTTGAAATTGAAGCGTAGTAAAAAGCCAAAAGTAAAAATCAATATTTTCAACTATAGGTAGTAATGTGGTGTGGTAAGGCTATAATTATTCCAACGAGACAATTCAGCAATTTGAACATCAGATGCTGCAATCTGTGAATTATTTGTCATATTTGTGGTACTTTTCATTTTTGTAACCTAAAACATTTAAAACTATGCGCGAACACACTTTAAACTTTCCTTTAGACCTGCCAAAACCCGTCTCAATTCACGAGCGTTGATAATAGAACCACATACAACATATTTTACCATTAACCCTACTACATCCACCCAGATCTTTTCATTCACTGTCGCGGAGGTTTTAATTATACAAATTTCACACAAGGGATGGATGAGACAGATCCTAAAAGAATTTTACGAGCTGGGCAGATCCAGTTTCTTGTTTTGCCGCTGAGGAAATGGTTCAGCCCCTGCATCCAAACCTCGCCGCGCCTGAATCTAATCCCCGCACACACGCTTTACATTTAAATTAACTTTCGCATTTTCATTAACTCTTGCATGTAATGAGAACATCCAGTAGGTGGGTGTCCGGACATCTAATAGATGGAGTGATGTGAATTAATGCACTTAATTTAATTTAAGCTATTGACAAAACACTTTTTGCAGGGGGATATGGCTCCTCTGGCGTAGTCGGTGAAAGTTGTGAGATTAAATCGCAACAGTTTCTATTTTTGTCGTTCGGCTGATACGGATGTCGGGAATTTTGGATTTTATATTGCGGTATTATTCAAATCGGGTGATTTGAGCGGCAATTCCTAGCGTCAGAAATCGGTTTTTATTATGGGATATATATTTCCGTGATGCTGGTGTTGTCCGTCGGGTTTTTTTTCGAAGTGGTCCAGTGCGTTATTTGTTAGGTATGACTCGTTTCTCGATATTGCTATTATTGACCATACTTTTTAGTGGAAGATTTCTGGTAGCTTTTTCTCTTAGATATTAGGTGAAAAGTAGTAAGTAGTACGCATTTTGTAAACCGATCGCGGATCTGTGAAAGTTTGGCACATTCGAAATTAATTCTTAGTTCGGTTGTCCACAGTGCTAAATAATATGAGTAATAGTATTTTAGTGTTAAAAGTCATTGTTTCAGATTGACAAATTTGCATTGGTGTGAATCAAGTATACGTCTACAGGAGATGAATGCCAAATCCATGATTATTTCCTAATGAGAGAGCAAGTTTTTTTTAACATAATACCGAGAAAAGGGTAATCGACCGTTGAGGTAATACAGAATAAATAAAATCTCGGAGTTGTCAAATGGTTAGGTCTTTCTCAGCTTAGCATTGCATTAGGAAAAGGGGATTCATGGTTTGCTTTCATTGTACATCCTATCTTCAGTGTATATTTAAAAAACATCTAGTTGTCTTGTTTCTCCTACACGATGGATATAGTGTCAAGAACATGTTTCATGATGATTAGCAAAATTGTTGGACTAATAAAGTCCAACATAAACAACACTTAATAAGTCAAAAATGAACTACTAGGGGTGTTCAAATGAAAAGGTACGAAACGACACTGTGGGTATAATTGAAGTCTTTATTCAAAAGTAATCAACAGAGGACTGAGCACAACTATCCTACTGTTTCACGAGCCGAAGGATTCCCTGTTCCCAGAATTCCTGTGGCTGTGACAAGAGCCAGTCCTCCACTGTGTCCTTCAGCTCTTCGTTCGAGTTGAAGCGCTTCCCTTTGAGATGTTTTTTAGCGGACAAAACAGATGGAAGTTGTAGGGCGATATGTCCGGGCAGCAGGGCGGATGATCAAGCTGCTCCCTCTTGAACTTGGCCAGTACACTTTGTGTGACCCTGGAGACGTGTGGACGCGCGTCATCGTGGAGCAGAATCACTCCCTCCGTGAGCAGCCCAGGCCGTTTGCTCTTGATGAACTTGCGTAGGCTACGGAGTGTCTCACCTACCGGTTTAACACCTTCCGCAATCAGAAATCTGATAACACCTCGCTGCTCCTCAATCGTCGAATTTTGCAATGTGAACGCCATGATGTCCTCACACGCACTGCCGCGTCAATTGGACGGAACACACAACTGCATGCTTCTCTTCTGCGTCATGTGCGGGCTCCCGCGCATGCGCACAACCACGCCGGTACTCGTGCATTCGCTTCCTTAGATGTCTCACTACGTTATCCCAAAGCGGCATATTCAAATTTCAACCGGTTTGGTTTTTACGACGTTTCGTACCTTTTCATTTGAACACTCCTCGTATTATGTTCAACCCATCATCTCATTATGGCATTTTGCGCAGTGTAGTGATGTTATTTTGACACGCTGTGGTCAGGCATACCCCTCTGACGCATAGACATTAACCATTGGGTGAGATTGCCTTTCTGTCTTTCACATTTTCAATTGTGGTTTTTTAGATTTGATCAACTTATGTATTTTAACAGAACAATTTAAATACTCAATATATGGTTGGGGTAACCCCCATCTAATTCTATTCAATTTTGTACTTGCCATTAGCTTCTTACACTGTATATAATGTTTTTATGGATTACGCCTCTTATTGCAGTTATTTTTCATTACTTCGTTAGTTGAACGTTTTACGTTACTTTAATTTTCAATGCTCTTATTGCTTTATTCTAATTTTCATACGTTTTTAGTCCCTAAAAGGTCAGAATTCAGTTTTATTTTTCATTGGACTTCGACGTTTTATCTTGTGTTTGGCGCAATTTCTCCGTGTTCCAGTTGGTTTGGTTTTATTGCTCTAGGATCATATTTGGCCAAGCTGTGCCAAACACAACAGTCAATGTCAAATAAATGGACACACATAAGGAAAGTTTTACTGACACAGTAGAGAGATATACGCCCAGAATAAGCTAGGAATTGAATCTGCGCTGCTCACAACTCGCGTGTTGCTAGTGCGTGCGCGCAAACTCACTGAGCCATGTTGTATTCCGGACCTTGCACCGAAAAATCCCGAACTAAATGCTGCATAATGGCGCTATATGTAAAAGGCTACCCCTGCCTTCTCTAGCACTACCATAATTGGCATGACTTAATTACCGAATTACATGGCATTTGGCGATTGAAAGCTTAATTTGGACATTTACTCTGGTTCTTAGTCAATACGTCGTATCTTATCAAGAAATTATTAAATTCTTTCGAAGACACTTGTTAAAGTTCTCTATCAGAACTTTAAAAAATTCTATTATGGTACACCCCTCCGCAAAATCTACAGCAGTACCACTTTAAAGAGTTTCAGTATCTGATAGAGTTGACCGACTCATGAAATATCGATAGGTATCCCAAGCACTTATTTGTCATCTGACCGTCCCTGGTTTTTCCTTCTGATTTTTCTTTCTGGACCTCCGCCAATAGCCCGTTGTGTTGCTCTAGTGCGACGTTATTTAAAATACCTACCAAACCTACCTACCCAAGAATTTATTCATTTGCACACTAATTCTACAGTTATATTATCAAAATACGATGGGGATTTTACATTTTTAACGAAGAAAACAGGAAAAAAGAAACACACATTACAGGGAAAAAAATTATGCATTTACTTGGTACTGGTACCCCTTATGTGGACACCCTGGACTCACCCACAAATTGGCAATCAATAAAACATCACTACTCAACATTGATCACACTCAACTTTTAACTGAGCCCCTTCATGCATTTCTTTGGAAGAAAATACTCCACGGTGTTTTGTGCATGCTAACTTGTTTCTACTTTTTTAAATTTTATACGTGGGATGCTGTTGCATGCGTCAATTGCTTGAGAACCACTGACCTCATAATCCAGTTTCTAATATTACCAACAACGACCCATTAAAGTGCTTCCCCCACCGTTTGCATAAATGCGTCTGTGAACAATATCGAATCCTTCAATCGGATGAAATCGGCAAGTGGTTACACACCCACATGCTGCACCTCCGGGTATGAGGTCAGAAAGGCCAACCTTGAGTGGAAAGGGTTTCGAAAATAAGCTCATCTCTCTCTCCTGACGTCATACGGCAGAGACCACCGCGAGAGAGCTCTATTGTTTACTTCCTGTCCATGCGTGGGCAGGATGACGGTTTTGGATCCGTACGGGCTCGCATTTAATTCGCGTTGTTCATTTGAAAGGAATTTTGAAATGCGGCTTGAATTCTTTCTGAGTGATGGCGTTCCGTTTGTTTGCATTTTTGTTGTCCGGATAATTTATGTTTCTGAATCGCGTGGTTGCCATCAGGGCCCCTCCACAAATTTTTATCTTCCTCTCTTTACCTGTCGGCTCAGCCCCTTTATACATCGGTATTCGAAACACCTGCACCTGGTTCAAGGTCCCCACATTTACACTCCTGGTTCCAGTACCAGTTTAGATGTCGGGTCCCGATGAAATAAAAATATATATTCGACGCACTTTATCTGCGTGTTGTAGGTGGCGCAGATTTTATTCCTGTCAGCTTCGATTCCTCTCTGGATGTATTTCTCTCTTTTGTGTTAACCTTCGGGATTGATTCCGGACCGTCGCCAATAGCCAGCTGTGTTGCTTCAGTGCGATGTTAGTTCACTATTCCCCTCTTCTGTGTTCTTAAAACTTCCCTTATGTGCGTATGTCCCTTACTTATCTGTCGTGTTTTGCGCAGCATGGCCAAATATACCCTTGAAGCCAACCCTTAACCCTGGTATGGCCATAGAAAACCCAAAACGCTTTCCTGAAACCTTTTCTGTACATTTCTCTCTTCTGTGTCAGTAAAACTTTCCTTGTGTGTATGAGCCATTATTTCACGTTGCGTGTCTCGTTTGGCTAAACATCTTGGCTAAATATGGCTCTTGCGCTATAAAAACACAACCAACCAAAACATTCAATGTATTGCAACTTCTGCCTATTTTTCTCTTTTCCTTTATTATGGCATATTTATTATTTTAAAAGGAACATAGATTTATAAATTTTTGAATTCAGAAAACAGACTACATTTCCAGGACGACCTCGAGACCTCAATTACTGTAATAGAGGACTCTTATATGGAGAAGCTGCCCTGGTACGGTCTCTAAAACTCAAATGTGTCCCAAGTACCCAATATTAACTTTAAAAAGCGCAATTTTTTCTTTTATTTAATACAGCATCATTATAAATACAATGTAAAATAAAAGACCAGCTACCTCTTTGGAATCTCCATATTTCCAAGGAAAATGCAAATCTGTTCGTCTTTGAGTTCGGTAACAAATTAGAAAATTATTAGAAAACACTGCTTTCAATTTGCCCAGGGAAGTTAATCGCCACAATGTAACATGTCCGTCTTAAAAGCAAACATTTAAGTGATTATCGAAAGATTTTTTAAAAAATCATTAAAGTGAAAAAATAAGACGTAATAAAAATCTAAAATTTTTTAAGAGTTGCAGAATCACTGAACACGTTGCATTAAAGGTTTTCGAATTGTCGCGGCTGTCTTTGAAAACGCGGCATACTGCCAAGGGTGCTCCGAAAGTTTGACTGCTCTCATAAACTCTGTTACGCGATATGATAAGGTATTCCGTGTTGTAAAATCAAGGAAGCATCGTAAATACTTTGCTGTTGGGTGGCCAAATGTGACCCTTGCGCAGTAAAACCCGACCAACCAATCTCTGCTGTTGGGAAACTCGATGTTACTGATGTCGACTGAGGGGGGGAGTTGCCGAGATCGCTGTCGAGATAATCTGAGAGTATCATGTGTTGTGGAAGTTGGTACTTTATTTGTTTCAAATAGTTTTTCGTTATATCTTTGAAAATCGCATGCATGCATTCGAAGTTCCAAATGGCTCAATTAATTAAAAAATAGTTAATTCAGGAATGAGATTTATAAAATATTAAATTCAAATGTAATTTTTATACCAAGGTATCGCGGAGATTTAAAGTCTAGGGAAAATGAATCGTGGGGTTAAAATGCCTCCAACTGGTACTCTGAGAAACGCTCATTTTGAATACCACTGAAATTAAAGAAAGTAGACTTCGTAAAAGACTGCTGGAGTTGCAAACAGTCGTGGTTCCAAGAATGTGCCGTTCCTACAGAATCCATGCATTTTGCAGCACGAAAAACTGCCTTGTCCGTGATCATTTGGGCCGCAGTAGACCAGTTGGTAGAGTCGCGGATTAGTAACCGGAGGGTTGCGAGTTTGACACTCGATCCAATCAAAGACCGTTGTGTACGTGGGGGTTGATGCGCGTTAAATCTGTAGTGGGGTGCCAGATCAGGTGTTGATCACCATGTCATCTGACCGTGGCTTAAAATTACGGTGTCTGCTGATCTTTCCCTTCGGGATTGAGGGGCCGTCGTGGCTCAGTGGGTATGCCCACTGCGCTAGCAACCTTCGAGTCGTAGGCTGTGCAGGTTCGATCCCTGCTAGGTGCGTTCCTCCCTGGTTGTCTCGCTTCTGTGTCTAAAACTTTCATTGTGTGTCTTACGTGATATTGTATGTCTTGTGTCTGGCGCAATATGGTCAAATATTGTCCTTGCGCCATAAAACCCCAAAACCAACCAACCCATCGGGATTGATCCAGGATCACCGACAATGGCCCGTTGTGCTCCAGTGCGACGTAAATTCACCGACCTACCTTTAAAATTATTTCCCCCTTGAACAACACCTGTTTTATTTTGTTAGTTTTTGCGTAGTACCTCGTATGATATTGCTCTGCCCACAGCAGCAAGAATTTCCGTCGTGGGTGAAGGTTCATTTAGCATAAAAATTAAATACGAAACAATGGTGAGATTTATTTGGTAAGACTGGTTGCATCGAGTCTAATGATTCAATCTTTCGGACAAAAACTTGGAGATAGTTACTCCCACTCGTGTTTATTTATAAGTTACAAGTATTTCAATCAGACGAAAATAAAAATGTCTGATTATTTTAGATCAATTTTTATTCACATTTTAAGGTTATATTTAATCTCATTCATACGGATATAAATCGACAACTTTTCTTTTTTTATTTTGATGTTAAGATTTTCGATGTTTTTTGTATTGTCGTAGATAGAATTTATTGTTCGTAGATAGAATTGTTTGAGTTTGGTATACGCAGCCTTGATTTTCCTTTGTTTCGGATGAAACAAACAAATATAGTATTTCTTAAAAATAAATAAGGTTAAATTATTTTTAGGTGGACTTTTCTGGTATAAAGTCAACTCAGAAAAATAAACATTTCCTTGTTTTAGAGGTTCGATTCCTCTGGGTGTATTTCACTTTTCTGTGCCCATCAAACTTTCCTTGAGTGTATGCATTAATTGATATTATCTGATATTATCTGGCGCAGCATGGCCAAATATGGCCCTTGTGTTATAAAACCCAACCAACCGCTTGTTTGAGAGTCAAGTGTTTCGTTTGTTACCTATACGTCAAATTTCATACTTTCTGAAATTCTTTTGCTATTATTTTGATAAGAAATTTTTTTGTCTTGTGTTCGGAATCAAGTTTTGGTTCTTGGTAGGAGGCTTCAACCGGTGGTTCCAGACCGTATAGCCATTCTTAAACCCGGTTGGAAGAGTAGCGGTAGGTAGATCTTTAATTAACGTCGCACTGGGGAGCATTACATCGGGCTATTGGCGACGGTCCGGGATCAAACCCGAAGGGAAAGATCCAAGGACAGCACCACGTAATTTTGAATCACGGTCAGATGACGTGGAAGGTAGGCAATTAGGGTTCTATGGCGCAAGGTCCGAAAGCGGACTAGCTGCGCCATGTGTAAAAGTACCGGAGGATTGAGGTTTCGAATGTAACCAAAGACCGTCGTGTACAAAGGGCTGGTGCACGTTAAATCTGTCGTGGCCTCAAATGTCCTCATGTTGGCGTGGTGTGGAAGTTTTGAGAGTGGGGTGCCAGCTAAGGTGTGACCTCGTCATCTGGCCGTGATTCAAAATTACGTGGTGTTGTCCTCGAATCTTTTCTTCGGGTTTGATCCCGGACCGTCGCCAATTGCCTGTTGTGTTGCTCCAATGCGTTGTTAATTAAAATACCTACCCATTCTTATGCATATGATCGCATGGTCACCACTGGCGACTTTTTGCTATTTTTCAACCTTAGCGACTAGGGGTATCTTTTTTAGTAGCAATATCATCTCACAAAAACTCCTATTTTCAAAATTTTGGTTCGCCAAAAATCAACAAAAATTTAGTCCCTTTTTTCACTAATAGCAGACAACAAATCTGCCGTATTTTCTTTTAAGGAGAAAATTTTCCGAGTGACGCTAATTTCTAAGTTTGGGCGCCAAGCCGTGGCAACTATGAATGAAAAACATCGGTATCTGATTGCTAGATTATCATGGAAATCTTATTAAAAAAACATTTAGATTTTTAATTTTAAAATTTAAATTTTTCTTGGCGAGATCTACGTCTGTTTCACACTTTTGAAGGTGAATCCGTAATTTTTGTTTAAATGTAGCGATATTTAATATATTGATTGACGGTCTCAAATTTTTTCCGTAGAAATGAAGGTTTGCCTCCACCAATGGCTATCAATTTGAACTATCCAATGCCCGTAGTTTTGTCTTGTTTGAAAAGATTTTGCTTGGTATTAGACACCATATTAAATTTTGTACCTAGCCTTTCATACACAACCAAGACAACGTAATGTTCCCACAATTGGGATTTACTTCGTTTCTCTGTCAAAGTAAAACTTTTTCCGTGCATATTGATAAACTGGCAGCACTGTATCCTATAGAGAGCATTTGTTGTAACTTCCATCGTATGGATTGAACTTTGTTTAGGTCTTTAATTTTCTGTTTCATATGGCGCTGACTATTTCGTACTTAAAAACTGAATTTAGGTGTTTGAAATAATAATCTATACAGTAATGGGTCGTCGCGGCTCAGTGAGTATACCCATCGCGCTAGCAACCTGCGAGTTGTAGGCGGCGAAGGTTCGATTCCTGTCAAGTGCATTCCTCCCAGAATGTATTTTTCTCTTCTGTGTCAGTAAACCTTTTATTGCGTGTGTTTGTCTGTTATTTGAAATTGCATGTCTTGTTTCTGGCGCAGCATGGCCAAATATGGCCCTTGCGCCGTAAAACCAAGCAACTAATTTACACAGAAAATGTTGTCATCTCCCAATCAGAAACTAATAGCCCGCTGTGACGCTAATTGTGACCCCCTACCTACCTTCCGAATCAGAAACTAATTCCATCCACAATTATTTCTCTTCAAATTAGCTTTTTATAGTGTAGCGAAAGAAGAGAAAGATTAAATCTCTTCCCTACGGCCGTCACATGATAGTTTATTCAAGTTTCTCCACAGGAGCACCCCTGACTTCTTTTTTTAAAGCAAAATAGGCTTCCACCCTTCTGATCCTCGGCGTCCTATTTCCACGTAAACCGAATAACCCAGTGGGTCTGGTAACTTCAACCGTCATTCTTGATGTCGTTCAAGCGCGTGTCTTCCCATCCAGCTCGAATTTCAGTTGTGCCAGGAAATACGAATCTGCACCGGAAATCCGGGAAGGGAGTGACGAGAAACCTCAGAAGTTTCCACAAAACTGAACGAAAGCATTATTTTTTCACCCCGAATCGGAGGAAAAACGGTAATAGTGTGTCAAGAATTTTGTCGCCCCTTTCCATTTCAGTTGTCTTGGCCTGGTCTCAGGTTGAGAAAATACTGAGAGATGCTGCGCGAACCGATTTTCAGCATCTAAAGCAGCTTATTCAACTGTAACATGTGATGTAATTGGCCTTTGATGATGCATCTAGTCGCTTTGTAACATGTCGAGAACCATCGAATCCACTGTTCGGAGAGTGCTCGCAAAGCAACTCAGGTTGGTCGGCAGTTAATTAACGTCTCACTGGAACAACGCAAATGTTATTTCTAGACTTGTGAAGTGTATTGTGGTGTGCACTAAGCAATTTTTTCATTGGTTATATTTCTTGAGAAACAATCGTAATGAGTTTAGCTAGTGAGTAGGATTTTCCTCCTTCGTTTTCTCAGAACTATGTTCTTTAACCTAATGTATTTCACTTATAAGCCAACTATATTTCCAATAACTAATACCTCGCTGATTTTGTTGTAAATAAAAATTCATTTACATAATGCTCTACTTTTCCTCCCGAAGATTTCTAGGCAATTTTCATTGCTGCACTCCTAAAAGTTAGAATAAAATGCGCCCTAGTATTAAACAATGGCAGTTATTTAACTGAGTAAAAGGTTTCAATTTAAAATTATAATTCCATAAATCTGTAAAGGTAGGTAGGGGTATTTTAATTAACGTCATACTGGAGCAACACAACGGGATCAATCTTGAAGGGAAAGATCCGAAAACAACACCTCGTAATTTTGAAGGTCAGATGACGAGGTCTGCATTTGAGCTGGCACCCTACACTGGTTTGGAGAACAGTAGACTGAAATTTTTTGTTGCATGCATATTCAAACGGCTTTATTATCCCATTAGGGACTAGTTATCCCGAAAGGAAAGGCCCGAGGACAACACCTCGTCATTTGAAAACAGCTTAGGAGACGAATCCTGAGGGCAGACATGCCTCAAGCGACTAAAAGGCGCTTTTTGCTACTATATTTCAACCTTGGCGACTAGGAGTATCTTTTTAAGCAAAAGCGTCTCGAAAACTCCTATTTTTAAATTTTTAGCGACGTTTCTAAAATTTCGGCGACTTTTTTAAAATTCACTAAAGGCTAACGAAAATTGAGTCCCATTTTTTCAATTAATTGCGGACAAAAAATAATTTTCGTATTTTTTTTTTGAAAAATATTTTAAAAGGGACAATTTTGAAGTTGCCGCCAAGCCGTGACAACCAAGAAAGGAAAACCTCGGAATCTGTAGTTGCTAGATATTGTCATGAAATTTTTTTTAATTGGCGAGATCTTTGTATCTGCTACCAAAATACGTTTAAGAGGAGACTTGGCTAATATTTTTAAAAATGTATGCTACTAATGCTACTATTTCACAAATGCTTAGCCTGTGGCAATTCTGAGAGTACTGTTGATAGGTAGGTAGACATTTTAATTAACGTCGCACTGGAGCAACACAACTGGCTATTGACGAAGGCTTGGGATCAATCCCCTAGGAAAAGATTCGAGGACAACACCACGTAATTTTGAACCACTCCAACGTGAGGACATGACAAATTTAACGTGCACCAGCCCTATGTACACGAGGGTATTTGGTTGGCTCGAGTTTCATATTCGCAACCCTCCGGTTGCAAATCCTCAACTCTACCAACTGGGAATCCGCAGCACGATTTCTCAACAGAAAACCACACTAATAACGAACTTATATTTTGCAAAGTTTCACTTTCTTGCTCAAAAGTAAGATAATTTTCATGAATTTCGCTTTTCGCCGCTGACCCAGAATCCACGAAAACATCTAATTTGATACGCTATTGTTCCTGATCTACAATTTTGTTTTGTCAGCTTCGTGTTTCAAAATTGAAGACTGGATGAACTATGGCCATAAATTTTGTAGAATTTCTAAAATCCGCTAAAGCATGTCGATTTTCTTTCACGAAGAGAAAAGAAAACTTTTTGTTTATGTTTAAAACCATCGCTTTCGATCGCTGTAAAAATTAAAAGTTCAAAAGGGGCCTCGCTTCTTCAAGTGGGGTGAAGGAAAATATGTATGTTATTCCTCTTTCGCCATCACTCATACCATCGAAATCGAAGAAGTAAAAGCGCTGTTAGATTGGATATGCCTTTCTCCGACAAACTTTTCTCTTTTGAAGTTCCCCTTCAGGTTATTTTTCCCCTCATCATCCGAGGACAAGGTTAAAAAAAATAGCCTCTTCCCGAGAGAGGGAGTAAAAAAAATCTGCCCGAATGAAAAGCAAAGTTAAATGAACCGGGTGAATAGTTCCTTAAAAGCTGAAACTAAAAAAAGCCAAGCTGAAAAAGGGGAAAAAATTAAGTCTCTTGGAAAATAGTTCTCCTGCCGTATACTCGGGAAGTGGTAGTAGCAGCGCTTCTTGGGAGTAGTACCATCATAAAAAGTCATTTCTCTTTTGGCAGAAAGGATAATGATGAAACTTAATGGTTTGCATCGGAATCGATGTGGAGAAGTTGAGTGTGTAAAGGACGCCATTTTCAGATTCCCTAGTCGTCTTGGAAATTCCCGGTGGATCGCCTAATCATTGAGCATGAAAACGTGGGTAAAGTTCTCGAGGTAGGAAGTACTCGTCTTCCCCGTGTTGCTTTGATGAAAACATTTTTGTTCGCTTTGGCAGTTAACGGTCTTCCAGCAGTAGGAAATGGATTAATTTCACGCCTAATCGATTTGATAGCAAGGTGTTTTACCTGTAAGGGCCTCTTTACGCAAACAGAATCCGGATAAATCCGAATCCGTCCGAATCCAGTAGAAACTGAGTAACGAAGATTCGAGAAAGCCGCTTCCATAAGAAATAGCGTGTTCGTCTTCAAGTCACACTGAATCGGAAGTTCTTTCACACTGAATGAATTTACTAGATTCAGATTGATTCGGATTGACCCGGTTTCTGATGGGGTGAAGCAGTCACACAGGCGACTAAAAGGCGGTGCTTTGCTCTAGTTTTCAAAAGCGACTAATTTCCAAATTTTGGCATTTTTTCGAAATTTTGGCGACTTTTAAAAACTTTCTCTCAAGGTCAACGAAAATTTATTCCCTTTTTAGCTCATAGCAGACGGAAAAAATATTTTTCGGATTTTTCTTTAGAGGTATTTTCCAAGGGACGCCAGTTTTGGTGCCAAGCAATGGAAACCATGAAAAAAAGACATTGGAATCTGTAATTGCTAGATTGTCATGAAATTATTAAGTAAATATTCAGTTTTTTAATTTTAAAATTTAAATTTCTTGGTGATATCTTCTACGTTTTTTTCATACTTCATTAGCACGTTTTGTGTTTTAGTCGATTCATTTTGTATCTGAGCTACTGAAATTTTTAAATTAAGAGTTCGAGAGGATACTTTTTCGCTACTATTTTTAAGAATTTATGCTGCTAATGCTACTATTTCCCCAAGTACTCTGGCTGTTGCATGGATTCAAAATGACTTCATTTTTATTTCTCTATCTTGTCTTTTGTACTGCATTTTGGAAGCGAAATAGTGTGGAAATGATTTAATTCCAGAAAAGGTTAGAAAAGTTAGCAAATTTTTACCGTAAATCATTTATTGAATACCTACTGGATCAGACAAAGTATATCATATGCTGGGACATGTTGAATATCGACATTCTAAACGAAGAGGCAAAGGAATTTGCGTTTCAAGTAATCTTTTCAGCTTGGTATGTTCCTCTACGGACATTTTTTACCAGTCGAGGGCCAAACAGACGATTTTAATCAAATTCAACCAATTCATTTTGAGTAATTACACATAATTTTTATTTCCACTGATTTAGGTTCATTTCTGGTGACGCATTTAATCTTGCATATGGTGAAGTTTGTTCGTTTTTGATTTTGGTTTGGGACCGAAAATCCTACTTACCACTTCTGGCCTCGGTGACGTCTTTTCAAAGTACCATTGATTTTTATAAACTATTAAAACATTCACCGCCTAAAGCTGCTTCAAATCAACTTGTTTCCTTTGAACAAAATGTCACGTTTGCGCAGCTATCGGGGAAAATGTCAACCTATTAATAGCTATTGGTCAAAATCGCATTTTTTGCGTTAAAAATATCAAGATTGATAGCTGCATAGGCTGTTATCGATAAATGCATCCAATTTAGAGAGCGGATTATCGATCACCTTTACCTTAATGTTTTGGAATAATTACTTATTTTGAGTGTCAGCGGAATAAGGGCTATAGAAGAAAAGTAACTAATAGTCCACAAAGCTGAGGAACTGCACCAAGTATTTGAAGGTATATAATAAAGTAAAATTTTGAAGCAAATGCTTTTATTTTAAATTATAATAAAAAGTTAGTTCCATATGGAGAGATTAGAATGATGCCTATGACGTTTTGAATTTTATTTTATCTGGATTAGGGTGTATGTGAGGATAGTTGAATTAACCCTCTACAGTTTACAGTTTGCCAGATATTATCGAAACACCCCGTATTTTCCTTTATATGTGTGCAAGGGGCGCATGCTGAAACAGGTAGGTAGGTATTTAATTAACGTCGTACTGGAGCAAAAAACGTGCTATTGGCGACGGTCCGGGATCAATCTCTGAGGAAAAATCCGTGCACACCTCATAATTTTCAATCACGGTCAGATGAGTTAACACCTGAGCTGGCATCCCACTCTCCAAACTTCCACACCACGCCAACGTAAGGACATTTGAGGCCACGACAGATTTAACGTGCACCAATCCCCACATGCACGACGATCTTTGGTTAGATCGAGTTTCGAACTCACAACCTTCCGGTTGCTAATCCGTTACTCTTCCAACCGGGCTACCTAGCCCTATTTTATCTGAGACTGATCACCAATGGAATTTTATATCCAGTATGTGTTTTAAGAATTTTCGCTAATAATCAGCGTGTAGAATTTTAAGAAATTTGATCTATGAGGAAATCACCCTCTGTCACTCAAAGAAACCGGATAATACCGAGACAAAGCATTACGTTGGAGTAAATATGTTAAAAAAAGTGTTACACTAGTCAGTAGCTATGAGTAATATTTCTTCATCCTGTTTAATTTATATTTTTAAACAGTTATATGAATAAGCCTATACTAACAGGAAAATTCATTCAATTTCATGGTTCAGCAATTGCATGTCCATTAAATAAAATAATAGCCTATGCTTTTCATTGGGTTATCAGCGAATACGTGAAAACATTACATAAGATTTTAAGAATAAGAATAACCTTTAAAAGTGTCATTGAAATAACAATGCTCAACAAAAGAGATTGCGGCCATTATTTTCGTAAGGGTGTTTCAAGAAATGTGGAGGTCAGTAATAAATAAGATGCGGCACTATTAAGAATCTTTTTGTAAATTCAAGATTTTTAATTTATCGCAAGCTTTACTTCTGATACAACATCTGAATTAGAGAAAGCTAGATAGAGTTGTGACGTTCTCGCATTCAATCAAAATCTGGGTTACGTGATGCGATTTATAAGCTGATGTAATTTGCCACGCCTATCTCAACAAAGCCGTTAGTATTCATCTTAGGCCTTTTGTTATGTTAAACTGCATCCCGTGATTAGCTGTCGTTGCAATGTGCAGGCTCTACTCGCTTCAATCCGTATATGAAATAGACGTGTTAATTCGAGTTCGAGACTGAAGTTTACTAACCCCCCCGAGGGGCTCACACGTATATCGTCGGCCTAGAGCAGAAACTCATTAACCGACAACAATTTTTTGATTGTACAGCTGTTTAAAAAACATTAGTTTTTAGATAAAAAAAAATAAAAATTATAAGCATTTTGATCGCGTCTTGTATCTTTTAACCAGATTACAATATGACTGTATTTTCCATCATCGTGGAAATAAGTATTCAACCCTACAGGTGGTTTCGACGAGATACCTCGTCCATCAAGATCCAGTCAAGTTTGTCAATGACGAGATATCTCGTCCATCAAAATCTGGTTTTGTTTATGACAAGATACATCGTCGAGACAAAACTGCCAAGGGAATGAAGATCTAAAAAGGAAACGGTTTTGTATCAGAAACTGGCCACTACAAGGCAGTTGCCGACTCGAAAATAAACAACCAGGAGTATTAATGCCTCCGAAAAAATATCTGTTAATGAGTTTCTGCTCAAACCCGACGATATATCCCTTCTGTAACGATCTTTTCCTACTTTCATCCTACTATTCTATTCCCCAAATTCTTCTTGTTTTTTTTCCCCATTTACGACATTTATTACTTAATGTTGTCTTGTGTTTGGCGCAGCTTGGCAGGCCCTTGCGCCACGAAACCTAAAAACAACCAACCAAACCTTCCGCAACTTGTGTGACTTAACCAGAGGACCTGAATGACAACCAGATTTGGCCTCGACCAATAGAAGCTGTCCTACAATTTTTCAACCAATAAGTGTGGTTATTTTGTCACTATAGCCGACCAATTGGTGCATTAGTGTTGAGAGTGCTGGCTTCTAGATCGAAAGGATCCTTCCTGGTTCGAATACGTAGGTAAGGCATGGATGTTTGTCCGTCTGGAGTGAATGTGTGATCTCTATAAACGGGAGTTGCGCCTAGAACATATGTTTTGTAAGTGGGGTTAAACGTAACCCCCGTGGTGCACCAGAGTAACACCAACTGGTTCACAATTCCGCCCAAGTAGTGTCATGATGAATAATGTTCAATTGACCAGGCATGAGGAAAAATGTCATTAGGTATAATCAATTCGTGGGATACAAGCAACACAACACTACACGGGAATTTAGATCTGGGAGGGTTAGTGTATTAGTGAGGGGGATACCAAGAAGGGGAACCCAAGAATTTAATTTATTGATCGTGACAAAGAAGATCGATTAATTACTGTATGAAAAGTAAAATATAATTATGGCCTTTATCCTGTTATTTAAAACCACAGGTACATGTTGTATGATTTAAGTTGGATGAATTTGTAGCGTGAGATAAGTGAAATAGAATTACATCTGTTCAAGCCTGAACAGATTTAATGGTATTTCGTCTAGTCTCACGAAATTGTTAGATTTGTCTTTGTCTACAAGTCTACTTGAAACATTCATTTGTAATAGATTTAATTCCATAGCAATATGAGGTTACCATGTAGTAACCAGTAGTGTAGCCAGGATTTTAATTCGGAGAGACAACCAGGTTTGAAATAGAATTTTATACGAATTTCTATCTCAAGAATTTCGAGGTCTTTTTAGGTTATTTTTGGTTATCAAACAATGAGACTTCCTGTCAAGCTAAATGTAGGTGGCGGTAGTGTTTCTTGTGCGGAACGTTTTTAATGTACTTTATTCCGAACGTGGACATCACTTGCCTTGTTTTTCGAACGCGATTTCAGCATTTCGCAAATTATAATTCAACAGAATGAATTCCGAATTGATTTTTGTCGATTTCCTGACGCTCATTTGATTAAACGCCAAAGGTAGCCAAATCGGCGATAAACTACATTTTAAGGTAATCCCGATCATGCGATAGCAATAGAGTGGCGGAAGTGAATCCTCACTTTTTCCGTCTGGTTTAACACTGAAAATCCCTCTCCTATATAACTTTAGCCCTCCAAATTGTTTGGACGGGATAACTCGTCCTTCAAGATCTGGTCCTTTTCGCCAATGATGAGATATCTCGTCCATCATGATATGGTCAATTTCCCTAATGACGAGATAACTCGTCGGGACAAAACTTCGGGGATGAAGATCCAAATAGTAAAAACAAACTGTCCCTTGCTAAGAACTGGTGACAATTTCAAACAGGTTTTTGTATCAGGCTGATCACTACAGGGCAGTTTTCGACACAAAGATAAACCACCTGGAGGGTTAACCCTCCTGCTGGTTGTCACAACGAGGTGCCTTGTTATTAGCAAAACTAATCAGATCTTGATGGACGAGATATCTCGTCATTGGAAAAAACTGACAATCTTGATCTCGTCATTATCAAGAAACGGCAATACCTTCATTCGGAATTCTATCGACATTCTTGATGATGAGATATCTCGTCAGTAACAAAATTGGTCAGATCTTAATGGACGAGATATCTCGTCGAAACCTCTTGGAGGGATAAAAGTATTTCTGTAAGCGCATAAGTGACACACATCTCGGTTGATTTAAAGTAATGAATGGCAGTGGTTGTTCCCTCAAACACTTACTAAACAAATTATGTTAAATATTAAGCAAGCATCCCAACTTATTTCTGAAATTTAACTTCTTCCTTGTGTCCCTGTTGGAGAATGAATAATATATATATATAATTGTGAGAAGGATGGTTGAGTCAATAAAAAAAGAAGCAGTATCAATGACTATCGTTGTCATTGAACTAATGAATTTTTTAGGAATATTACTTTTATATTCCTAATGAAATAATGAAAATAATAGTTACTTTACGAATAAAATAATTCTATTTGCGTCATATAATTCATTTAGATTTTTATTTGAGGAGCTGCTTTATCCCAAACACTTCAAGAATATTATAGCATGCATGGCTTGCTTTGGCAGCATTACTGCCTGTTGGAATGATAAGGGTAGGTAGTTAATTAACATCGCACTTGAGTAACATAACGGACTATTGGCGACGGTCCGGGATCAATCCCGAAGGGAAAGATCGAGGACAACACCTCGTTGCTTTGAACCACTGTCAGACTATGAGGTCCACACCTGACCTAGCATCCCACTCTCCAAACTTCCATACCACGCCTACGTAAGGACATTTGAAAGTCACGACCGATTTAACGTGAACCAGTCCCCGCGTATATGACGGTCTTTGGTTGGACCTAGTTTTGAACTCGCAACCCTTCCAACTGGGCTACCGCGGTCCATAGAAGATAGAATATACATAGTTCTACTTTTAAACACAGTGGTCGAATCCACTTTTACTTCGTTCTTTGGGGGGTCGACATTACTTTATTAGCGGCATTTATTTTTATATTTGTTTCTATTACCTAGATCGATAGGGCCAGTAATCGAATCACATTGCGGAATGCAAAGGAATACTATTTCTCCAAAACAATTTTGAAATCTTTCTAAATCGAAGCAAATTTTAAACATATTGGAAATGGTTGCCTGTCATCTTTTGGTTTTATTTCTACACTTGCCGTAATTGTTTAATCAATTAGTTTTGCGTTAATCTTATTAATGAAAACAGATATGACTTCAATAATATTTAAAATTAGTAATTAGAAGATTTATGATTGGTGTATCGAAAATGGATAAATTTCGTTAGGTGAAACACTGTTAATTTTGTTTTACGTCTTTTTAGATGAAAGATTTTTCATATTTAACCTTTTTCCAGATGAAACTGGAAGATTTCATCGCAACCTTTTTTTAGTCATTGTCTTAGCAAAAGGGGCTGTCGTAGCTCAGATGGTTTGCCCACTGTGCTAGCAATCTGAGAGTTGTAGGCTGCGCGGGTTCGATTTCTGTAATCCACCCCGGATGTATTTCTCTCTTCTGTGTCACTAAAACTTTCCTTGTGCGTGTATTTCTATTACATGACGTTGCCTGTCGTATGTTTGACACAGCATGGCCAAATATGACCCTTGAGCCACAGTCTAACCAAACCAACTATCTTAGCGAAAACACTAAGAAAGGATTATTATTTGACGAACTTATTAATGTACTTTTTAAGTAACACGTTTTTTCATAATTTTTTAAGATTTTTTTACGTGTACGAATATATTTTTTACGAGTACACTTTCATTAAAAGCTTTTTACCTTAAACTTAATTATGCGCGGAAATGTTTTGCTTCGCATTTTTTTCAACGTCGGAAGTTTTTGCTATCCAGCCATCGACCAGAATAATTAGACGCTATCTAATAGCGAAATTAGCTAAAAAAATTATTTCACTGCACTTAACTTTTAACTCTTAAAAGAAACGTTAGAATAAATTCTTGAAAAATATAAAACGGGAGAAAAAAATGTTAACACTTGTTTCGCTACACTCGAGGTGAATGATATATTATAACCATCTCTACTACCCCATTAGTCTTTTTAAATCTCGGCACATGTAATCAGTCGTTGCTTGAATTAAAAAAAACTTTTTTCGCCTCTTAGTGATTGCCGTAAGCTATATTTCTTTCATATATCAGACCGAAAGCGATCCTAAGGAAAGCCTAGACGAGGGAAAGGACAAAAAAAATCCAGCCACGGCATAATAAGTGTAAATTGAATAGAATATTTTAAAAGCGCATTCATTCTCACCTGTTCCGAGCTATCGGTGCTGTTAAAACAGCATTATAAAACTCGTTATGCCAGCGTTAAGTATGTCCCAAACTAAAGTGGTGACGAAAACTTTAAAAGAAAAAAAAAGCGGAAATCCAATTTGCGCTATTATCCACACAGAATTCGGATAAAAAATTGTTTTAAAAAACCCGGCGTGTTTAATTAGTTGCTTTACTGTCCTGACATGGTAATGCTTTTCTATTATTTTTTCCTCCGTCGCGTTGAGCCCACCCTAATGTCTTCTTCGGGTTTTAATTATTCATGTATGAATCTCGTTAAAGGGCAGAACATTTTTAACGAACTCTCCGGGAGCTGTTACTTGATCAGCGTTAGGAAATTTTGTTTTAGTGTGCTGGAGCTGCATATGTAATTGGCCGTTTTTACGCGCTTCCACTTCAGACGCTGGGGTCTTATGATGCAAGAACGATACAGATGGGTCTTGAGGTCTTTAGACAAGGTTTGATGCCAGTAAACAAATACGGCGAATATTCCTTGGGAGGTTAAGTGCTCTGTATCTTGATAGTGTCGGTAAATTTAATGTCTTGGATTACGAATCTCTTCTCTTACGCTCGTTTAGTTGTTGCTGTTTAGAATTATGCATGTTAATATTGTGAGTTTTAAGTGTTTCATTATGCTCTGGGTCTAATATGCTTTAGACTTTTTTTACTCTGATTTCCAATACCAATTGAACATTATTCATATTATTCTACAAGGGTCGAATTGTGAGCCACTTTGCCTTACCCTGGTGTTTCATGGGGGAGGTTCACATCACACTCACATTATTCCCATGCATTCTGCCCTCATGGGCACATCTCTTTTAGGTGAGTACGGGCTTTACTGACTCAAGGTATAGTCATCCTTTCTTTTCTCACGAGGTTTACTGCTTTCAGTAAACATGGGTGTCGTGCACCTGGGATATCCAAGCGATTTTTTTCTGTTTTCATCTTATTATTCTACATATTCCCCAATTCCTCTTTTCTTCGTTTTCACATTTTTTTACTTGGAGTTGTCTATCCTATGCTGGACGCATCTTGCCCAAATATGGCCCTAGCGCCATAAAACCGTCATTCACTCAGGATGGACAAACATCCATGCCTTACCCCGGATTCGAATCAGGAACCTTTCGATCCAGAAGTCAGCATCCTGACCACTTGATCGGTCGACCGTTTCATTTCACACATTTTGATATTGTGAGTTTCGTATATTTTTGTGATGCTTCTGAGTCCAATACGCTTTCTTTTATTCTGATTTAAAATCTCAAATTTCCTATGGCTTGTATGTAATGACTACTTAAAAAGAATCTTTAGAGATGATTCACACAAAAGAAATTGTAAATGTAATTATGAAACTCTTCGGAAGTAGTCCTGGCTATTCTTTGATCTACCCACTTTGGTTTTTCTGAAGTCTTCAGTTTTTCAAGCTGAAGAATCTTTCTTCAGTCTTGGAATTGCTGTATTTGAATGAATAAAAGTACTTCAAGGGAAGATTCAAGGTGGGGGAAAAGTACATGTCGCGTATTGTACACGCTGAAAGGAACTTTACCAGTCTATCATCTAGGTAAAAATACTTTTCAAGTAATTTGTTCTGTACCGTACTCCTAATTAGACTGAGACTGCTGTAGCTTATGGCGACAAGCTTAATTTTGAAAAATGTGGATATATTTGCCCATTGAAATGAGCTTTTAAATTAAAATATTTCAAAAAAGTACTAAAATTACAAACTTACTTCCCAGAAAACATTAAACATCTTTAAAAGCACATTTGAGTGTGAGCAAGCTTTAACAACCACCAACACTAATTAGTGCAAATTGCGAGAAATTTGGGGATTGGTTGGGTTTTGTGGTGCAAGGGCCTTATTTGGCCATGCTGCTCCAAACCCAAGATAGACAGCATTAAGTAATGGACATATACACTCAAAGCAGTGTGCAAACCCTCTCAGCCACGGCTTAACCTAGACTTTTGGTGAAATCTTGAGGATTTCTACACGAGAATTAACTCCACAACACAAGTCTTGTGAATTAAAAAAAATTAACGTGTCACATTGGTGTTTGTTATAAAATTCAACTTAAAAAATGTCTGCGAGTTGTAAGCGGCGCAGGTTCGATTCTTCCCTGGGTATATTTCTCTTTTGTGTCCGTTTAGCTTTTCTTGTGTGTGACTTTTACTTGACGTTATGTGGCGGAGCTCGCCAATTATGGCCCTTGCGCCATAGAACCCATACAACCTTAAAAAATGGATTGTTGTCCGTTCCTTCTTCTGGGCCGTCGTGGCTCAGTGGGTATTCCCACTACGCTAGCAACCTGCGAGTTGTAGGCTGAGCAGGTTCGATTCCTCCCTGGGTGTATTTCTCTCTTCTCTGTCAGTAAAAAATGTTGTGTGCATGTCCATTTCTTGATGTTGTATGTCTTGTGTTTGGAGCAGCATGCCAGACATGGCCCTTGCGCCATAAAACCCAACAACCAATCGTTCCTCTCATTCAACACCTGCACCTTCAAACTAATACACATATGGCCTGATTTCTTCGTGATCTTTAACATTCGGATTCACAACACTCATGAAGTTGTGCCCCCTGATGTGAAGTAGACTCTTAAGAGAAGACTTGGGATTGCGGGTGGCTGATGTTATTCAATCCTGTGGCGGCCGAAGGGTATGTCCGGCACCGAATAAAATTATACTTCTGTGTTTGGAATTTCCGTTGTTTCTATGGTTTCTTATAACTGACTGAAAGCATAGGAACGTAAACTATGTATAGTGCTATGTTGTGTGCATAGCGAAGAACGGTAGTTTTCCGAAAACTGTCGTGATTTTAATTTTAATTTTTTTATCCAATAAATTATTGTAGCTTAATTATCTTGTTAGTCGCATTTGGTATAGTTATTTAGTGGTAATATAGTCCAGCTCTGGCGAGAAGAAATTTGAATCACGTGGTTTTGAACGAGTCTATTTGTTAAATTAGTGAGCAGGCTAAATGTAAACAACGCGTTCCCACAATTGACGGCTTTAGAGTAATTCGTGTCTCGGTATATGGTGCCACAAGCGATTTCTGTGATTAATCGTAAAATTTAAATTCCTTGACACGATTTTCAATGTCTGTGTTTCCTACTTAATTAGTTTCTTCTATGTCAGTAAAACTTTCATTGTGTGTGTCTATTACTTGATATTGTATGTCTCGTGTCTGGCGCAGCATGACCAAGTATGGCCCTTGCGCCATAAAACCCCAAAACCAACCTACTTAATTAGCACATTTGTGCTTTAGCCGATTCACTTTGTATCTGAGCTACAAACTAAACCTGAGATCAACTAAAATTACTACTAAAGTAGAAGATACTTTTTTGATATTTAAAAAAGTTATGCTACTATTTCGCAAGTGCTTTGACTGGCAAGTCCTGCATTCCTCATGAAATATGAAAGCAACTATTATGGACATTATTTTTTCTGCACTGACGCAAAAATCTTCTCGTGTATCACGTAGTGAACTTCCAGAAACAATGTTTGAACAGTTGCTTTCAAAGTATTTCAGGTGATTTATTTATCGCTTTTCCGGGAGAACCATTGTAGTCATTCGTGTTCTTAAATCGACCGATATGTCGCTTTTATGTCCCTACAGTAATCCTCTTTAGTTTATAGTCTGGGTACTGCAAATTATAAAACTTTTTACCAATGAGATGGATCTTAACTTCGTATTCGTCATCGGACCGGTGTCTTCGGATCTTTCCGTTCGGGATTCATTCGGACAGTCGCCAATAGCCCGTTGGGTTGTTCCAGTGCGTTAATTAACTAGCTAGTAGTAATTAACTACCTACCTCCTTAACTTTGTATAAAAATTCCATTTTTAATAATTTTAGGCCCCCACCGTAGCAAAATTCTGGCTACGCTATTGGTATAGATTGTATGGTTTTGGAAGGAATGCAAACTTGAAGATTTTTTGTTTTGCTGTTTTTCCATTTCAAATCATCTGAAAGTATGAATTTGAGTTTTACCTTACTATGCACGACCGTACACTTTCCCCAACACTTTTTTCCTACACTTTCTGATAGTTCATCGCTGCAGGATGAACTCCTAACGAAGCATGTTATGAGAATCGACATTCCGGTCGTAAACTTCGAGAGATACGACGCTGCAGTCTGACAGTTACGAGTAGTCCAGACGTCTAAGCTTCCCTGAGAACTGTTGCCCTTTCACCCCAGAGGAGATCGGAGGTCGTAAATTCGTACTCCTCCATCTTCAAAAACAGACCCATAACTGTACCCCGACATTCTTTGGGGGACTTGGGTCAAGGGTCATGCTCCAAAGCGGAGGCACGAAAATAAAATGGCGATCTGATTTGCAAATGTTCTTTTTGTTTTGTGTCTATGAATTCATTACATCTTGATACATAAGTCCAGCGTATTAACACCGATTTCACTTGTCTTCTATAAACCTGCAAAGCAATATACATAAAATTAACATAAGAAAAAACAGTAAGAATAGAGGATGAATCAAAATTTTTTTTACAGAATTCTTAAAATGTTGTTTCCGGTGCAGTCAAACAAGATATGCTCCGAAGTCTCTTCCTCGTCAAAAGAACCAATGAATTTCAAATTTTCACAGATCTTTGAAGTTAACACAAACCAGAATAAGTGATTTTCCGTAATAATTTATTAGAACGATGCTTCTGTTAGATGTGAGTTCTGATGGATTCAAAATCGGCTTGTACCATCCGTTTCTTTGTTAATAAGTTTACTTAGTATGTAATGTACCTAATTTTCTTTTAAAGAGATCGGTTGAACTGACCATTGGTTTATTACTCTAATTCAAAAGATGACCAGACTTTTGTCTTGTGATTTAAATCGTTGGCTTAGAGCAGAAACTCATAAACTGACAAATTCTTATTTTTTAACCTAAAACTTTAGTCTTTTAAAAAGCTGCGCAGAGGAATGTTTTGTCAGTTAAAGATTTTCTGCTTTAATCCGACGAAATAATAATTCAATTTAGATGGGACAGCAGTGGTGCGCTGTAGATGGCACGGCATTAGAATTGGAAATGTGATTTATATCCCATTTCGGCTGCTTGATCGGTTAGAGCTGTTCAGATAAACGAACTGATAAGCTTCTCTTATCTCCTCATTATGTTGTCTGGGAGCATTTTTCGAAACTTTGCTCTCATTGGTTTCTTTGAAACATAATTTGGAAACAGTTTTGTTAATAAAAGTTACAAACCTTAGCCTAACTCTAGTCAGAAACTAGTTAGACACAAACAAACTGTTTTAAAAATGAGTAAGGATGATGAAAACAAGGTTTTTAATTATTTTTTTATCCTGTGCCCGTCTCCTATCAACAGTTACAATTTGCAATGTTATTGTAATCAGTTGATAGTGATTACAATAGCATTGCAATATCACTATTGACTGATTGTTATGAAAACCCCATTAAGAAAATATTTAGTTTTTTAACTTTAAAATTTGAATTTCTTGGCGAGATCTTTAACGTCTGTTTCATATTTAATTAGCTCATTTTGTATTAATTAGCAAACACCTATTCATTTTGTATTTGAGCAACTAAAATTATTAGTAAAATAGGATTTAAGAGAAAACTTTATCCCACTAATGCAACTATTTCGCTAGTGCTTTCGCTGTGGCAGCCCTATGGACATATTGTTCCACTGAAATGGCTGCAGACCATATTTATCGTTTTCAATTTTTGGCCCTTTTAGCGCGGTTAGTTTTCTTTTCGTTTGACATGTCCCTTTTAGACGTGTTTAATCCTCCAAGTGGTTTCGACGAGATATCTCGTCCATCAAGATACGACCAATCTTGATAATGACGAGATATATCTTCATCAAGATATTGCCGGTTTTTTTATGATGACGAGATCAAGATTTGGTCAGTTTTCTTCCAATGATGGGATATTTGGTCCATCAAGATCTGCTAATGTTTTCTAAATGACTAGATTCATCGTCAAGACAACCGGAAGGGTGAAGGACAACGTATTTCCTTAACTTCCAGTTTAGTACAGGTGGCCGTCGTGGCTCAGTGATATATACCCACTGCGCTAGCAACCTTCGAGTTGTCGGCGCAGCATGGCTAAATATGGCCCTTGCGCCATAAAACTCCAAACCAAACCAACCATCCAGTTTCGTAAATGGCGCAGCTTGTCCGCTTTTGGACCTTGCGCCATAAACTCTAACATCTAATCCAATTTCGTATATGGGTTGTTGAGGAATGCTTTTCGAATCCGATGTTCTTTTTGGTTCCTTTCGACACTCTTGCAAACTCTTCCACAACTTAGTTTTGATTCATTGTGTTCCAAAAACTGAAACGAAGCTGACAGAACAGAAAATCTTGTTCGACATGTGTATGAAAAAAATCGTGTGTCCTTCGGAAATACTTCCGCCTGTGTAATTCAAAAACCCGGAAAAGAATTCCTTGTTTCATTTCTTGCTTAATGTTTTTTAAACATTTCGGGAAGAAAGGAGTACAGTAGGGGAGGGGAAGTCAGCCAATTACTGCATTAGATTCGCCGCAAATTACTTTTAACGGTACAGCGATTTGCTCAGGTCGGTATCTGCAAGAGAAAAAACCCGATTTCTTCTCCCTGTCCCCGTAACGACTTTTCTTCCTGGGCTGTGATTTAAAACTTCCGTATAGATGTGCTTTAGTTTTAGAGAATTTTCTCTTTTTAAATTGTTTAACTTTCTCATTTTCCTCGTCTTTTCTTTTCACTCCAACTTTTTCTACTTTTTTCTTTTCTTTCACGTGAGCCTTATACGCCCGGAGGCTGAATTAATGCTGGAAGTATCGTTTTCGGGTCCCTTTTAATCTCGCGCGACAAGTAAAGTAAAATAAGCTTTTGTTCTTGACTTTGGTAATGACTGCAAATGAGGCTTTCTTGTTGTCGCTCCTGAGGACTGATGCCATTTTTTGGCATCGATTGGAAAAAGGCACCAAAGGGTGAAAGCGTGAGATGACTAGGCCAGAGATATTCTCTTTTAACCCTCCTGGTGGTTTATCTTCGCGACGAAAACTACCTTGTAATGGCCAGCCTCTGATTCAAAAACCTGTTCCCAAACTGTCACCAGTTCTAAGCGATGGAGAATTTGTTTTACTTCCTTGGATTTTCTTTTCCCTTGGAATAATGTGCAGCTTTGTTTCGACGAGATATCGCGTCCTTATCAAAACTCATCATATCTTGGACGATATATCGTCGAAACACTTGGAGGGTTAACCTACTGAGAGTATCGAGATTTTCGTGTAGTGTAATATCCTTTTACCTCACGACACATTTAATAATTAAATAACCACCACCTATTAAAGAATCCATGGATTCATTCAACCTTTGGGAATATTAATTCTTTGAAGATATTCTATTGGTCCTATACTAGAAAAGAATCCTTTGGAAAGATATTAGTCCTTTGCTTGGAATAAAATATTTTGGAAACATTGGTCCTTTGTATAATTATTTGAATTGAAGAATTTGTATAATTAACTTGTCTTGGGTAATAATTTGTCAATCAAAACAGTGGGAAAAAATGCGAAATTTAAGCTTGGATATTTTCAATCAATTTACACAACTTTATGTTTTAACCCTCGAGATTTTCGAGTAGTGTAATGTTTCTTTTACCTCCAATACACATAATGACTAAATAGCCGCATCTTTCTGGAAAATCCATGAATTATTTCAATCTTTAGAAATGTTCTATCGATCTCTTCCTTGAAATCGAATTCTTTGGAAAGATTCCATTTATCCGTTACTTAGAACAGATTCCTTTGGAACAATACTATTGCTCATTTCCTTATAATGGAATCCTTTAGAAATATCCTATTTGTCATTTTTTTAGAGACTAGAATCCGTTGGAAAGATTCTGTTGGTGTCATTTCCTTAGATTAGAATTCTTTGGAAAGATTCTTTTGATCTTGATTAGAAAAGATCTTTTGGAAATATACTATTGGTCCTTTCCTTAGAATAGAACCGTTTGGAATGATTCTGCTGTTACTTTGGAAATATTATATTGGTTCAGGTCAAAACTGTTTGGAAGTCATGCAGGGGACACTGCGGGTTGTAAAGTGGAATTATGAGCGTGTGAGCCCCTCAGAGATTTTACTGCTTTTATTATTCTTCGTATTGCTTCTTTCTAAATTTAACTCAATATTGTACGCTTTGTGGTTTGGTTTGCGGTATCGATAATTTATGACTCCTGGTTGGATTTTAAATCTCATTGAATCATTCATGAGCAGAATTGAACTACTTGGATTTAGTTATTGTTGGAATGTAGTAGAAAGCGGATTAATTCCGATTTTTAAATCCATTGTTTCGTTCCAAACATAGACATATCCATTCTTTTGTTGTCTGACATCTAGCCTGTTCGAAAGAAATACCAAGTAAAAATTATGCATTATGCTGAGTATTATTTTTAATACTTTAATATATTCCACATATTTATTTTTATCTGATGTCTTTCATCTTGGTAGTCGAGTAGTTACCACTCTGGCCCTCGGTTCACTAGGCTCTGGGTTGGAATCCCTGCTGGGCATGGATGTTCGTAGTGGTTCCGAATCCACATTAAGCCGCAAGTTTCGGTATAATTAGCCTTCGTGTAGCAAAGAAAGACTGTAGAGCGACAAACCAAATCGTGTTGGTATATTGGAATATATCGTTACTTCAATGCAAGAACTAGGTAAATCGTAAAATATGGTGTTTTTTGAGCTATAATTAAATTAGTGAAGATCATGGCAGAATTTAATGTAAGCAATAGTTAACTTTTGCCCACATAAAATTGAGTTACCTTGTTCTTGCATTCTGGAGACGAAATTATTTAAAAACGTATAGTAAAATAAGTAGTACTCATTTTGTAGTTTCAAAAATTCGCAATGTTGCCGTTTGGGAATTGAGTAATACCTTTATCTAAGCTTTACTCATTCTGTTTACTACTGCAGTGCACCAGTCAATCTGATCTTGGGAATACACAAGTCTAAGCAAACAATTGTACATATTCAATCTGTTGCTTGAAATCAAATCACAATTTGAAATCACTCCATATTTGTATACGTTAGGACTGCCACAGGCGACATTTTGCGACTACTTTTCAACCTTGGCGACAAGGGGTATCTTTTTAATCAAAATCGTCTCAAAAGCCCCTGTTTTAAAAATTTTGGCGACCTTTTGAAAATTTTGGAGTCTAAAAATCCACCAAGTAGCAATGAAAATTTAGTTATTTTTTTAACAAATTACAGACTGGAAAACTATTTTTCTTTTGGAAGAAAATTTTTGAAGGACGCCAATTACGAAGTTTTGATGCGAAGTTGTGGCAACCATGTAATAGAAACATCGGAATCTGTGGTTGCTAAATTGTCATGAAAACCTCATTAAAAATATTTAATTTTAAATTCCGTGACGAGATCTCCAACGTCTGTTTCATACTTAATGCACATTTTGTATTTTAGCCGATTCATTTTGGTATCCGAGCAAATAAATTTGCTACTAAAATTGGGTTTAAGAGGTGACTTTTTGCTATTTTCAAAAATGCAT
Organism: Meta bourneti; assembly: GCA_933210815.1. NCBI lineage: Eukaryota > Metazoa > Arthropoda > Arachnida > Araneae > Tetragnathidae > Meta > Meta bourneti. The sequence goes on along the minus strand of OW119929.1, from coordinate 34,885,924 downwards.
GCTACTAATGCTACTATATCACAATTGCTTTGGCTGTGGCAGCCCGATATGTGCATAATCTAACACAATTAAACCAATGGTTTTGTGGCAACTGCAAATGGTTTTGTTCAAGGTTCTTCAATCCATCTAGATTTATAGCTTTCTGTTCATGAATCCTTTTCAACTGCAACAGTAAACTGAGTTTTTTCTGGCGTTGATCATTTTTTCACCACAGCTCATCAACATTTCCATTTCCTTGACATCCTTTTCCACATGTAGGAAAGTGCAGATATCAGATTGAACTATGAACAAAGATTCTTCTATTAAGCACAATCGTGATACTAGAAGTTCACTCCCACTCGCCAATCTTGGGGTCGGGGAATCGTGGTACAGTTACAACGAGGTAAAAGAAGACCCGGAACCGGTTCACCAAGGAAATTGACCAGTAATCGCTCGCCTGAACTTCATTGTATCATGCTCGAGATAATTTTCTTGAACCAAATTCTTTTTCTACAATGTGTGCCTTGGATAATATAATTTACCCAATGAGAGGAATAATTATGTCCGTAACATGGGAGTTGGACGTCGGTAGTTGATTCATTATTTTATTTACGTTTAGGAATCTACGGTTTTACCCAGGTCTGATACTGAATTTAATGTGAATAAAATAAAAGAAAAAATGTATGATAATTGTGAGGTCCTCCGGCCAAACACTTAGGAATGTTAGCCGGAAGGAACCATTTGATTCCCGAGGGATTTAGGCGGGGGTGTCCTTGGAAGATTATCCGGGTGAGAAGGAACAGGAGAGCAATGGGGGTGAGAAAGGGGACTCAAGGGTTGGACACCGAACAGGAAGGACGCAGTGAAGGTCCTTTGATGTGATGTAAAATATGTAAACACAGAATATGATACTAGGAATTATAAATAAGTAATTGAAAAGCACCTCGTAGGCGTCATTCATGCTCTACAATGATATTTTTCGGGGTTACCTTAAAATGTAGTTTCTCGCTGTTTTGGTGGCGTTTGACGTTCAATCTAATTGGCATTGCCCAATCAATTCTACATCAATTTGGAATTCATTGTTTGATATTTTTATTGGCGAAGTGTTGACATCGTGTTTGAAAAACAAGCCAAATGATGTCACGTTCGGAATGCGTACATGAAGCACTACCGGCACCGACTTTTAGCCTGTCAAAAAATGCCTCTCAGTGAAAAAAAAGCTTTGCCATCTCTGATCTAAAAATATTTTTTTCTGGGCTTTATAAAATCCACCGTGGAAGTGATTTTAATTCGTGTCCAAAAAATGTTTTTGCTTTCTTTCAACTTCAGACGAATTTAGAATTAGCTGATTCTAAGAATTCCTGTACGTGTTTCTCAAGTTGCCCTAAATATTAACTTGCGTGTTATCTTTTCCCAAGGTACATTTGGAAAGAGAAGCTAAAATTGGTCAAAAGCAGTCTGCTCGATTTCCCATAAATAATTAAACACGAGGTCTTTTTTTTAAACCTACCCGAGACTTTTTCTGAACCTAGAACATTCGTGTGCGAAAATCCAGCTATAACCTCGACCTGCTGCTTCTAACGAGAAACTAAAACGTTATTTTTCCAACGGTTGGTCTTTATCTTTCGGTGTTTACTCCCTTCCCTCAAAAGCACCTGCTCTTCCATAAAAAAACAGAAACACATTCTCTTGCTATTTTTACCCTTTAAAATATTATTTTATTTGTATTATTTTTTTTAGTAAAAAATAAAGCTCACTCTTTTTACTTCTATTTGTGTAAAAAACATACTAAGACCTCCGCATTAATTTTCACTCTGGTGGAAAGGTTTTCATTTAATCACAAGTTTCCAGAAGATCGGGAAAGAATTGATGAAGCACATAGTTATTTTTAACAGTTTAAGTTTCTCAATTTTGTAGCAGCTAGCTGGTTTTGTTTTTTTACTCCTGCGAAATAATTTTCTAACTGAACAGTTTTTATTTTCCGGAGAAAGGTTTTGTCATTAATTTATTGTTTGATGGATCCGTAATATCTTTCTTCTCTTATTCAGTTTTTAAAGGTTCTTTTCTCTCACCTATAGCCGAATATTTTGGTTTTAAAAGCGTATCTACTGGGAACTAAGAAACAAAATAAGAAATTGATAAAAAATGATAAATGAAAGTATTAATTTATTTTTAAAGACGGTATCTCACTTGCTGGTTGAAACATTTTGATTAAATCTTCCACTTTCAATATTTCCTTGTTTTGTGATATTAAGGTCAAATTTTATAATTTCGAAAAACAAATATTTTTGAAATTGGGTTTTTCTTATTCCTTGCATTTTGTCTTGTCCTCGCGATTAGTGATCTTTGATAGGCTTTTTCTCCTAAGCTAAATGTAAGTGGTGTTTTATGCGGTGGAATTTGCTTCCCGCACATTTTCCGGACGTGACGTCACTTGGCTTGATTATCGAATGCTATTACAGAACGTCTCCAATAAAAATTCCAAATCGATGTATCACAATTGATTGATTAACGCCAATCATCGCCAAAACGGTGATATAATACATTTTAAGGTGTTCTCGCATTATATTTCGAGGTTATTTGGGAAGGGGAAGTAAAACCTTAGCTTTCCGTCTGATTTGCCCCATGGTGCCCCAAACAATATTTTCCCTCCCCTTTTCCTTTCTTTTCGCAATTACTTGACATTTTCTTCTGTTTGGCGCAGCTTGGCCAAAAATAATTTTTCATCTTGTTTGTTTCTTTACTATGAAAATCCCTTTCATCAGCCGCACTAAGGACGCCAATTGGTGGAAGCAATGTGACTACGTTACCATCAGTCACTAGCTCGTGGAACGCAGCAATGTGAAAATCGTCTGGCTTCGTGGAGTGGCTTAGAAATTTCCTATAGTATCGAATTAGAATTGTCCTAGACAACGATTTCTCGCCAACCGCTAGCTTGCCAATCTTGAATCACCAAAGCATACAGACATTTAAAAGAAATCTCATTTGCCATCTGCAAAGTATGATTGTAAGTGTAGCATACGGTACACGGATGACAAATGAAATTCTTAAAAACGGTTCTATGTTTTGATGATTAAAGGTTGGCAAGCTAGCGATTGGTGAAAAGTCATTGCCCTGGACAATTCTCTTTCGATGCTATAGGAAATTTCTCAACCACTCCACGAAGCCAGACGATTATCAACTTGCTGTGTTCCATGAGCTCGTGCATCAGCCCCCTTATTTAACCCCCCTGGTGGTTGTCTTGACGAGGTATCTCGTCATTAGAAAAACATTTAGCAGATCTTGATGAACGAGATATCTCGTCATTAGAAAAACCATTAGCAGATCTTGATGGATCAGATAAATTAAAAGAAAACTAACCAGATCTTGATCTCGTCACCATAAAAAAATGTGCAATATCTTCATGATGATATATCTCGTCATTAGCAACATTATACAGATCTTGATGGACGAGATATCGCGTCGAAGCTATTTGAAGGGTTAACCAATAGACTCGTTCGTAACCACGTGACTCGACTGCCAACTCGCGGGAGCCGGACTATACCCCAGACCCTGTGTGGTTTATATAAAGCGACGCTGAGCAGAAAAATTCAACGGCGGAAACCTGGCGAAAAACAATTACTCTCCATACCACCATCAAACAGATTCAATTTCCCTGCGCATCCCAAATTGACCCCTATCTCCAACGGTTGCCACCGGAAGAGAATAAAACCTCCGTCCCCCCCTCCCCCGAAAAAAGCAACCGACTCTTATCGCTCACAGTAAAACGCCAAAATCTCGCTTTTGCATTCGCTATCTCAGCAGAAGTGGCGTATTAAAACGACCGCGAACACTCAAAAAGGGAAGTTACTGTCCCTTTAACGATATATCCCGTGAAGTTCTTCGGGATCCTTGACCTCGGAGGAACGGAAGTATCGTGTTCGCTTTATCGTTAACGGTGCCGATCTTATCCCTGTCGGACGTTTCACTCGCTCTCCGCGGCTGTGTAAACAAATCGATGACAAAGCGAATGTTTCCCCGTGCCTCCGTTTGTTTATTTGCTTTTGTTCGGGCGGGAGATAATGGCAGCGTCGGCTTGTTATCGCGTACGTTCGGGTTCGTTCTGGTCAATGCCAGGGGTTCGTCGTCGAGTGTGTGCAGTTTTGGAGTGTTTTAATTTGGTGGGGATAAAAGGGGTTGTGTGAAGTTCGGGTGGCTTTCGGAGATTTGTTTGCGGTAGGAGTTGGATTGAATTATCTCGATTTGCGGGAGCTGAATTGAAATATAGTGTGGAACAGTGGATAGGTGTTTACCCTCCTGGTGGTGGTCTCGACGAGGCATATCGTCGTTTGCAAAACCGACCAGATCTTGATGGACGAGTTATTTCGTCTTTAGAGTAAAACTGACCAGATCTTGATCTCCCCGGCATTAACCAGATCGGATTCCTTCTGGTCAGTGAAGGGATCCACGTGTCAAGTGTAGGACTATGTGGGTAGTTTTGGAGATTTTAATTTGGTGGGGAAGTTCGGATGGCTTTCGGGGATGAGATTTGTTTGCGGTTGCAGTCGAATTGAATTATCTCGATTTGTGGGAGCTGAATTGAAATATAGTGTGTGAACAGTGGATAGGCGTTCTTTAACTCTCCTGGTGGTTGTCTCGACGTGACATTTCTTCGTTTGCAAAATCGACCAGATTTTGATGGACGAGATATCTCGTCATTAGCAAAATTGGTCAGATCTTGATGGACGAGATGTCTAGTCGAAACCACTTGAGGGTTGAAGTTTTATTAAAAGAAACAAACCTGACTTACCCACATCAATATCGAAGAATAAAGAATAAACTTAATTCGCATCACGCAATGTCACCTGACCTCAATCCAATTGAGTATGCTTGGGATGATCTCGGGCATCGCAATATAACCTACTCAACGCCACCAGAGGCCGCTCAAGAGCAAAGACGCGATCCACTGCTTGAATGGGACTCAAATGCAAGAAAAAGGTTTTTTTCGCAATAACAAAACCCCACAACATAGTCACCAAAGCAATTTTTTCCGATTTGTTTGATTCCCAGTAGCACTACGAGACATGTGGCTGTTCTTATTTTATTCCTCATTTGCTTGTGAAATATTCATTCGTCATTTCAGATTTCGGTGCAGATGTTTGGCACGGGATTCATCTCAGATTGCATTGTCCTGGACATATGTGTACATCAGATGTTTTCTCGTGACCTTTAACTTGGAGAGCCTCAGAAAGACTGATTTAGAGATTTTGAATGTTTCATGGTATACGATTAGGGAACATTCTTAAACCTTTGTTAAAAGCATTTAAAAAGGCTTTTGATTTTTGAAACTAGTGTCTGTATAATCTGAGGCTAATCTAATCGATAAAGAATGAAAATAAAAGAACTATTCTAGTTTTTAACCAAAGTGAACTTTAAGCTGTAGGTGCGGTCTAATTAACTATCGTGCGAGAAAATGAAGCTACAGGCCAAAACAATTCGTTATGTTGAAAGAGCATTGCGTTTAATGTCTTTACCACTGTTTTCGGATATATCAATGTCCGTAGAAACGCATGTATGAACCCAAACATTGAGGTGTTGTCACAACTAACGAATTGTGGATGCGTGTTGAATCGTTGTGGATGCGTGGAACTACATTTCAACAGCCATCTATCCAGAATCTTATTAGTCAATGTCACGCCGTGTGCAGACTGTTTTAACTGTTAAAGATGGACTCAAATGACGGATTTTAGCATATTCCCTTTGACTTACAGTTCTGTAATTTCAATTATTCATACACTGCACTACATGTCATCACTCAAATGCGTTTCATTACTGTAATTTGTCCTTCTTGGTGTCAACAGTATTCGTAATCCATTGTTAATGCAATTGTGTTCGTAATCTAAGTACGCACTTTTTAACACGTGTACGAATGAATAGATTTTTTTTCTTTGCTCACTTGCACAAGTTTATTATAACTTAGCAGTGAAAGATTTGTGGTTTATTGTTTTGGCGTGTTATGGCATTATATAAGGACCATATTTGGTCAAGCGGCGCCAAGACAACATCAAGCAAAAAATGTGAAAGGGTAAAAAGAGGGATTGGGGAACAGAGTAGTGAAATATTTGTGATTTTTAAATCTAGAAAACAGGACTGGTAGTTAACTTTACAAATACATTTCTCATTTCTCGGACCTCTGGCTCTTGTCCTATGGTCCTTGTTAAGTTCGGAAATTAATGCATATAAATAAGATTAATAGGATGCTTTATTTTCAATGAACTGCAATACATTTTATTTCAACGTTTTTAACAAAATAAGTACCATACATGTTACCGATGCACAGATAATTCGAGCTCGCTTCAGCACTATACATCTGATCTATTCTCTCACCAGAGCACTGCAACAATAGCGAAAACTGAAAAAGGATTCATACAAAGAGAATCCCATCTCGAAATCGATTCCAATCGCACTCGCATATTTTCCCCCTCATTTCTCTTTCAAGTCCCGGCTCTTCCATATCCCGAAAACGGGAGAATTTTTCTGATAAAACTTTTCCGAGGCGATTTTCGTGATACACGAGTTTGTTTCAAGACGCAGGCAGATAATTATGCCTTTGCCCCATTCGACTGCTTGTTAGCGTTGAAGACTGCGCGCATGGTTATTATGATTGACTTAGATTCGCAATATCGCTGGCCCAGTTATTGAACGCGGCTTTGAACTGTGGCCTGCAGTTAGTTATTCGGAAAACCGGGAGGGTGGAAATATTTTCCAGGTTGAAGGTTCTTACTTTTATCGGAATCGATTCAAAACTTTACTTTCAGGTCGATTGGAATAAGATAAGGTCACTTGGGGTTACCTTGTATTTGTGTGTCATTTGCAAAATTCTCTCGGTTTTTAAATTCAAAATTTAATGAGTGTTTTGGGGTAGTTGGTAATTGAATTAATGTCGCACTGGAGCAGCACAGCGGGCTATTGGCGACGGCCCGGGATCAAAACGCAGGGAAACATCTGAGGACACCTTAATTTTCAAGCGCGGTTAGATTGCGAAGACAACACCTGAGCTGAAACCCCTCTCTAAACTTCCACATCACGCCAACGTGAGGACATCTGAGGCCACGACAGATTCAACCTGCACCAGCTCTCATATATACCGTGATTTTTGATTGGATCTAGTTTCCCACTCGCAACCCTTCGGTTGCTAATACTCTACTCTACCAACCGGGATACCGCGGCCCCGTTAGCGTTTTGGTGGTTTATATATTGTGATAGGGTTTCTTAATGAAGCAGTGGCTCGTGTGTTTGATCACTGCGCTAGAAACGTGCGAGTCAAAAGCGGCGCAGGTTCAATTCCTGTATGTGTTTCTCTCTTCTGTGTCAGTAAAAGCTTTCATTGTGTGTATGTCTATTATTTGATATTGTATGTCTTGTGTCTGGCGCAGCACGGCCAAATATGGTCCTTGGCCATAAAACCCCCAAAACCAACCAACCAACCTGGGTGCTCTGAATAGGCCAATCTTTAATTACGATCACAAAGTACTTTGTATATTTGGTAACCCACATTTATGTAATATTTAATTGTCAGGTTTGGGGGATGCATACAAATATTATAGGGGAGGGAGATGAAGGTGGTTCATGCTTTTAGAACTTGGCGCTTCTGCCGATTAAAGCTTGCAACTCCCAGCACTTAGGAACCACACCATGGTAAATAACTTACCTCCTGCATCCCATTTAAAATAAATCCCAGAAAAACCATTCCAGGATTGTTCACTCCGCATTTCATCACTCTTGCGCGAAATAACCACTCATGGTGATTACAGCCGCATGAGAGCACACGCGCGCAGCCGATTTTAAAACGCGGGATTTATCACTCCCGAAACGGCAACAGTTTAAAAAGTTGTTTGTCCACATCAAGGGTCTGGGGCACAGTAAAACAAGCGCTTAGAACGACAGTGTCGACTCCGTATCGTACCCTCCCCACACAGTTGACCGAGTTCTTCAAATGGGGCTATAAAAAAGCCCTCGCCTCGTCAATCATAGAATCGTCTGCTCATCTCAGGTAATCGTCTGAGACCAACTATTTTGGGGAAAAAAGTTCCCGCAATCCCGAGTTTCCACGTCATTGAAACGTTGCCTGTGCTTTTGGGGGAGGGAAGACCTAAGTGATGGCAAATGCTTTTTATGGTTTTTCTATCGACTTTGGTCTCCTTCAGCCTCGATGGGCATGTAATAGTAATGGTAATAATAATAATAATAATAGAGAAAAAATGTGTAATAATAATGTTTTTCCGGAAGTTCTTCGGGTAGTTTATTTTATGACGTGCAGTTTCTTCGGTTTCGGTGCTCCGGGTGTATTTTCTTTTTGGCGTCTGATTTTTATGATTGAGAAGTTTGTTTAACCTTGGCTTTTTTTGGCCCTTTCCCTTTCCGATGTCATTTCGGTGTTTTGATAACTTTACTCTGATGTTTCGATCCTGAGCTGGAGTTTAAAGTCCACAGAATCGTTCTTGAGCTTTAATCAGTCAACTTTTGTTTGTATAGTAGGTGATGATATTATTAGAGCCACGGCAAAAAAGGTGCTTTCTGGATTTGGGGTGAAACTAGAACCACAATTTTGGGGTTCTACATCAAATTCTTATTTTTTAAATGAATCCCATGAAAATATACTTTAAAAGTGCGCACATTTTATACAATCTTCGTATGAGAATGTTGAGTAATCAATAGAAATGTTTCACTTTTCGAAATTTCTTTTGAAAAAATATCTTCGGTCTTGCCCATGGTGAAAATCCACTCTGTCGAGAAAGATTTTGGAAATTATTATGTACCACTTCATAAACCATGTAGAAATAAAACAAACCACTTTACCGTCACAATACCAGAATAGCGCTTCGAAAGAAATTAAAACTATCCATAAACCTCAATTAGCAGAATTAAACAATGAGACTGTCGGGCTGTGACTGCGAGCACAGATACGTTGTGAAACTAACAGTGTTCCCAACTATTTATTTAAAAATTTTAACGAAAAAAGTATAAGTAATTCAACGTAACCAAGTTTTCTTTTTAATAATTGTTTGAAATAAAATTAGAAATTTACAAAAGTGGCTCTGATAATATATGTGACCATCACCAGTGTGCCACTACCTTGTAATCGCCATCTGCTCATTCAAAACGCTGTTATGTGAGTGAATTGCTTCATTGGTATGCTTATTTTTTTATTAATTCTTAACTAATTCTCTAATAATTAAATAATTGGATCATTCCCGTCGGGTTTGATCCCGGACCGTCGCCAAAAGCCCTTCGTGTTGCTCCATTTCGACGTTAATTAAAAATACCAAATACCAATTGGCTGTGGCAGCCATGCACTATGCTAGTTCAGCGGTTCTCAGGAAATTTTGAAGTTCAAGGTGTCATTTTGCCAATTGCCAAAGTTCTTGATTTGTGCTGCTTAAGACTAATGGCGATTCGAGTTTCGGATTCAAGGAATCTTGGGATCTGATAGTGATTCAATACTCTCGCCTTGTTTCAAAGATTTCATGCTCTTGATTATGGAATACAAGTCTCAGATAATGATATCACTTTCAAACGTACAAATTGCACTTTGATATAAATAGCAATTGTATGGTTCTGCCTTTTATCAAAGTGTATACTTCGGCGGTGCTGTATAATTGTTTTGCTAAGAGAACATTCGATACACTACTCCAGCGGTTCTTAACCTATGGGTCGCGACCCAAAATTGGGTCGCGAAGCATATTTCTTGGGTCGCGCTGAGTCGAACCAAAAAAGTTAGTAATACACCAAATAATAAGTAATACCAACACCTCCTAGAAGAGTTATTCCCTAATACAAGTTATTCCCTAATACAATGTTTCGGTTTCACCGCTCTTCGCGAATGGCCTTCCGGAAGTGACGTCCAATTCCTGTCCTGAGGCTTTCTCTTCTAGGAGGTGTTGGTAATACGCACGCCATTGCTTTGCGTGCGCGCAGACTCAGTAAGCTCTCTGTCAAAAACTCGTTTCTGCGTATTGTGTTGTGAATAACAGTGAAACGTGAAACGTGTAATAACAGTGAAACGTGAATACAAGCATTTTAGAAACAAATTTTGTCTTATTATTAATAGTGGAGTGATCAAGCTGCAGTGTGTATTGTAAAATTGTAATCACCCTAATAATGGCAAAACGTGAATACAAGGAAGCATTTTTAGAATTAGGTTTTACTTGCATTTATGATCGAGGAGTGAACAAGCCGCAATGCGTGTTGTGCAGTGAAATATTAAGTAATGAATCGATGAAACCGAACAAACTTAAAAGACATTTTGATGCAAAACATAAAAATTTTTCCTTTGAGGGAAAAGATCGTACTTTTTTCGAAAGAAAAGAAGCCCATTTAAAAAGACAGCGTTTGGATGCACCAGTAGTAGTGGTTTTATAAATTCTGCCAAACAAGCTACACTTGCTTCTTTTCATGTGGCTTGGCATATTGCAAGACAAAAGAAACCCCATAATATTGCTGAAAAACTTATAAAACCTGCTGCGTACCTGCATGGCACGTATCATGTGCGGAGATGAAAGTTCAAAGAAATTACAAAAGATACCATTATCAAATGATACAATTCGTTTACGAATTAATGATATGTCATTTGATATTAAGAATCAACTTATTTCTGCTATAAAAATTGCTGGTTTATTTAGTATTCAACTGGATGAAACGACAGATGTAAGTAAAGATGCTCAACTCATGGTTTACGTGCGGTATCCAGGTTTAACAGATATACAGGAGGACATTTTATTTTGCAAACCAATGTCAACAACAACTAGAGGTGAAGATATTTTTCTTATGGTCGATTCGTTTTTTAAAGAAGAAGGATTAAATTGGAATCAGTGTTTCAGTATTTGCACCGACGGTGTAGCTGCCATGACAGCATCTCAAAAGGGATTTTCGACAAGAGCAAAACAAATGAATCCACAAATTATATCGATTCATTGTTTGTTACATAGACAAAATCTTGCTTCAAAAAAATTATCACCCGAATTATGTATCGTTTTGGATGAAATTGTTGCGGTAGTCAATTTTATCAAATCAAGAGCTCTTAACTGTAGAATTTTCCGCGAACTGTGTTTCGAATTTGGTGCAGAATACGAACATTTATTATATTATTCTGAAGTTAGATGGCTGTCCCGGGGCAAAGTTGTTCAAAGAGTATTATCATTACGGACAGAAGTCGAATTATTTTTGAGAGAAAAGAAACACCCATTAGCATCTAAATTCTCCGAGTTGAAGTGGATTACTCAAGTTGCTTATTTGTCAGATATTTTATTTGAAATAAATAATCTAAATACGTCTATGCAAGGACGTAATCATACTATTATTGAATTAACTGAAAAAATTACATGTTTTAAAAATAAACTCAAATTATGGAGAAATAAGGTTGAAGTAAAGAAACTTGCTTCATTCCCGACTCTTCATTTACTTGTTGAAGACAATAATATTGATATCACAGAAATACAGAAAATTATTATTAATCATTTAGAAAAACTAATAGCAGACTTTGATCGATATTTCCCTGCAGACGATGTTTTCAAATATAATTGGGTTCGAATGCCATTTAATTTTGATGTAAGTGATTTGCATGAGGAATTTGTTAATATTAATCAATTTCAAGAACAATTAATAGAAATACAAAGTGACCAAGCACTTCGATACAATTTCTACAAAAACACTGAATCTTTATGTGCTTTCTGGTTAAAATTAAAAACCGAAAAGCCAATAATTGTTAAAGAAGCCCTAAAAGTATTATTGCCCTTTTCAACAACATATATGTGTGAGGCTGGTTTTTCGGCTCTGTGTGTAATCAAAAACAATTACCGGAACAAGTTAAATCCTGAAATAGATATAAGGTGCCCCTTGACAAGCATTCAACCGAGGTTTGAAGATCTTTCAAAATGTATTCAAGCACAAGGTTCTCATTAAAACTGTATGACTTGCATTTAAAATTTAAAAGACTTAACATATGTATTGATATTTCTTTTTTTTTTAGGAATAAGTTAAAATGTCAATTATTTTCAAAAAGTTATATATATATATATATATTTTAATATAAAAGTTTATAAAAGTTTATAAATATATTTTAATTTGGTCAATAAAAATTATTAAAAACACTTCATTATTAATTAAATTTTCCTTGGATCGAAAAGTACTTTTGTTTATCTTTATTATTAAAAAAATAAATAAAAAATTTGTAAGTTAAAAAAAATCATCATCGTAGGATTGAAGATTTTTTAAAAATACGATCTAAAATAAAGCAATGAAAAAATTTTGACTTTTTTTTGGGTCGCGACATGAACATATTTCTCAAATTTGGGTCGCGGCTTAAAAAGGTTAAGAACCACTGCACTACTCGACTCAGAGTCAATGGCTAATTTTCGTCTCCCCATTCGTTTCAGTAAAGGAAGGTTTAGGAAGGCCGCCGAGTACCCCTTAAAGCCATCTGGTGGAGTCTTTCCTGACACTGACGTACTAGTATTTGTTTGCGAACTCTTATGGAACGGAATGTCTAAAAGCCCCTGGGAAAGATTTAAGATATATGGCTGTCAGTTGAAGTTTTACAGGGAGCTTCACTTCCAAAGCATCTTGAAAACCTGAGATCCTACAACATCGAATTTTTTTATTCTTTTGAACTGTTCGTGTGCCGCAGAAAATAAAAGTACCCTTCCGTTCTGAAAATAAAAGTACCCTCCCGTTATGAAAATAAAAGTACCCTCCCATTCTGAAAATAAAAGTACCCTCCCGTTCTGAAAATAAAAATACCCTCCCGTTCTGAAAATAAAAATACCCTCCTGTTCTGAATATAAAAGTACCCTTTCTTTCTGAAAACAAATACACTGCCGCTCTGAAAATAAAAGTACCTAATTTTCTTCAACTTTCCAACCCCCCACCATTTTCACTGCCCAATAAAAATGAGTTAAAAAATCTTAGTATGTGTCGTTACCTTAGAGCAGAAACTTATACAGTACAGCCCTTATAAAGAATAAATATTGGCTTTAGGGATCAAAAATAAAAATTATGTATCTTAATCGTGTTATATTTTTAAAATAAGTTACAAAAACATTATTTCCACGTTAATGCACTTTTTAGTCAGACTACCTCATAATATTGTGAATGGGGGTGCACGGCTGAAAAACCTTGCGATCCCTCCCCACAGAGCTGGACGATTATTTCTTTCCCAGACTCGTATCAAACTGACCTTGGACTCGGTACTCCGAACGTGCGAAAAAGTGATTAAGACGCCTATCTAGAAGTAGAATCTTTATTTTAGTGTTTCCTCTTGATGCTTGTTACGCGTGGGAGCGTCCTTGAAGTGCCTATTTTAATGTAGTTGGACTACTACTTTTGCGTGGTCTACATCAGTTTCCGAAGTGAACTCTTTAAGTTTAGATTTCCCAAACGGCAGATGCACGAATACATATGGTTGGGTTTTTGGGTATTTGGGTTTTTGTGGCGCAAGGACCCTTATTTGGCCAAGTTGTGGCAAACAACGGAAAGATGGCCATGCGAAAAGTTTTACTGCCACAGTAGAGAGGAATAAACCCAAGGAGGAATCGAACCTGCCCGCCTACAACTCGCAGGCTGCTAGCGTAGTGGTCAAACTCACGGCGGCCTCGAATGCGTATGGTAGGTATTTTAATTACCGTCGCACTGGAGCAACACAACAGGCTATTGGCGTCCGTCGGTCCGGGATCAATCCCCAAGGGAAATATCCTAGGACAATACCACATAATTTTGAACCACGGTCTTATGTCCACCTTAGCTGGTGCCCCACTCTCTAAACTTCCACACCAAGGTGAGGACGGAATGTGTATGGAAGGAGGACACGTGTCTTGGGTTGAACCAAGATCTCATCATAATTCTTGCATGAGTTTTTCGTTACATTTAGGCGGCGGTGGCCCGGTTGGAAGAGTCGCGGTTTCAAACCGGAGGGCTGCGAGTTCGAAACTGTATCCAACCAGAGACCTTTGTGTACGTGGGGGCTGTCACACGTTAAATTTATAATGACCTCAAATGTTGTCACGTTGGCGTGGGGTGAAACTTTAGAGAGTGGGTTGAGAGCTCAGGTGTTGACCTCGTCATCTGACCATGGTTCAAAATTACGAGGCGTTGTATTCGGATCTTCCCTTTCGGGATTAATCCCAGAAAGTGTCCTCGGGATTAATCGCTAAGAACCCGCACTCCATTTCGACGTTAAATCAACTACCTACCTGCCTCGTAATTTTTTTTAGATCTTTTCCTAGATCGAAGAGGTTGTGTACTTTCCAAGCTATCCGATTTTTCGAAATGTTTTCATTGCATCTGCTGGATATACATTCTTGTGTCTGCATGTTCTAGGATCGATATTAAACCAATATATGGGTTTCTTTTCCAATGTAGTGTTTCATTCTGCTGTGCAAGCCGTGACGCATTAGGTATTTGCATTAGGGTAGCCGAGTGGTTAGTGCCCTGACCCACGGTTCTACAGGCTGTGGATTGGTCCCGGTCGTGGTTCGGAATTCGGAATCCACTTGTGCCGTTTCTCCGGTCTAATTAGCCCTCGTGTAGCAAAAAAACGGATAGGCTGTATCGGTAAGTAGGTAGTTAATTAACTTCGCACTGTAGCAACACAACGGGCTATTAGCGACGGTCCGGGATCAATCCCGAAGAGAAATCACGATAAATCTTTCCCTTCGGGTTTGATCCCGGACCGTCGCCAATAGCTGTGTTGTTCCAGTGTGCGACGTTAATTAAAATACCTACCTACCTAAACTACGTTTGATGCTTTTCTGCTTGGCTTTTCGACGAGTATATGCCGAAATAGTGAAATTAAATAGATTTCAACTACGATCCAAAGTTTCACAGCAAATACTGTATTAGATTCCACTTCCAAATCGACAGATCTTGTCATTAGCTTTCGTTTGAAAACGATTTCGACGTCGTAGAGCTTCGCAGTCCTGAGTTTTGCTGATTTTTTGCGGCCCAGCAGAAAGTGCCCAAACACACACACACACACACACACACACACACACACACACACACACACACACACACACACACACACACACACACACACACACACACACACACTTCCCCGCTGATATACGGCGCATGAACTTAAGGTCACTAAAAGTCTTTGTTCCCTCAACTATCGAATAACACTTGGTTTGGTTCGCGTTGATAATATAGAAATTAGTCCGAACTCTGCCCATTTTTTAATGCTAAACTTTTCGTACTGGTCACCCATACTGCTGATTTTGAAGATGTATTTACGTCAAATTGACCGTATGATTCATTCTTTGAAAGAAGCTACTAACCGAACCTGAAAAATAAGAGTTTATCTTTCTGAGCAATATTGACTTTTTTTCACTTTAGCAAATCGAAATCCCGATCAAGAAAATGCTATAATTTTTAAAAAGGATATGACGGAATTCAATAAATTCCAAAATGAGAAGTAAAATATGCTGAAAGATCTTGTTGCCCTCTTGTAAAATACCATTTTGAGAAAGTGCAGGAATATCTGAAAGACAGGTAGTTTGTTACTATGAGAAGAGTTTTGTGTGCAAAGCTGTATATAGAGGGCGCTAGTGCTTCGGTAACTTCTTTCTCAGTTTGTAACATAAATTAGCATGTTTCTGTATTAAAAATTAAGGCCAAACAACCCCAAAACAATGTGAAATCGGATTAATCGGAAGTATTTTCCCCTTCTCTCTCTCTTCTCCTTAATTTGCTTATGTGTACTCTGAGAAAACTATAAAATTCAAAATCTAATTTCTAAATGTCGCCTCCCCCAAAAATGTGTTTCGTGGCCTCTGGTTAAAAAATCAATTTTAAAGTATTGAGAATGGTTACACTTCCTTTGCGAAAAGTTGAAAAAAGTCTTGTAAGTTACTTTGAAAGTCTTGTAAGTTACTTTGAAAGTCTTGTAAGTTACTTTGAAAAGGGCCTCGATGTTATTTATTGAATCTGTTTCCTTTTATATATGGGGGTCACCATGGCTTAGTGGATTTACTCACTGCAACTAGAAATCTGAGCGTTGTAGGCGGGACAGGTTCAATCCCTCTCTTGGTGTATTACTCTCTTCTGTGTCAGTAAAACTTTCCTTGTATGTGTTTCCTAAGTGGATGTATTACTCTCTTCTGTGTCAGTAAAGCTTTCACTGTGTGTGTCAGTTACTTGATATTGTATTGAGTCTGGCGCAGCATGGCCAAATATGGCCCTTGCGCCATAACCCCCCCAAAAACCAAACCAACCTTGTATGTGTATGTCCATTTACTTGACGTCGTTTTACGCACCTTGGCCAAATATAGGCCTGCCGCCATAAAACCCAACCAACCAGCTTTTATTTATGTTCGCTCGCATTGTATTACCAGTTATCAATTCTTGTGCACATTTTTCCTATTCTATTTACCGTGTCTTGTCAAGATCTTATAACCACAAACAAATCATAAGAGAAAGGAATACAGAAAAAAGAAAAGTCCGTTTTCGGTTTTGTTTTCTCTCTCTTCCCTGCTTGTGCCCCAGCGGATAAAACCCAGCCGAATAAATGGAGCCAAAGGAAAAAAGACCTGCACATAAAAAACTAGGTGAGCCAGAAAACCATCGCCATCAAAATGCAAGAAGTGGTGGGGGGCGAGGCTACATACCGCAGGTAAATGTGCTAACAGGCCCTTTTGCTATCTGCACGTGGCCTGACATCATGCCCCATCCCCCGCGAAGCCCTCAGACGATTGATGCGATTTTGATTCGCTCTCCCGCGAACTGAGGTTTTTTGCCATCTGCCTTTTTTTGTGCGTCCCGCTGTGGCATCATTCGTTCTCTTGGAAGTTGCGGGGGCGGGACACACAAAAGCGGCCGGAACAGCGATCCGGGAAGGGGTTTTGAAAGGCTAAATAGGGTGAAGCTTTGAGCTTTTACATGAGCTTTTATATGAGAGATGGTCTTGAAAGGAAAGGAGCTCTCTGATTACTCCAGAGATGGCTGAGGTATGGAGTGCTGGCCGTTGTGTTTACGCGGCGTAAATGCGTTAGGCGATTAGCTTTTGGGCATGGACTGCACTAGGTAGGGAATGGTTTGGCGAATATATAACGGCATCATCATCTTGGGAAAAATAAACATGTAAAAAAATGATGGACCGGTTATTCTGTCTCACACCAAGAGTGTACCATTTTTTAAGGGTATATAACGTGAACATGAGCTTTGTCATGAGAGAGCGAAGATCTCTCATTATTCCAGAGATTGCAAAGGTTTGGAGTGCAGGCCATTGTTTTTACGCGGTTTAAATGCTTTTGGCGATTATCTTTTGATGCTTTTGGGCATGGTCTGAACTAGAGAGAGAATGGTTTGGTGAATGGATAACAGCATCGTTATCATGGGAAAAATAAACGAATGCAAACATTGATGGGGACCGGTATTGTGTCTCCCATCAAGAATGTTGGTTTCTAAAGAATAGATAAGGTGAACATGATATGAGAAATGGTCAGTCTTGATAAGGAACTCTGATTACTGCAGAGGTTTGGAATGCTGACCGTTGTATTTACGTGGTGTAAATGTGCTAGGCGATTAGTTTTTGATGCTTTTGGGCATGGACTTCACTAATACTTTTGAAACGGTCGTGTTAGTCAAATATATTGAGTAACATAATAAACAGTCAAATCGTGTTTTTTGAAACTCAATTTTTTTATTTCTCTGTTACTTGCAACGTTGGTGTGATGTAGATATGCGAATGTGTGAGATGGTTACGCTTTTTATAAACGATCTTCATGCTTTCTTATTTGCGGGAAAACGATTAATTTAATAAATTATGAAAAAAATGTGAACTTATTTTATTTCAATATCAAAGTTTATATATATATAAATTAATAAATTATGAAAAAAAATCTGTTAACTTATTTTATTTTAATATCAAAGAAGCGTGCTTAATATTTTTTATTTGTAAAAAATATAAAGGGCGAGTAACACTTTCGAGGGATATGGGTCCCCAGAGGCTCTTGCTACGTCTCTGGTTAAGATTGTAATTTTCGATTTGCTCTTTTGTCAATTCCAATGTAAAGGCTTTCACAAACTAATTTCATTAACCGATTGAAGAACACGGCTCATAACAAAAGGTCCAACGCCGGCTTACAATCCTTGTCCACTTCTTGGACGTTGAGCAAGAAAGTCTGTTCGGGTGGGATATATTGGACCTCAACTTGGGAATGTCTGGATCCATTGAGCCCCTTTGTCACCTCCCTCCACGATAAGGGCTTAACTGAAACTGTTTCCACCACGCCCTGCGGGTCTAATAGCCAGATACCCTCCAAGGGTTTGACTTAGCAGGGTGGTTATTGTAGTGTATTCTCTTAGGAATTCCTCTATTTAATGTAAATAAACATTTGATAGATACGAACGATATACTCTACCACGAGAACCCCTCCAGACAGTAAGTCTGCTTGTCTGTTGCCGTAGAAACGAGATTTTGCTAATCTCCTAAAGAGGATTCTTGAAGCATTTGTGTTTGTCATCTTGGCGCACTTATCGACAGTTGGCTCTCCAGGCATTTCGGAGATAAAAGAATACAAGATCGCCAAGATGTTCATTAAAAGACAAAATCTAAACAAAATATAAAAATTTGAAGAAATGTAATAAACGTAAACAATAAAAAACCAAGTGATTAACAGCAAGACAGGTGATTTGAGAAACACGTGCTCCCGCGGAAAAACAACAGGGCCAATGGTAAATAAACCACTATCCCCTACAGTCCCGTTGCCAAACCATCCCCCGCCAAAACCTCATCCAATTCATCCCCACTCAAAATGTACGAGACCTGTTTCTTTAGGGAAGTTCTGAATCTAGGTTTAGTGTCTGGAGCAGTTCTGACATTAAATCCTCCATCAAAAGCAGATAAATAGTAGCCTCTCTCTGCTTTTGATGAACCCCGTGAACACAACTTTACATATTGAACAACGACTGTTCTAGAGATTTCCAGAGCTTGTGCTTCCATCTTTTGAGTGGCCACGACTTATTGAATGCCTCTTCTGCATTGAACATGTCCAAAATGCATGTTTTCTAAAGTTTTCCTCCATAAAGTTTTTCTCCAAAAAATGTTTTCAGCATATTGAAATTTAAAGGGGAGGACGACGAAAGTTTGTTCACTTCATTCACATGAAATGAAATAACTTTTATCGAATGAGATTTTTATTCTAAACAAACAAACCAGACCAAAAGTGAAGATTTTACTTCCGGCTATCCAAATGTTCTCGAATGATATTAGGGGTCACCTTAAAATGTAGTTTGACAACGTTTGACTTTTAATCTATAGCGTTGACCAATAAACTATAATATATCAATTCCGAATTCTTTGGAGTTTTTGTTGGCGAAGTGCTGAAATCGTATTCAAAAATCAAGACAAGTGACGTCACGTTAGTAATACGTACAGGAAATATGTTCGCCACAGAAACACTACTGTCACCATAGACATAAGTAGAGTGAGCAATGGTAACCTTTTTGTGCCCAGGATCATGTGACCAAAACTAGTAATAACGTGACCATTGTACTACTTTCGTCTGCCGAGTGGAAACGAACATCCATGATCTGATTGGTCTACGAGACGGGAGAGGACGCCCATCCATTGATTTATCATCTAATTGGTCCTTGCGAGACAGTAGAAGACTTTTGGCGGTTTTACCATTTTTGTCACCACCATAGAAATGGGCATTCACACTTCTACTCTGTCATCGCTAAACGAGGCGATAAGGTCAATCAAGTCAATTTTTCACAGAGCAGTCACGTGACATTGTCAATATGTTGGTCACATTTTTTTAAGTTCTCCATAACAATGCTCATTCTACTTATATTTTACACATCTGCAACTGCCACCTTTCTTAGCTATAAATAATCCTTTTCTACGTAACCTAATATCTAAATAAAATAAAAGTTCAAGAAACATAGATTGGTTGTTTATCAGGTGTCTACATATTTTGTAACTATCATGAGTTCATTGAAATCAACAAAACCAAAACTCAGAATGAAAGTTTCGTCTTTGTTTATTGTATCAATCTTTGAATCGAAATAAAAAATCCCATTTCTAATCTAATAGACATACCAATATTCACAACTCTCTAAATTTAGTATACTCTCATCTCATACTTGGCACTATTCAACTTGAATTCTGTTTTTGCTTATATTTGATATTTTAATGTTTTCTTTCTTATAACTTTCAACAAAAATTCTAAATTTTACTACATAGTAATGGATTTTACTTTAAAAAACACTAAGCTTTATGTGTTATCTTCTATATATTCCTGCTTCTCTTAAAAAAGCCACGTTCTTTTCAACTTTGGACTATAAATATTACTTAAGCCAGCATTGGAAAAGGGCACGCCCTTATCAAACATGTCGAAAATGATCGATCATGTCTGCGTTTGGATCTGAATAAAATATTAGATTTGCCTTTTAAAAATATGAGTGTATTTCCAGACTAAAAGTTATACACCAGATTCGGAAGATTACACTTTTTCTCCCAATCGTTCATGGATACCAATATAATCAAATCCGTAAAGAGTAATTCAGATTTTTATTAAATTATTTTTGCATGCTACTCTTGCTTTTGTGTCTGTAAATGGAAGTATTTTTCTATAACTATTGTATTTATTTTTTAGGTAAGGAGGTGTTAGATTGTGATATGTTTTGATACGAAAAGTGATTTCTTGCATCGTGTCAGAGGTGAGAAAAATTGTAATCCAGTATAGGACGAGGTAAATTACTTTAACGTTTACTTTGGGTCAAGCATAAATCTGGTAATAGTGAGGCCAAATATGTTTTAACTCCTTAAAAAAGAATTGGCTGTCACAGAGGCGACTAAGGCGACTTTTCTTACTATTTTTCAACCTTGCCGACTAGGGATATCTTTTTAAGAAAATTCGTCGCAGAAGCTCCCATTTTAAAAAATATGATGGCTTTTTGAAAATTTTTGCGATTTTTTTTGAAAATTCACCAAAGGTCAACGAACTAGAACTGAAAAAAATATTTTCCTGATTTTTCTATAGGAAATTTTTTTTCGAAGGTATGCCAATTTCGAAGTTTTGGCGCCGAGCCATGACAACTGTAAATGAAAAACATCGTAATCTATGGTTGCTAAATTGTCATGAAAATTTTATTAAGAAATTATTTATTTTTTAAATTTTAAAATTAAAATTTTTGATTCATTTTGTATCAGCAACTAAAATTACTGCTGGAATAAGGTTTAAAATCAGACTTTTCTACTATTAAAAAAATTTATGTTATTAATGCTATTTCACAAGTGCTTTGGCTGTTGCAGCCCTGAAGAATAGACTTGTGTAATATTCATATGAAAATATATCTTTATTGAGGGACAAGTAAATATAATATAAGACCCTAGAACTTAGTCACACCTTAAAAGATACCATGTTTAGGGCCTCTCTTGCCCCTTTACAAAAGCAAACAAGACTTTTAAAAGATACGACATTTTTAGGGGAGACGAAACAACAAATTCCATGAACACCTCCATAGAAAATTAGTATTAGTAGTCAAGTATTGCATAAATACTTTTTAATCATGTCTAGTTCAATAGGTTCTTTTTATAACTGAACCCTAGGATTTTCATTATCATAAATTCTTTTGTGCCTAAGGGCACATAAGACCTTCAAATCTAGATCGCCAAAGTTTCCTGTCCGATGAAGCAAATCTAACTTCATGCCAGCTCGCCCATCCAGCCTCACTTCTTAATTGTTCCATCATACGGTCAAACGGGGACATCCACGCTTTCTCTTTCCATCAGGGGTCCAGATCAATGCTGTATTAGGAATACTATCCCTGTTCATTCTTAAAATATGTCCTGTAAACTTCCAACGTCTAAATTTCATTTCATTTCCTATTTCATTAAATTGCGCTTTATTTAATAATTCTTCATTTGAAATGTAGTATGCCAAAAAATCTTTAAAATAATTCGTAAACATTTATTTTGTTTATTTATTTAAACATGTTATTTTTGGTTTAAATATTTAGTTTATTGCACTGTGTTTTGGTAATTTTTCGTGTTTCAGAACCGTATAAGAGAACTGAAAGTACTAGTGATTTATACAGATTTAATTTGGTTTTTACATGTATATTAGTTGCTCTCCACAATTTATTAAGATTCTTAAAACAGTTGCGAGCTTTTGAAATTCTAAGATCAATATCTTCATCAGTACCACCATTTTTGTTTATTGTTGCTCCCAGATATAGAAAGGTGCTTACATCTTCTATTGAGTTATTTTGTACCTTTATGGGAGTGCTAGATTTTTCGTTAATTCTGAGAACTTTTGATTTATTCTGATTGGTTTTTAGTCCCACTAGGAACCCTAGGACTTTGTCACGGTTTAAATGATACAATGTTTTGGATCTCTTGCCAATTTACCAAATCAAACAAGACTGAAATATGCAAAATTTTCAGGGGAGACGAAAAAGCAAATTCCATGTACACTGCCATAAAAAAATCCCTAAAAATGATTTCCATGAAATTGTGAATTCTTTTTTTATTTCTTATCCAATGACAGCTTGTAGAGAGCATGACCCTACAAGCACAAATTGCCCAGAACTTATTTCTGCTTTACCACGTAGCACCATGGGAGGTTTGCCACATCGCACCCACTGTGATTGAATTCTGAAATAACTTTTGTAATTTAGCATTCCTATATTCGGGTAAAAGACAGATTTGTGATAATTCCACCGTGCAGCTATCCGATATGCTTCCAGTGGGTTGCGATATTCTGCTGTGTTTTTAGTTGCGATATTCTCCTTGGAGTGGCAGATATTCTTTGGTATTTTACTCTTTCTTCGCAAAACATTGAGAGGTTTTTAATAAGGCAACTGCTTTTTTGAGGCCGCACCAAGCTCATCGTGTCATGCGAGAGGGCGAAACCGACTTACCAGTCTTTGTGGTCACGATTCGATGGCCACCCACAAAAAGCATCCGGCCCACCCTGCCAAATCATTCCATTTCCAGCCTCGGTGGTTTTTATTCTCTCTCCTGTCCGGCCACCTCGTTTGGCAAGCCCCTGTACACTCCGGATGTTCCAATCTCTTGTTTTCCCCCGAGAGTTGGTCGGTCAAGCGTTGCCATTGTTGGACCTTGTGTTTGGGGGTGAACGGCGTGAACTTGGCTTTTGTCCCGGTACGATGTCTGGTTTTTGCCTTTTTAGTTTCTCGATATTACTGTGTTCCATTTCTCAGTCTTTCCCCAATTATTTATCTCTTGGAGATGTGTTCTTCACGCTCTAGATGAGTCATCAGATGCAAAAATCGAGATAAGTGGGTTCATAAGACTGCGTTCTGAGATCACCGATGGATAGCGTGCGATGATAAGATATATGATAAGATAACTAGGTTCATATTCTTCAATCTGGAATATGATCGCTTTTATTTGCGGCATATTCTTTTGAATCAGCTGGGAGGATAAGGTATCCACAAGTCTACGTAGTGCTTTTTACAAAAAAATACACGGACTCAATACTTTGATGTTTGCTGTAATGAGAACGAGATTACAATGGTTTGGAAGAATTAGTTTGGTATCGAAACATGAATCAACGGATACACAAAAAAATGGGTTTATTTATATAACAGATGGATTGCATTATGTGGCCAAAGCAATTTTAGAGAACATAATTGAAACGACCTTGACAAGGAAGTATGCAATATCATCAAACCCTTTATCCCAGATTTCATCAAGTCAGAAAGCTACAATAAACAATTGATCCTTTTTTAAGCTTTTTGAAACACTGCAACTCTTATCTACCAAAAAGTACTCCAACGTAGAGTTTGGTTACACTGCTATATATACTATTGTATCGTAAGTTAATTTTTGTAGTGGTAGCTAAGTTCGCCACAATACTCCCCCTCCAGAATTTAGAGTGGTAGCCGAATTCGATAGATGTCACCACTAGTTGAGTGATTGCCATTTTGCGTGGACCATACGAGTTGTATTCAGATGCCGGGTGTACTTTCGCATGAGTGATCAAGCAATTTTAAGTTTGCGATCGTAATTGTTCTGTGTTGCCTTTAGCAGCCGAGTGTAAGTCACCTTGTGAAGAGAAGGCTGAGCAGCAACCAATGGAGTGAAGCTGTGATAGGAATATGACCAGTGTCTGCTATCACAGAGCCTCAGACGGTTGTTGAAAGTGGTTAGCATCGCATTGGCAATTCAACTATTCGTGGGCCATCCATCGAAGTTTATAAAGTTTGCGCGTTCAAATCACGTTCGTTGGTCACCAGTTTTGTAAGCTCGGTTTGAAACAGTGCAACTTTTGTCTAGAAGTACTCCATAGTAGAGTGGGTTTCACTGGTATATATACTATTGTATGGTAGGTTAATTTTTGTAGTGGTAGCTAAGTTCGCCACAATCCCGTGCAACATACTCTTTTAAGTAGGTATTTGGACTGGAGCAACACAACAGGCTATTAGCGACGCGTTCCGCGATCAATCGTTTGGGAAAGATCCAAAGACAGCACCTCGTAATATTGAACCACGGGTTAGATGACGAGACGGGTCAACTTCAGCTGACACGCCACTCTCCAAACTTCCACACCACGCCAACGTAAGGACATTTGTGGCCATGATAAATTTTATGTGCACCAACCCCTAAGTACACGACGCTCTTTGTTTAGATCAAGTTACTAGAGGAGGACCTCTTAAGACGTTGATAAATTTTCAAATTCCTTAGGTGTCCTCATTAGTTTTCGCTTGTAAAAAGTAGTCAAGTTTGAGGATTGTCGAAAAGTCGTCAAGTAAAGAGTAGTGAGTTCGATATGATTTTTTGCATATATTAATAAGAAGTCTTAGAAATATTTCTAATTTTCAAATCTAAAAACAGTGAATGAATGAAATTCACTTAGCCATAAAGTTGTCATTAATTTAATGTTTTATTACAGAATTATAAGCACGTCCTCTTGTGATTATGAACCTAGGATAAGTTATAATCATGTATCGCTTTAAACGTTTAATCATGTCATAATAATTTTTAATCCTGTCATTCATTTTATTGCATACTTTTGTTATCTATATAAATTATAACACGATAAGTAAATTATTTACTAGTCACATCTTCACTTTACATGTAAGTTTGGGATTATGTTTATCAAATTTTTTGAAATTTTTGAGAACTGTATTGAAGCCTATATTTTGTTTAATTTATTTTTCCAAAATCTAAGTAATACTTTTCTGTCTGCATAACGTATGACTGATAAGAGAAATTTTTTATAAAAGAATATCTCCTATATTTCTTGATGTTTGGCGCAGAGTATCCAAAATGGCCCTTGCGCCATAAAATCCAAAAAATCAAACAATTCTTCTATTTTGACGATTACAAACTTTTGAAATGTTGGAGACCTAAGCAGATCACTCTCAACTGCCTCCTTGGCTTACTTTTAAATAACACGGAGTTTAAAAATGTAAATTTTAAGTGAAGCTTTAAATAGATTATGGAATCTATTTTGCAAGCCACCATTACGTAATTTTGTTTTACTAAAGAATTGATTGACCTTCAAAAATCTTCGGAGCAATATCGGATGTAAATAAGTATAAATTAAATACTCAAAATACTGAAATGGAAATTTAGCCTCTCTAATACTCTCAAATTCTCAGACATGAGGGGAAAATTGTGTATCTTCCATTTCGAGTAGGATCGTAGGTACTTCAGTGCGACGTAAATTGAACTATCATCCAACCACAAATAAATTCAAGTAATACTCGTAGTTTTAATACGCGTATAAAAATTTTGAGTACCATTTTTTTTGTTGCAAGTACAATACATAAATTGTTATACAAAAATATTTTAAAAACCATTTGGCAGCGAAAAGGGTAGGTAATTTCGTATATTTTTTGTAAATCATTAAAAACTATATCTAATTTTTGATAGATTGGCAAAAAATAAGAAATAATTTTTCTCTGCCGCAGAATTTTAGCAATTACTGTGTACAAAAGGTTGAAAATCACTGGAATAGAACATGATTTCTTTTTGAGAGGGGTTTGTGGCAGTTTTTGTTTACTTTTCACTTAAAATTCAATAGACTGGCTACAAATTTGCATGTGAATAAAAATAGGTCAGCGATTTTCAATGGAATTTTGGATAGATTCCATTTGGACGAATTTTGAAATGGGTAGTTTCTTAGCCTAGAAGACAACTTTTGTTTGGGGATTTGACTTGAATTTGTTTATCTGTTTTCCAGTGTATCTTACTAATCTGTTCTGACTCAGTATGACCTTGCGGCTTGAATTGTAAATAAGATTTCAAATGGCTACTGTTCTGAAGTTCTCGTTTTTAAAAGTCGTAGGGTATAAGAGCAATGTAAAACTCAAAGTTGAAAAACTTATAATTTAATTCATTTCTATGTATATACTGTATGATTTTTTCCTGAATTTTGTAAATGTATGACTCTGGAAATTTGTAGAAACGTAAGTCATCAATGCATAGATATTCTGATAGACATTCGCTTAGGATTCCTCGTTTGGAAAAATTAAAAAAATTCATGACAGACTATTAGAGATGTGGAACATTCTTATGGCTGGTTTTGTTTTATGGAGCAAGGTCCATATTTGGCCATGCTGCGTCAAACAAGCCAGACAACATCAAATAATGGACACACAAAAGGTAGGTAGTTGTATTAACGTCGTACTGGAACAACACAACGGTCTATAGGCGACTGTCCGGGATCAATCTCGAAGGGAAATGACCGAGAACAACACCTTGTAATTTTGAACCACGGTCAGATGACGAGATCAACACCTGAGCTGGCACCCCACTGACCAAACTTTATCACCGCACCAGCTTGAGGACATTTGAGGCCACGACAGATTTTCTAATCAACCTAGAATTTCAGTAAAGCTATAGGGAATATCTTGAAGACGAAATTAATCCTTATGATTAAAATTAAACGTTATTGAGGGATTTTTTCATGGAACAATCGATTAGGATAAAAATATTCTTAACTTCAAAACAAATTACTCAGAAGTATTGAAGAACAAATGCTAAATCCAAAGGTTATTTATTCAGTTAACATTTCTTTATCGTTTGTAGCCACGAAATCGTGAATGTTTAACCAGGTCCTTTATAACTGTTTTTGAAATTATCGGACTAAAATAACAATCCTCAATGCTAAAACAAAAGAAAAAATATTTTACCAAAACCTGATATTGATAATGTGTGTATAGATAGCAAAGTAAAAAGAATTCAGCAAAAGTGAAAGCGGCTTGCCTGTGTAAAATTTTATCTATCCGAATTTTCTATAACCTGTAATATTGTTTTTCTTAATCAAGGGATTTGTTTAATATCCTAATATATAATATATGTCAAACTTGCAAAGATGCTCGAGGATCACTTTTTATTATCTTCTATCATTGGTTAAAATCAAATAAATATCTAAATACACTGCTGACCACCCAAATTGCAACACCAAGAAAGACAAGAGATATCACAACAAAATTTATTTTGTAGATAACATGTTGACCAAGTATCAAATGATTAAATTTATAGACTCCTGTGAAGTGTGGTTCCTGCCAAAATCAGTAGCCAGAGTAGCCGCCATTGTTGGAGATCACCGCTGCCACACGCCTCGGCATTGATTCAAAGAAACTTTGGATGTGTTCTTGGGGTACAGCAGACCAAGCAGCTTCCACACGTTGCCAAAGTTGATCTGGTGTGGCAGCTGGGGATGTATTCTGGGTCAATCGTTGAGCAACCATGGACCACATGTTTTCTATCGGCGAAAGATCCGGAGAGCGAGCTGGCCAGGGAAGCAATTCAATCTAACGATTGACGAAGAACCCTTGGACAATGCGTACCACGTGTGGTCGCGCATTATCCTGTTGAAATATGGCTGTGGGCAAGCCCTGAAGGTAAGGAAGGACAACTGGCTCCAACACCTCGGAGATGTAGCGCTGGCTGTTTAAAGTACCGGCAATGCGTACTAGAGGAGTGTGAGAGTGATATCCAATACCGCCCCATACCATAATACCCGGTGCAGGACCAGTGTGGCGGTGCATAACGCAGCTGTTCAGCATCCTCTCTCCAAGGTGTCTCCAGACTCGAATCCGACCATCGTAGTGTTGCAGACAGAAGCGTGACTCGTCAGTAAAGACAATTTCATTCCATTCTGCCGTCCACATCCTTCTTTCATCGCACCATTGGCGGCGGAAACGTCTGTGGTTCTGCGTCAAGGGTAGACGAAGCAATGGACGTGACCACTCTGCTGTAAACGGCGTCGAATGGTACGCGCAGACACTGGATGATGCGGTGCAGACTGAATGTGCTGTGCTATGGTTCGTGATGTGGCTGAGCGATCCGTCACTGCCATACGCACAATATGCCTGTCATCACGTGAAGTGGTTCACTGAGGTGGATGCGATCGAACACGTCGGTCCGTCGTACCCTCCTGCATCCAACGATCACATATCCGCATTACAGTTGTTTGGTTTCGTCCAACACGACTACCGATTTCCCTGAAAGATAATCCACAATCTCGGTAGGCCACTATCCTTCCTCTGTCGAACTCGGATACTTGATCAAAAGATGATCGCTGTTTTCTACGAGGCATAATTGATCGTTTTTTTGAAGAAACCACAAGAAAAACATAATTGCCGTACTTGAAATCGTCGAAATCTCCAAGCCTTAAATAGCGCTTTGAAGTGGCGCCACAGGCGCGCGTGATGTGCGTCTGCGCTGAAATTCTAATCATTTGCATGTCTCACCTCCGCTAATGCATGTTGTAAATTTCATATTATTTGCATGCTTCCTTCAGGGTGTTGCATTTACGGTGGCCAGCAGTGTACTTCCACGAGAAATTGCTCGCTCACAATAAATATCAAATCATGACACACATGCAAGGAAACGAGTAATTCAAGCGATAATATTTATGATAAAATAGAAAACGCAAGCGATATTTATTTATACAGAAACTTGGTTAAAACTTTCATGCGATAGTATAATTAAATTATTAATAAGTATGCAATTTTCTATCTTTGGCAACGCTAGTAATGGGTATTATTTTTAGTTCCATTTAACATTGTCGATTGAGAAGTAGTTTTGTAATTGAGTTATCGAGTTCCGTATTATATTGAGTTTTTATGAGATTATTACTGAGACTGGAAATGTACTTTTGAGTTGTGAGACTTACTGGCTACTCAGAATAGTAAGTGGCTTACAATTCTGAGTAGCCAGTTAATCTCAGAATAGTAATTAGCTTACTATTCTGGTTAATTATTCTCAAAAATACTCCGAATAGTAATTGCCTTACTATTCTGAGTATGTTGAGTTCTAAATATTCGTGAACAATGAAGCTGATCAAGGGGTGTTTTAATGCATAGCCGTTATTTACAATTACTTCGCCAAAGATAATAAGTACTTGAATAGCAATAAGTTATTTCTATCTAGAGCCCTTTGTATTCAAAGCGAGCTTTGTAGAGCTAGTTGGAAAATAAAACCATGACGTGCACGAAAAAAATGCTAAAATTGTTTTAATGGGTTTTACTGATGATTTACACTTTCAGGTACGCATTTTTATTTACTAGAAAAACTAACTACACATAATTATATTCTTAGTTTCATTGCTTTCTTGACTACAGTGATTATCTTGATAACAATTGTTTTTGAAATTTCGATATTTTCCCAGATCTGTAAACATTTTTTAAAGCAGGTGGGAGGGGGTTTGTCTCAAAAGCTTCAATTTTGACAGTTTTGGCAACTTAAAAATTAACTTTAGGTCAATAAAAACTAAGTTCCCCAGTTTTTTAATCTCCATAACATTAACCCTTGTTCCATTGAGTTCGAAACTAGGTCCAGCCAAAAGACAGTAGTGTACGTGGAGGCTGTTGCACGTCAAATCTGTCATGGCTTCACATGTCTTCAAGTTGGGCGTTGTGTGGAAGTATAGAGAGTGGGATGTCAGCTCTGTTGTCTCGTCATCTGACTATGGTTGAAAATTACGAGGTGTCCTCGGACCTTTGCCTACGGGATTGATCCCGAACCGTCGCCAATAGACCGTTGAGTTGCTCAAATGGGACGTTAATTCAACTACCTTCCTCTTTGAAGGGCCTAGTGGTCCAGTTGGTAGAGTCGCGAATTAGCAACAGGATCGTTGCGAATACAAAACTAAATCCAGCAAACGACCGTCGTGTACGCTGGGGTTGATGCACTTTAAATATGTCATGTCCTAAAATGTACTCACGATGGCGTGTTGTGGAAATTTGCAGAGTGGGTAGCCTACTCGAGTGTTCATCTCATCATCTGATGGCTGTTCAAAATTACGAGGTGTTGTCCTCGGATCTTTGCCTTCGGGATTGATCCCGGGCCATCGCCAACAGAACGTTGAGTTGCTCCAGTGCTTCACAAATTCAACTATCTCCGTCTTTAAAGGGCCGCGGTGGCCCATTTGGTAGAGTCGCGGATTAGCAACCAGAGGGTTGCGAGTTCAAAACTCAATTCAATCAAAGACCGTCGTGTGCGTGGGGGAAGGGGACTGGTGCACTTTAAATCCGTCGTGTCTTAAAATGTCTCCACGCTGTTGTGGTGTGGAAATTTGGAGTTGTTCCAAGATCGTCACCTATACCGTTGAACTGCTCCAGTGCGACGTATATAACCAACTACCCACGTCCCTTAAAATTCCATAACTTTATTCCAAATCGCTTTCTTTCCAAATACGAACAAACAGATCTCGACGGCGTGGCTCTGAATTTTTTCTTTAAAGATTCGAAAGGAGGTGCGAGGTCGTGCAAAGGGAGGAGTAATGGCAGGCTTGTCTTCTCCGATTAATGAGAAATTACTTTCCGTTTGTCTTCCATTTGAGAAAACCTTTTCTCCCGTCTTTTTAAAAGGTTGTTTTGTGGCCGCGTTGAGAGAGAAAGGGTACGCGCAAGAGAGAGGGGTACTTTGTTTCGCAAACCGGGAGGGTGCTCCTGGAGTAATTGGATGTTTGGAGAAGTTGCGGGACGGTCGGATGGTTTTTCCTTTGATAGCTTGTAATTCCTGCCTCTGTTCCACGGCCCCTGACAAAAAGAGTTTTCGGAAGAATGTCTCGAGACGATTAATGGTTGATTAGTCTTTCTTAGCGGCAGTGAGTTTTAATTGCGTTGTTTCCTTGTCCTTCTTGGAGATCGGGTTGGATGTCTTATTGGTGGGGTGATCCAGTGTGTGGGTGTACGTGACTAGCGTCGGATATATCGTTGACATTCTCGTCCTGTAAATCCTTGAGAAATCCAAGAAAGGGATTCTTTATTTCAAAGTTGGGTCTTTTCTATGGCGCAAGGGCCATATTTGGCCATGCTGCGCCAGACACTAGACATACGATACCAAGTAATAGACCAATAAACACAATGAAAGTTTTACTGACGCAGAGGAGAGAAACACATCCAGGGAGGAGTCTCACCTGACAGGAATCGAACCTGCGCCGCCTACAACTCGCAGGTTGCTTGCGCAGTGGGCATACCCACTGAGCCACGATGACCCCCTTTCTATCAACGACACTGGTAAATTAAATTTATGTCTCTTGGAAAGCTCAAATACGTTCCAAGAATTTTTTTTCGTGTCACGATTACTTTTAATGCTAGAAAATTGTTTATTTAAATTTCCAATTTTAGTTTCAAAACCTTTAGGGAAAAAGTCGAAACGAAATAAAAAAAATCTAGTTCAGAATGTGTCTAATAGATAGCGCTCCGAAAAGTTTGTGTTCGAGCTTGACCTTCTATGAGCCTGGTTGTCTTTGGATGTCTCATTAATGAGGTGGTTTAATGTGTGTGTATGTTCGTAAATAGCGTCTAATGTATACTCAGGGTTTGTTATCATCCTTTAAATCCTTGGAAAATTTCGTGAAATTGATTCTTTGAATGTCACTGGAAACACGAATTTATTTGACTTGGAAGGCTCAAATGTGCTCCTAAAATTTAAATTTATTACTTGTAATGCAAAAAATTGTTTATTTAAATTTCCAATTTCAGTTTTTAAAAGCTTTTGAGTAAAAACGTAATGAGACAAGAAAAATTAGTTCAGAATGTGCTTAATCGATGGCGATCTAAAGAGTTTTATTTTCGTTCCTTGGACTTTTCAATCGTTTTTTGGTATGAAAATCTGATGTGTGTGTGATCGTTCTTGAGAATACAAAATGCAAAGATCTCTGCAGGGTTCATGCTCCTAGAAATCGCTCTAGGAAACTCCTGGAAATGAATTCTTTCTTTCAAGGTATCTGGAAAACCTGAATTAAGGACTCTTGAAAAGCTGAAATATCCCTAGAAACATTCCTTTCAATTTTAAATCTTGTTTACTTACAATGCAAAAAAGATTGTTTACATAATTTCCAATTTTGGTTTTCCACAAGTTTGGAACGAAAAACGACACGAAACCAAAAAGGAAAACTAGTTCAGAAGGAGCCCAATGGATGGCGCTCTTAAGGATTTTTTACCTTGTCCTGTGTATCGGGTTTTTTTATTTTTACGTTAATTAAGTACCTATCTACCCAATTACGAATTGTAAGTATTTAATTTCCCAAGACTAGTTCTTAATTTTTTTTGCCAAATTTAGAATTAAAATTTACAAATGAGCAAAATTTTAATATCTGGATTTAAAAGATAATTTAAAACATTTCATGAAGTGTTTTGCTAACTTCATGTTTCATATTTTAGAAACTTTGATGGACTTCCTAACATAATATTTGATTGATTAATCAGTTATGCAGCAATTCATTTTAATATTATTCTGGTACATAATTTTCTCCAGAACACCTTATACTTTTTAAAATTTGTATGAAATAGTTATTTTAATTGTATGCTTATAAAATACTATATTGACAACTGTTGCAACTATCAAATTCATATGTCGTATATTATGTAATAACGATTTACTGAAATAATATTTTCATATTTTTATTTTCTCCTTACTACTGCTGATTTCTTTGTCGGAATGTGTTACTAAATTTTATATAATCTGTTATATGTTACATTTCTGATAACTGAAAAATTGTGTTAAGTCTCATATATCTACACTCACTGCCAAAAGTTAAGCACGAAGCGGTAAAATGCGAAAAAATCGACAAGTACAGCTTTGATTCACACGAAATGCGGCAGGAAAGTAATAAATATGTTTATGCATGAAACAAAACAAAGAATTACATACAAAATGAAAACAATATTGAATTTTTATAAATTATAAAATGAAGTCATATTGGAGTCATTAACAAAATGATGTTAAAATCCAAAACAAACAAACAAAACCGACATTAATAGGATATGTGACCACCCCTCATCCTCATACAAAGTTTACAGCGTGTGACCATGCTTTCCATGAGGTGATCAACCACCCCAGAGTCAAGTAATCGCCATTCCTCCTGTAGAGCAGTTTGCAACTCTGAGAGTGACTGGGGGTGCGAAACGTGCAGACACAGCACGGCTGAGGGCATCCCAAAGATTTTCAATGGGATTAAGGTCGGACGAGTACACTGGCCAATCCATACGTGCAATCCCCTCACTCTCCGGGTAGTCGTCGACGATGTTGGCTCGATGGGGACTCACATTATCATCCATTAAAACGAAAGCAGGACCAACTGCTGCAGCGTACAATCTCACAGTGGGTTCTAGGACTTCATCCCGATACCAGACAGTCGTCACAGAACCCCGTCTATAGATATGCAGGTCGGTGCAATATCCCAACGAAATCCTTGCCCACACCAAGATGCCCACCTCGGAATGCGTGATGCTCGATGATGTTCTGGGTCCGATTGCGTGTGCCTTGTTCGCTCCAGACCCTTACACGCTTGTCATCTTGCTCCATGGCAAATCTCGACTCATCCGTGAACATAACGTTGGCCCAAACAGACACAGTCCAATTCACATCTTGCCGACACCACTTTAATCGTGCCCCTCTGGATTGGACAGATAGAGGAACACAAACTCGTGGTACCCGGGCATACAGTCCATTCATGTGTAGCCTTCGGCGAACAGTAGTGGCAGATATCGTCTTACCAATGGTCGCTGCAACCTTAGACACTCTTCGATTCCGCTTGGCTAAAACAGCAATATATCGAGACCTTCCGCGGGGGTCGTAACCCTTGGGCGACCGGCCACAGGTCTTCGGACAACTGTTTGGCTTGTTTGGAATTGTTTCCATAATCGTGAAATAACGGAATGATGAACGCCGAAGAAAAGAGCAACATCTGTGATTGATTGTCCTGCTTCAAGGCGTCCCACAGAACGCCAGCGCTCATTATCTGCCATTCGTCTTCTGGAAGCCATAAAAACACGTCTGTCTTGAAAACTAATCGTACGATAGTTCCAAACACTTTTTATCGGCACTTACATGAAACTTACCCTTCGCAATGCTGGCTTCTTATACGACTCCTTTTTTGCATATTTCTCCACACGAAATCGTGATTAGCTGTTACAGAACATATTTGCATACTTCCATCTACATCAGCGAAATGCAGTCTCTCAAATTCAGATTGGCTTCCGGAAATTAACATTTTCCTCTCCGTGCCTTTATTAACCTTAACCGTATTTTATTTAACTTTTTGGTAGTGAGTGTAAATATACTATTTCGCTTAAGACTAATAACCTGTTATTATTCATGCAATTTATTAAAACCACAAAAACTTTCGGCATCAATGAAATTTTCTTAAATGCAGTCAAATTTATGCAAATAATTTTACCAGTAAAGCTGTTGCAAAAATATGATCATATGATTTATTGAAAATACAAATTATTTTCTACATTTTAATAAATGTTTTAGAAGTATAAAAATTTGAATAACTTAATTTGAAATTTTCTTAAAATGCCGTTATTTTTTGCATTAATTATTGTTTTTCTGATTGAAGTTCTCTTATTCGTTTAATTACACTGCTGGCCACCCAAATTGCAACACCAAGAAAGACAAGAGATATCACAACAAAATTTATTTTGTAGGTAACATGTTGACCAAGTATCAAATGATTAAATTTATAGACTTCTGTGAAGTGTGGTTCCTGCCAAAATCAGTAGCCAGAGTAGCCGCCATTGTTGGAGATCACCGCTGCCACACGCCTCGGCATTGATTCAAAGAGACTTTGGATGTGTTCTTGGGGTACAGCAGACCAAGCAGCTTCCACACGTTGCCAAAGTTGATCTGGTGTGGCAGCTGGGGATGTATTCTGGGTCAATCGTTGAGCAACCATGGACCACATGTTTTCCATCGGCGAAAGATCCGGAGAGCGAGCTGGCCAGGGAAGCAATTCAATCTGGCGATTGACGAAGAACCCTTGGACAAAGCGTGCCACGTGTGGTCGCGCATTATCCTGTTGAAATATGGCTGTGGGCAAGCCCTGAAGGTAAGGAAGGACAACTGGCTCCAACACCTCGGAGATGTAGCGCTGGCTGTTTAAAGTACCGGCAATGCGTACTAGAGGAGTGCGAGAGTGATATCCAATACCGCCCCATACCATAATACCCGGTGCAGGACCAGTGTGGCGGTGCATAACGCAGCTGTTCAGCATCCTCTCTCCACGGTGTTTCCAGACTCGAATCCGACCATCGTGGTGTTGCAGACAGAAGCGTGACTCGTCAGTAAAGACAATTTCATTCCATTCTGCCGTCCACATCCTTCTTTCATCGCACCATTGGCGGCGGAAACGTCTGGTTCTGCGTCAAGGGTAGACGAAGCAATGGACGTCTTGCGGACAGACCACTCTGCTGTAAACGGCGTCGAATGGTACGCGCAGACACTGGATGATGCGGTACAGACTGAATGTGCTGTGCTATGGTTCGTGATGTGGCTGAGCGATCCGTCACTGCCATACACACAATATGCCTGTCATCACGTGAAGTGGTGCACTGAGGTGGATGTGATCGAACACGTCGGTCCGTCGTACCCTCCTGCATCCAACGATCACATATCCGCATTACAGTTGTTTGGTTTCGTCCAACACGACTACCGATTTCCCTGAAAGATAATCCACAATCTCGGTAGGCCACTATCCTTCCTCTGTCGAACTCGGATACTTGATCAAAAGATGATCGCTGTCTTCTACGAGGCATAATTGATCGTTTTTTTTGAAAAAACCACAAGAAAAACACAATTGCCGTACTTGAAATCGTCGAAATCTCCAAGCCTTAAATAGCGCTTTGAAGTGGCGCCACAGGCGCGCGTGATGTGCGTCTGCGCTGAAATTCTAATCATTTGCATATCTCACCTCCGCTAATGCATGTTGTAAATTTCATATTATTTGCATGCTTCCTTCAGGGTGTTGCATTTACGGTGGCCAGCAGTGTATTATATACGCTGGTAATTAGTTTCATTGTTGGAGTTCGTTGAAGAATGGGACTTTTGAGACCTAAAACATGTAATTTAATGCGAATACTATATTTTGTAGTATTTACTTTTAATTATATTTGACAAATTATCTAGTCAGCATTTCAAAGCTGGCTTTCTTAATTGTTTGTATAATTTTTGTCTAGTTTTCCTAGTAGTCTAAAAAATATAAAAGGACTTGATTGAGGCTATAAAGCGAAACGTTTAACTTAAAAACACTAACGTATGAACTGACATTTTAGGATGTCATGTGTCATTAGTAGATAATTCTAAATTTCAGAGATGATAATATCACAAACGACACAATAATCTTTCGATGGACATGTTTTCTCAATACTGGCACGAATTATTGACTTTGTTGTAGAATTCTTAAGTGCTCGTTTGTAATGCAATTCTGAGAAATGTATATAATTGGAAAAATCTAAAGTACAATGAGCGAGATAGAGACCTGGTTTTCTTAAAGATTTCCCTCGCCCTTTCCAATGGCCCCCAATTGAACAGCATTAATTATAGCAATACAAGATCGAAATTTGGAATCCCTTGGTGTTGCCCTGATGCACCTCGGGGCGTGGGTTCCCCCCCCTGTTACACCTCATACATACAATATATTCTATGCACAACCCGTTTATAGAGGCCACACATTCACTCCAGACGGACAAATTTCCATGCCTTACCCGGGATTCGAAATAGGAACATTCCTATCCAGAAACTAGCCCCTAACAACCATACCAATTGTTCGGATGTAATATAATGTATGATTGTATAATTTGCTCCTTTTTTAAAATTTAATAAATATTTTTCGCAACCCTCGCTTAATCGCTTTCATCGATATATCGAATTTTCTTTCCCTCTTTAAAGTGCGATATATCGAGGGGTTTCCAATTTAAACTTCTGAAGGGTTCACGCGCATAATTGCATTTTTCAACCTGCAGTCTTCCCTGTTTGACTTCTAACTAGCTTTAACTTTCTCGACCAAAATTCGAATCTTTCCAAAGGAATATTGGAGGTCTGTATTCCAAGGGAATGAGCAATAGAATCTTTCCAAAGGATTCTATTCTACATATGGCCCAATAGAATCGTTCCAAAGATTACATTTCAAGGAAACTGTTTTTTTTCAGCGGTTGAAATGATCCAAGAATTCTTTAGAAATATATGGTTATTTTTAGTCATTAAGTGTGTTGTTGGTATAGGCAACACCACACTACTCAAATCTCTCGCAACCCTCGGAGGGTTGAAGAAAAAAAACAGTTTTTTTTTAATTTAACCTCAAGCCCCGCTCACACACGTGTAACATTGATACCCTTGCTCGGGTCAATACAACACAAAACTAAGCCTAATAGAAATCTAGAGAAGGTTCCAGAAACATTATTTGTCTCCCCTTTTTCTGTCCTAAAACTTCCTACGTGTAGCGGTTGCGTGAAAATTATTTATTAAATTTGTTCCTAATGTTGTTAGTCTTAATCTTTTTGTTATGTTTTGAGTAATAATGCGAGGTTACGATAAGGTTAAGATAATCGGACTGGTACTTACGATAAGACTAAAATTATCTTTTATTCTTTATTATTACATAGACGACAATCTATATTCAACTTAAAAATATCAATCTTTCGAAAGAAGGTTCAGACAGCTTTGATTTCATTGAAGAACGGTTGTATGATGGCGTTCTATAGTGAGGGAGGAAATGCAGGTTTCACGTATGTTTGGAAGATAGAAAATTTTCGTTATTTC
Source organism: Meta bourneti (assembly GCA_933210815.1). NCBI lineage: Eukaryota > Metazoa > Arthropoda > Arachnida > Araneae > Tetragnathidae > Meta > Meta bourneti. The sequence goes on along the minus strand of OW119929.1, from coordinate 34,847,931 downwards.
TTGCATTGGCAGAACATGACACTTTGGAGTCCTATTTTTGTTTTTAAATCCTTGGAATGGACCTTGAGTTTTGATGCATTGAAAAAGAATGGCGAGACTTTTGATGTCACATGTTCATTACGTAGGGTACATAAAGATTACCCACCTCTACGATCAAATTATTATCGTCGCATAAGGCGCGAACTTGCCTATTTAGCTGAAGATGGTTTCCCTCAAATCCTGAAAAAGGAAGAGTATATGACGAACGGGAATATAAATGACGTCTCATCGATATGTATCACAGAAGAAAAACGTTCTCTGTTTGATGATACTGATATCTTGATCGTTCGTTGCAGACTGTAAAGATAAGGACTACTACTGTCCAATGCAATGTTTCTCTTTCACTTGCATTGCGGTAGTAAGAAGGCGCTTCGTTTGGATGACAGCGATTCAGCTCTGCAATTAAATGAAGTGCGACAAAGTGCCCTGAATTCTTCTGATTTGAGTGGGTCAGTCATTATGCGTATCTGTCTATCCGGACATTCTCTGATCCAATAGTACAAGTTAAAATAGATAGAACTTGTTGTGTACAAAGAGTTAACAGCATGCAAAAAACGTATGGTGGACGCTGAAGGTAAATTGGTAACTGTCACTGAGGATAGACATCAGTCCGAAAAAATTCGTTCACAAGAATGGGACTTACCAAATCTGACCTCAACATCCTTTTTGCTGAAAAACAGACGACTTTTATCTGCCGAATGACATGTTAAGCTTACGGTGCGATATCGCTGTTTGCGTTGGAGTAAAATCGTTTAATATGGAGGAGATCAACTAAGGATCTCTTATTTTTCCTAATTTGGCTTTGATTCAAAAAGCATGTTCTCAAATAAAAGAAAAAAAACTAAGGTACAGGAAGTGGATGAATCTTAATTCTCATGCTTGTATTTGCAATGTCTCAAACGGACTCAAGGTGGATATTCAGCGTTTGCACGAAGAGGGGACACTCCAGGATTTCACACTCAGCGTTGGTGCCGAGACATTTCCAGTTCACAAACTTATACTCAGTGCCAGATCTCCTGTGTTCAAAGCTATGTTAACTACTGAGATGCTGGAACGGGACAGTGATAAATTGACCATTTCGGACTTGGATGCTGACACCTTGCGTCAGATGCTTCGGTACATGTACACTGATACTATGGGAATATTGGAATGGGAAAGCGCTTCCAAGCTCTACTATGCCGTGGACAAGTACCAGATGTCCTCCCTGAAGCAAACATGCTCCACCTTCTTGCAAGTGAATCTGAGTCTGGCTAATGTTTACGATGGGATACTATTAGCTCACATGCACGAGGACTAGGCTTTGAAAACGGCTGCGCAGGATTTCATTTTCAAGCAAGGCGTCGCAATCGTAGGCACCGATGGGTGGATGAATTTTGAGAAAAGAAACATTCATCTGGCTGCTGAAACGTTGCGACAAATGTATGTGAAGAAATCGAATAACTGACTGAATGGCAATTGTATAGCTTCGAGGATATTTTAAATCTACCTGGCCGTGGAAAAAATGAATTGCGAAAGTATGAAAATATGCAACGAAACTTTCACAATTTACAGTATATATCATTGTTTGATATACCTTCTCCAAAAATGATTTCTCGTCATCTAGTAGTGACGATTGAATATTTCGTAGGATACAAAAATATGATATTCTGGGTGCCTTGGAAAGTATGAAGTATGTGTGGGTTACTTAATGAAACAGTTAATCATCTCATCAGATAATATAATTTGTTGGAAACGCAATTCCAATTGCTCATTGTAATTATTTAATTTTCAAAAAGTAGTTCTTAATGTTTTATTATTACCCAAACTTGAATGCAAAATTACAAGTTCAAAATTTTACTTTATACGTAAACATCTGGATTTGAAAAATAATTTAAAACACCATTTTTCGAAACGTTTTATTGACTTCATGTTTCATATTTTAGAAACTTTGAGACTTCCTAACATAATATTTGATTGATTAGTCAGTTATGCAGTAATTCATATTAATATTCTTGTACGCAATTTTTCTCCAGAACGTCTTATATATACTTTTTAAAATTTGTGTTACTTAGTCATTTCTATTGTACGCTTATAAAATACTATATTGACAATTGTTGGTTCTATCAAATTCATGTAATTAATGTCAGCATATTATTTAATAACTATTTACTCAAATGGTATTTTCATATTTTTAATTCTCATGAACTACTCTTTATTTCTTTGTCGTAAAGTGTTATTAAATTTTTCATAAACTTTTATTTGTGCATTTCTGATGTCTGAAAAATTGTGTTAAGTATCTTATTTCTAAATATATTAATGTATATTTCGCTTATAACACTAATAACCTATTACTTTTCATGCCATTTATTAAAACCATAAATAAACATTTTAATTTCAATGAAATTTTCAAAAATGCGGTCGAATTTATACAAATAATTTTATCATTAATGTTAGAAAAAGTATAGTCATGATTTATTAAAAATACAAATTATTTTCTGCATTATAAGTATTTTGAAAGAATAAAAAAAATTGAATGCCTTAATTTGAAATTTTTTTTAAATGCTGTCATTTTTTACGTTATTTGTTTTTGCTATTGAAGTTTAATTATTCGTTTAATTATTATATGCGCTAGTAATTAGTTTCGTTGTTGGAGCTCGTTGAAGAATGGCATTGGGATCTTAAATTAATTGTAATTTAATGCTAATACTATGTTTTGTAGTATTTACTTTTCGTTATAATTGACAACTTGTCTAGTCTGCATTTCAAAGCTGGCTTTCTTAATTATTTGTACACACACTGTCTAGTTTTCCTAGTAGTATAAAGGACTTGATTGGATTGAGGATATATAAAGTAAAATGTTTAACATAAACACCTAACGTATGAACTGACATTTTATGATGGGACATTTGTAGCTAATTCTCCTTTTCAAAGATTATAATATCACTAACGATACGATAATCTTTCGATATTCAGCTTTTTCCTAATACTGGCACGGATTATTATTGACTTCGTTGTACTAATTCTTATTAAGCGCTCATTTGTAATGAAGTTTTGAGAAATGTTTATAATTGGAAAAATCTTAAGTAGTGAGTGAGACCTGGTTCCCTGAAATCTGATTGAAGCAATAAAGTCTACGAATTTAACAGACTTGATAATATCAAATTAGTGAAATACTTTTCCACTTCACCTGAATATGGGCAATTTATGGTTTGGTTTGTTTGTACGGCTATTTTGTGCTACACAAGGGCTAATTAGACCGAGACCAACGGCTTATAAAGGAAATTTTGAATTACTACGAACATCCATGCCTGTTGGCCGGGATTCGAACTCGGAGCCTATTGAACATAGGGCCAGATTGCTAGCCACTCGTCCACAAACGAACAATTATGTGGCGGAAAATTATCATGAATATTTGGTTTTGTTTTCTCTAATCATACCTTCATCTTTGGAAATTGCTACAACTTTGTAATTTGAATTTTAAATATCTGAACCCACATAGAAAAGATTTTGCAATAGATATCTCCATTCTGGTTGAAAAACAACACCGCTAACTTAATCATTTTGGTATTTTTTTTCGACGAGGTATCTCGTCATTAGCAAAATATAGCAGATCTTTATGGACAAGATAACTCGTCATTGGAAGGAAACTGACCAGTCCTCGATCTCTACATCAATAAAAAACTCGCAAGATATATCTTGCTGGGGAGATATCTCGTCATCAAGATATATCTTGCCGAGTTTTTTGATAATGACGAGATATCTCGTTATTAGCAAAATTGGTCAGATCTTGATGGTCGAATTATCTCGTCAACACCATTTGGATGTTTAAAATACAATATATATTCCTCTCGTTGCTCACGCCTGGGTATATCTAGGGTTGTATTTAACCATCTAAAGAGTTCACACGTATAATTACACCATACAACCTGCAGTCTCCCCTGCATGACTTCTAACTAGCTTTAGCCTTTTCGACCAAAACTAGAATCTTTCCAAAGGATTCTAATCAAAGGAAAGGACGAGTAGAATCTTCTGATTCTATTCTACAGAATGGGCCAATAGAATCGTTCCAAAGGATTATATTTCAAGGAAATGTGCAATAGAATTTTTTCAAAGGATTCTAATCTAAGGAAAGGAGCAATAAATCTTTCCAGAGGGTTCTATTCTAAGGAAAGGAGCAATAAATATTTTCAAAGGATTCTAATCTAAGATAAGGACCAATGAAATCTTTTCTACAGAAGGGGCAAATAGAATCGTTCCAAATTATTATATTACTAGAAATGAGCAATGGAATCGTTCCAGAGGATTCAATTACAAGGAAGTACCAAAAGAACTTTTCTAAAGGTTGAATTAATCCAAGAATTCTTTAGAAAGCTGTAGTTATTTAATCATTAAGTTGTGGCATAAATGCAACACTACACTACTCAAATCTCGCAACGCTCAGAGGGTTAAAATAAAAAAATAAGTACTGTTTTTTTATTTAACATCAAGCCCCGCTCATGTGATTAAAAGACATCGATATCCTCGCTCGGGGCAATACAACACAAAAGAACTAAGCCTAATAGGAATCTAGAGAAGGTTCCAAAAATATCATTTGTCTTCTTCCCTTTCTCTGTCAGGGCTCTGAGACAGTGCACTTAGAAAAAGACTTGTCGCCTTTTTAGAAATTTCATTTCACCCTCCTCAAACGTTCGTGTCTTTTCCCCAAACACAACAAAACAAGAACCCAGCAAAACAAACAGAAACGAGATAAATTACCAAAACTAAGAATATATCTTGTCCCCTCAAGGTTTTGTACTTTTATCTTTATCAGGAAAAAAACTGGAAATGTTATCGCAAAATCAACTAAACCATGCAACTGTTAAATGTGTATTGTGTATTTTTGGACTTGAAAAGAAAGTAAAAAAAAAGTTTGACTGTAAGTGCAAAGTGTTTCGCGTTTCCTCTTTTATCTCTTATTTAACAAATACGTGTGATAAAAAAGGGTTTATGTAGATAACTAAAAACATTTCATTGTTTGAAGTTTGCAGAGTGGTAAGGCACTGTGGCTACTTTCTTTTTGAATGCGTATTTATGTTTTTAAATGTTTACTTTATTAATTTTGGGGTCCTCATACACCCTCTCCCTCCAAGAAAAAAAATTCATTTTGTTAAGTAGTTGAAATATTGTCGGCACCACGCCAGAGATGAATCTGCATTTTCGGTTGGTTTCACTTAAATTAATTTTCTAGACTTATTCGTTGTTTTATGTTGTGCTAATATGATACGAACTAGCCATACTAACGATTCGTTTCTTAAACAACCTGAAATCTACACGAATGCAACCTGCTATGTGCACCTGTTATTGTAATTTTATTTTCAGTCATGCCTTTGTGGTCTGTTTTAGGACGCAAGGGTCAGAACGAAACAAGCAACGAAGAGCAATGTTTTTCTGTTAATTAAATATCTGGTCCTAAGAGCTTAAATATGAGATAAATTATACATCTGGATCATTGAATCATATTGAACATGCAAAACGTATGCAATAAAGCAGTTGTATTCTATTGCTTTCATCCTACATCTCGGATGTATCTTAATATTTTTGGAATGAAAAGGGAGCGAAATAGGTTTTTACGATTTTTGGATTCTTTTGGTCTTGTATATATACGAGGTCTGTTCGAAATTATCCTGTCATGTAATATGAAAAAATATATTTTACCTAGAACTTTAGTGCAGTCTCTTTCAAAATAGGCGCCTTGCCTACTTTGAAGGAGACTAGACACTACTCACTTCTCCCAGAGTATCTTCCTTTTATCAAAATACTCTGCGAAGTACACTCACTGACAAAAGTTCAGCAAAAAAATCGATAAGTACAGCTTTGATTGACACAAAATTCGACAGGAAAGTAGCAAATATGTTTATGCATGAAACAAAACAAAGAATTACATACAAAGATGAAAACAATATTGAATTTTCATAAATTATAAGATGAAGTTATATTGGAGTCATTAACAAAATAATGTTTAAATCCAAAACAAACAAAACCGGCATTAATAGGGTATGTGACCATCCCTCATCATCATACAAAGTTTACAGCGTCTGACCATGCTTTCCATGAGGTGATCAACCACCCCAGAGTCAAGTAATTGCCATTCCTCCTGTAGAGCAGTTTGCAATTCTAAGAGTGACTGGGGGTGGGAAACGTGCAGACACAGCACGACCGAGGGCATCCCAAAGATTTTCAATGGGATTAAGGTCGGGTGTGTACGCCGCCCAATCCATACGCGCAATCCCCTCACTCTCCAGGTAGTCGTCGACGATGTTGGCTCGATGGGGACGCGCATTATCATCCATTAAAACGAAAGCAGGACCAACTGCTGCAGCGTACAATCTCACAATGGGTTCTAGGACTTCATCCCGATACCAGACAGTCGTCACAGAACCCCGTCTATAGATATGCAGGTCGGTGCAATATCCCAACGAAATCCTTGCCCACACCAAGATGCCCACCTCGGAATGCGTGATGCTCGATGATGTTCTGGGTCCGATTGCGTGTGCCTTGTTCGCTCCAGACCCTTACACGCTTGTCATCTTGCTCCATGGCAAATCTCGACTCATCCGTGAACATAACGTTGGCCCAAACAGACACAGTCCAATTCACATCTTGCCGACACCACTTTAATCGTGCCCCTCTGGATTGGACGGATAGAGGAACACAAACTCGTGGTACCCGGGCGTACAGTCCATTCATGTGTAGTCTTCGGCGAACAGTAGTGGCAGATATCGTCTTACCAATGGACGCTGCAACCATAGATGTCACACGTATGGAGGTAGCTCTTCGATTCCGCTTGGCTAAAACGATCTTCCGCGGTGGTCGTAACCCTTGGGCGACCGGCCACAGGTCTTCGGACAACTGTTTGGCTAGTTAGGAATTGTTTCCATAATCGTGAAATGACGGAATGATGAACGCCGAAGAAAAGAGCAACATCTGTGATTGATTGTCCTGCTTCAAGGCGTTCCACAGAACGCAAGCACTCACTCTCTGCCATTCGTCTTCTGGAAGTCATAAAAACAGGTCTGTTTTGAAAACTAATCGTACGAAAGTTCTAAACACTTTTTATCAGGACATACATGAAAATTATCTAACCTTTCACAATGCCCGTTTCTTATACAACCGCCTTTTTTCCATATTTCTCGACACGAAACCGTGATTGGCTGTTACAGAACATATTTGCATACTTCCATCTACTTCTGCAGCGAAATGCAGCCACTCAAATTCAGATTGGCTTCCGGAAATTAACATTGTCTTCTCCGTGCTTAACTTTTGGCAGTGAGTGTACATTCTTGGAATCGCCATCAGTTTCCTTGTCGCGTTCTCTTGAAACGCCCCATCCACCGTCCGAAATCTCCCCCTTTTATATGTTATTTTAGATTTAGGGAAACCCTGAAGTCGAACCAAAAGGAGAAACTAGGTGTCTTCTCCTGGGTAGACTTAACTACCGGAATATCTTCTGTAGACAATTTTTAAGTTTAACACCTGGTGGTTACCTGGACGATGTATCTCGTCATTAGCAAAGCTGATCTGATCTTGATGGACGAGCTATTTCGTCGTTAAAAGAAAACTGACCAGATTTTGATTTCTTCGTCATCAAAATACCGGCAATATCTATGACGAGATATCTTGTCATTAGCAAAATTGGTCAGATCTTTGATGGACGAGATATCTCGTCAAAACCCCTTGGAGGGTTAACACAAAATTTGATACAAATTCAATGCTCTATTTTTCGATCATTACAAATGCGACGGTCTAAGAGCATGCAATACAGAACATAAGTCCGATGGGTTAGCGACTTTTCGCTCATGTGCATTAATGTCCCCTCTCCTTGGCTGCCAAGTTACATCAATGCTATTACAATGCAATTAGTAAAACGGTTTATATTGTTTTGTTATGATGTTCGGTGGTCCCTTGCTTGGTCCTATGTATGAGCAGAACTTGTGGATTTCCGCTGGATTGGCTAGAGTCGAGACGAAAAGGGGGTCTTGTGGATTTCCCTAAGACAGAAGAGTTCAGCGGATTCCCAGGTAAAACAGATTTACCTTTAACCCTCCTGATGTCTTATCTTTGCAGCAAAAACTGTCTTGTATTGGCCAGTCTCTGATGCAAACCCTTTCCTATCTGGATCTTCATTCCCCTTGGGCATAAGGCAATTTGATCTCGATGAAGCATCTCGTCATTGACAAACTTGATCAGATCTTGATGGACGAGATATCTCGTCAAAACCACTCGGAGGGTTAAATGGACACCATCGGCAAACAGAAATAAATGGAAAATGTTTTGCCGTGTATTCTTTAATGATAGTTGATAACACCAATACACACACAATGCGGATAAACCATTCTTGTTATTTTAGCAGTTGCTGGATACTTTCCAGATCTCGTATCTGATTGGAAAATACTTTTATGGGAATAATCTAAATAATAAATTCTTCTATATTGTGGACACGTTATGTCATTTGCATGAATGCTTCGTTGAGTGCTACATCTGTGTAGCAATACTTAGAGCTCTGTTCTAAATGGTGTCTTCCATGTTGAACCCAGCCAAGACTAATGTTTGTTTCTTGCAATTCATATAAAGATCGATTCTATTTTCAAATTAACCCTAGGCGGAAATTGATTGTGTCAGATTAAAAAACCTCTAAAAGGGATAAAGGTATATCTTATTTCTGATTGGAAAATATTTTCTGTGGGAATAACTTAAATAATGAATCCATCTATATTGTGGACACTTTATATCATTTGCATGCATGTTTCGTTGAGTGCTACATGTGGCACTCAACGAAGAGCTCTGTTCTGAATGGTGTCTTCCATTTTGAATTCAACCAAGACTGAAGTTTGTCTTTTACATTTCATATAAAAAGATCGATTCTATTTACACCTTGACCCGCGGCGGAAATTGCTTGAATCAGATTAAAAAAACCTCAAAAAGTGATATAGGTATCTCTTATCTTTGATTGGAAAATACTTCTATGGGAATAATCTAAATAATTCTTCTATATTGTGGACACGTTACATCATTTGTATCCATACTTCGTTGAGTGCTACATCTATGTAGCAATACTTAGGGCTCTGTTCTGAATGGTGTGTTCCATTTTGAATCCAACCAAGCCTGTGAAGTTTGTCTCTTACAGTTCATATAAAGATCGATTCTATTTTCACCTTGACCCGCGGCGGAAATTGCTTGTGTCAGATAAAAAAGACAGAAAAAGGGATATGGGAGAAAGAGTAAAGACGGAGAAGGTGTCGAAGGAAAAGTGAAAATTTATTGAGGGGATGGACAACTTGAAAAAAGATTTTTCATACTCGAAAGTGTTCTCGTTTCCTCTCCCATTTCATTGAGATTGATCCGGATTTACTAGTTATGGTGTCTCGTCTAGGTTTACTTGTCTACATAAAGTTCCCTCCATCTTCGAAAAAGTTCACCATTTATCTGTTGAGATTTAGTTTCGTTTTATGCTTCTTTTTTAAACATGGAGATGAATTAGATGTTTTATGAGCTTCTTAAGAACCTGGTTCTTATAAAATTTGCTATGTTCCTGCATAAAGAGCTGTGCGATTTAGTAATGAAACTGTTCCTGCGTGATTTACAAATTAAAATTAATAAATTAAGTCGATGTGAAAATCCCAGTTTGGGAAGTTGATAAATCTTATAAAATTTGACGATCTGAGACGGCAGGAAAACTTTTTGGAATTTAAAAATATATCCAACTTATTCACTTCCAGAAAAGTTGGTACAAACGAGCCTATACAAAATACACAACGCCATAATGCACTTCATTTGTTACATGTGTTTCAGTTCACATGTAAAGTGATAAGACAACTGGAAGCGTCTAGAGCTATTTCCGCCGTGAGAATGTCAAGTTATCACGATTTAAGCGTTTTTCTGCTCGTTTTAATTAGAGGTTTAGAGATGGGTCATGTCATTTAGGAGGTAGATGCAAAGTTTCGATTTTCACGTACTACCATTTAAAGGGCGTATCTTGACTTCAATAGATCGGAAATAGATATTGTTATATTATTCGAGGTTATACGAATAGGGTAATCAGTTTGGAAAGTTATAGTGACTGGGGTCATCAATATTTTCTTAAAATTGCACTATTAACCCTCCAAGTGGTTTCGACAAGATATCTCGTCCATCAAGATCTGACCAATTTTGTTATGATGAAATATCTCGTCATCAAGATATTGCCGATTTTTTGATGATGACGAGATCAAGATCTCGTTGTTTCATACTTCATGGATCCATCAAGATCTTGTTTTCATACTTGATGGATTCATCGAGATCTCGTTGTTTTCATACTTGATGGATCCGTCAAGATCTCGTTGTTTTCATACTTGATGGATCCGTCAAGATCTCGTTGTTTTCATACTTGATGGATCCATCAAGATCTGGTCAGTTTTGATAGTGGCGAGATACCCCTTCGAGACAACCACGAGGAGGATTAAAAACACATTTCTAGCAGAATTACTAATTTAGAACCTAAGGAGAAATTAGTTTCTGACACAAAGATCATTCAGCTTTAGTCCCTTGAACACTTTAGCTGGATATATTGAGTTGCTACAACGACTATTGCTTTGGGAGACGAATTCAATCTGAGACTAACCATCACCCTTTACCAGAATGTCCAAACTGTTGTCCCAAAATTATTCTCGCACTAGAGGGGGCTCACTTCTAAGAACTGAGCAACCCTGACAAATTGCATCCTCTTTGACTTTGCCTCTCCCTCTGCAACTCAACCAAGAGGAGTTGCACTGCATTGTCTTATTCCATTCATTAGTGTTCCAGAACGCTCTCCTGACGATCCAAAGAATTACAGTCCTCCCTCTGGACGTTCCAAGTGTGTGGGGGGAAGAGAGAGAAGTCTTCGAATGAGATTCACTGCCCTTTCTTCTCTTAAAAGGCTATTACATGTTATACACACCTCGCGAGTTGTCCGCCTGACAAAAGGCCCCCGCGAGACGGGACCAAGAGATTCTAAACTAAACCCGAAATAATTACTAAATAAATTCTGGAAGTCGCGTTTATTGTTCTTGATTTTACCCGGTGAAATGAGAGCGGTACTAGTGTAAGTCAAATTATTTTTGTTTTTTATTTCTGATCTTGGAGATTTTGAACTGATCTCGGAGGTATTCGGATGAGTTTCACATTTAGCAAGACGTGAGTGTAAAATGTAATATCTTATATTGTAATTATATTGTCAGCCAATAGATAGCGTTTCTCAAGTATAAATACGTATATAATCACCACGATGGCGTTTCTTACCCGCCATTTTGTCTTATTGTTTTTCTTCAACAGACGTGTTTGTTTTCTCTGCTTTGATTGTATTTGATCGATCCAGTTTGATCTATTTGAACTCCGATTTGTTTCAGTATGAAAAACAGTATAACTTTTCTACCATAAAGTACTTCATGATAGGAAAAGATTGCACTGCTATATATTCTTCAATATTGTAATCTGCTGAATTCGATAGATGCTTCTAGTTGAAGGATTGCTAGATGCGTGAGAGCTGTATTGAGATATCGGATAAACTTCCGTATGCGTGGTCGTGCAATGGATGATTGTGACCGTTTGACTGTCCCGTGTTGCCCTTAGCCGAGTTTGAGGCGATGTGTGAAGGGAAGTATGAGTGGGAATGAAAATTGAAGGCTTGAATAGGTTTAGGATGAGTGTCTGTAATCACAGGGCAGAGAAAGGTTACACTGCTATATATATTTACAGTATTCTAATGTGCAGAATTCGATAGATGTTTCAACTAGTTGACGAATTGCTAGTTGCGTGAGAGCTATATTAATCAAGGGTGTATTTCTGTATACGTGGCCGTGCAATGGATGATTGCGACCGTTTGGCTGTCCTGTTTTGCTTTTATCAATTGAGTGCGATGAGCTGTGTGAAGAGAATAGTGAGTGACAAAAAAATGAAGCCGTGATAGGAATAGGAGCAGTGTCAGACACAGGGCTTCAGAGAATTGTTGGAAATGAATAGCATAGCATCGACATTTCAAATGTTCATCGTGAACTATCCATTGAAGTGCTTGTGGATTGCTGCGAGCGACATCTGGTATGTTGGAAAGCGCGATTGTTCATATCTACGTCTACCAGTATGCAATTTAGCTGGACGTGAGATAATGCAACTTTGTCTACCAAAAAGTACTTCATGTCGGAGATAGGTTACATTGCTAGGTATGCTGCAATTTTGTAAATTAATTTTTAAAGGCACTCCTCTTTATGTAAAAGTAAGGTAAGGTTTTAAAGGCAGTAGCGTCTGTTTACCACAGTTATACTGAGGTGATTCCTGCTGTGTGGGTAACTTTTTTACTATCATGACTTATATATAGGTAGGTAACAAGATTATTTGTAATTGGTTAGACGAGTACACTTGAAATAAAACATATCTGCGTTATATCACATAATCGTACACTAATATATATTGGTGGATGTGGGGATAGGAAATTATCAATACTCTTAACACAGAACAAACTTTATTAATCACAGTACCTTTTTTAGAATCAATTTCAATGGCAGAGCCCCTTAGCCCAACCCTATGTTTTACAAGTTAATGTTTAGGAGAAGTGTTACAGAGGGGAGGAAGAGTGAATAGATAGTAAAGAGATATTTAAACAATTGCGCAATGTCATGCAATGAAATTGTATTTTAAAAACTTTAAAATTTACAATAACATCTCAATTTATTCTCAACTACCAGCAATACACATGATATTGTCAAAATTGGCCATACATAAAAATTCTTCCAAAGTTCAATAAATCAAACCATTTGCGTTACAACAAATTTTATATTGGTGAGAGCAACAATTTTTATTCTACTTTATGTTCCTTATTCTTTATTTCATTTAATTTTTACTTTTATTTTCCTGGAGTGGCCGTGGAGCCCTTATGACTCCGCGGAGCACAGGCTGGGAACCACTGCTCTAACATAAAGATAGCTATGGTACATTGATATCTTATATAAATCAGGAACTTTCTTTGACGTAGCAAAAACTCAAATGCTCTCGTCGTCATGAAATCGGCACAGCTTAATCTGCCTGGAATTTCCAGGTCAACTCGACTATTTTAAGTTTGTTATGTCGTTCCACACACAACACAAAATGTTAAGCTGGCACTAGCCGAGCAGTCGGAAAAGAAAAGAACCTAAGCACGTAAACCTGATAAAGCTCAAAATACTGTTCGATGGTGCAACAAAACTACTGAGGAAACATACAACGCGACTTGGCTTGCCCGAAGCAGTCTCTTGAACATTAACAAGGAAACAGATGTCCCTTGGTTTATCTAAAGGAGCAACAATTTTCGAAAACTGCTGAGTAAGCATTCGCAACTTGTCTCACGCAGCAAAAACACTTTAAAATTGCTGAGGAAACACACGAATTGGTTTGTCTGAAGCAGCAAAAACTCTTGTACACTGCCGAGGAAACAGATTCGCGACTTGGTTTATCTAAAGCAGCAAAAACTCTGGAAAACTACTGAAGAAGCCGGCGCGACCTGATTTGTCTAAACAGCAAACTCTCGAAAACTGCTGAAGAAACAGGCGCGACCTGTTTTATCTAAACAGCAAAAATCCTCGAAAACTACTGAGGAAGCAGTCTCAAGTTTGTCTGAAGCAGCAAACTCGAGTAAAATTAGGTATTTAAAACTGGTATTATATAAATCAATATTTGTGAACACGATTGGATGCAATTAAGAATGCTTATAAATATTGTGTATAGTTTCCATGGTCTTATTCACTGACTCGTACCCCTTTGTCCCCCACTGGGGGGTCTCACCTAGATCTTTGTCTCGCCTCGAGGGCTCTTTCGCAAAGCAGCTTTTAAGCGTCTCGGCGTTACATTAATGAAAGATCTGTCGGCGCTAATGAAGGTGCCTTGACACCGTGGCTGAAAAATGATCCATTAACGCACTGCGGAGTGCTGCATTGTTAAAAGATTTGGTTGATGGCCAAACTGTATTCTGAAGTTCACTTCTCAAACACATAAAATAGTTGTTAGTTGCTGCTTTGTGTAGTGCTGCACTGCTTACCAGAATCGGGGGATTCATTATATAAGACGGGTCTGGAAAGTAGTTTGAAATTGAGTTTAATTTTGAAACTGTTTAATTTTGAAAACAGTTCATTAGATGTATTTTGTGCGAGGTTCTATTGTGGCTTCAGGAACTCTATTTACCTTAAGACTAAAATAGTCTATAGAAATTCAGTTCACCTGGTACTTGACATCGGTCTTCAAAGTAACTAGACGAATCATGTGGGAGGAGTAGCTGTTATAAGATCTCAGAAGGGTAGGTTACGCGGACTTGGGAATCAACTTGGACCGATTGGCTATCAAAGCGCAAACTTGTATTTTTAATCACGTTCAATAATCGCATTAACCAGTTGAAAATAAGGCCTACATTAAGATTCGTGCTTTCTCAACGCCACATGACATCATCAAACCGAGCGATCGGTAATAACATGAAGCTCCATTTATTTCATTAGAAGATCGATGAATTACTACAAAATTCGAAGGTATTCGTCTTATACCTTGTCCAAATACACTGCTGGCCACCGTAAATGCAACACCCTGAAGGAAGCATGCAAATAATATGAAATTTACAACATGCATTAGCGGAGGTGAGATATGCAAATGATTAGAATTTCAGCGCAGACGCACATCACGCCCGCCTGTGGCGCCACTTCAAAGCGCTATTTAAGGCTTGGAGATTTCGACGATTTCAAGTACGGCAATTGTGTTTTTCTTGTGGTTTTTTCAAAAAAACGATCAATTATGCCTCGTAGAAAACAGCGATCATCTTTTGATCAAGTATCCGAGTTCGACAGAGGAAGGATAGTGGCCTACCGAGATTGAGGATTATCTTTCAGGGAAATCGGTAGTCGTGTTGGACGAAACCAAACAACTGTAATGCGGATATGTGATCGTTGGATGCAGGAAGGTACGACGGACCGACGTGTTCGATCGCATCCACCTCAGTGCACCACTTCACGTGATGACAGGCATATTGTGCGTATGGCAGTGACGGATCACTCAGCCACATCACGAACCATAGCACAGCACATTCAGTCTGTACCGCATCATCCAGTGTCTGCGCGTACCATTCGACGCCGTTTACAGCAGAGTGGTCTGTCCGCAAGACGTCCATTGCTTCGTTTACCCTTGACGCAGAACCACAGACGTTTCCGCCGCCAATGGTGCGATGAAAGAATGATGTGGACGGCAGAATGGAATGAAATTGTCTTTACTGACGAGTCACGCTTCTGTCTGCAACACCACGATGGTCGGATTCGAGTCTGGAGACACCGTGGAGAGAGGATGCTGAACAGCTGCGTTATGCACCGCCACACTGGTCCTGCACCGGGTATTATGGTATGGGGCGGTATTGGATATCACTCTCACACTCCTCTAGTACGCATTGCCGGTACTTTAAACAGCCAGCGCTACATCTCCGAGGTGTTGGAGCCAGTTGTCCTTCCTTACCTTCAGGGCTTGCCCACAGCCATATTTCAACAGGATAATGCGCGACCACACGTGGTACGCATTGTCCAAGGGTTCTTCGTCAATCGTTAGATTGAATTGCTTCCCTGGCCAGCTCGCTCTCCGGATCTTTCGCCGATAGAAAACATGTGGTCCATGGTTGCTCAACGATTGACCCAGAATACATCCCCAGCTGCCACACCAGATCAACTTTGGCAACGTGTGGAAGCTGCTTGGTCTGCTGTACCCCAAGAACACATCCAAAGTCTCTTTGAATCAATACCGAGGCGTGTGGCAGCGGTGATCTCCAACAATGGCGGCTACTCTGGCTACTGATTTTGGCAGGAACCACACTTCACAGAAGTCTATAAATTTAATCATTTGATACTTGGTCAACATGTTATCTACAAAATAAATTTTGTTGTGATATCTCTTGTCTTTCTTGGTGTTGCAATTTGGGTGACCAGCAGTGTAGATACTCCAAATAGATTTTCAAAATTTTGGCGACTTTTTATTTAAAAATTCACCATAAGTCAACGTAAATTTAGTCCTTTTTTTAACTAATAACAGATGGGAAAAATATTTTTCCGGTTTATCTTTTGGGGGAAATTTTCCAAAGGACTCCGATTTCGAAGTTTTGGTTTCAAGCCGTGGCAAACATAAAAGAGAAACATCAGACTCTGTGGTCGCTAAATTGTCTTAAAGCCTTATTAAGAATACGTAGATTTTTAAGTTTAAAATTCAATTTCCTGGCGATATCTTCATCTGTTTCATACTTAATTAGCACATTTTGAGTTTTAGTTGATTCAGTTTGGGTATTTTGAACAACTAAAATTGCTATTAAATAGGGCTTCAGAGAAGATATTTTTTGCTACTGTTTTTAAATATTTGACACTAATGTTACTATTTCACAAGTGCTTTGTCTGGCCAATCCTGTAACAGTTTTAATCCCTTAGTATTGATTCGTAACAATACTATACATCAATTTTCAATACTAAGTGCCACATACCTACATCAATAATATATACTAACTAAACGTCTATTTTGTCTGGTTTTGTCCACTCATTCAACATTGCTAATAGTGCTATGGACCTACCCACTATCGTTGTTTCATTCGAGTTCAGGTGCAAGATGATCGCCGCCATCTAAACCTTTTAAGGATCCGTCATTGTTAACTGATGCAAATATTTAAATCCATTAACCCATCGAATCGGATCTACCGAGTCACTAGTAGTAACGCGAATACAATTGGCGAGTGATTGCTTTGGATATTCTGATGGACTCACCTTAATGCGAGCATCCGCTAATCCTCTCTGACTGTTCGTGAGGATTTGTAGCTGATATAGCGAACACATCACACTACTTTATCTATTTCCTATCTAATCCGGTCCAGTAGTGGTGAATTTAATTGAATTTTTAGTGGTGAATTAGCTTCTCGTCACTTGTCGTTACTGGATCCATCTATATGTTCCACATAGATGGATCCTGTAGCATGTTTGTTGTATTGATGTATTTTGTTTCCTATCCGTACGATCCAGAAGGGTTGAATTGAATGTTTAGTGAATTTACTGCTCATTCTATATCATGTAACATCAGGCAGTGCTGCCACAAGCGAATAAAAAGGACTTTTCTACTGTGTTATAATACAACCTTGGCGACTATGGGTATCTTTTTAAGAAAAATCGTCCCTAAAATTACTTAATTCAAAATTTTAGCGACTTTGAAAATTTTGGTGAATTTTTTAAATTCCCCCAAAGCCAACGAAAATTTATCCTTTTTTTAAAACTAAAGCGGACAGAAAAAATATTTTTCAGATTTTTCTTTGGAGAAAATTTTCCACGTGACGCCAATTTCGAATTGTTTTTGGTGCCGAGCCATGGCAACCATGAAAGGAAAACTTCGGAATATGTGGTTGCTAGATTTCTCGAAAACCGTATTAAGAAATTTTTTTATTTAAAAATTTAAATTTCTTGGCGAAATTTTCAACGTCTGTTTCATACTTAATTAGCACATTTTGGGTTTTAGCTCTTGCATTTTGTATTTACGCAACTAAAATTGCTGCTAAATAGGAGTCTTTTTGCTACTATTAAAAAATTGTGATACTAATGCTACTATTTTAAGAGTTATTTGGCTGTGGTAGCCCTGATCATGTTACGAGAGTCGTTTGATAAGTTAGGTTAATTTACATGAGATTGCGACACAATTAATTTTGTGACGTCACGGCTGGATGGTGTCACTCTTCGAACAAGCTTACGCCAAATTTCAGCCAGATGTGACAGTTGGTTTGCATTCTATAGACATTTGAAGCGAGAAATGCAGCAGCTGCCACAAAAATGGAAATAAATTAATTCTATGCAATGGTAAAACATTTTTGATCATTATATTCTCCAGACGGCCCCATGCGACTTCTGTTACCAAATTTGAAAATTTGGCTGAGTGGAAAGAAACTTTCGTCGAGTTCAGATATCATTGCTTCCGTCAATCCGTATGTTGCAACCTTTGCTAAAGGTACTTTTCTCGACGAGATGAAAAGATTAGAAACTACCTGGACCAAGTGTTCAGCTCTCAGTGGTGATTTTGTTTGGAAACAAAATCGATTTTTCCCAACAATCGGTGTTTTTCTTTTTTACCATGCTTACCAAACGACTCTCCTATGTGTTCCACATCAGATAGTTTTATTTCCATTTAAGCATTATAATTTCTTGTTTCACCTAAATAGAACAGATACAACTACTTGGATTTGCTACAGCTCTACAATTTTCAAAAAACATTCTTTTCATCCAAACAATGACAGTCATCAGTCATACTTTAAGCCAAAGGACCCACCCTCTGGCCCATAGACAATTCATCAAAATTTGAGGGCTTGGTTGATTTAGTTTCCGAATCACATTTTTTGAAGTTCAATGATTCGAAAGAGAAAACACTTCAGTATTGTACAATTGCCATTTTTATATATGGATGTTGACTAAAAAGAAAAACATCCCAAATTGCTGCAAAGCTTTTTTCGTATGTTTGCCCATCTGTCCAAATGAAATCAACCGTATAGGACAGGGGAAAAAAATCGAAATTCTTATTGAAAAATGGAACCAAAGAAAACGTTCGTTTCTAGAGGTTTTCTTCACAGATCGACTCATTTTTTGAAATCAATTTTATGATGTCCACGAGTTTCTAGTCATCGTTTTGGTTATTCTTTTGTATTTCGTACATTTTTCTACCCTTCTCCTTTTAAACCTCATTTGAAATTTTATACATTTTTTGGCGTCTCTCTACCCAATTGAGTTATATGGATCTGCTCCGTCGAAATTCGATCCTGTGTATGTTTCGCTCCCGAATATATATATCTACAGCTTGTTACGAGATTGCTAGAATTCTCGAACACTTTGATGATTCAGAAATTGGATGGCAAATTTGGTTTCGTTCCGTTTGCGATCTGAGCCCTTCTTTCCTCGGGTAAAAAATCTTCTGTTGCCAATTCCTCGTAAACTTCTTTGTACAGGATCGTCTGAATTCAAATTCGTCATGCGGAAAAATCGGAAGACCTTTTTATTCTCTTCGAAGTGCTCCTTGAATGGCTTGAACGCAGCATACTACTTACGTATTAAACTCCTGTTTCATTTTCAAGCGACTGTTTTGTTCGCATTTTGATAAGGAAATGCAAGAATTTAAATATAATTATAAGTTTTGATGAACCACGCAAGTTATGCATGAAACAGTGGGGATACTAATTAAAAAGTCGACCATTTTGTATGTTAAATGACAAGTTTTGAAATATACACAAGATAAAACAATGAAGTATGAACAAAGTATTAATGTTATAAATTTAATTTTATGTAATGGTTTTTATTTTGTGTTGCTTTTTCTTTGAAAGAAAATTCACTGTTTATTAATTCATTGAATACGCATATCTTGAACTTGATAATTTTAAATTAAGAATAGTTCAAATCCCATTTTAACTGTAGTCTCATTCTTTATAATCGATCATAAATATTTAGAAAATGAACTATGTGATTGTAAGTTATGTCTGAAATCTTGAAAATTTTTCATTGTTTCCTTTGATCAGCCATTTTTGTTGAAAGTTCACTTTTATTTAGTGTCATTAAGCTCCTTTCTTTAGGTTTTGACTCACGAAACTGACTTTTGCTAAGATCTGGACAATACAAAATTTCAATTGCAGTGTAGCAAATATAGATTAAACACATTTATTTTGCAATCAACTTTAAAATTAATTTCTTTAATGATACTTATGTATTCTGTTAATTTGAAAAAAAAATCTGCTAATTAAAACTAGTCTGAAAATCTTGGTTATCGTTTAAAACTTTTCATTATAAAGGAAAAACCATCTTATTTTGAGTAAAATCTAATGAAGAAATCTTTTGAATTGTTTGGGTTCAATTACGAAAGGTGATTACGGTTTTAAAGATATTTTTAGAACTCGTTAGACGAATCATGAACTCCTTAAATCTTGTAGGCAGAATTATTCTGTTTCATTATTAAAATCTGAAGTTTCATGAAAAGTTTTGTATTTTGTTTAGATATGGAAATTGATGCGTTTATTTTTATATAAGCTGCATTTTCCATCAAAGATTAATCGCTTTATGATCTACTCACGCTCAATTTGATCAAGCTCTAATAAATTTCCATCTACATGCCTTGTCAATATCCTTCATTGCATCAATATGGTATCGGTCATTTGCAGAGCGATAGTTGGCAAATACACGTGGTTTTGGACACACCAGATAAACTTTGCGATGTTGTCTAGATTAAATCAATGTTAGATAAATGAGCCTCTCATTCATCAGGCAAGTGACCTTGCATTCCTTTCAAGGACATAAAATCGGGGTCAGTTAATTAAGTTTGGTTTCTCTCCCAGCGTTCTGACCTTGCTTGACTGCAGGGAGAAAGTGCTGACGTAAATAAAAATAATTTTCCGGCATTGCATCGGAATGAACTCATTAGAGTTATCGCGTAATTGGAAACAAAATGGAAGAGCGTAAAAATATTTTTGTTTAACGTTTTATGAGATGATACATATTCATGTTCAGTGTCCAAGGGTATTGGTATTCAGCATCAATTTTTTCTTTGTGAAATGCTGTGCCTGAGGATTTGTTTTAACATATTGCTATGCCTTTGACCAGAAATATTCCCTCTGTCATTGATGCACGCATATTTTTTTGGATGAAAAATATTTTATTGTGGTGTTTGTTTCATTTTTGTACTAGGAGATTAAGTTCTAGAGGAACTGAGTAAGATCATCTTTAGAAAGGTTTGTAATAGTTGGTTGGGTTTAATAGCGTAAGGGCACCGCTCTCTTGATTAGCCCTCCTGGTGGTTGTCTTGACGAGGTATCTCGTCATTAGCAAAACTGACCACATCTTGATGGACAAGATATCTCGTGATTAGAAGAAAACTGACCAATCTTAATGGACGAGATATCTCGTTATTAGAGGAAGGCTGACCAGATCTTTGATCACGTCAACGTAAAAAAATCTTCAATATCTTGATGACGAGATATCTCGTCAAGTATTAGCAAAACTGGTCAGATATTGATGAACGAGATATCTCGTCGAAACCACATGGAGGGTTCATAAATGATACTATGAGGTTATGGGCCCATATGAGTTTACTCTTTTCATCTCATAGTCTTGTTCTGCGTCCTGTGTGTGTACTTGTTTTTTGACTACTTGTCCTGTTGTCATCTGCCATTCTTAATAATGTAAAATGTTGAACTTGCACAAGTTTTGTAATTTTTTTATTTTTTCCTTCGCGCAGCATTTAATATTTCAAATACTGCGAAAGGCTTTAACATTTTAAAGCTTGAAAAACAGCCTGCATATAAACGTCACAATTCCTGGGGCTTTTCTCTCGAGTATCCTTGCACCGGCAAGGACAACCCTTTGTGGTGATCTATTCTGAGAAGTCTGACAGACATTGAGTTCAACTCTGATTTTATTTCAGCTTCAAATTTCTTAGATGAAGAATGAAAAGAAAAGGATAAAAAACAACTTTAAACGCAATTCCGAAGATCCTCTATTTTTATGATCGACAAAATGAAGATAAGTTTAAATGACATGAAAATTCACATAAAACTGAAATGGACTTTCATTTTCCAGTTTTTGGCACTGACAGTAGAATTTCCTGGGTAGGAAAAAATAGTTCTTTCGGAATATTTGTTTTCGGAAATCACATGCTTTGCGTAAATTTAGAATAACAAGTAGTAAAAAAAACACTGTATAAGAAGTCTTGTGAAGCAGCAAAAGAAGCAGTTTACGTATGCAAGAACTGTAGGATTCCTTTTTTTCACTCGGTCTTCTCTATTCTTCCATGAAAAGAAAGGCAAACACAATCGTTTGACATTTTATGCTCCTTTTATTTTCCTTGGATCTTTTCTCTTATTTCACATTTTGTGCTGCTGCTGTTGTGTGTTTCTGCTGTTCTTTTTACACTTCTAGTTTATTCCGATGGCTGGAACTATGGGAGCTGCGTGTAAATAAAGAAGCTAGGAATAAAAAAGCGAACAAAGGTAGAGCAAAAAAAAGAAAATAATTTCTGGACTTCTAAAAAATTTTCATCAGTGATGAAAAAAAGATGTTTGATATTTTCATCAAGTTTTTCTAAGAACCATTTCACCCTTTTTAAAATCATGTTTTTTGACTCTTACCAATTAAATTCTTGGACGGGATATCAGAACTAATTGGTCATTGACCGTTACTCAATACCACGTACTGCGGACGATTTCATGTATTTTCTGAATCTGAAGTCGTTATGCTTTCGTACGCTGAATTTAAATGTGTAACTTAAGACTTAAGTAAACAATATTAAATTAGTTTTTCAAATTTTGAGAACTGACGATGTGTAAACTCAGAGGAGTCTGAAATTGAAGCTAAGAAGAAAAATAATGGGTTTTAACCATGTCTTTAACCCTTTGAGCGTCATGAGATTTTCGAGTAGTATAGTATTGCAAAACCCCGCAACACACGTAATGACTAAATAACTATATCTATTGGTTGAAAAATCTATGGATTCTTTCAACCTTTAGAATGATTCTATTGATTCTTTCCTTAGAATATAATTCCTTGAAGCGATTCTATTGTTCCTTTAATTCGATTGCAATCCTTTAGAACGATTCTATTGGCCCAATTTGTATTATGTAATCCTTTAGAAAGATTCTATTTCTCCTTTAATTTTCGTTTGGATTTAATAGAATCGTTTGGAATGATTCTGTTTGTCCTTCGCTTAGAATAGAAATATGGCCCATACGCCATAAAGCCCCCAAACCAACCAACCTTAAAATGGAATCCTTTGGAACGATTCTATTGCTCATTTCCTTAGAATAGAATACTTTGGAAAGATTCTATTATCCAAGAAAGTCAAAATTGGTAGAAGTCATGCAGTGAAGACTGCAGGTCACAAGGTGGAATTATGCGCGTAAACTCTCAGTGGGGAACAAAAAATTTTCGTTACACATTGTGAAAACTCACGTAGAACACATATTTAATGTCGTCGAAACTAAAGACAATGAAAACCTGTCGCGTGAAAATTTAATCAAATCCATTTTTGAACAATGAGCCATTAAACTTAACCACCCAACCATTTGTCTCATAAGTTTAAAGAACACATGATTTTCCTGGCGATATTTATTTGGCCCATATTCAGAATGAACCAGACTATCAATTAGGTTTAAGGCCGATAAAGAAGGAAGTGGCATCCCTTAGACAGCCTGAAATATTCGGAATACCCCGAGAAATTATTTAAACCCCGAACAGCTTCTCACGTTATAAAGGCTTTAAGGAATTAAGATCCATCAACTCCACTCTTCTATATAGTGTATAGGTATAAAACCGTAGCCAAACTGGTAGTCATAACTGGAAAAATTTCTAATTAAGAAGATAAAAACAAGATTATAAGTAGTTATAGCTATTTTGGTTACAAACAAAACGCCCACTACCATCAGAACCCTCATGCTAGTTATTTTGGTCCTTTCGTTATGTGGTGTTGATGGATGTTTTGTTCCATCGCAATAACTATAGACTAGTTTTACATCTTGTTTTTATTATCTTTAATCTTTTTTTGAAGCTTTTACATTATTGACTTCACTTTTGAAATATTCCACTCTTAAATGAGGCATCTATTCATCCTGCTGAAAACGAAGCCATAAATCTTTGTTACTCTGATAAGTGTAGTTATAAGAATGCTTTTATTTTATAATTAAATGTTATAAATAAATTAAAGCGTGTAGTTGAGAAATTAACTCTCATTTTCAACTTAACCGTGATCTCTTAGAAAATAATTAAAACGCTTTCCGCTCAATTATCCAACTTTAAGCGTTATTCATACACCTCGCATGGAATTTTGCTTGATTAGAGAATGTATGAAATATCTTCATTTGGTACCGTACAAAAATCCTTAAGTCTTTTAATACCGTATTCTTCAGTACTATTCATTGTTCTCGAAAGCTCTTTGCGATGAGAATTGAACATTTTTCAAATACATACTTTTAAATATATCTTGTGCAGTGTTCACACATTGATATTGCCTTGATTCTAATCAAGATTCCCTTTTAATCCCATTTGAACATCCTATTTGTGTTTAATTTAGATGAATTCTCTCAAACTACTTTTAAATGCCTAGAAACATCAAGCCAAACTGCGTTTTTTCATTGATTTTTAACATCCTTTCAGAAAGCGCATATAAGATTTTCCGTGTTCTCGTAAACTCTTCAATATATTCCACTAGAGTATCTTTATCTAGGAGAATAGCTTTTATGTACACTCAGAAACTCGTAAATAAATGTCCCTAAAGGCACCTTTATCTGGGAGAATACTCCCTTTCTCCTTGAAGAAAGCAGAACCCATGAGTTTTCTTCCAGGTACTTAGGAACTGGTTGAAATATATCACTAGAGTACTACTAATCATTTAAGTTCCCTCTTGAGTAAGAAAATACCATATTGGAAAATATTTATCTAATTTGTGAGACAAAATACTTGCTTCTAAACAAAATATTCGTGAAGTTACGTGAAGCTAAATTTTGTGACTTTAACCACTTTACCTGTAACGTAACATCCTTGTCGAAATAACTGCTATTACTCACGGTACCTGAGGGCGAAAGGACCCAAACGTAAACTATCTTGAATTTTCACTTTTGAGAAAGCCTCAACGCTGAAGATAAATGCAAAAAAAATTATCCATGTGTATTTTAGTAAAGGTCCCCCTGTGAAAAAAAAACAGAAACATTTTAGTTTCGACTGATTAGATAAATTTAGGTATTCTTTCTAAATGGTGAGTATCTAAGTTGATTGAGTATATAAGTCAGATTTTGCATTTTTCAACATAAACAACCGCTCAGTTTAAATCAGAAGTAAAAAAGAAAGAAGTAAAATATCTTTCAACAATAAATGGTTAAAAAGTTAAAATCACCTGACCAACCATTCTGATAAACATAATCACCATAGCAACCATTCTGAAAGCTATAATCACCATTATAGCCATTATGACTGATAAATAATTTTAACAACCATTCTGAAAGATGTATAATCACCGTAACAACCATTCTGAATAATATAACCAATGATCGTCACGATCATTTAGAAAGATATAATCACCCTAACAACCGTTCTGAAGTAAGCAAGATCACTGTATAACAATCATTCTGAAAGATGCATGTCACCGTAACAACCGTTCTGAAATATACATAATCATATCAAGCATTCTGAAAAATATAATCTGCGTAACAACCATTATGAAGGGTACATTATTCACTGTAACAACCATTCTGAAAGATACATTATAAAAGAAACAACCATTCTGAGAGATAAGTACTAACAACCATTCTGAAAGGTAATCACTGACGCAACCATTCTGAAAGATAAACACTAACACAACCATTCTGAAAGATAATCACTTACAATCACAAACTAATTCACTGAAACAACCATTCGAAAGGTATAATCATCGTAACAACCAAAGATACACAATCTTCGTGTGACAATTATTCTGAAAGATAATCACTAACACACAACCATTTTGAGAGATCGTTACTATAACACAACTATTTTAAAAGACAATCACTAACAACTATTCTGAAAGATCACCACTGTAGCAACCATTCTGAAAGATCACCACTGTAGCAACCATTCTGAAAGATCACCACTGTAGCAACCATTCTGAAAGATCACCACTGTAGCAACCATTCTGAAAGATAATCACTGTAGCAACCATTCTGAAAGATAATCTCTAACAACCATTCTAAAAGATACATTATAACAGAAACACACATTCTGAAAGATACACTATAACAGAAACAACCATTCTGAGAGATAATCACTGCAACAACCATTCTGAAAGATAATCATTGCAACCATCATTTGAAAAGATATAAACACCGTAACAAAGATACATAATCTTGATAACCCTTCTGAAAGATATAATACCCTAACAACTATTCTGAAGGACATAATCAGCCTAACAACCATTTTGAACATACATAATCACCGTAAAAAACATCATGAAAGATACATGATCACAGTAACATTCATTCTGGAAGATATAATCATCGTAACGATCATTCTAAAAGATGTAATCACCCAAGCAGCCATTCTGAATCACAGCTTACATCACTACATAGTATCTTTTACATGGAATACCACTCACTTATTCACACTTAACGTGCATTTTCGCGTCTCAAACCGATGTTCTTTACATTCCTCCTAATTATCCGCCTCCAGGTTTCTAACTAACAGCCAACGCGCCTCCATCCACAGCAAACGTAATTAAAATTTTAAAATACCCTAAAGCGGTCTGTTTACGCCGACTCCGCGTTATGCACTATTGTAGGTGAGTAAAAGCACGAAAGAGACGAACCGAGATTAAAGCCAGAAGTAATTAACCCTGTTTAATCAATTATCACGTACACAAAAGCTCGACTAAGTTGTTGCTCTTTCAGCCTTTTCTTTCTGTCTAGCTTTTTGTAAGAAAAGAGGAAGCCATCGATAAATATTTTGAAAGAGCCCCAAACAATTTGCTGTGGAGTTCTCCATTTTTCAGACACGAAGCGTTCTCGGATTGACAGTTTATTAAAAAAGTGACATTTTTCGCTCCCTCATTTTCGCTGGCGCCGGATTTCAATGGGGGAAGACGGTTTTTTGAAGGAGAATGCGAGACAGTCGTGTTTGAACTTTGGGTCCTTGGGGTCACATTTCTAAGTGCAGTCTTTTCATGCACGACACGTTTCTCCCTGCTGTGACGCTCCGGTTTTATTTCTCCAGACGTTTTCGGAAACACGTGTTTCGTTTGCAAGTCTCGCGACCTGAACTTTGATCGCTCGATTAATACTAATGAGCTGGCTGTCTTATTTTGAAGCCTGCTTCACACTAGAGCAGTGCGGATGTAAAGCGAACGGGCCGCCAATCAGCAACGAAAAAAGCAGTGATTGACGGGTGAATCACTACTTTTTCGTCGCTGATTGGTCAGAGCGTCCTCACCTCATTCACGCTCCGCGAGAGTAAAACAAGCTTAAATTTAAGGTTTTCTTTTGTAGTTATGATAGGTAGATAATTAAAGTTACACTAGAGCAAACACAACGGGCTACTGGCGACGGTCCGGGATCAATCCCGAAGGGAAAGATCCAAGTAGTTATGGTGGTTGCGAGTTCGAATCCAACCAAAGACCGCCGTGTACAAAGGGGGCTGGTGCACGTTAAATCTATCGTGTTCGCAAATGTCCTCACTTTGGCGTGGCGTGGAGAGTGGTGCCACTCTGGTGTAACCTCGTTATCTGACAGTTCAAAATTACTTGTCCTCGGATCTTTCCCTTCGGACTTGATCCCAGACCGTCGCCAATAGCCCGTTGTGTTGCTCCAGTGCAACGACTATTAAAATACTACTTAAAATACGACTACGTACCACGTAGTTATGTTTGTAATATGGCACAGAAAAGGATATTCACAATATTACTGGGGACGCCGTGGCTCAGCGGTTTGCCCACTGCGAATGCAACATGCGAATTTTATCCGGTGCAGGTTCGATTCCACCCTGGGTGTACTTATCTCTGTGTCAGTAAAACTTTCATTGTATGTGTGTTCATTATTTGACATGGTCTTGTTTTTGGTGCAGCTTTGCCATATAGTCCTTGAGCCATAAAACTCAATGCAACAAACCACCATTTTATCAACGCTGGTGAAATTTAACCTTCAACGTGACGAGATTTCCGAGTAGTGTTATATTCTTTCACTCCAAAACACATAATGACTAAATAACTATCTATTGGTTGATCCTAGGAAAGACTACTAGTTAAGAAGTTAAAAAATTCATTAGAAATCATTCGGCAGAATATTGTATTTGCAACCACCAGGAGGGTTAAGTGCGCAAAGTTGACAACCTTGAATACGTTTTTTCGAGTATTCCCAATGGAAAATGGGATAAACCCGTTTCTACGCCAACAAACATGGACAGACTGTCTAGAGTAGTTCTAGTGATAGACAGAAAGAATATATATGTACGTTTTATCCGTAGGACGGTATATCCTGCCGAATGGACAGTGTCAAGTTAAGGGTATGAATCCTCAGCCCCTGTGAACCTCGATGCAAATTGAGTATCTATGGCGCACCTGTTATGCAAAATTTTCTGCACTCTTCACTTCAAATCAATTCTTTGAAATCATCATAAAATCCGTACTTAAAAAGAGACTGCGCAGATCAATTCCAGTACCCTTTCATCACTGATACCTCAGTGGAACAGCAGGAGAGCTGCTTGCCTTAAATTTGCTCCGGAAAACTTTATGCCGATCTGTCCATTTGAAAAAGATGATATTCATTGATGACCAGAAATCCTTTCCCACCTGTACAATGTGCGGCTTATTACCAGCCTCTACCTCAAACATCCTGAATTGCATGGGAGCCATATATGAAGACATTTTTAGGGACCCATCTGCCATTGCCCCAAACGGTTTTTGCATACTCAATGACTTAGTGTAATTTTTTTACACTGGGATAAGAAAGAAGACTCAAAAGATAGCTATGTATGCTGGTGCAGTACCATAAGTGTCCCAATCGAGCTTTCTAAAAATCGAATTCTGCTATATTTTACAGGGTACACAGTCTTTCTCACAAGTGACAAAACGGCTTTTATCGAAATTGATATCATATGTGGTATCACTCTTCAGGGAGCACCTGTAAGAAAAGTTCATTTTTACACCCTTTTCGTTTAAAAAAAATTACATTGCATCCTAGTCCTCGGGCTTAGCGATTATCTGCTATTCTTTTCCAGAAAAACCAGGAAATCTCTTGTTACAGTTACAGCTACCTCCTGTGTGAAAGCACCATTAAGCTGTGAAGTCCTCGAGGATTAAGACTTAATGGGTGGCAACGGCTTAGCGCAGAACAGCCTCCTAAAAATTTTCGAGTTTTTCTTGCCTTTTTTCTTTTAGTGTCCTTTTTAGTTTTTTGCCTTCCTCCCGTCATTTCTTTTTAAGTTGCTTTTCGAGATAGAGGTTTTTCTTTACCTTTATTTCTTATCGTACTTTAAGGCAGCGCACTTTTCCTGCTTTGTTTCTTTGCCCAAATACTTCCGGAGCTGCAGTTAGTCGGGGAGGAGGCACGGAAGTGCGTCTATTTTCATGATTTGCGTTTGGGGCTCTACTTTTCTTCAACTTGAGTTGAAAAGTGTGTTTCAGGTTTTAAGATAGGGGAAATTATTTTTTTCGAAAGTGGCTCTCACAGCAAAAGCGACAATTTTCCGGTTATTTTATACACATCAGTCTCCACCATCCTCCCCCTTAATGATTTGTTTACGTTATGTGTACTTTCATATCTTTAAAAAACAACAAAAATAAAACTCCTCGAAAAGTAGTGTGTTTTGAGTAAACTATTTCATGTTAGATATAAATTTTGTGAATAGTTAAGACATACACCGGGGATAGATGCTTACAATTGCTGCACATTAGCAGGTTTTTAAGAATTGCTTTATTGCTGTCATGAAGGTTTTTGTTAGGAAGTGGTTAGAAGGTGATTAGCGTTAGTTTGGCCTCTTACAATCCTTAATGTTCAAGCCAGGTCCTTAACGTTTTACAAAGATGCGAGATTTTTGCGTTCCAAAGCAATTATGGATAAGCAATATATGATACTTTGTGATCAGACACCTGGAATTTGGATTGCACGCATTTTTTTATTATACCTTTACAATGCAATTGGAGTCGCTCAATTGACGATTTTGCTGACAATATTTCTGCGGGTTTAACCCTCCTGGTGATTGTCTCGACGATATGTGTTGTCATTAGCAAAACTGTCCAGAAATTGATGAACGAGATATCTCGTCCTTAGGAAAAATTGTCCAAATCTTGATCTCATCTTAAAAAAATCGGCAATATCCTGATGACGAGATATCTCGACATGTGGATCAAAGCATGTGATAGCTTTTAAATTGTTTTCTGGTAAATTCGTTAGACATTCCATTATGAATAATGATAATTATGTTAAAAAATGTTTTCAGAACGTTTTGAGAATTCTTTTCCAGTATTGAGAGACCACTGCTAAAAACCGACCGATTTGGTTCAAAGTGCAGAATTTCTTAATTTTAACGCAGTCAAAAAATGTAAAATTACAGGAAATAGAAAGTAATTAAGTGACTATTTTTTGCCCTTATTGGCTCATTTTCAAGTTTCGCTGCATAATTACCGTACAGACTGCAACTGATGCCAATAATACATTGAATGACTAACAAACTTCACTCATGGAGATTCGATGCTATTAATACTGTAATATAAGGTCAAGACGTTGTAAAAGTGTATACATTGGGAAAGATTAACTTGTTCATTAAAAGTATTTAAATTTTACGGAACTTTAGAGACTTATTTTTGGAGGCTTAAAGAAATTTGTCGTAATATTTGTTATAAAGTCTTTCTGCCCACAATTTTCATGTTTATTTTTGGTTCACTGGTCATTTTTAAAGTAACTGTATAAAGTACCTGTTAAAATTTCAAAATCAATGTTAACATTGCAAAATATGTTTAAAAAATTATTCTAGTTATGTGTCTTTCCCTGGGTATTGAGCATGAAAATTAGGCTAATTTAAAGAAAATAATCAAGTTACAAATATGAAAAGGAACTGATACATTGTATTAACACATTTTATCATACTTTATAGCATGATTTCATTTCTGATGCTTTGTAAAGATTTTTACAATTTCAAAAAAAAATTGAACCAATTATATTTAATTTTTTTCTAATATTAAACAAAATACGTTTAGGTTTGATGTTAAATTATTTTTTGCTACTATGTATCATTACACAATCACTCTTTAATCACACCAAGGAATAGTTTGGGATGATAATCAAATGGAAAATACATACTAAAACTGCTAAAATTTTGACATTGAAAAATTCTCATTCGCAATCTTTTCGAAGTTTATTTTTAAAAAGTATTTTGCCCTTAAGTATTTTCATATTATTTTGTTATAAATAATATTTTCTCCTTTTCAGGTAAGGAATACAATACAAGAAACTTTCTAAATCATTTATCGCACAAAAACACAACTGGTTTTAATTCATGCGTCTTAATTAGGTAAGTCAGAATTTGAAATTTATATTAAATTGTGCGATATTACCGTTTCCAGTCAGATAAATTAATTATAATGTTAATTTTACCTGTCCAGAGATATGTTTTATATTCATGGAAGTCAATTCAATGAAAATAAATTTAACTTTATACAAAGCCTAAGCACAAGTCACAAAGTGACACGCGCAGACCAATCAAAGCGTTCTCACCGCTCTCTCTCTAGTATCTAATTGGTCTGCTTCTCCCATTTGAATTCAGTTTTAAAAGACCTCAAAAAGCATCTAATATAAGTAATACAACTTGCAGGTTGTGAAAAGAATACATTTGTACGTCAGAATGACGCTTAACTGCTGCGACAGTGCAATTATTTTTACCTATAAATTTTGTCTTTCCATTTAGTCGCGATAATAAATTATCTGATTTGCGTTGTAAAATATATCCAAAAATTAATCTTAAATTTGCAGCCTATCTTTCGGTATTGAAAAAATATATGGTAAATTTGAGTACCAGAATAGTATTTATTTTCTTTTATAAAATGTATTTAATGTAAATAGTTACGACAATAGTTATAGGCAATAAAAACATTTCTTCGCTCTTAATTCTCCAAGTGATTTAGACGAGATATCTCGTCATCAAAACATTGCCGTTTTTTTATGACGACGAGGTCTGGATCTGGACAGATTTTGTCTAATGACAAGATATATCGTCCATCAAGATCTGGTCACTTTTTCTAATGACGGGATACCTCATAGAGACGACCACCAGGGGGTTAACCCTCCAAGTGATTTTAACGAGACATCTCGTCCATGAAGATCTGACCAATTTTACTAATGACGAGATATCTCGTCATCAAGATATTACCGATATTTTTTATTGGTCGAAGATCAAGAACTGGTCTGTTTTCTTCTAATGATGACAAATAACAGGATCTTGATGGACGATATATCTCGTCCTCAAAGGTCTGGTCAGTTTTGCTAATGGTACCTCGACAATACAACCACCAGGAGGGTTAAAAGCATTCCATCTAATAACATAATGAAAGTGCTACTGAAACAAAGTTATTTTAAGACGTCGAAAAAATTGAGACTTCTATTCCAGACAGCCGCTGTCCGATTACATCGCTTTATGTGAAGGAGAAAACGGATAAAATTACTTTGGTGTTTACCCCTGTTATGTGGATCTTGATCTCACCGTTCCTGGGAGTATTATTCTCTCTTACAAACCAGACAAGACTTAAATCCGGATTAAGGTTCCCTCACTCCTTAAGCTCGAGAATTAAACGTCAGAAAATTTTTGCTTTGGCACTCGAGAGGAAAATTCTTAAGGCGGATTGATCCCTTTCCGTGCCTTCTTGTCTTACTTTGTTTTCGTTTCCAAGAGCTAAGGCTGTATTGAATCTCAGGAATAGCAATTCCCTTGGTTTAAGACGACATCAATTGAATAACGCTTATTGCATTGTTGTTTTGCATGTACAGCTTGTTGCTTGGGGTTTTATTGAATCTATCAATACCTGGTATTTCAGATTTTAGTATTGCCAGTATAAATGTGTTTTGTTTCAGTGAGTTGACCTGGTTTGAAATGCTTTTATTTACTCTATTATCGGGAATTGTTTTTCAATACTTTTAAGTGGGTTTGTAATACCTGGGGTGGATTTCGAAATAAATAAATAACCCCGTTGTGTCTTGTGTCGATCATCCCCGTTTATGCTTTATCTCCTGAAATTAAACTGAAGTGAAATCAAACTTGTGACCCATTTTGGAATTACACTACCCTTTATCATGAGTTTCATCGTTTTAGTATAGAACTCATAACCCTCCAGTGGTTTAGAGGAGATAACTCATCCATAAAGATCGGAACAATTTGGTCAATGATGAGATATCTCGTCATCAAGATAGGATGGATTTTTTTTATGATAACGAGATCAGGATCTGATCAGTTTTCTTCTGACGGTATATCTCGTTCATCAAGATCTGGTCAGTCTTGTTAATAAGGAGATTTCTCGTCGAGGCAACTAATCAACGCTTTAGTTACAGTTCTTATCTATAAATCTGAATAATTTAATTATTGATGGAACTAGCATGATGTAATGATAACATGCTAGTTTAATAAATTAAATCCCTTAATTTTTTAATCTTATCTTGCTAGCCCATCTCAATTATTGACTATGATAGACTAGTATGATATGGTTGACATTTATTTATCAATGCGGGATATAATTATTTTTGGTGTATAAACTACATCTAATCGTATTTCGGCCTTTCGATTTTAATGGGGTTGTTTTCATAAGACTGGTCTTCCAGGTTTTGTTCCGAACATTTCAGAGGAAATCGTATGAGGCACGAGTTTGCTGCAAATTTGGTAGGAAAGGTGGTTTTAGCTATAGCTGATAACTACTCACTCTTTTAAAATTAATCGACATTCATAATTGATTTTATTTATATATGCCTGCAAATAGTCATGAAGTGTCTAAAATTTGCTGTAAAGTATCTTGATCTCGCTTGGAATTTGACTCATCAGCCGTTGCTACCAAGATTTTCCAACTTTCGTCTGGTATTCATTCTTTAAATTACTTTTTCATTTAAATCATTCTTTGCATTTAAATAAATTGCATTAAAAACTCCACTTTAGCTTGTTGGTAAGTTACAGGTTTCTTATTCTGGGGCATACGACTGTCCTCTTTCGCTAGCAAGTCGACAGGTTCACTTCCAGAGATTCCACAATATGAGCCAAATATCAAAAGCACCTCTTGGCAATCTGGTGGATTATGAGTTCTGCATCCTTGGCCTTCTTTTACCGTAACCCTCTGAGGGATTCACTTCCACATATCCGTTTTACATCCTGTAATCTAGCCAGTTTTGACATTGACCAAGGAATTATTCTTAGTATTCTTTCAACCAACGTATGTAGTTATTTAGTCATTATGTATGTTGAGAGAAAAGCAATAGTACTCTAATATCTTTTGGAAATGACTTGGAATTGGAAATGACTTGACGCCCAGAGGACTAGAGTTACACAGATATAGGTCCCAATCCCCTGAAAGTCCTCTTAGTAAGGGACATGCCCCTTGTTTTGAGGAAGTTTATCCAACCTTGTAAATCGTTCATAGGATAGTTTCCAAAGTACTAGTGCAACACACAACTTTTCTCATCCATCAGTCCTATGCTTAAATTAATGTTGTCCCTCTGTTAAGAGTTTGATTTGGAAGGATCTTTTGAGCAGTGTTCTGATGATGGCTGCTAGGACAGCAAACACACGCTTCCACTTCATAGACCTTCCAATGAAATAGACGGAGCATGTGGGCGGGGTCGCTGTCGTAAGATCTCTGAAGTGTATGTCACGTGATCTTGGGAATCGACCTGGGCCAATTGGCTATCGAAGCGCAAAATAAGTAATTTTTCAGCATGAATAGGGGGTTGTTGGGACAAACCTGCGACGCAGGCCCATTATCTGTAAACTTTTTCCTCGACTGTGTTGTGTTTGTCAGTCTTAAAAATGATCGACGGAAGAGAGCTGGCGAGTAGAGGTGCGGGGGGCACCAGTAAAAATGCTTGTATCTTCATCAGTGGCAAGAAGGTGGAGTCACAGTGCACAGAAAGTTTTCTACTTTGCCAAGGAGAAACAAAGATTTACAACTTTAGGGATCGAAGGTAGTTAGCTTTAACCCTCCAAGTGGTTTCGACGAGATATCTCGTCCATCAAGATCTGACCAATTTTTCTAACGACGAGATATATCGTTATCAAGATATTGCCAATTTTTTTATGATGACGAGATCAAGATCTGGTCAGTTTTCTAACGACGAGATTTCTCGTCCATCAAGAGCTATTGGTTTTACTAATGATGAGATTCCTCGTCAAGACAACCACCAGGAGGGCTAAGGAGCATTAGTGCTTTTCATCACACTCGTCAATTAAGTTCTACATCAAGATTTGCACTTTCTTCCACTGCCTGTGTGACCTTCACCCCGAGATCTTCAACCTGAGCGAACTTTAAGCTGCCGTACTTGGTCCGTCTATTTCATTAGAGGGTCGTTATTCCCTGGAATACAACACACGTGAATACGATTTTCCAATTATCTTCTTTGTTGTTCCCAGAGTTATTTTATTTTGCTTCTTATCCCCTCGATGTCCCGCAGAAAGTACGTCAGCGTTTATTCAAACATCTTTTTACCATTGGGAGACAGAGGGCAAGAAAACGCGAGTGCTTATTTGATTGGAGGCAGGAATGACAAAAAGGAAATAAATAGCTTCAGACAAAGAAGGAAGTAGCCGAGACAAGGGTTGTGTGGTTTGTAGCAAGGTCCATATTTATCCAAGCAACTACTAACACAAGACAACGGTAAGTAAATGGACATACACACAAGGAAAGCTTTACTGATACACAAGCGAGAAATGCAGAGAAAGTTTCAAGAATCAATGAAAGGTCAGTTGGTTTTTGTTGGTTGGCATATTTGGGCATGCTGCGCCAAACACAAGACAGACAACGGTAAGTAAATGGACATACACACTCAAGGAAACTTTTACCGACAGAGGAGAGTGAAATATACCCAGGGAGGATTCGAACAACAGGGTGGGGAATGAAATAGTCTGAACAGTTAGAAAAAGAAATAAAAGTTGTCCCGAATGCGCTCGTACACTAGTTTCTGGAGCACTCCCTAGTGCAACCAGTAACTTTCTTCATTCATCATCTCTACACAGAAATTAATGTTGTCCCGCTTTTGAGAGTTCAATTTGGAAACGTCTCTTG
This sequence comes from Meta bourneti, assembly GCA_933210815.1. Taxonomy (NCBI): domain Eukaryota; kingdom Metazoa; phylum Arthropoda; class Arachnida; order Araneae; family Tetragnathidae; genus Meta; species Meta bourneti. Next base: position 34,812,120 of record OW119929.1, on the reverse strand, counting down.
AGAAGTACTCTGATGACGGATGTTCAGACAGAATAACTGACGCACACGCTTACTTCGGAAAACGACACACGTGAATGCGATTTTCGAATTCTTTTCTCTGCCGTTTCGCGAGTTATTTTATTTTGCGTAGACTTATCTCCTCGACGTCCCACGGGACGCACGTCAGTTTCCATTCATACATCGTTCTACCTCTGGGACACAGGAGGAAAAAAACGCGACTGCTTATTTGACTTGAGATGGGAATGGCAAAAAGGAAATAAATAGCTTCAGACAAAGAAGAAAGTGGCTCAGACAGGGGTGGGAATGATATAGCCCGAACGGGGAAAAAAAAGGAATAAAGGTTGTTGCCCATGCCTTCTTTTCCAATCTGGGGGTCCCGCCCTCTGGGCTGAGGAGAATTTTATTATTTTTCCTGACAGACCGGGAGTTGTGTCCCTACGGGCGGACACGTGTGGTTTAGCCGGACTTTTGCAAGAGACGGGCAAAAAAAGGTTGAAGCTATTACCCCGGCCAGTAGGGATTTGTGTTTTGCAAATGACAGACAGAAAATACTCCCCTGTCAAACGCAGGGATGGAAAATGGTACGCTTGGGAATATCTTATTCGGCAAATATTCTATCGATTGTCCGAAGTCTGAAGTTGTTACAATTGAATTAAAATTTCCCCTTTGATCTTCCCTCTTCGGAAGAACGGGTGTATTGTTATGGTAATTCCGATAATAAGAGTAGCGTTGCTTGAGGAAATTTCATTTACATTTTCTATTTCAGAAGAGCGTTTTACTATTATCATGTGGAAAGTGGAATATTGCAAACAAAAAATGCAAGGATAATTTTATTTGTTTAAGCTGAATTAAGTTCAAGGAAGTTCGCTTTATTTATTCCCCAAGTTGGCGTTTTACTTATCAATTCGAGTATCTATACGCTAAGTGATAAACGAGGAATATGGTTGAGAGAGGTAGATATATAGGTAATTTTATTTGTTTATGTTACATATTTTCTTCATTTGAACTGTCCTGCTGCTGTAAATAATAAGTAAAAATAATGCATGTTTCGTAAGTTTCTGACATTTAAAAAAATTAAAAGTTCGTTAATAAATGAGAGGACAGGTAAATAATTTATTGCGAAGGATAATTTTTTTCATTGGACATTTACTTTCTTTGGTTTTTCGTCTACTGATGTTCTGTTGCTTTACTTTTCTATCGATTATTTTAAAGTGTCTTAAATCGTAGGACTACACACTTTAATCCTCCTTGTGATTTAAATAGAATTAATACAAATTAATAAATTGTTACGAATTAATAAACAATGAATTTTTACGAATTAATAAATAATAAATTGTTACGAATTAATACATTAATAAATTGTTACGAACCAATACATTTACATGGAATATTAAACATAATTTTAGCTGCGATATGAATAATATTTCATGAATATCATAAAATAAATTCGTTTGTTAAGAATTTTAAACGGTTAGCTGACATAGAAATATATTTTGTATGTATATACCAAATAATAAACTTTGTGAGATGGTACTGTTAATATAACATTGATTCTGAATTTAATTTAGGGAGACAAGAAAATGTATTGCGAAAATAAATGGATAATTATGTAAAGAAAGCAGATAAGTGTATATCTATCTCCATATAAGAACGATAAGTCACAAATAGATTGAATGATATGAAGCAGAATACCGAATTGAAAACTACGATTAATGAGCCCCGTATATAATGAACCGTATGTAGTATAAGTTTTCAGATAAGACAATTGAGTGGAATAGTTAATGGGCATCAAAATGAACAAAGAGGATGACATAATGAAACGGGAATATAAGAAGTACCTGGAAGGATAATGATTGAAGGCACGAACAGGAAAATGGGAAAAATATCCAGATTCTTAATGTTCACTGCCTGATGGGATTGAAGGGTTTAAGACTTTATTCAACGTCTTAGGGTTTTCATCAACGTGTACATAATCAAATAGGATTCATGTGAACAGAGAAACCATGGAGTTCGGGACGAATAAACTATATGAAATATTTCAGAAAAATCTCACTTATATTATAATATCACTTAATGATAAACATCCTTCATTTTATAGTACATGTGGTTACACGAAATATGGCTGCACCTCAATATAAATCTAATGATTGCGCCGTTTTATGTACTTGGTACTCAAACTTTATATTTTGAAAAATAATCATTCCAGAAAAGAAGTAAAAATAATGATTTAGATAGTGTCATTGTGACTTAATGTATTCATGAATATTATCAGAATTTATGCGAAAGTCTCATTCAATCAAATACTGATATTTTAGGGAAGTACATACTCAAAAGAACATAGTTTTTTTAAATTTTATTATGTGATTAATTTACGTATTAGTTATTAAGGCTACTTTTTGGTATGAAAGATGATGCTGGATTCATGTCTTATTCCAATGTTCCTTTGTTTCTAATTGAATCCTTATTTTGCTTTATGCGACAGTAATGCATAAAGGTAGTTTTAAGGCATTAAATTTGTAAACTCTTATGGCGCAAAATTTACTCAAGGCAATCTACGAAAATCATTAAATATTACTCAAAACTATAAATTATCCTTATGAAACGGATAAATTAGCCTAATGAATAAAGTGAAAATAAATTAGCCTAATCAATTTGATAAACATTGATAGCATTAAATATTGTTTGAATTTTTAAAATCCATAGTATTGAGGACTCACTAGAAGATGCTTGGTATCAAGATGTCATTGGTAACATATCTGAGGCATAAAACTTTTGTTCCTAATCTCCCAAGGTATACAACCCGCTTCAGCAAAAACCCTTTGAAAGAAATAAAAAAAAAATCAGATTCAAATTTAGTAAAGATGCGTTTTAGAGGCAAGTGTGCAATAGTTATTTGCTCTTGAAATATTCGAGTCCCCATACCCTAAAAAATAATCTCAACGAAAGAAAATAAATTACATCACTTTACAGCAATTCCCATACAGACGGATTCACGCAAGCCGTAGCCGGTTATCCTAACAGATATTTGTAATTGTGTCTTGCCATCGGGGTTCAATGTTGGTCGTTTGTCCGTACGTTTTTTCATATGAAAAAAATCTGCCGGATTTTGTTCTTGGTGGTTGATAGCTATGTAATATGAACCTTATCTTTTTCCAGTGCGTCGCCGATTTCGATCCATAAGTATACCATCGCACCCAGACCCAAAACCGCTGCCGGACATGCTTCCGCCGTGCAATACATGGACAGTCCCCGTGTGTTCATCCCCTGCTATTCGTATTCCAGAAGTCGGCCGTCCCCGAGGGTCACAAGCGCAGGAGTAATCCGGTCCCACGGAGGAGTCCGGTCGTTGAAATCGTATACGGGCGGGATGTATCCGGTTTCCCACTTGGGGATCCACCAGAGGGAGCTGATTACGTATTCGAGACCCTATCGGGTTTTCCCAACTTTTCCTCTGCCCCGTGTCAGTCTGTCTGTCAAGAGTTTGGAATTCCATCGGACTTTGGGATCGTGAGTATGCATTGCAAATGAGCGTGCGACACTTTCAAATGACACCGAGCCTCTGAGGTGGCAGAATGGGTGTCAGCCTCGTCACCCCTTTCACTCCATTACACGTATCCTGGGCCACGTCCCAGAAGGTGGCGACTCCACTTGCTTATTTATAGCTGGTTTTATTTGTTGGCGAAATCTTTGGGGTGTCTGGTGCTGCTGATTCTGCCACCGTCGTCGCATTTCTGTCCGAGTCGATGGAGTATATTCTTTGAGGTTTTTGAATTCTTCTCTTTCCCTTCCGTGTGCAGGAGTGTTCAATTGGATGTGGGAATCCAGGAAATGTAAAACGTGATTTTGTAAGCCGGTGTGTAGTAGAAAACTTCAATTTATTCCCCTTAAAACCTATCAGAAGTTATCTGTAGTTCTTTATCAATAGAGGATTTACAATCTCAAAAGCGTCTTCTGACCGTGGTTCAAAATTATGAGGCACTGTCCTTGGATCTTTCCCGGACCGTCGCCAATAGCTCGTTGTGTTGCCCCAGTGTGACGTTATTTAACTACCTACCAATCTCAAAAATTATAATTTTCCCCCTACTGATGTTTATTTTCACGTCGAAACCTGCCCTGTAGTGGCTAGCCTCGGATGCAAAAACGTGTTCCAAATCGTCACGAGTTCTAGGCAGTGTTTTTCCTATTTGTATTTTCATTCCTCTGAAGTAATAGGGTTGTTTTGTCTGGACGAGATATCTCGTCATTAGCAAAACTGGTTGATGAACCAGATGTCTCGCCGAGACCCGGAGGGAAAAGTAAAAAGAAGCTATTACTCGCACAAATCTTTGATGGGCCGGAATAACAGTACAAATCAGTTGTGATGTGCACAATTTTCTTGGTGCGTACAGTACAAGTAACTTAATTTTGTCACAGGGACATCCAAAATTTCTCCTAATTTCCCCTTTAAAGTTGTCAGACATAAGGTGCAGAACTGATTTTATAAATTTTATTCATTCCACAATATGGAATGTTAAATGATTTTTTGTTCTCCTAAAAATGTTATTTTTTGACTTGTACTGTTATTCCCGCCCATCAAAGAAATGTTCTATTAAATTTCCTTTCAATCTCTAAGATATTAACAATAAAGTACCTTTGATGTAGAGTGGAATAGTACGTAATAGTTTTGTCCGTATTCTGATATGAAATCTGAATCTAATTTCGCTTTCTGCAATTTAAATTCTGAGACATAATGCTTTCTAGTTGAAACTTAGAAAGTGGGGAATGGATCGTAAAAAATCGTTACAATGTTCTTCAAAACCTGTATTCCGCTTATCCTTTTAGGCCCTTCTCCTGGGCTTGGCTCTATTGTTTGAGCCTTAGATTTTTCTTATCGGTAATGAGTAGGAGAGGGTTGTTGGCTTAGAATTTGTTTGTAGCGATTAGAAAAGGGTTTAGTCCTTTTGTCGTAGCTTCGTTTTCAAATGCTCGGTTCATCAGATTGCAGAAGTTACTAGTGTATTTTGTTTGAAGTTTTAAGGATTGGAAAAGTTTTTTTTTAGTTCGTTATTATATTTTGTACAAACAAGTAAAATATGATCTAATGAATCTTTACATATACGACTTTCCGCTGGTTCTTCGACATTGAATCGAAATTATAAGGAGGATGTGATTAACATTTCAATTCTGCACTTACGATTCAAGTTGTCTGTTAACTTAGAATTATCTTGTTATTTTAGAACACCGCTTAGGGTAGTTAATAAACGTCGCACTGGAGCAACGCAACGGGATATTGGCGACGGTCTGGGATCAATCTCAAAGGGAAAGATCTAATGACAACTCGTAATTTTGAACCACGGTTAAATGACGAGAACACCGCCTAAGTATCCAGTATACGATTTTTAGTGGATGTATAAAGTTCTTAGAACATTGAAACGTAATGCTGTACTTGAACCCTGCCCATGGGGTGATCGGTTTGTTTGGGAATTACGCTCAAGAAGACGAAACCTTCGATCAAAAGTTCTTGTTTGGAAACAAAGCAACACCATTAAAAAGACTATCTCCCCCGGAAGACAAATCGGGCCAGAACTGTCACGAACTGGCACTGCGGCCATTGACAGCCTTCAAGCGCTGATAATTGATTTCCTTTGGGCGGTGTAATGCATATTGCTGGACGCTGGAGGTTCTGCTTTATCACACACGCACCCGTGTTACCCAACAAACGTCCGAAACAGCAAGCCCCACTCCTGGCAGAAAATGCATCTTCCCTTTCAACAAAAAAAAGAACCTTCCGGGGACAGACGATTGTTCCTTTTTTGAAAAGAAGAATACAGCCATTTCTTTTCGGGGGGACGATCTGGAAGGAAAAAAAGAACCCTGAAGTGAAATGAGCTCCTTCTTATCCGTGCGTGGAAGAAAGAAGAACAAAGCGAAGGAAGACGGAACCGCAGAAGAAGGATTGAAAGTATTGGAGGAACTGTCAACACCACGGAAGATGATTCGTCTTCACAAGACGAGAAGAGAAAATAATGTCCTGTGTGCTGCACCTATTCTTTTGCTTAGATTCTGGCACGTTTTACGAAACAAAAATAGTTTCATTGAGTTTCGATACTTGGAGAAAGATGCATTCGTCAACTGCGCTTCCTTTTTTGTGCTGAGGGAATGACGGGTTAATGTATTTCCACTGAGTATTTTCTCTCTAGAATGAATGGTTATGGGTGAGCACTTGGTGGGAAAGTTTTATATATCTCTGAATTCCAGCTACTTGAATTATTTCGATGCTCAAGATACTTCATATTGTTTGAGTATGGTATATTTTCTGCAGGTTATGACGTTTATGTATTTCTGTTGACTAATTTCAACGTTAGTATTCTATATTTATAGTTGAGTTCTTGGGATAGTTTCTATCAGCTGACGGATTATTTGATTATTTCTATGCTGAATATACTTCGCTATAAATTTCTGAGTATAAATACTGTTTGAGTACAGTATATCTTCTGCAGGGTATGACGTATGCATTTCTTCTGGCTAATTTCAGCGCAGTATCGGCTTATGGTTGAATTCGTGGGATAGTTTTCTATCACTGAATTGCAGCTGCTTGAATTATTTCTATCCTCAAGATACTTCACTATTAATTTCTAAGTGTAAATACTTTTTGAATATAGTATATGTTCGGTAGATTATGATCTAAATGTATTTCTACTAACTAATATTATCGTAGTATCTATGTTTATAGGTAAGTTCTTCGTAGGATAGTTTTCTATCACTGAATTTCAGTTGGATTATTTTAATTCTTAAGGCACTTTTCTGTAAATTTCTTAATTTGAATACTATTTGAACTAATTATCATTTAAAACTAGAACCTCTTTGTTAACGTCTTGAACTCACAAAAGCGTTGGCTGCGCATATGCAATTTGTAGGATTCCGCGATCTGTCATAGTCGGGCCAGTTCCTTATATCTTTGCAACTCTGTATATCAAGCAATCTCCTATTATGTTTCAGACAGTCAACATCATGACATCGAGTATTATCACTCCGGGTAATCTCTGTTCTCCCAAACCCAAATTATCAATCTGATCAAGAAAAAACTGCTTGAAGCCGCTGAAATACCCAAAATTAACATTTATTGTGTAAAAGCTCACAAGGCATTAAGGGAAATGAACAAGTTGACTTGTTCAAATTAGAAAATGAGATTTCCCATCAAATAACAAATCTAAAATGGCTGAAAACAAATTAATAAGCTAAATTAATACATTGGTCTTGGACCAATTGCAGTGGAATGGGATGTTTATACAAAAGATAGATACACATACCGAAGATTTCCACCGACCTTATGTACCAATACTCAAAGCTGGTATAATTTTTTGAAGGACACGGTCCATTTCCGGCGTATCTAGAAAGTTTTCAAGAAGAATTGTACTGTGCATCTGCGGACGAGAAGGTAATTCCTTAATCCATCCACTCATTACCTTTATGACTCTTACACAAGTCCATGGCATTTTGCCAAACCTTCATTACAAAATTATTCTCATTGGTGCTTAAATATTGCCAAGAACAGACATTTCCACCCCAAAATTCTTAAATTGATGGACTTCTCTAGCTCCAACATTGGTTATATCTGTGAGAGCTGAGAAATCAAGTCTTCGAAAAAACGAACCTTTCTTTAGCAATTTCTTTTATCCATATTTTACTATAATCTTTAAAGTCGTTTTGCTCTTGAACCTTTATTGAGTATGTATCTTTGTCCATTGTCTATCGTTCCCTAAATTATGTAGTTTGTATCTTTTCTGTTCTTTCTTTATAAATTTAACAAATTTTGTAATCCTTTTCTTACATCGTAGTATATTTCTGCCGGTTCATATTTTGCCCATCACTCGTCGTATGTTCTTTAAGTATTGTTTTTTTGTCAACTGTTATATATGTAGAGTGGACTGTTTCAGCACTTCCTAATCCATGTAACTCCTTCATAGGACGAACTGAAAGACGCACAGGCGAAATAGTTTCTTTCCAAATTTCAACTTTACTCTATATTTGAAATAGATTCGATACTATATCTGCCATTAATTCTTCGATTGTGAAACTGCATTGATAATGTAATTGTGTTCGTTACTCAAAATACCAATGGCATAGCTGTCGTGGAAAACCAGAAGCCAGGTATCCCCTAATAAAATGGACCGCCGTGGCTCAGTGGGTTTACCCACTGTGCTTGCAACCTGCGAGTTATAGGAGGCGCAAGTTCAATTTCTGTCAGATTCTATTCCTTCTTGGTTCTCTCTTTCCTGTGTCAGTAAAAGCATTCTTTGTGTGTGTGTCCAGAACTTCACTACGATTTATAAGCGGATCATTGTGATTAAGCACACAAGTCGGATTATGTGTATTCAACCAACCCCTGATAAAAGAAATAAATTCGGTGGCAAAAGAATAAAAATTGAAAAAAACCTGAAGCAAAAACGACGATATTTTTAAATGTAAATATGAATGAGACCTCAGTTTCTATTTTAATGTCCCTTGTTTTCACCGTCCTTTATTTTTCATGTCGCTGTTTATGTTCTGATAGTTTGTTGTATTCCTTATTGGCGTATTACCTATATGACCCATTTAAAATACACTTATGAACATTTAGCCTTAAGAACGGCTCTCAGCAAGCTGTTAATTTTTAATAATAAAATATGCAATGGCAAATAGTATTAATTACTCAAATTTCAAACGAAGCTCACGAGTTCCGAATCTATTTAGCCTTTCAAAATTATTTTCGTTACGTTTACAGACTAGCCATTAACCTTTTCTCTGGAAATTGCTGCCTTTCATAACAATTTATGAACAGTTAATATCCAAGCATACGCAAAACCGTTAACAGTGAAAGTCATCATCTCGCTTGAAAACTATCTTCCCCTAAATTCTCCATTAACTCCTGAATGGCGCTTCTCACTTCAAGTTCCCGGCTGTAAAGTCTACCATTCTTTTAGTCTTTTAAATTGATTTTTCTCTCTTTTTAAGCTGAATATTTGCAGAAACGAAACTCCCTTGCCTTCAGTTTGTGTCCCGATGCAGCAAGAATCAACCATCCACTTTTCGTTCCGATTCTTCCATATGTATCTCGAACAGAAGTGGTAATTAAAACAGAAGCGTCTGGGTAAACAACTTAAAAAAGTTCTCATGACAACTCCAGGAATCCTGGAAAACGGGAAAGTGAATCCACTTATCTTCCAGTTGCTCTTCCACCAAATGAGCATTCTTATCTTGTTTGGAATTATCCATTGCATTTTTTCCCGAGACTTTCGGCTGAACTTAATTATTTCACGAACTGCGAGACTTTCTCTCGATATTTCTTTTTTGTTTTACTCAAACTAAATTAAGTGTCATCGCCGGACGCTCAGGCTGATTCTTCCACTCCATAGACTCGCTGCCTTCTGGTGCTTCCAGCTTTCTGTTTGTTTTTCTGATTCCGCAGGAGCAGTTCTTTTTAAACGGGGAATAATTGTTTGCATTCTTACGGGTGTTAGCGATACTAAGTGGGAGTTTACGAACTGATTCTGTAATGTATATATATGCAGGTGGGGATGCTTTGTTTTTTCTGTTGCGTTGTAATGGATGGCAGGTTAAGCATGTCATAAATAAAATTCGCCGGTTATAATTAAAGATATTTATTAGTGTTCTGACTGCTCGTTGGTTGTGAAAGAAAACAGATTCCTTAGCATCGGGCTAATTTAATATACGGCTATATTTCTTTATAATCCAAAGGTTTACTATCCGTCGCATATTTTATTAAAAAATGAAGTTCGTCCACGGTAGGGGTTTCTTATTCGAAAGACAGGATGGAATTTTAAATGTTTAAAATGTTTTGACTTCAATGCCAAATGTAATTATGTAATTCTTTGAGTGTTGGTTGTTTTGGGGTTCTATGGTGCAAAGGCCATATTTTTGACCAAGCTGCGCCAAACATAAGACAATGTCAAGTAATTGTGAAAAGAAAGGATGGTGAGAAGGAGAGAAAGATCGCTTGGGCATCTTTGGGCCCCGACCCCCTTCTTACCAGAGGCAGTAAACCCCATGGGAAAAGCATAAGAACACTAGGATACCTCGGGTTCGTGAAAACTTTACACACCTGAAGATGTGTTTTTATTTGTGTGTCCGAAGGTATATTTGAGTATTACATCCCTGTGTTATTTGATAGAGTCGACAATTTATTTCCAAGCTCTTTATATACTCATTAACTCTGTCGGTTTATTTTCCCGTCGATAACTGCCATGTAAAGGTCAGCCTCTTGTGCAAAAACCTGTTCTAAACTATAACAATTCTGGACAAGGGACAATTTATATTTCCTACTTGGATCTTTATTCCCCTTTGAGTAATAGGGTAGTTTTGTCTCGACGAGCAAACTTGGCTTAGCAAACTTGAGCAGATCTTGGACGAAACATTTCTTCGAAACACTTGAGGATTAATAATTATTTTAAAAATGTATTTCATGTTTATTTTTGCTTCAAACTTTTTAATAATTTATGCTGACTGTCTAGAATTACTGTACAACATTTACATTTTTTTACCAATACCCGTACTTAAATATCCTAAGTTCAAAGTTTTAAGTTTTCAAATTCCTTTTATCCCTACAGTTGTATTAAGAATAATACGCTTAGCATATTTTGTAATTTACGAATAGTTTTGATCATTTTGATCTCATAATTCATTACAATAGTTCAAAAATAGTTTCAATATTTTGTAATGAGTTATAGAACTATTTCTGTTTTCTGTTCATCAGTGAATACTGTAATTGGATTTTGTCAGAAACGTCACTGAATAAATGTGGGACCCAATGATCATATTTCAGTAAATAAAGGTATAAATTTAAATTAAGAAAAATTTATTATGAACTAATGCAGACTATTTACAAAAATGAGATGAGTTTAGTGTTTCGGGTAGTATTATGCCTGAATAATTGAAGTTAATTCACATCTTAGCAGCCGTCTGCCGCAACGTCTTCATTCGATCGTCAGTTGGGTTCTTGTTCTTTTTACCGATTTGGCGGGAAGCTACTCCATTACTTGGTGAGTCATCTCGAGCAGGTCGGCGCCTTTTCTTATCGATAAGATCTCCGTTCACTGGGTGACGAGGGATTTCCGGTATCCCACATAAATATAGAAGTAAATTTATAAAATTGATTTAAATCGAAACCGATTTGTCTTCCACCTTAAGACCTTTTATTTCAAGGTCTTAAAATCTAAGCAGAATATCCAACATTTAAAATTATTTATTTACTAAAGTGAATTAATAAGTTTCACTTAGTCATAAGTCAAATTTTTTATGACTATATAATACATATTACTGATAAATTTATGTTTTATGATTTTAGTGTCAAGACTAGTTTCTGAGTTAATGATTCGTATTACTGTTTCTAAGACCAACTTTCTGATCCGTACCAATTAAGCTGATTAAAGTACAAAAAACTGAATCCGATATTGAAATCTTTTCGTGGGGTTTCTTCAACAGTAATTTGCATTCAGCAGTACAAAACCTCCCTTATTACTATATACTCCCTTATTACTTATTACTATATTTAAAATTATTTATTTACTAAAGTGAATTAATAAGTTTCACTTAGTCATAAGTCAAATTTTTTATGACTATATAATACCTATTACTAATAAATTTATGTTTTATGATTTTAGTGTCAAGACTAGTTTCTGAGTTAATGATTCGTATTACTGTTTCTAAGACCAACTTTCTGATCCGTACCAATTAAGCTGATTAAAGTACAAAAAACTGAATCCGATATTGAAATCTTTTCGTGGGGTTTCTTCAACAGTAATTTGCATTCAGCAGTACAAAACCTCCCTTATTACTATATGCATTGAATAAATCCAATCACAAAAGTGTTAAGCAACCGTGTGTTTGTGATTAAAGAATGAAAGAGTTTAAGATTACGCGTTAGAGAAAACCTCCCGTTTCCTTTCTTCTCGTAGCATTGTTTCCCTCCATCTAAGTGAGGGATACCGGGAAAATAAGATTTTAACTCCTTTTCCTGTTTTCTTTCCATGCACTTGAATCGAAGGATAAAAGGGCTTTTCTTTCCCCGGAGCTTAATTGAAAACTCCCCGGATTTAGGAGGGGTTGTTCTATCAGCCGGTTTCTTTTCTGAAATTCCGCTGTGGAGGCATTTAGTTTCGGGTCTAACTTCATTGGAATAAGATTGAAGTGTAAGCTTGTGTCGAAACCGGAACTTGCCCATGTCATGCGCATTTAAAATAATGAAATTGATAACTTATTGTAATGGTCATTTGTTATGTTTTTGTCCGATGCGTTTATCATGAATGAAATAATTTTTTGTTTTTTGAGTTAGAATGAGAGCTTTTGAACGCAGGACTATACGTTCTACTACAACTAACTTCGTGGATAGAGCGACTTATGGCTCAACCATCTGTGATAAAAGCAAGTGTCGCAATTCAATTGAAATTGTTACATTCTTAAAAATAAATGCTGTAATCGTACTGGTATGGTTCGTTTTTGCAAAAAAAAAAAAACCACTTGAAACTTAAGACGTTTATTGAATAAACGTTAAAACAACAAATTAAACAGCAAATGACAATCTTAGTCTTTTAAGGAAGAGCCTCACAGAAATACGATCAGTCTGCCTCGCTCTCTCGTCTCCTATCCTTCTCTGACCTTTCTTTTCTCCGACCACCCACAAGTCAAACCCCTCACAGCGTCAAGTGGTCACTTCTCTAACCATGTGACACCTTGCACTTCTGTCTTCTCCATAAAATAGGGGTTGGATGATGGAGCAGAATATTACACTACAAGCATATTCGTAAACAACATGGAGTTCAATTCGCATACTTGTTTGATTCCCCCCTGGGTGCATTTCTCTCTTTTGTGCCAGTAAAGCTTTCATTGTGTGTGTCGGTCCAATTTACTTGACGTTGTTTGGCGCACCTTCACTAAATATGCCCTTTGAGCCTTAGACCCAACTGCTGGGTTATTTTTGGTTCATAATGATATAGTGTCATAAAAAGGAGATCTTTTTAAAGACGAACTCGTTTGTTTTAACAGAAGACGATGACATAGTAGTAATCTGACGAGCAAAATTAGTATTTCCATGGAACGAAAACGTAAAGATAAGATGACAGCACGTCTACCCTGCATCGAGAACAGGAAGTCCCCGCCTTTCCTCATCATACTTTTCAACCCACACCCCACTGCAGCCATTCGGCCACAGTTAGGATGATGATCTCGCACAAACCCAGCCAACCAATTCGCGTATACATCGTGTGCTCGACGCTCCCCTCCCAGTGGGCGGGAAACGATGCAATATTTCAGGGTGTGCCGCCGCTCGGTCTATCTCGGCAGCCGTGAGCGCAAGACGACTGTGCGTGGTATCGTTATAAAACTTGTTTAAAATATATATACACGCTATATTTGTCAGGAAATACGACATTACGTTAAAAACGTGGTTCGTGAATGTCAAATTTTTCAGCAGTCTGATGACAGAAGACAGAAATATAGAAGATAAAAATCAGCGCAAAAAATGTAAGCAACCCCGAATATAAGCTTTAACGAATCGCTTTTGCGCAAGTGAATGTGATGTTGGTGGTCGTTCAGGAGCTAAGTGTGGTAATATGACAGGTGTGTACTTTCTGCCACGCATTTTGTTGGAAATCAGAAATTGCAACAAACTGCCCGAAATGCTATTAATATTTGATAATTCTATTTGCAACTACTATTTCAACCAATGCATATATATATATACAGGGTGTTATCAAAATAATGGAAATACACTGGATTTATAAGTAATCCTTTACTAATATGGCGTAGGACCGCCTTTGGCATGTAATACAGCTTGGATTCGTCTGGGAATCGAATCATACAAGTGCTGAATTGTGTTTAGAGGAATATTGTACCATTCTTCATGGAGATATTGTAAAAGTTCCGGGAGAGATGCCGGTGGAGGATATCGATTCCGGATTGAACGCTCTAAAATAGACCATAACGGTTCGATTATATTGAGGTCGGGGGACTGTGCTGGCCAAGGTAGATGTTTCAGTTCATCCTCGTGATCATCAAACCATGATTGGACCAGTCCCGCTGCATGAATAGGAGCATTATCATCCTGGAAAATTAACATCTCCTGCAGGAAACAAAGTTTGCATCATAGGATGGACCTGGTCAGCTAAAACTTCTCTATACTTCTCCCCAGTGATCCTTCCTTTCAGGGTTACGATTGGGCCAGCAGAAAACCACGACATGGCTGCCCATACCATGACAGATCCACCTCCATGCTTGACAGTTGGAAGGAGACAATCACGATCATACGCTTGTGCAGGTGTCCTCCAAATGTGCACCCGTCCTGTTGTGGGGAAAAGTGTGAAAGATGATTCGTTTGACCATATAACTGTCTTCCACTTATCAATCGACCAGGTTTTGTGGTTGTGGCACCACTGTAGACGACGTTTGGCATTAACATCTGTGACAAGTGGCTTGGGAATTGCTACTCTGCCGTAAATGTTCTGTTTATGAAGGTGCCTCCTAACTGTAATTATTGACACTGGAGAATCCAGATGCTGATTGAGCTCTGCGGTCACTTTGGCTGCAGTTGTTTTCTTTTTAGACATTACAATCCGCTTCAATACCCGTCGGTCTCTTTCACTCAGCTTCTCCTTCCGTCAACTATTTTGCTTTGCCGAGCTTGTCTTGCCGCGCTGTGTGTACGCTGTCATGACTTTAGACACCGCACCTCTAGAAACGCGTAAAAGCTGGGATGTTTCGGTCACAGTTGCTCCAACTAGTCGGGCTCCTACAATTTGGCCTCTGAAAGTCTGTGAGGTCTGACATTTTACGCTTTTGACAAAAATCCACGACGTATACAACTTCACTAAAGCTACCTCATACTACCATGATATATAGTACTTTTTATATTAAAAAAACTGGTAGCTAGGATTATATTTTAATGCTTACTAAGCGCATTCTTAAATGTCACTTTTATTCACAGTTGTTTCCATTATTTTGATAACCACCTGTATATTCTTCGCATTTTAAATAATTGGCTGGGTTTTGTGGTGTAAAGGGCAATATTTGTCTTAGCTACGCTAAACAGATAACTTCAAGCAATGGAGATACACGCATGAAATCCTTTGCTGACTTAGAAAAAAGAAATACATCCAGGTTAAGTTACAGGAATCAAATCTGCGCCGTCTATAACTCGCAGGTTGCTAGTTCAGTGGGAAAACTCACGGAGCCACTACGGCCTCGCATTATAAAGTAGGTCGCGACGACAGAAGATAGTTGCATTTACGTCGCACTGGAGCAACACACGGGGTATTGGCGACGGTCTGCGAGCAATCAAGGTGAAAAGATCACAGAGCACTTCGTAATTTTGAATCACGGTCAGATGGCGAGGTCAACACTTGAGCTGGCACCCCACTCTCCAAACTTCCACACCACGCCAACGTGAGGACATTTGGGTCCACGATTCAACGTACACCAGCCCTGCGTACACGACAGTCTTTTGGTTGAATCAAATTTCGGACACACAACCCTCCGGTTGTTTAACCGCGAGTCCACCAACTGCATTATAAATGGACTTAAATAAAGATATGCGTAACTACAATAGGGCATAAGAAATGAAGATCACAGATACTATGTGTTGGCATGCTGATTTTCAGTATTTTATATGCATCTAATCTAAAATGAATTAATGCTAATCTGTTTGCGAAAATATTATCGCAATGGTAATAAAAGCCCATAATTAGTTTTAAAAAAGTTTTTTATGAAACAAAAAACTCTCTTCAGTCTTAAAACAATTAAGTTTCCTTTAGGGTACTCAGGAGGTTGTACATTGTTGCATAAAAGGACTACATCAAAAAACCACTGCATATTCATGTTCTTGTGTTTCGCTGTGCTCCTTTTTTTGTCTGACTGAGCACCGTTGAAAGCGATGGAAACTCACTTTTCCCACCTGCTCCGAGAAACAGTTTTAATCCTGAAAATCTTTTGTAGACTGGAACGAACAGAATCCAAAAAATATTCGCCCCTAAGCTCAATGAATGGGTGCACGGAGAAAACTCTTCCGAAACAAAAGAATATCATGATTTAAACTAATGCCATGGCATCGCCAGCATTTCTTTAGAGCCATTTTCGTTGAAAACAAAAAGCGCAACACCGAGCAGAAATTTATGCTCAATCTTTCACTTCCCCATGCTTCTTGTGCTCCCTCCAGTGAGTAATGCGTTGCTCTTTTTGGAGATTTTGTAAATTATAGTTTTTCTTTAGCATCTCGCCTACAATGTTTTAAGTGTTTTTGTAATCGTCTTGGCCGAAAATAGAACGCGCATGCATCTTTCTGGAAGATAAAATGTTGGCAGAAAACAAAAAGATTTCTTTTTTTGGAGTTTGCATTAAAAATGGGCTTCGAGAGCGTCTTTTTTTCGGAATTTAAATGTCTTTATTTGCTTAAGAGCTGTAGTTTCTAAAATTAATAACAGTTCATGGTAGAGTGAGTTGCATTTTCTTTGTATCTTTTTCTGGCTTTAATGTTTTGAAGGATGATTTTGTTTTAATTTGAGATGACCTCTGCGAATAGTGCTAATGATTCTGAGACCCGGAATCTGGAGCGGCTTGCGATAAAACACGCGCATGCGTACTCCTTTTCTGTACCGAAAACTTGTCGGTACACATGCGCATTTTGGCCAATTTAGTGTCGCATGACTGATGTTGGACCAATGCATGTCTTGCCTAACACATTTTTATTAAAATGTACTTGAGATATAAGTTCTTATATTTACAGATTAACTCGGAAAATTGAAGCGATCTGAATCGCATATACTTGAGTAAGACATTATTATTTGTGTGGTTCGATGGATTCGCCCACTGCTCTAGTAGCCTGCGAGTTGTTAGCTGCGCAGGTTCGATTCCTGTAACTGACATGAATGTATTTCTCCCTTCTATGTCAGCAAAACTTTTCTTGCGTGTTTGACCATTCTGCCTTCTGTTTGGCGCTACTAGGCCAAATATTGGCCTTGCGCCATAAAACCCAGCTAATCATTATTGTTAAATTGTCTGATCAGGGCATATCATCCTTGTTCTGGGGAGACGCCTTGGATCAGTAGGTACACCCGCTGCTCAAGCAACCTGCAAGTTCTTGACAGCTGAGGTTCTATTCCTCTCTCAGTATCTTTCTTCTGTGTCAGTAAAACATTCATCTATGTGTGTATTTCTATTACTTTTGATGTTGTCTGTCTTATGTTTGACGTAGCTTGGCCAAATATGGCCCTAAAAACCCAATCCAACCAACCATACTGGATGAAAAGAATTCCGGATGATATACCCTGATAAGAGCAAGAAAATTTTGAATGAAATATACATTACGCTCTAACCCTCTGAAGGATTCACACACATATCTATTCTGAAACCCGCAGTCTTCCTTTCACGAAATCTAACTAGTTTTGACACCTTGACCAATAATATCTTTCCTAGAATTCTTTCAACCAATAGATGAGGTTATGTAGTCATCATTCGTGTTGTGGAGTAAAAACAACATTACACTACGCGGAAATCTCGTGACTTTCAGAGGTATAAAAATGCAAGATGTGTAATAAATCAAGAAATATACATGAAAATACAAAATAAACTGTCTAAATATCCTAGCCATTCGGCATAGATGCCGTTGCCAAATTTATATCACGTCTTAATGTAAACAAGAATTCCTTTCTACGCCGTTTCAGTAACATGTTAGCTATAAGATAATTAAATACTTGAACTAAGAAAATACATGTTTATTTTTCGTCCGTGTACAGAAAAGTTTTTATGAAAGAAACGCTGAGAGATTTGCACTGGTAGAAACGAGACAATTCGTCAAAAGTGTATTTATATTCATGAATGAAAATGTAATTATTCCGAATGGGCAAACAGGAGTGTAATTGCATGTATGCTAACTCGGTAATACCCCGGCATTTTCTTTTATGGTCCTTCGTGATTAAATCAAAAGACTCGAAATTTTAGGCTTAATTCAGTTACAGCTGAATATGGCATTATATCTGCTCCACCTCACGTATGAAGGTTAGCGTGATACTGAGGGGTCGTGCTAACGGAAATTCGTAGAACTTTCTGCGAGCGTTCTGAAAGAAAAGTGATTGATATTACCACTGGTGCAGTCCACACCCCCCTTCGTCCCACAGAATCGTTTGATATCTAAATCTGGCATCATTAATAACCCGGGTTTCTCGGAGTCGTGGCCGAGTCTTGTCGAATCGTTTTCGGCGATGCTGTTATATTAAACTCCGAAGGCGACGTTGAAGTAGTGTTGCAGTTAAGAGTTTCGTTTTAAAATGTCAGGATGATGCATAGGTGTTGATGCCGGTGGACGAAAAGCAGCAGTGACAATCGTGATGGATCGTTTCGGTCCTTCATAAGGCGCGTTCGGGAGTATTTGGATGTTTGAGAGTTGGGAACGTGCCTGCCATTTTAAGTGCTGCCCGAGCGGGAATAAATGCAACATTTTTCGTGCGCTTCCCTATTTTTCCTGAACTATGCGGGTTGTTGTGATGCTTCTTGGCAACTTTTTGCAGCGATTTGGGCTGTGGCATGAATATGAAAGTTGCAGGGGAATATTATCTCCAAGAATGGGTTCGACGAAAACTCAGTTTCGACACGTTTCTTTTATTTGATTGCAGTGGACTCGATGTGGAGGAAACGGACATTAAATTTTAAATACTGCTCTTCTACATAACATTAAAAAAATACGAATCCAGAAATAATGGCCTTGTAATCTTCTATACATATAAAGCAGAGTTGGCATCTGTCTGTCTCTAATCAGATCTACACCGTTTGACCAATCTACACCAAATTTTTTGCACTTATTATTTGGAATCCTGCGGGTAACGTAGGCTACATATTAACCCCCGTTCTATTTGTCTTGGGTGTGCAGAGGGGTGCAACGTCCCCTCATCCTGGACAGAGCACTTGCTAGGGGTGATCTCTCCCCGTCTGGCTGTGCAGATGATGCCAGAGTTGACATCTACAGGAGTCGCCTCTCACGACCACAGAGGTTTTTTTAGACCTTGGAGGTTTTTTAGAATCTTGGAGTATGTGCAATCGCAGATGGGTGCGGTTGCGCTGAAAATCGCTCAGTATCATCGTTTATGTATCCCGTCTGTATATTCTCAAACTGTAGCTCTATTATTGGAATGTAAATTTTAAAAATAATATAAGATTATTTTTATAGAAAGTGGTCGTTTTTTATCGTCGATATGGTACAGGGGCTTAAAGACAATTCGAGATCCTCATAGGAATAACATTGTATTTACATGATCAATGTCAGACCAATTCACACTAAATTTCGTACCTTCATCCTATAGAATTCTGTGGGACACATAGGCTATGTATTAACCTCGTTCGATTTGTCCTGGGTCTGCAGGGGGGCTAAAAACAATTCGAAATCTCCATGGGAATAATATTGAGTAATATTACAATGAATTATAAACAATCTAACCCAAGCAACGCCGGGTAATTCAGCTAGTGCATCTACAAAATACAAAACCTTCAAAATAACGAGGACCGCGGAAGCCCGGTTGGAAGAGTAACGGATTAGCAACCGGAGGGTTATGAGTTCGAATATAACCAAAGACCGTCGAGTACAAAGGGGGTTGATGCACGTTAAATCTGTCGTGGCCTTAAATGTCCTCACGTTGGCGTGGTGTGGAAGTGTGAAGTGCCAGGTCAGATGTTGCCTCGTCATCTGACCATGGTTCACAATTACGTGTTCTCGGATATTTCCCTTCGGTTTTGATCCCGGACAGTCACCAATCACCCGTTGTGTTGCTCCAGTGCGACGTTAATTAAAATACCTGCCTTCAAGTAACAACTAATAAAAATTGAAAACTCAGAAAAGATCGTAAATGACCATTTCGGTGGAACAAGACGGGTATCGTCATCAGGATAGAAGTAAAGCGCGATTTTAAAGAAGGAAAATGCGAATTTATATTTGTTGTTCTAGAATGGTGTTGCCATAGCTCACTTTTCAACAACTTTTTCGGGCCGCGTGAATTATTATATGAGTGAATTCAAAGTTATCTGTTCTAGCCTGGTTGATTTCATAAGTGTTATGACCTTCAGCTTTTTCATTAAGGTGCTACGTAATTAATGATAAGTGTGCATGCGTAAACCGACTTCCACTAATATATTAAAACGGTCACTATTATTATGTCGCTAACTAACAAACAAGTATTAAAATCAAATAACCAATTAAGTAACGAGAGTAGTGTCGTCAATAGCCCGTTGTGTTGCTCTAGTGCGACGTTAATTGAAATACCTAACTACCGGCGACAGAATAGTTTAACTTATATAACTTAAGAAATTTTAAAAAGCTGGACATAAGAGTGCGAAACCTTTCAGGCACTTAACTAAATATTAACATGCAAAGAGCCATGCCCAGACTAAACATTTTCGTCGTAAACGCTTCAGCGAAATGAATCACTTTTCACAGGACATTGTAAAGGAAAAAGACGGAGACAGAAATAAACTCGCCACAAGACTAAACACTACCCCTGAGTCTGAATAGATAAAAAGCCTGTATTCAGACCTTCTTTTTGAATGGATATCCACTACTTATCAGTGGTTTATTGCTAGGAAAAGTTGAAAGACAAACTTCTTGGTGATCATTAAGATCCGTCTGGTGACGCATTGAAAGACTTTCAACAATAATTCCATGATAACAATAGCTTGGGAAATTGTTGGCACAATAAACCTAGATTTTCCAAGCCCTATTCATACTTTAAAGAATAACGGTGGAATCATCTAGCAAGACAAGGGGAAACTTTAGCATTGTTATACGCGACTATTCACAATTATAAAGTTTGATTCCGACTCGGTAAACTTGAAACTGCGAATCGAATTTCAATTCTTTTCTGATCCTTGGTTGTAAAAATAAGAACTTTCGAATTAGAGTTCGAACTAAGACTGCATAAGAGGACGGTAGGGTGCACAACCCCCCAAAAGTGGATTAATACCAGCTTTCTTAATAACAAATCTATTTCATTCGGAAGTCGATGTTATTAGAACCACAGTGCAGAAAATGTATTTTCTGAGTTGGGTTAACAATGGATGGCGGCTATGACAGGTTGTGAAACCAACTCGCGTTGTCGACTACTTATTTTATTTAAATGTCATAAAAATAGAAAGCATTCATTGAAACCAGTATTTTTAAGTGAATACGTCTTTAAAACCAAGGGCCGATTGGAAGAGTAACGGATTAGCAACTGGGGGGTTAGGAGTTCAAAACTAGGTCAGCCAAAGACCATCGTGTTCACGGGGGCTGGTGCACGTTAAATCTGTCTTGGCCTCAAATGTCCTCACGCTGGCTTGGTGTGGAAGTTTGGAGAGTGGGGTACCAATTCAGGTGTTCTCGTCATTTGACCATGGTTCAAAAGTATGAGGCATTGTCCTTGAATCTATCCCGTCATGGATTGATCCCGAACCGTCGCCAATAGCCCGTTGTGTTTCTCTAGCACGACGTTAACTCCCTGGAGACTTTCAACTGTGTGTGCCCCGCAAGCTTCAAAGCAGTATAACTCGGGACTGCAAAGAGCTACAGCGTCTAAATCCATCTGAAATGGAAGCTAACGTCAAGATCTGTCGATTTAAGACATTAAGAAATCAAATACAGTGTTGGTTGTGAACTTTGGATCGAAGTTGAAAAGTGTTTAAAATCTCGTCGAAAAGCCAAGCAGAAATACATCGAATGTAGTCCTCGTAGACCAACTCGTCGGCTTTCGATTCACGTTGAATTGACACACTTGAATTTTCCATTTCATTTACTACACTCAAATAAATACTATGGGGTAATGAGACGTATTCACGTAAAACCTTGCGAACGTGCTCCGACATAGTTATTGAAAAAATCGGGTAGGCTGACTGAAGTGTAAAATTGGTCATCTATAATAGCAGTTCTAATAACATGATCTCGTTAATGGGGAGACAAATCCGACCACACCTCGTGGTCTTCTTTGACCAAACTTCTGGTTCGATTTCAAGGAGACTAACTTGGCAAGGGCACCCAATTTTCGAATGAAGAGTCAAATGATTAATTCGATTAAAGAAGCTGCAGATCAATCGGGGCAAAGGAAGTCTGATAATTAAGTGCTGAACAAACCATAATAACTTACTGATGCTAATGTTTTAGTAAAATTCAAACTCATATCACAAAAATTTAATATAAAACAGCAAGTTTGGGAAATTGACACCGATAGAAAAACCACCACAATATCCAGAAAGAAAACAGGACATTTTAAAGTCATGAAAATTATAGTGATGGAACCAGAACGTGTAGACTTTGCAACAACTATCTGGGCGTTGTACTCACATCTGCCCTGCAAGAGTGGCTACTCTTTAAACCATCCTCAAGAGCAGCGAGAAAATAATCGACATCGTCAAAGCTGTGCACAATGCACGCGGCGACATCTGACTCAATAAAGAGCACATCTGACTCAGAAATGAACACGACACCCACTG
Source organism: Meta bourneti (assembly GCA_933210815.1). Taxonomy (NCBI): domain Eukaryota; kingdom Metazoa; phylum Arthropoda; class Arachnida; order Araneae; family Tetragnathidae; genus Meta; species Meta bourneti. Next base: position 34,789,650 of record OW119929.1, on the reverse strand, counting down.
TAATAACGCAACTTCTCACGATCAAAACATCCAGCTCTATGATACACATCTCTATTGATGACTCATATAAAATTTAAAGCTACACAAACAACATCAAGACGAATAGAAATCGCATTACGCACAACGCAGCGCACATCAAAGACATGCGTGGGTTTGCAATAACAGCCACACCAACAACGTCCAGGTAATGAAGACGTACAGACTCTTCAACGCCAGCCCCCCCCCCCCACCCCACCCGATGCATTGAAAAATCTGGGCAAGGGGTGTGCGATTTCATTCAGCATAATCGGAATGGTTGAGAGGAGAAACTGCAGAGATTGGATCAGGAAGGGAGTGACTCTGGAACGCATTTTAAATGCAAATGGAGTTATAACTGCAATCGGGACTCGGTATTAGAATGGATGACGGCGATTGGGAATGGTACTAGACTCCCCTCCTCCCGATTGGGACTCTGCAGTGATGCGCAGCAGGGAGAGTGTACTTGGCATACTCCACCCGATTCCACTTTGCACACTCAGACGGGTGAAAAAAATTAGCATTCAGGAGAGCGTCTTCGTGTTGAAGGTATGAGTGTAGGGATGGTGTAGGTATATGCAGACGTGCTATCACGGATGAAGTGGAGGTAAACTTATGTGGATTGTATCTTGAGAGTAATGATTCGTTTGTTAGAACAGCAATTTTATGTTCCGTGTAAAACAAAACAACAAAAGTAAACTAGAAGTGGTATTGGTAAAAATTGAATTATCATCACTCTTTTCTTCATTATATTTGTATTTCATATTTTTATGCCGATTTGAATCAGCTTAATATGAATCACGATTTAAATCACGTGACTTTTATTTAAAAAATTATTGATTTAAATCAAAATTTTAGACTTTCTGTATAAAGTTTACCAGTATTGAAAATGAGCAGCTGTGAACAAGATACAAGTTACTTCACCCAAATAAGTTAAGAATATTGCTTGTAGCTCAGTTCATCCCAAAAATTATACTGAAAATCATCCTTTCTGAAAAGTCTAAATAACAGTATTCGTTGATTATGATCATAATTACCAGACACGTATGAAGTACCCTCTTCAAACATTGACCAACATGTGAAATCACAAACCTGTTCATCATTGGGTTTTGTTTTAAGCATTTCTTATGATTATAAATCGCATGTGGTCAATTTTGAATCTACTTTCTCCATGTGATGGGTGAATATGCTCACACGACCATTCACTAGTTTTAGTCTTCCTATCGTAATAGAGCATTTACTTCCTATAGAAACCAGACAAGAACAGGTGATTTTGAATTCATTCATAAAACTCGCTGTACTGTATAGATTTTTTTCACCAGTTCCGTTTTTCGATGCGGAGTCATCATTACGCTCACCCTTGTGGAATAAAACCAACGGCTGTAACGTCATTCACCTAAATTCATTCACTAGTTTTATTCTTCCTATTGGAAAAGAGGGCATACTTCCTATAGGAACCAGCTCATGATGCTTGAACTGAAGATAGCGCTTTTTCATCCCAAAACCACCTGTCCCGGACTGGACGGAATCACTTATCAGGTGCTCCGCCACCTGCTCTAGATTTTCTAAAAAATATACTGTACCTATTTAATAGAATCTGAATGGAGCACAAATATCCCACATTGTGGCGAGAAAGCATCGTGATTCCTATTCTAAAGCCTGGGAAGGACTCCAAAGATCCTCTGAGCTATCATCCAAATTGCATTAATAAGCTGGCTCTGTAAGACCATAGAACGCATGATCAATGCCCGTCTGACCTATACCCTCAAAAAAAAAAAAGTATTTTTCCGTTCCAGAGTGGCTTCCGTAAAGAAAGATCCACTCTGGATAACTTAATCCATCTTGAAGCACAAATTCGCAATGCCTTTGTGCGGAGAAATAATTTAGTTTCGGTCTTTTTGGACCTCGAAAAGGCATATGACCGTACGTGGCGATACGGTATTCTCCGAGATATGTTTGCTTATGGTTTTAAAGGAAACATACCCATATTTATTCAAAAATTTTCATCATCACGTGTTAGAGTTCGTATAGGTTCATTTTTATCGAACTTATTTATTCAGGATGAAGGAGCCCTCCAAGGTAGCGTTTTAAGTGTCAGCCTTTTTAGCCTTCATTTTAGTCATATCAATTCACTTCAACGGTCATATCAATTCTCTTCGTGGTACACTATTTGTTGACGACTTGCAGATATCATGTCAAGGATCGGATATGCGCTTGATAGAGTGGCAACTTCAGACAGCCATTAACAACTTGGTCATGTGGTGCGACCTTAATGGTCACACTATCCTCAAGCAAAAGTGCCTGCGTCCACTTCTGCAGGAAGCAGAGTCTTCACCCAGACCCTGTAATTTGTATTCGGAAACACAGATCCCTGTAGTCAATGAGATAAGGTTTCTTGGAGTGATATTCGATTGCAAGCTCGCCATCCTACCCCATATTTTGCATCTACGCAGAAAGTGTGAAAAATCTTTAAACATCTTGAAAGTGCTCTCAAACACCTATTGGGGTCGGATCGAATATCCTTACTCCGAGTGTATCATTCCATTATCCTATCTCGCATTGACTACTGTGTGTTGTATATTTACAGCAAACTCCTCTAATTTGCGTAGATTGGACACTACACCATTCTGCTTTAAGGATACGTGGTTTGTTCAAAAAGTATCCGACCATAATTTTTCGAGCGTAAACAAACGAAGCTAGGGAGGTGTCTTTTGCTGCACGTATGTAGGAGATAGTAATGCGTATGCTTGAATTTTTTCCTGCCTGCAGAAGCTGTCAGTCGCCGGTAGACCACCGATGAGTGAGGAAGTGCGGAAGTTTCTACTTGGCGATTCCCAAGTAGAAACGATCCGAAGATTCAACAGGCCTTCGGGGACGAAGCAATGGGCACCATACAGATAAAGGAGTGGTACAACAGCTTCAAAAGATAGCTGCACATCAGTGGAGAGTGAAGCACGTTCTGATTGGTCCTCAACATCCAGAAATGAGATCATCATTGACCAAGTGAGGACTCTGGTGATGCAGGATCGTCGAATCACGATCAGAGAACTTGCAGACGAGGCGAGAATCAACATTGGATCCCTTCATTCCATTTTGACTGAGGATTTGGGCTTCAGGAGAATCTCAGCGAAGTTCGTGCCAAAGCTGCTAACGATCACGATCTAGCAGAAGCAACTCCTGGAAATGGCACAGGACATGCTGGAGACTGAACAGTGATCCCAACTTCCTCAACACAGTGATCTCTGGCGATGAGTCCTGGATTTATGGGTATGACCCGGAAACCAAGTTGAGTCATCACAATGGAAGCATCCAACATCCCCAGGTCAAAAAAGCAAGGCAGGTCCGCAGCAATGTCAAAGTCATGCTGACCGTCTTTGGCTCCAGTGGCATGGTTCATCACGAGTACGCACCACATGGCACAACCATCACCAAGAGAACTACCAAGAGGTTCTGCGTCGCCTTCGTGACGCTGTGAGCCGCAAACGGCCGGACCTGTGGGCAGCGAGCAATTGGCAGCTATATAACGATAACGCACCCGCCCATTCTTCAGATTCAATAGTTTCCTGGCCAAACACAACACACCTGTGCTTCGTCATGCTCCCCATTCTCCCGACATGGCTCCGTGTTACTTCTGGCTTTTCCCCAAGCAGAAAATGCCCCTGAAAGGGACCAGATTTCAGTCCATAGAAGACATGCAGAACACGACGGACCAGCTGCGCGCCATCTCAAAAGAGGCGTTCCAGAGCTGCTTCCGACAGTGGCAGAACCGTTGGGAGAAGTGTGTGGCAGCCCAAGGGGACTACTTTGAAGGAGATTAATGTAAGATTGTTGTATCTGAATGCGAGTATTTTTTTATGAATAAAGGTCGGATATTTTTTTAACAAACCTCGTATGTACTGGTACATTCCGCACATCACCTGTTACCAGTCTTTACGTGGATTGTAACCAGCTCTTCCTTGACCTGAGGCAAAAGAAGTTGTCAGCCAATTATTACTTAACGATCCTTTCTTTACCATTTCACCCTTTAAAGTCTCAATCGCTTATATGATGCTAGACAATCTAATAGACCATTTATAGAAAGGCAAAAGCATCATCAACGATTCACCCTTATGCGGCATCTTGACTGAATGTAATGATGTTTTAACTTTCCCATCTTGGAACACCCCTTCCATTAAATTCATCAATCCCTGTACAACATATTCCAAGTCTGACACACTTCCAGCTGTTTTCCAACAACTTTTCACCATCGCAGTCAACTCACTTCTCATATACCAGTTTTTACGGATGGTTCGAAAACAGTAAGACATGTGGGCTGTGGTGTGGTTTTTAACAATACTACATCCAGCTACAACCTACATTATTACTCTTCTGCTTACACTGCTGAAGCAATTGCCATTTGTCGCGCTCTTTAGCAAATAACCCCCAGCACCCATCGTAATTACTGTATATACACCGATAGCATGATCATACTGCAACAGCTGGAGCATTACAATCATAATTGTCATCCTTTTGTGTCAGACATATTTAACATCTATCAAACATTAAAAAGCAAGGAATTCGATATTCTTTTTGTTGGGTCCACAGCCATGTGGGTATCGACGGAAATGAAGCAGCCGGCAATGCTGCAAAAACCTCCTCTACCCCATTGTCCCTGGCTGTACCCTATTCAGACGTCAAGAAGTCCATGAAGGATTTTATTCATAGCTTATGTCAAGTGTCCTCAAGGAACCTGCAAGTCGACAACAAACTTCATATCATTAAACCTCTCATTAACCAGTGGCCAGTTACTCCATTGCGGAGGATTGATGTCAAATTGACTCGCCTCTGCATTGGACATACCCGATTTACTCATAGTCATTTATTACTTGGGGAAAATGCTCCTTCGTGCATACTTGCTTTACACCTTTTATCGTTCATCACATTTTAGTAGTTTGCCCTGATTTTAATCATCATCGTCGCAGATATATATATATATTTTAATAGCTCTATTTTAACTATGCAGGATTTGATAAGGGAAAACCCACACCCGAACCTTTTCCCTTTTTTAAATACAATTTGTTTTCAAAATGCTATTTAATATATTTTTTTATTCATTATGAATTTTACATTTTATTCAGTGATAAATTTCTTGCGCTCGATTCTCTTTGTTGGCTTTGATCGATTGGAGCCAGAGGACATTAAAGTTCTCGAGACATTATTTAAAAATTAATTTTATTGAGAGCAACTCGTATTTACAAGCATACATCCAAAATCAAGACGTCTCATCTTCACATTATTTCTTCTGCTATCTTTTATACACTTTAGCCCATTGTGTTGCTCCAGTGTGACGTTAATTGGAAAAAAAAAAAAAAATACCACCCCCACCTTTTATACACTCAAGATTTACATAACTTTCTACTTTCATATGCCCCATTACGGCACTACAATTTCAAGTCCTTTGCAGAGGTTAGAGACCGATTCCAACATGCGACCCCATCGGTTGTAAAACCTAAGCAGGTGTATTATAATTCAACATATATACAAGTCTAACAAAATATTTTTCTAATAATATTTTTAAATTTATTTAACAATAAAGGCTTTGTTAAAAAGTCAGCCAAATTATTTTCCGATGAAGTATAATTTACGTTGAATAGTTCATCTTTTATCAATTTACGAATAAATTTGTACTTGATATCAATGTGTTTCTTTTTAAAGTTTTCTTGATTATTTTTTGAAAAATAGATAGCAGATTGATTATCGCAATACATTAGGGGTCTTATGTAATCGCACAAACTTAATTCATTTATAATTCTACTAAACCAAATAACTTCTTTAATGCAATCGGTTAGTGCAATAAATTCGGATTCCATTGAGCTAAGAGCTATGCACTTTTGTTTAGAAGATTTCCATGATATTGGAATGTTACCAAAATAAATTAAATAGCCGCTGCTTGAATGTCTGTTTGTGAGATTACATCCCCAATTTGCATCAGAAAAAGCAACCAAATTTGAACTTTTTACATTGGAAAGATTAATTTTAAAATCATTTTTAAGAAAAACATAGTTCATAATATCAGCAACGTAAGACCAGTGTTTGTAAGTATAACCATTACAATATTGAGACATTATATTAACAGCAAATGCAATATCTGGTCTGGATCTGTCCGACAAAAACGATAAACATCCTATTAAGGAACTATAGGAAAATTTTCTCATTAATTGATTTTCGATTATTTCTTCCTCTTTAACCTTGTCGGGTAAGTTACAACCAACTTTAAAAGGTAAATTCACAAAACTTTTAGGAAGATCTTTGAATTTTGACATTAATTTTTCAATGTAGGTAATTTGATGTAAATAAACTGAATTTTCATTCTCTTGAAAGTTTACGCCTAACAAATTTAGTTTTACCTAGGACTACAAGATCCAATTTTTTGTCCAATAATTCGATTACGTCATTTATCAAATGTTCTCTTTTTGAAAACAAAACCATATTATCTACATAAACAATTAAAATTACGTCTTTAAATTTGTAGACACAATTACACCAATTTAATTGAGAAAACCCTAATTTAGTTAAAATACCGTCTAATTCCAAATTCCATTCTCTGCCACTTTGATGCAGACCATATATAGCCTTTTCCAATAGACATACTTTGTTTTCGGACCCTTTCAGCACAAATCCTTTTGGCTGTCTCATATATATATAGTATTCTTAAGGCGTCCATACAAATAAGCACTTTTCACGTCAACTTGACAGTGATACCAACCCAACATAGAAATCAATAGTACAAACAATAATTTAACAATAGAAATATTCACAACTGGTGAAAAAGTATCTTAAAATCAATGCCGGGTGTTTGCTTGAAACCTTGAGCAAGACGAGCTTTATACCTTTTAGGTATATTTTTATCGTCCATTTTTAAGCTGTACACCCACTTACTTCCAATTATGGTTGTATTTGGGGGTGCGTCCACTAATTTCCATACTTGCCTATCCTTCATTATTTGAATCTCTTCATTCATGGCAGCATTCCATTTGGTTTTATCCTTACTTGTTTGCGTTTCTTCATATTGTAACTTTCTTCTTTTATACACTCAAGATTTACATAACTTTCTACTTTCATGTGCCCCATACGGCACTACAATTTCAAGTCCTTTGCAGAGGTTAGAGACCGATTCCAACACTGCTAAACACTATTTTTTAATATTTTTATATGTACACTGATTTTACGATTTTATCTTGCGCTTGGCGTAGTTTGTCCTTTTTCGGACCTTGCGCCATCAAACCCAATCAATCAATCAATCCTATTTTAACCAGTTAAGGACACATAATTTTGAATTCACTTATGTCTATTAATTCACTCATAAAACTCACTGCGCTGTACAGATTTTATCACCAGGTGATCCTTTTTTTAATGCGGAGTCATTACCACGCTTTCCCTTTAGGAGTAAAACCAACGCTATGACGTCATTCACCCAAATTCATTCACTAGTTTTACATTCAGTGTTTCTGATAATTTTTCATCTTCCGAAACGGGTATAGTTTTCGGTTAACTACATAACGATGCAGATTAAAAATTTAAAATGCATGTTTTCTCGTAGAATATTCAATCAGAGTAAATGTGAAATGCACTAGAAAGTTTCTGAAACTAAACTTTTAACTATGGTTGATTTAATGCATATTATTTTGCATGCAGCAGAGCGTGGTAAGAGTAACTTCAGATTACCAAAAAGGACTTCATCGTTGACTGCTATGTATCCTACTTTATTGTAAGTTGTAGTGGTGGCTAAGTTCACCTCAATATTCAGTATATTTTAGCAGTGGCTGATTTCGATAAATGCTACCATTAGTTGTCTATTGTGTTAGACCGTGAGCTATGTTAAGATTACGAGTGTTCTTGCGCATGTATGGTCGTACAATGAATGATTACGACCACTTGACTGTCTTGTGTTGCTTTTAGCAGCTGAATAAGTGTGAGGCGTCGTGTGAAGAGAAGGCTGAGCGGCAACCATGAAGGAGCTGTGATAGGATTAGAAGTGGCTGTTGTCCCAGAGCTTCAGCAAGTTGAAAGTGATTAGCGTTACATTGGCAATTCAACTGTTCATTGTGGACCATCCATAGAAGTGCGTGCCTATAGCCATAGAAGTGCGTGCTAAGTTCATCACAAGCTGTACAGCAAGAAGAGAGATTAAACTAACTTTAGTAATTTAATCCTCCAAGTGATTTTGGCGGGGTATCACAACAATAATGATCTGGTCAATTTTACTAATGACGAGATACCTCAACGAGACAAAACTGCTCTATTATTCCAAGGGAGAAATGAAAATCCTTAACAGAAAAATGATATTTTCCCTTGTCTAATACTAGTGATAGTTTGAAACAGGTTTTTGCACCAGAGGATGGCCTCTGCAGTGTGGTTAATTACCAGGAAAGTTAACCCTCGTGGTGGTTGTTTCGACGAGGTATCTCGTCATTAGCAAAGCTGACCAGACCTTGATGCACAAGATATCTCGTCGTTAGAATAAAACTGACTAGGTCTTTGTCTCGTCGTCATTAAAAAGGTCAATATCTTGATGACTAGATACTTCATCATTAGGTCAGATCTTAGACAAGAAATCTCGTCGAAACCATTTGCAGGGTTAAGTAATGTCTGACAAAATGCGTGGTGCACATATTTTCTCAGGTCTTGAATAAAACATACTTAAGCCTTGTCGAAGAACATGCGACACTTTAGTGAAATTTATCTAAAGCCCCAAAGTTATTATCAGCAACTTCTAGACAGAGCCCATACTGGGTTTTATGCAATTCATTTCTATTCAATTGAAATCCAGTTCCGCTGGAAACATTCGTGACATTGTAACGCTCTTCACGAACATCCATCTGTGTAAAATTAGTTTTCGAAAACATTAAAATAGCTGACAACACGTCTTTACTGCTGGTGAGGAAACCTAATGCGGTCTCCGCGAGAAGGACATCTCCATTTATTCTCGTGTAAATTGCACCTCGCAGCCGTTTGTAAAGTAAAACCATTTCTTTTCAAACACTGTTCCCGTTCCGATCCATTGTCAATAAAATCCAATATTTTCGCGAGAATCTCTTTCCGCGAGTTTCCCCCTTCTTTTTCTAACTTTTTCTCCTTTTTTGAAATGTCATGGTCGTTAAAACATTTCTCTGAATTGAACGTCACCGTCTGAGAGAGAGGGGGCAGTGGAAAAGAAATGCAATACACGTCTTGGAGCGCCCCCACCCCTTTCTGGGGGTCCCTTTTTATTTTAAAATGCCGGGGCGGCCGGGAACAGGCCGGCCAGATGAGGGGCGCAGCTGCGGATAATTACTAGCATGTTCCTCTTTTCGCCTGCCTTAATGTCCCGGCACTGTATTATTTAGTGGATGGAAATTTTTCGACCCGCTCATCATTAGGGATGTGGATCAATGGGAAAAAGCAGCTTTTGGGATGTGATTGGGAATCGTTCTTTTCGGGTTTGTTTCGAGGGGTATCAATCATGGGGTATCGACAAGTCGCCTTTCTCTTCCGCAGCGACGTGGGTGGGGAGTTTTGGAAACTGTTTGGGAGCGAGAGTAACTCGACAGTGAGTCATGATATTTTGACTTTGGTGAAGGGCGAAGTAACAGCGGTGGGAATATTATACGAAAAGGCGTTAAGCAAACTCCGCTTATCAGTAACTTAACTTAACATCGATAACTTGGGATGTCGAGGAAACACGAGAAGAGGTGCGTAAATGTGAATGGAGTGAGCCCTCTTACTTTATCAAGGAGAGTAAAGCAGGATTCACTTTTAAGAGAAGGTTTGAGTTTTTTCTTCTGTATTTGTGTGAGGCTTAGCCAAAGATATTAACATAAGTTATCCCCCCCCCCCGAAAACTAAAAAAAACTATCAAAGATAAGTTTACCAGATTATCTTCTACTATAAGACTACCTACTATCTACTATAAGACTACCTACTATCTACTATAAGACTACTTACTATCTACTATAAGACTACCTACTATCTACTATAAGACTACCTACTATCTACTATAAGACTACCTACTATCTACTATAAGACTACCAGACCAGCTCTGCTTTCGTTCCGATGGAACCTCACAACATTGAAAACTTCAACGGATCTCTGTCGAGGGGTCAGGAATGATGGTGACCGCTCCTCCAGTTACTCGCTAACGAACGAGGATAGTTACCAAGAAGGGGGCTGCTAGACACCCCTTTATTCCATCCGGTCGTAAACTCTTCAGATACTTCCGTTAGGGAGGATTTATACCTCGACGGTGAGTTCATGTTTGGGAGGAATTTCAAGTTACCGAAGAAAGGGTACCATGACGATACAATATACAGGGTGTCCCAAAAAGGTTGTTCCGCAATTTATCTTTTTACCATTTGGAGATAGGTAAGCAATGTAAATTGCAAAAGTGCACCAAATAAGGTAAGTAATTAAGATATGTGAATAAAATTATCACGTGATAACAATTTAAGCGGATATAGTTTTTTAATTTGTATACCACCCCTCTAGATAAAAATCCGAGATAGCAAAAATGTTCCTTACCTGTATCCCTATCGTTAGTAAAAGCCATATTTCTGTAGGTTGAATAGTAACGGAGATACAAGAGTTTCCATTTTAAGGGGGCCGTATCTAATTTAGAACGATGGCCAAAAATGAAGAGCGAAGTTCTGCATTGCTGCAGATGGAAAACATTTTGAACATGCGTTGTAAATTTCCTTTTATTTTTATTTAAGCCATTTTTTCTACAATATTTTTATTGAAGATTACATTGTCTACTATTATTCAGTGCGATTTTCATCTGCAGTTGCAATACTACATTACTTTGCACAATGTTGCACTTTCTGACCGAAAAAATGCTTTTTAGCATTGTGTATACGGTCCCTAATCTGACTGCTTGAACAGCTGTGCACAAGCGGTATAAGTCAACTTTTTTGCATCATTATGCCTCCGTTACTGTTCAACCTACAGAAATGCAGTTTTCTGATAACGATAAGGATGCAGGTAAGGAACATTTTTGCTATCTCGGATTTTTATCTAGAGGGGTTGTATAAAAATTAAAAACTGTATCCGCTTAAATTGTTATCACGTGATAATTTTATTCAAATATCTTAATTACCTACCTTATTTGGTGTACTTTTGCAATTTACATTGCCTACCTATCTCTAAATGGTAAAAAGATAAATTGCGGAACAACCTTTTTGGGACACCCTGTATACCTATAATTAACTCCCTGAATATAATTCTCACCACAAATAAGTCCCTTAACGTTCCAGTCTTACTGCCCCTTTTTCATCGATTTTCACTTGCTAGTTTTTGTCTTACCACTATTAGTCATGGTCAATACAGCTTGTCACCCATTTTCACCTTTGAACTTTGCCCACCTCCCTAACCTTGACTTCAAACGCACCCCCCCCCTCGCTCAGAATGTTTCTCTTCCTTTTAGATCGCTGGTGCCAGATCCACTTGTGAATTTCTAAAGACACCGACTTTCTGCCAATGAACTTTATTGATAGATCTAGTCCAGTTGTCTTTCGTTTAATCCTTAACGTCTATCCCCCTACCGGGTTTGTTTTTAACTATTCATTCTTTCAAGACTCAGAATAAGGAGATCACAGCTGTTCCAAACACCTTACATTCGTGACTTGTCACCCCTATCATGTTTTAAATATATTTAATAAGCAAATTATACAGCGGATAAGAGAAAATTAAAGGAGACATTCATCAAGGCAAACCGAGACAATCAATCTGGATTGTCTCCGCAAACTCACAGTTCGAATAGCTTTGGTTTTATTTCGTATTACGTTCCACAACATTCGATTACAGTTAGAGGCTAGATTACAATGAGGCTCTTCTCTACAAGGACGATGCACTGTAACTGCAGTATAAACTAGTTCGACTATAGGGAAATTGTCAATTAATTTTTAGTATATTTATGGGTAAAAGAGTGATACACAAGCTCACAGAGCGTACGTCCGCTTGTTATCCCATTGTTATTTATACTCCGAACATATCGAATTAATTTTTTCGCGTCTTATCCGTGAAAATATGATACATTGGGGAGTTTATGCCAGCTCACATGACCGCGCCAACGTAATGGGTAAAGCGGAGCTTAGAGAAATAAGGTGGCAAAGGAGAACTTATAAAGAATATTTTCCGTAAATTACGCCGTTTCACCTAAACGGGAGTGTACTTTATCGGGTGTTGAGAAATCTGCGAAATAAGGTACTTTTAAGTACCACGGTAATCAAGCAAGTGTCCCCTCTGCAACTCTTCATTTTTCACGATCTTGCCTCCTTTCCGACTGGAAAAATTGAGGGTGTTTAAAGACGGGAAAAAATGGGCACTCTTTCCACGCGCTATTAGTGTATGTTAAAAACTACTTTGAACTTTACATAATATGAATAATTTAAAGGAACTTGGGTAGAATGTGAAGAGTATTGGTTGTTTTTATTTGTGAAGAAAAACTAGTAAAAAGTTGTGTGAACTGGTTGGGTTTTTAAATTGTAAATGTTTCCAGAGTTGATAGTTTAGTCGATATCCTTGCGTGGAAGATATTCATATTTCATGTTCGTCTACTATTTTGGGGAAGTTTTAAGTGGTGGTAATGGTTTGAATCCCATGCAAATGGTTTTGATGGATGCTAGTTGCGTTTGTTTTAACGGGGGTTAAATTTTCTTTTGCGAGACACTTCTGTCATAAATGTTTGCGTTTTCAGCAGTGGTTTAGCGTCCATGCAAATATAGAAATCTGGCATTCACTGATAAAAAAGTAAAACTCATTAAGGCTGAATAGCAAAAACGATTTTTGTAACATAAATCTGAATGAGACGTCACTTTCGATTTTTAACGTACTTGATTTTCACTGCAAGAGGCTAACTATGGAAGGAATATGGACACACGATCATTTCAGCTTTTAATGGTTTCATAGATGATTGGTTGATGGCGTTTGTGATACGCAAGTGTACCTTCAGCTCCGACCTTTCCTCTCCTTCCCATGCATCCTATTGAGGCTAGCATTCAATCGTGATAATAAGCACAGTTGGTTCCTGCGCATGGTCTATCATTCTCTTCTCATTTTTCCATCTTAAAAGAGACTGCCTGAAGATAATTCATACAGAGTGGACAATTCGTACAGAGTGGATAATTCATAGCTTCCACGATTGGACGCAATAGCGCCTTTTTTACCCTCCAAGTGGTTTCGACGGGATATCTCGTCTATCAAGATCTGACCAATTCTATTAATGAGAGAAATCTCGTCATCAAAATACTGCCGAATTTTTATGACAAGATCAAGATGTGGCCACTTTTCTTCTAATGACGAGATATTTCGTCAATCAAGATCTGGTCAGTTTCATAAAGGCTAGACACCTCTTCGGAACAACCACCAGGAGAGTTAAATTGAAAAGCTGTCTGCGGTAAAAGAAACCATGCCAAATGGAGAGAGAGTTGACTTATAAGATTGTTTGTGCTAAGCGGGGAATAAGATTTGATTTTTTTTTGCTTTCGATCTAATCTCGGCTATAAGAATTATAGGTACAGGTAAAAAAACTTATTCACGCAAATTCGAAAGAGCATTTTCATTATCTCAAACCAATCCATTGAGTAAAAAGAGAAATGTTAAAGTTGTGTTTGTTATAATAAAAAAACTCATATTTTCATAAGAACATGCAATAGTAAAATTATTTTCTATTTTAAAAATGAAGCCAATGCTTATATAAGTGCATTAATAAAAGTAATGTTTGAAGTTGTATAAATCTATATTAGTTTGTATTTTGTGTATTCATAGAAATAAAGTGAATTCGTAATTACCTAATATTGAAATTGAGACCTATTATACGTTTATGAATTGATGAAGTAAATTGAATTTTTCGGACTTTTGAAGAACATATGATTTTATATTGAAATAATTTTGTTGAAAATCTTAGAATGCATATATTTGCGCTTTTTGACTGAATGGTGCTTAAATATGTACTTAGTACAATCCTATCATTTTATCATAACATATTTCTATTTGAAAGTTTAATTATTAAAATGTGTTTCCCATTTCTCAGAACGGCGTTATGTTTATGAAGAAATATTTCTGATCGCATTTTCATTATCATTTATCAATTCTTAATTCCATAAAATGGTAAAATATTTTTCCACATTTGTTTTGCTTCTCATCCATTTAGTATATTAAAATTAGTTTTATTTTCGTAAGGGTACTTAAAAGAGAGTACTCGATTTTAATATAAAATTATTCACTATCGTACTTTTATCGCCCAAAACCCTCATTTCCAAGGTTTTTAAGAGATGAATTACTTTTTCATCCATTTCCCTCTACACGTATATTTTATTTGTTTCTCATAGCTTGTTTTTATCATACATAGCAGTGCATTTTATTTAACTAATCCCCGTTGTCGAGCCAAGTAACAACTTTATTAAGAAAAACGAATTTTTATTTGGTTATCGTTCAGTTACCACCTCGGACCAATCTTTCTAAACAATTTTGTCATTTATTATTGTAAAAGAGTAGAGGTTATAAATGTGCATATTAGTAATATGAACGTATTTATTTCCCTATCAACTTGGGATGTACTTGTCAAATTCAGTTAAATAAAAACATATCGACTTGTTTCAAGAATTCTATGAAATTATTCTGCTATGGGTGGTTAAATCTGTACTGATTTACGTAGGATCACAATTTTATATGCTTATTGTGTGTGTTATATATTTTGTAATGCGATGGAGTATTTTGAAAAAAATTCAAAAGGAAAACTGAACTGAATTGTTAAATTGTAACAAAAAATGTCAAACATTATCAAGCCTCAAACGTGTAAAAGAAGTCAAAAACTTGTATGTAAATTTTGTCTATTGCATATTTTTAAATTTTGGTTATTTCCGCGTAATCTCAAAACTATTTCCTTTTGTAGAAATAGTCATTGTTTTGAGTTTATTTAAGTTGGTTGGTTTTGGGTTTTATGACGCAAGGCCCATATGTGACGAAGCTGCGCTAAACACAAGACAGTGTTGTGTGAAGAAGGGATGGAGACGAGAAAGTAGAGAAAGATTGCTTGGGCATCCTGGGGTCGCGACCCCCTGTTTACCAGAGGCAGTTAACCCCATGGAAAAAGAATAGATCACTAGGGTACCTCTGCTTCAGGTTTATTTAAGTACAACAAAAACATTTTTTGTTTCAATGTCGTCATTTGATTATTAAGTTGCAATAGCTCTTAAGAGAGAACTCATTCAATAAATCTTTGCGTGGGTATTTTATTTCTTCACAAACGTTATAGATATTTTCCTTAACATTATTTCTTGCAGTCTAGACGAAGAATAAAATAAGTACCCATAAAGCAACATGCCATCAATATGGGAAATATTGATAGTGCTCTTAAGTTGGTTTCGTAAAGGGAGATGGAAAGGAAATTTCATCAACAAATATGTTTAAGCAGCAAAAAAGTCATTTTTATAACATTTTACTAAGATGTATATAGTAAGTTGCAATCTTTGTTAGCATGTTGAACTTAGTTGGTTTCGATCGCTCTTCACTAACAATGACCGAAGTTTCAGTAGCCAAGTTGTCAGTTGAAACTAAATTTTTAGCTGCTTGAGAAATAGTGTCGGGGTCAGGTTTAACAGCCCATTCCTAGAAACCGTACGCTAAGATAAATAAGTTGTAGCACTCAGATAGTCAGTTGTAGATCATTTGGATTGCTCAGATCTGGGGACCAGGCACGGCTATCCAAATATTTCTATCAGACTATACGGTCCTCCAAACAGGTTTAACCGCCTCGCAGGACAAATACTCCCCTCCGAATATGCTTACCCTGCCCGCTGAGCAGATACAGCTCTCTAGATATTTTTTATCAGGTTTACAGACCAGATATGGCCCTCTGGACTGGTTTACCCGGCCCTCATGCTAGTTACGACCCACCAAATATTTATATTTTAAATATTTAATATATTTTTTAATTTTTAAATATTTTATTTATTTATATGAAGTATGCCCGCTGACGAGATATGACCCTTCGAATAGGTTAGCCGGCCCACGACCTTATACGTCCCTCCGGAGTTTTCCCGGCCCCGGCCAGACACAGGAATTCGAAAAGATTTATCTGACCCTCCGACCAAATACGACCCTCCGAAGAAGTTTGCCCTGCCCGCCGGCCAGATACGGCCCTCCGAATAGTTATACCCGGCGCCCAGACCAGATACAAATATCAGACATTCCTAGAGGATACTCATTCATAAAAATAAATATTAAAGAAGTAGCAAAACGGAGCATAGCTTTATTTTGCAAATTCCTACTTTGAAATTTGCGCAAATTGATTTAAATGTATATTCTTTTCTTTTGCTCCAGCAAATATGCTCATAAGATTTTTGAGGATGAATGTTTTTGCTAACTTTAAGTGTTTGGTACAGATAAATTCCCAATAAATTTCTTTCCCGATTTAACCTAACTAATACCCACATACTCTACAAATTACCGATATCCCGTATGATTACGCGACATATCGGAAATCGACTTCGTTGCAGGAAATTTCTTGAAAGAATTGCGCAATCTCATTCAAGACCTTTCCAGTGCATCTCCGAATTGAAAGGAACATTTCCCGAATATCCACATAAATCTGCACCCGTTTCCCGATAAAACAAAACGAATATGAAAAATGACGAGTCAAATCTTCCCGTTCTTTGAAAGCCTAATAAAAATCCATAGAACCCATAACCAAACAGAGACCGGTTTCTCTGAATGAGATCCAATAAAAGGGGGTCGGATCTCCTCCACTACGCTAATAACACTTTGAAAGCTGGTAAACTTTTTCCCTCCTTTCCTTTCAGTCTCTTCCTCTTTGTTTGAAAGACTCCAGCCAACCTTAAGACTCGTTTTAAAGCCCTAGATAATTGGAAAGCCATGCATTTCGATATTCAATGACGTCTTAATTGCTTATTATGAAAAAGAATCTTGTTGCGTACAAGGACTGATGCAGAACTTGTCGATGAAATATCATGGATCCATTCCACAAGAAAAGGTTCCGTTTCGTGAGGAGTATCATTAGTTTTAAATGTCTTAGATGGCTTCTTGATTTCCGAAGGATTGGAAGATGGTATTTTTGGAAATGTTTGCGTTTGGTAAACTGAGTTTAAAGATTTCGGCTCTGGTGTTTTAATTCCCTGTGGGGTGATTAAATTTTATTTGATGAATGTACTTGTATTTCGACAGATCTCTCGAAAAGAGATTGGTAGGTTCAGATATCTATGAAAGAGAACTTCAAAGTTTGGGAAAGGGTCATTAGATGATTTTACTCATACAACAAATTTGAACATATATATTTAGGATTCAATTTATACTTCACTTATGGGAAATACCATACATATACTCCAATATGCATGCCATACATATACCAATACATACATATATATAACGACGATATTCGACGCGATACCTTGTCCATCAAGATTTGACCATTTTTGTTAATGACAAGTTAACTCGTCATCAAAATATTGCCGATCGTTTTATGATGACGAGATCAAGATCTGATCAGTTTTCTAACGACGAGACAGCTCTTTTTTAAACACTATCTGTAATTGTCTCCACCAATTACATTTCATCTTAGAATCGGGTGATATGACGTACCCTACCGGTTTTAAAAACAACAGTTTGTGTTGCTCCAGAGTGTGACGTTAATTAATATACCTAAATACCTACCGAGACAGGAGCAAAGTAGTCGAGTCATCTGGGAGCATTTCTATAGTTTTTGCCGTAGTAGTAAAAAGACCGACAAAAAATAGGAATGCACCTTATGTCCATCTCTGGGGCCGAAAGAGAGTTTATGAGAGTTTAAATTCTTTTTCATAAATATATATTTGAACTAATTCCGAGACTCCATTTTTGATGTGTCTTTGGCTTTGAGGATTTCACGTATTTTTGTGTACTTTTATTCCAATCGATTGACTAATGTAACATAAAATTATCAAAGCACAAGAGTGGAATTTGTTTCAAATGTGCTCGCTGGCAATATCATTGGAGCCTTATGTTTAGTCAAAAACAAAATATTCCTGTTTGTCATAATTTTACCTTAACCCTTTGAAGGTGACAAGATTTTCAAGTTCTGTAACATTTCTTTTCCCACTTAACACACTCGTAATTACCAAATAGTCACTTCTATTGGTTGAAATAATCCATTGTTAAGGTCAAAACTGGCTTGCAGTCATGAAGGGTATAGAACATATATATGTGAATGAATCTATCAGGGGTTAACGTTTATAAAATATCCCGACATTTGAACAAATATTGTGTAATTACATTTTCTTCAAAAACAATATTGGCTGTCAAACATTAAACTTAATTACTAGTTTTGTGTATTCGAAAATATCCGTTCAAAGCATTTACATTGCACCTCACAAAACGATAGATTTATCGAGAACCACATAAACGGAGATTTTCAAAGTTAATCTGTTTAATATAAAATGTAATTTATATCACAAATAACTTCTTTGTGGCAACAAAGACCTTTCATTCAGCAAATAAATGAATTCCAAAAAATCAAAATCTTCAAACATATTTTGGTGAAATCTTCAATAGCTTTTGCTGTAGATTCTATGAAAACCTTTTCCAGCGAAATGAAGTAGCGTATTTGTTTATTTTGAATCGTTGAAACATTAGCTCTCTCTCTAGAGTATCATCAGATGAGAAAAATCTTGTAATAGAATAATCTAATCGTGTTAGAATGTTTCAGACATAAATAGGATATACATGATGCAATTTTCTTTTGATTTTTCAGTGCTCTGGAACATAATGATGTGTACGAACAAATGCGTTTGATTCTTTTCAACTTCGAACCGAATTATATTTTTCCTTAGAATGGTATTAATAAGAACACCGGGCTAAATATTTTGATTAGGGCAAAATGAATCCCTATTGGGATACGACATGATAAAAGAAAAACATGTTCTCTTTCACTATTCGCTCTTTTTACGAAAGAAATTACATTTTGCGTGGTTTTCAAAACAGAGAAGCTAATATCATTTAAGGGTTAACGCAATACTTATTTTTCTCAAGTCTTATTAATTAGAAAAGTGCGTGGCGTTTTTGATCCCTATTCGTTAATTTATTTTCAGTGTAAAATAATTAAAAATAACATTAAAGTATCTACAAAAGTATGGCTCCAGGCACTGATAAATTCGTTCAAATAAATATGGATCAATGTAAAATAGAGTTTATCTGTTTCAAATAGTACTTTATGTATTTAAAATTGTGTTTGGTCATTTATATTTTATTTTCATTTTGTGAAAATTAATTTTTTCTTTATTTTATCTTCTATTTTTTATTTACTTTCATTTATTTTTTATTGGTGTGTTATTTTTCCGTTTCAAAATTATTTTAGAGGAATATTTAAACCTTTTTAGCTACGACTAGTTTATCTATCTTCATATAAAAGTACATTTTGTGAAAAAAGGACATAAAAGTAAAATTCGAAATTACTTCTTGAGTGATAATTGCTTAGTAAAATACATTTTATACTTAGAACACTGCTTATATTCACGTCTAGTGCCATTTTAATATCCTTAGTCTAATACCCTTCGATAATTCAACGCCTTAATGGTTTTTATGTGCAAGTATCCAGTCTGTTTAACCGTCTTAAGAGATCGTATTTGAAAAAATTTATGGCAATAAAGCAGTTTCCAAAGCCTAAATTTTTTGTGTCACATTAAAACGAAGTAGTTATCCCTTCTGGTTAAAATTCTAAAGCAGCCAATTAATTGATTGAGACAATGGTATTATGAAAATGAATTATGAATAGCTGAACCCAGGCTTGAGTCGCCTGTACTACGGGAGGTTAAAGCCAGAAGATAGAAAAATATGTGCGAAGCGGCAAGCAGAGCGCGGATAATACACAATCAACAAATTTAGAGGTTCGTTCACTGGCTTCTGAGAGAGGAAGACGATAACAGTGAATTAAGAAGTCTGCTTCAGAAATCGATCGAGATATTAATAGTGAATATAAAGTTCGTTAAAGGGTGTTGGTATCGTAATTCGAATTTATATGTAGTTATAATGTCTTAAATGAGAATTTTTAAATCTTAACGTTTTGACTCCTGAGTGCTTCGTTTTAATACGACATATATGCAAAATATGACTGCGAAGAAATTGAAGCACGATTTATAAATTTTCTAATTCAAATTCTAACTATACCAAAGTTTTGTTTTCAACGTATTCGACTTTCGTGTCACTTGAAGCGAAATAATTTACAACAGTGACTCTTAGAAATATTTTCTTACGATTTAAGCAAACGAGGGGAATATCAGTTTATGTTTACTTGTTAAGCAATATGTGCATTTCCGAAAGCATGTAAGATAGGGTTCTTAAAGAGAATTCACACATTTGAAAGATGACGAGTTCCATACTTGGGCAACAATTTATGTTTGTTTTGAGTAAAGAAACGGCCTATATAACACGATACGACAGGTTTGATAAATATTTTGATCGTAAGTGTCAAAGTATCAAATGAATCTTTTCGGAAGAGTTTATGCATGTGCTAAATAGTATATTAGTGGTGTTTAGACTAAACCTGTTCCAAATGGTGCCGGCAAATGCTCCTTTTCTTCGTCTTTTCTAAGTGTGTTAGCTCACTGTTACTGTAAAATCTTCAATTGTTCCTTTCATTAGACTACTATCCGGTATATTCCTGAAAGTGTACCCTGGTAGCGGAACTGATTTTCCTCCTTTACAAATTTTGGGTTAGCCCACTGTTGCTGTAATTTCTTCAAACTCTCTTTTCACTAGACTGCTATCAAGTCTATCCCTGAAAGTGCCCTAGTTACGGCAATCTCATTTTCATGTTTACAAATTGTGTGTTAGCCCACTGTTGGCCGCGATTCTCCAATCGTTCCGTTCAATACACTGCTAGCCAGTCTATGGCTGAAGGTGTACCCTGGTTACGGCAAGGGCTCATTTTATTCATCTTTACAAATTGTGTTTTAGCTCGCTGTTGCCGTAAGTTCTTCAATCTTTCCGTTGAATAGACTGTTATCCGCTCTATTCTTCAAAGTATACCCTGGCTAAAACTCGTTTTTTCCCGTCTTCACAAATTGTGTGTTAGCTAGCTCACCGTTGCCTCCAAGTCCAATTGTCCTTTTCAATAGCTATCCAGACTATCCCTGAAAGTTTACCTTGAGGATGGAAAAGACTCCCTTTCTCCATCTTTACAAATTGTGTGTTATCTTGCCCACTGTAACTTCAAGGCCTTCAATCATTCCGTTCAATAAACTATTGTCCAATCTATCCCTCAACGTGTACCATGGTGACGACAAAAGCTATTTTTCATCGTCTTTACAAAACTATGGGTTAGCCCACTCTTGCCTCAAAGTCTTCAATCGTGCAGTGCGTACATAAAGTGGCATTTCCGACCCCAATTCAAACTTCAGAGAAACCGTTGGTATTATTAATACCCCGTCCTCTACCATCTTCAGCTCTCCAATCCCTCTATGCAAATAAACTTAAAACGAACAATGCCTCAATATAAATATTTACCGAAGAATTTCAGCTTTCATCTCGGCGAAAAGCACATCAGGAGGAAAGTAAACAAACGATCTTTAGTCACACCATCCCCATTGCCCTAAAATCGATCCCTCCTGCACCCCTGCCGAGGATTTATTTACCAATTAACAATATTTACGCCCCGTAATACTTTGATATAATAATTTCCCCCAAAACCTTTTCTGTGATCGTTTTGACAAATATTAACGGTTCCGTTCGAAATTCTTCGTCTCTGGCGAAATCGTCTGTTTCAAATTAATTCATACTTAATTCGAAATGGAATTTCGACAAACGGTTCCTAACGCACGTTCCTGAGGGTCTAATGTAATCTTTATGTTTGTTCGGTGGAATGGATAAGCACTCTTCAGTCGTTAGCATCGCAGTGATAAAAGTATTGCCTCGCCCCTCGGCGTTCGGTTTGGAGGGTGGAGGGAATATCATTCATTCGAATTCCGAAAGTACTCGAACGATAGGGTATTATCGTATCGATCTCGCGACCGAAGTGTCTTGGGCATTGTGTTTGCGGAATATTGATGGCAATCGCCTTTTGGTTGGGAAAGTTTGCCGTTAGTCTTTTAAAAGTGATTGCTTGTAAAATTGAAATATGAAAGACTTTGAATGTGGACTCTGTTAATACCGAAGTTCAGAGTGTCTTCCTCTGCAATGAAAATAATGGTAGCTTCTTTTCATATTTAATGTGGGAATTTTGAATATCTGTTTATGTGTATCTAAGAGAGGAAAAGGAGTCATATCACCAATGGCTTTGGTATTCATAGAAACCCAGAACCTCGACATCCCCTGATTAACTCTCCTAGTGGTTGTCTCGATGAGGTATTTCGTCATTAGCAAAGTTGACCAGATCGTGTTAGACGAAATATCTCGTCACTAAAAGAAAACACGATCACGATTATTAGAAAACTGTCCAGATTTCGATCTTGTAATCATCCAACAATCGGCAATATCTTGATGACAAGACATTTCATCATCAGCAAAATTGGTCAGATTTTGATGGACGATATATCTCGTCAAAACCACTTAAAGGGTTAAAAATATTGAATTTGGTAGCAAATAATGATAAAATCTTTAAAACCGACGATTTTTCAAACGTTGATTTAAGTATATCAAATAATTCAGTTTCTATTTTAACGTCTTTGATTCTCACTACAAAAAAACATAAAGGAGAATGCGTATATCCGTCCTTTCAGCCTCAAATGGTTTCTTCCATAAAAAGTTAAGCGTGTGTCATGAGCAATGGGCTTTGATCTGACTGTTGCTTCATAAAACATTCACCCACCTAACCAACTCAGAAATGGTTGCCCACGTAATTCATTAAAATAATCTGACGTGACTTTCCTCTTTTATACTATAAACTACCTCTTCAGCTGATTTTATTATTGGATTTTTTGAGATTTCACATTCTGTATTTCTGAAAGTTTTTATATTCATCTTTTAACTATCCTTTTAAACATTAGTACTGCTTCTCTTTCATCGGACTGTCTCATTCAGTTCTAATGAACGGTTCTTGGAACATTTATTTTTCTTTGTCCCAGAAAAAAGCCAGCCTGTGATAGCGGATTAGTTAGCGTTATGGTTATAGGAATGGATGTTCTAAGTATTCCGGAATCTATTCCGAGCCATAATTCCTGGTATACTTAGCTGTTGCGTAGCAAGCGGTAATTATGATGGCAACCCAAACAATCAGAATTATTAAAACAGACAGGATAGGGAATCTGACATCTGATTTAGATTGAAGTAAGATGTTTTCTTCCGTTGTTACATTTTATTGAAAAACTATCATGGCAGCTCTTACGAAGTTTTGAAAGCATACATTAGTAGATAATTGGCAGGAAGGTTATACAATATTTTTTTCCCATTAGACACTATTATCGCTACCTTTACATTATCAGTGAAGAGTGCTCGATGCTTGCGAATCAACTCCATTAGTTGCTCTTCATCTGCTTTCTTCAGATGACTCAACCTAGTTTCTGTAAACATCATCTCTGATTCATCTCTTGACAAACTAGGAGTGGGGTGGATTTCTCCGAATTCATGCTCTTCCTCGAAGATAACTCCAACTGCAAGGGAACGAGGATGATATCTTCGTACCTTGTTCACATGAACATGCCTTACAGTTCCATCTGACAATCTCACTTTATAAGAATGAGGAGGGCAGTGCTGCATGATTTCCCCAGGACCAGTCCATCTGGCGTAAATCTTGTTGTTTGAATCAGGAATCAGAAGGACAACTTGTTCTCCTGTAGTGAAATTTCGCACAGATGATCGTTTGTTAAAATAATCCCCATATGTTTTTTGCTTGTGAGCAGCAGTCAGAGATGCACGTTCAGCAGCTTTCCCCATTTTAATCTTCATTTCTTGAAGATAATCAGCGGCTGACTGAGAGATGCTTGTTGGTAGGTGTATCTCACCAGCCCAGGAGGATTTGAGAACTGAGAGTGGACCTCGAGCTTCTCTGCCATATAGCAATTTAAAAGGTGAA